>OY776675.1:32413529-33067489 GCA_963675555.1 Leptura quadrifasciata | reverse complement strand
TATTTTTATATATTAGACTAGTGTGATTGTATTTTACTGTTGTGCAATTTTAATACCGTGTTTTGCTGTTAATATATTTTATTCCGTGTTATCTTGATTGACATTTGCTAATATTCTGTTTATTTTACTGATTGATATTTTTCGGATATTCTGCTTATTTTTCTGATTGATATTTTCTGAAAATTTTACTTATTTTACTGTTTGAATATTTCGGATTAATTGCTTATTCCTGTGACTTCCATTTTCCTCCTTTCCCAACTTGACTCTGGTCCTCGACGTGACAGAGCAAGTTTTTTCTTTCCCAACCTGACTCTAGCTCTCGAGGTGACAGCAGGTTCCTTCTTTCCCAACCTGACTCTGACTCTCGAGGTGACAGCAGGTTATTTTTTCCCGACCCTTATTCACCTCGAGTCACGTTGCTGTTCATTACGCGCTAGTACTGAGTAATTAAGTGCATTCTGTCTTTGCATATTTTCTTGAGTCCGAGACTAGAACCTTCATGATGAAATAATTGATCATCGATACTTGTCTCTCCGTACTGTTAACGTCATTAAACACTAGCCAAGCTTCCGGTCTGAAGCATAACCTGTTATATACTGCTGTTTGATTCTCGATTTCTGGTATCTTAGGCTTAGGTGGCTTAGCATTCAGTTTACTGCTCATTATAACGTTATACTCGCTTATACTGCTTTTGTCACTAATCTTGTTTTACTGCTTATTAACCTTTTTTACCGCCTGTCTAAATTGTGTTTAATTTTGTAGATATATATTTTTAACTTAGAATTGTAAATTGTAGAAAGAAGAGTAATATACTTTGTAATTTTTTGGAATTACTGCGTTTTACTGTTGTGTTTGTGAAAGTCTAATTTCCCTTATTGACCCACTGGAAACGACCGTTTCTTCACTAAGCTGCTCAGTCTCGCTTATCGACTTTTGGGTAGTGTTGTTCAATCACCGTCCACTTGAACTGGCGCCCGAGTAACAAAATGAGAAAGCTTGAATGCCAAAGTGAAAGCCTTATTTTTCGCACTGAACGAGAAAAACGCGTCACATAATTGGGAGTAAAATGACCGTATTGACTCTTTAATCCTACCATACTTTAAATACTGCTGTTCATTAATCTATACCCCAAACGCTAACACGGAAAGACTACAAAAACTTGAAAATAAAGAAATCTGAATTATCTTAGAATGTAACATATATACAAATATTAATTTGATGCTAAATGTTTTTTTTTTGCATTAAGGCCGAAGCCATTCAGCCAGCCACACGTACTTATTTAAATTATTGCAAGCACTAGAACACAGAAAAGAAAAACCTACTCCAACCTACCCACATACCAAAAAAACATGATGTAATAATCAGCCAATCAAAGGATATAACAAGGGTCACAAACTTCTCGTCCAGGGGCCCTTCAGGACATTTTTTTCAGTACACACAAAACTAGACCACGGATAGAAGGGTATAATAACACCCAGGTATAAAACAAAGGAAACAAAGCTAGCATATAACTTAATTTTCGTCTCGCTAAATGTCTTAAACTGGTTGTCATTAAAACTTATTTTTACATGCATACGATGATTTTTATTGTTCCATTCTGGTCTCATTCTATAATATCTTAAATAATGATATAAAAAATGCTAGCTCTGTAAAAGTATTCAAACCATATCTTCAATAACACCTTATGCCTTTTAAGTAGGTTATTTTTGCTAATATATACTGTAGACATAAGAATGTAATATTATTATATTTTTGGAATCCTTGAAAAATTCAGAGTACGCTGATGCCCCATAAGTGACATTTCGACTCCATGACAAATATTTTACTCGAAATTTGTCGGTACATCTAGAGTGCCATGACCAAAAAAAATTGCTTATAATGGACCGGTGTGATGTCAGAAAAAAATCGAGCATAAAAATTTGGGAATGTGTATTTTGTGGGCCATCAAATTTGGCCTGAACAGTTTTTTTACCAAAACTCAATTTTTTCAAATGGAACCACAATGGTAGAGTAGGAATCGGAGGATGTACCCAAAAGCAATTTTTTCCTATTTTAATTTTTTGTTTTTTTTAATTTTAAATCAATTTTTTTATACAGTCAAAATGCCACTTATGGGGCATACTCAGATTTTTTTTAAATATTCCAAAAATATAATATACAGGGTGTTCTATTTAAAAATCAAAAGTTGGGGGTCACTTCCGGTGAAACTGGATGTGTGTACTTGGTCATATAATGTACCAAGTCTCATTCCGATATTCTTAAAAATAAGGAGAAAAAGGGGGTCTACCATGATCCGTTGATATCCGGTATATAAGTATATTATATTCAACTTATTTTTTAGAAAAATTTCACAAATATGCTAAGTGGAAAAGTATGCAATTGAATATAGTTATATCTATTAAGAGACATCAGTTTATAGAAATTAATGATCGAAAACGGAATAATTTGGAAACAAAATTTGGTATTCCTCAGGGGTCAATTTTTCGACACTTATTATTTATTTATTGAATTGGTTTAGTGACCCTTATATTTAACTTGTAGTTTTTGATTTTGTAGGAAGAAGGCCATCAATTTGATGAAAACCAGTTTCTTAATTAGTCGACGTTTCGTGTACATATGGATACATCCTCAGGTTTTCCTTGGATAGCTTAAAAGGTGATAATTAAACATAAACTTATACAGTAATGATAAATCCGATACAAGTTGGGATAAGCCTTGTCCCAAATTGTGTCGTATGTCGAAATGAGCCATCACACGAATCCTCGTTCCATTTAAAAATTTTAAAGTGGTACCTGTCACTTCAAGGGGGTTGAAGGGGTGGTGTAAAATTATGCTCAAAAAAATGTCACTTTAGAATTAAAAATTGACATGTTTTAGGATTTTACTCATAAATTGTTAATTACGTAGATAATGAATTTATCCGATACTTGTGGACCTCAATGTACAAAGTTTCAACACCGAATACCCTGAAGTGTAACTGTCATTGTTGAGTTCTGTCATTGTTGAGTTGACGCATCCAAGTTGGCGCACGTGGAATCGCCATTTTGTGCGGTGCATTTCATCAGTTGCCTAGTATTATTTTCAGTCGCATTTGCCTAGTTGTGTGAGAAGCAGTTTATGTGATTCTTTACATTTCCAGTTAGTGTTTCTGTCATTGTTGTGTAATGAAGTATACAATACTACAGGAATACTGTATACTTTCATTCCAGTTTAGCTTATTTTAATTATGCATGGATCAAGTAGTTCAGTTTTAGATTAGTTCAATACCTGATTAGTTCTTTTATTAACTTTTATTTCTGACTTCACCAGGCCGCAACTTGCGTGCCGTGTGCAAACCACGTGACCGTGATTTTTGGGTATTCAGAGCTTGGCTTTCACCTTTCTCGAGTGTATTGAACTGGGATAACCGGGAGATCAAGCTTCTCCGGCGCCGTGGCAGCCGCTGGCCAAGTATCTCTTAGGGAGCATTCGAGTGCGTTGAACTGGACCTCCTCTCAGATTGATTCGAGTGTATTGAACTGGATCTCTCCTGAAACAGATTTCTTTGTTGCGTCTGTTATGTTCGATTAGAGAATTGGGGTTACAACGACTCTCTCTCTCTCTCTCGCTGTCCGATTACTATGATGTACTTATGTAATAACAAGATTGTCGCAACCTAAGCCATAAAAGATACGGCCACACTGTACATATAATTATTAGGAGAATAAATGTCTTATTTTGGATCTGGATTTTAATTAATATTAACATTGAACCCTGAAATAATCTCCAAACCAGCTACCCAGCAAAACAAGCATCACAATTGTTTGATTTTTTTGGGTGTGTTTTAACAAACAATGGATAAACTTTCTTTGAAGAAAGATAGAAATGTGTGTGCAGCTAAAGACTGTAGAAACCAGGCCGACTCTTGTCAGATCCGTTTGTGCGAAGCCGGCCCTAATAATGTACCGCAGAAGATGGCCGAAGGTCACGGAAATTTGCCACAACTGTTCTAGTGTTATTTTACGGTGGTGGTTTCAATGACAATACAATTATACAATGCTTATTCCGTGCCCAATTGAAATTTTTCTTTCATATAATCTACCCGGTATGGGTATCAGTGGAAAATTCCCCTTCTAAAAAGGAAATAATTCATATATAAAAAAATTAACAACCAACCAAAAAGAAAATAGGTGAACAAATGCAAACTATATACTGTGATAAATAGACTAATGCTATACGAATCCATTAGTGAATCAATAGTTATAGGAATACTATTAAATAATAGGATTAAAAATAATAATATAAATCAGCCAGTTTATGATAGATTAGTACCAGCAACGTAACATTAAGTCAGCATCAAAGCATTCTCAGTCACGTGATTTAATTGTTTCAACCAGACAGTCATATAACCCTTAGATGAGCTGACAAATACACATCGAATTCAAGGAGGAACAAAATTTACATCAATCAAAATTACTGTACTTATTTCAAAATAAAAAAAACCATCGATTTGTTTCATACGTGGTAAAATACAAAAATAATGTATATCTAAAAAAATAAAAAACATGCCTTTATTTAAATATGCTAAGAAAGAGAAAATAAAGATAAGTTATGATATACGAAAATAAAAGTATGGCATCTTGGTTTGGTTTTCTCCGTATAAAATTTGGGCGCGACGCTTTTATTTTTATATTAGAATCATAATTTATTTTTCTTTCTCATTTTTAATTCATTTTAATAAAATACGGCGTTTAAAATTTCTGAGTTTTTTCCTTTTTAGGGGCTGAAATGGTTGAGGTTATGAGGGATTTATTGAAACGTACCTAAAAAAAAAATGTTTTCTTAACCGCCTCTCAAGTTACCGAAGTAACTGCCTGGGAGGTCTCAAGGAAGAGAGACGAAGCCTTATAGTTTATTGTGGAGTCCGAACCACTCTTGGGCCAATTTTTTAATGAAATATTGTTTCGTCTTGCGGGCCTAGAACTCACTTCGCTAGGCATACTCAGTTTGCTAGCCAGACGCTTTAACACACTGAGCTACGATCTTTCCATCTTGCGTAAATTTTTGGAAAAATATTGTAGTGGGGGTTTGGAGGGCTTGTAACTCTGTAATTATAAGCTACATGTGTGTGTCTCAAATTTCAAATAGCTCAGATATGTCGAACTGGGTCAAAATTGAATTGCAAGATTTGACTCAAATAAAAAAAGTGCTAATAAGTGAAATTAGATAAAGGATTACCTTTCATTTAATTCTCCATTTTCTACACATACACACGACATTTTAATTTCTAATACTACAATAACTCGCGGTTTCATAACTAATTAATGTAAACCTAAATTTCATATTTTTATATCTACTTCCTTTCAAATAATCATAACCTATTTGTACCGGCGGATGTTTGTGTTATATTAGGTGCAAGAATGCAAACTTTATATCGCATTTAGAAATGCTAAATAACAAATAATAATACGGAAAAGCGGTATGGATGACAGAAATAAATATGGATAAAATCGTTAATTTTATCGAAATTCTGTCAGCTAATTCTACAGCTTAGATTTTAAAAGATTGCCATGAAGTTTAACATTGGGGTCGGTTAAATTGCTCTCTTCCACTTGTTTTTTTTTTTACTGTTTCTTGGTTCAAAATATTGCTACCGTTAAGCGCCCCTTTTGCACCCCAAACTAATTAGCTAACGCCTTATCTGCCCCCTAAATATTAACTATTGAAGATGGAGGAGGGTAAGTAAACGCTTTCTTGTTTTGTCTAAAATAGTCTTGAATTATAAGAAATAGCACACGCTTTCTTGCGCCCTCAGTGAAAAAAGTTGCGCATTTTCGGGAGAGGTGCAAGAGGTGGAGAGGGGGGGCAAATCATTATGTCTTCAAAAAAATTATTTTATGTTACAGTTCTGTTGAGGAGAGATACTTGCTCCCTTTAAATTAAAGGTAACACATTAGCTCCTAATGAATTAATTGATTTTCTTTATACATTTATTCAACGTCGGCCTATTTCCGCTACTGAGGCCTAACACTGACGCCTGTAGACGAGCTACCCCCAACCAGGAATTTTGCCGAACCTCTCCCCTTAAGAAGAGTAGGGATCTTTTACTTGCATAACATTTAATAGACAAAGGACCGACGGCTTTACATCCCCTCCGAAGGCTGGTATATCCCCTATACAACCCTCGCCTAAGGTTGTATAGCTTCCGCGCGTACACTGATATACAAGCCGCTGGAAGATGTGTGAGGCGAGGACGCGGTCTTCATTGGAACAGTCACCCATCCAACTACTAACCGCGCCTTACGTTGCTTTACATAGCATATCGAAGTATGTACATAGTAAAGACGCACCCAATTAATTGATTATAAACGTTGGGGTCGGATCTAGCTGCATTAAATCAGTATCTGACGCTTCGCTTATTTAAAAAAGTAAAATATACCGGTGGCGTGAAATAACTTATATTGTATTTTATACAGAGACGTCGTAGAAAAAATATACGACACAACTCAAGTGAAATGCTCATATCGCTCTTGGATGATCGAATACTCCGTCTAGGGTGCAGCGATCAAGATCGTATCTACTCACGCTTCACAAACTATTATAGTCTAACGATATAGCATTCATTATTCCGTTTCTATGACAGCACGGACTTGGGACCGTCCTTGTAAGTAAGATCTTATACTTATCAAGATCTACATTGTAATATGAGAGAGCTTCTCATTTTATTTCGGTGTGTATTAAGATTTTTGTTCTGCTGACCGAAAGTAAAGATTTGGTGTCATACAGGACAAATTGCTCAGCAAGAAAGGAGCTTATCCATCAGCAGGCATACAACCTCCATACAAAATTTGGAAGTGATTCATGGTAAGTAGGATTTTTCGAAATAAAAATTTCTTATCTATTCAATTTATAATATGCTACCGTCTAAAGTACCATTTTAAACCAACTGCCGCCTGACGTCTTCTAATTGTCACTATTTAAATATTTAAGATAAATATGAATTTGATGAATTATAAATAAGACAAAATCAAAAAAGCAATAACAATAACCCATCTGCCCAATAAGTGATATTGAAAACGATAAAACTCAAAAAGTTGGAAATTTCGAATGCGGAAGGTAATGTGAATAATCTGGCAATAAGTTGTATTTTTAACAACTTCCTGTTGAACCAGAAATTACACTTATTTCAATTTTAGAGCGCCCGCCCTTGTATTTTATTAAGCAATATTAAATAAAAATATAATAACTTTGCAATAAAGGAAATAATAATGAAATAAGAAACTTATTTTTATTTTATTTGACAAAAACAAAAAATAAACTAAAACATAATATTTTTTGTCGCAAACTTCTCTATAAAATCCTTATTTTACTATAAGGAACGTAACCAGACTGCAACCAGCAGCTACTCTCCGGGCTATGTGCCCCGCCGAGCGCTGAATTACCAATTACAAGCCTGGCGCGTTAAGTGTAATAATTGCATAGTACCATCAAAACGCTAATGCTTCGATTAAAACAAACACCAGCCGAAAAACTGATCCTACTTAAAGGAACTCTCGTGCCAGTTGTCACACACCACTTGCAGACTGCAGTTTCGAGCTGTTGGCTCTCATCAGTGCAAGGTAGGCATGTGGCGAGTGACACGAGGATCACTTGATTATTTAGTACATTTCGGTATATTTGGGATAGCGCAATGTATAATAGTCTGCAGGCGCCATCTAGCGGACTGGCACGAGAGCTCCCTTAAGTAGGATCAGTCTTTGGGTTGGTGTTTGTTGCAATCGAAGCATTAGCGTTTTGATGGTAATATGCAATTATTACACTTAACGTGCCAGGCTTGTAACTTGTAATTCAGCGCTCAGCGGGGCACATAACCCAGAGAGTAGCTGTTGGTTGCAGTCTGGTTACGTTCCTTATAGTAAAATAAGGATTTTATAGAGGCGTTTGCGACTAAAAATATTATGTCTTAATATTCCGCCCTCTAAAAGCACATTTGAACTATGCTAAGCTCAGTCAGGCTATTTATTTTTCTATTGCAACAGACACTGGACCGCTAGATGGCGCCTGCAGACTATTTTACATGTCGCTATTTCAAAGATACCGAAATTTACTAAATAATCAAGTGATCCTCGTGTCGGTTGTCACATGCTTTCCTTGCACTGACGAGAGCCAACAGCTCGAAACTGCAGTCTGCAAGCAGTGTGTGACGACTGGCACGAGGCTCCTTTAAGTAGGATCAGTCTTTCGGCTGGTGTTTGTTGCAATCGAAGCATTAGCGTTTTGATGGTAATATGCAATTACCATTACACTTAACGTGCCAGGCTTGTAACTTGTAATTCAGCGCTCAACGGGGCATATAGCCCAGAGAGTAGCTGTTGGTTGCAGTCTGGTTACGTTCCTTATAGTAAAATAAGGATTTTATGCAGGAGTTTGCGACTAAAAATATTATGTTTTTATATTCCGCCATCTAAAAGCACATTTGAAAAAATAAACTAGCAAGTAATAACTTATGGAAGGTATTTGGAATTATTACCACTTTCATTTGAACATATGGAGAATCTATTCAATAGCTCACTCCATAAATTTTAAATAGTGTATTCCTGTTGATTACTCCAACACTTGCATACTTTTTATTATTAAGTTCAGCCATGTCTATGACTGCTTCTTTTTAAACCTCACTTTTCAGATAACCCCAAACGATCTTTATATGGATAAAGTTTATTATATTTTAGAATCCTTCTACACGAAGTTATAGAAATATTAATTTGATCATTTAACTTACGTAGTGACGTGTGGGATTTTTCTCTATTGTTTCTAACACTAACACTGTATTTTCATCGGTTGTAGCTCCATTTCTTCTAAATGTTTTTGTTTTTAAAACTTCCATGACTATCTAAATTAGCACATAAACAAAAAATTTTTAGATCAGGCCTTGGTCTCTCAGGAAAACGCCTTCCATGTAAAACTACAGCTGCGGAAGGATTTTACCATGTTTAGTTTATCCCAGTTTATGTGAAGTACCATGTTTTATAACAATTTAACAAAATACAGAAACTAAATACACATCATTTGACAATCAAAAAACTAAAACTATGTCTAAAAGCAATGTCACTATGTTAGTATTGTTTATAAAGAATTTCAAAGGCACCTATGATTGATTTTGCGCATGAAGTCGTTTTATTTCATTAAAAAACGTATTTTTTCTACCCCCTTATGTAAATTTGCTGTTTTCCGTACAGTCTGTAGAATGGATAAGTGGGCCATTCCAGTTAATTGAACGGATACATTTCATATAGGTACATTCTAGGATGGATATGAAATCGACACAGTTCGTGTATTAAATACATAGGCAACTATTAGCTTTAAAAAATTCAAGTTGGTGCGTAAGCTGTCAAAGTAATTGTTAGTGTGTATTCGTGGAGTTTGAGTTAAAAATTAATTAAAAATGAGTGAATCCAGTGAAGAGTCGATAAACGGTATACCACTTAAAAATTATATTGAAATGATTATATACAGACAAAATTTTAGATATATATGGCAAAAAAAAGTAGCTATAGGGGCGGGGGGGTTGAACCTACGAACCCTTGCATTCGAAGCGTAAATGCAACCGCCGTCTTTATAAAATATTTTCACCTAGACTTTAGGATTAAGCAGGCGCTAAGTTTGTATATTAAAACTTGATTAAAACTAATTGTTTGTAGTTCCTTCTTAATCCGGTCGTAGAAAAAGCATACCGTACAACTCGAGAGAATTATCCATATCGCACTCGAAAGATTGAGGCACTCATCCGCCTTTTATCTCATGCATATGGCTATCATATCTTCTCTTGTTGCATAAACTACTATTTTCGCCCATGTTAATATTTTCTTTATTACTACTATGGTTGCATAGCATTAAAAAATGTATATGCGTGTTTACATAGCGTATACAGATGTATAAAAAAATGTTTTAGGGTATAAGTGTTGATGTGTATGTTGTATATGTATATACGTCTGAAGAACATAATAACAATTAGGAATAAGGAAAGAAAATGAGAATGGAAAAAATAAATAAAAAATAGTTGAAAAAGAAAAGAAAAAAAAAACTTCTAATTATTAAAAGGCATTAATTATTAGTAGATAATATAAGTTTTTACGTGTGTGAGTGTAGGTATGTGGATGAGTGTGTGTGCATTGTGCGCATATATATGTATAAATGTATGAGTTTGTGTAAACAAGTGTATATTATTATATTTATTGTTACGTAAGTTTATTTTCATTTTATGGTTTGGATTTCTTGTAAACTTGATTTCATTTTTTTTCTGGATATAATCATAGATTATGCCTTTTTAAGACATGTATTATTGCTATTTCATTTGCAGTGATATTGTTGTTAAAAAACGATAACAAAAAGACAATGAAACGCAAGTTACGGTGATTGTAACTTCCATCTTATTCACACAGGCACATAGGCAACTGGATCGCGTGATATGTGAAACGTAAAGGAGGGAGGTCGACGGTCGGCTGCTGCAATGTAAATAGATCAGCGGATTGTTTTACATTTATTAATTTTCCTAAGCTATCTTACGTATAGAAATTATACCGTTGTAAGCAAGAAACTCTAGTCGACGATAGTAGAGAGGTATTTTTCGTTTTAAGTGCCAATTTTCGAAAAATTGGTTGTGGAACGCTAAAATGTAACGAGAAATTACAATTTGTTAAGCATCTCGAAGCGGGATACAGACGTTCAAAGTTTTAAATTGCCATAAGCGTCAATGCTTTTTCCTTTATTAAATTTTTTTTTTTTGAGCAACCGTGACAGATTTTTCGATAATTTTTGTGCCACAATATTTACTGTACTGTAACAATCATTCAGTATCAATATCTCGAAAATTTTGAATAACGCCCTTCTTTCCAGGCCAACTTTTGTCCAACTTTACAAATAAGCATAGTTAATTATAAGCTATCAAATAAAATCGGTCGCATATTTTACTATCGAAACCCCCACAGAGTGACACATTTTGCTCAGCCGTGCTCTCTACATTTCATTTGACGAGAGAGAAAAGGATAGGGCGAGTGGAGAGAGATAGAGAGAGAGAGAGAGAGAGAGAGAGAGAGAGATAAGAGAAAGATCACATAGAAATATATATTTTCCTATTCATTATGATTCTAATTAACTGCACACATCTTGTTGCACCTGGGTTTTTGGCTTTGACTTGATTTTTATTGGTCCACCTGGAAAGTTCGGCCATGAATTAATTGTTCTAATTATTTCTGCAGTTTCTGATCTTTTTGCCATGTTGTTGGAGCGCATAAAGTATAAAATTGAACATCAAAGAAACATAAAAATAAATGTGTGTTTTATAAAAAATGAGACATGTTTGTACAATACCTGGGAAATATAAACGACCTATTTTGGTGTGTGATAAATCAGGCTTGCCTGGATGTAAATAATGACGTTTAGGACTGTATGCTCTTTTTAAATCTCTTGCTTTATACCGCTTGATATATGCATGAGCGGATAAAATAATTTTGAGCTGTATAGATTCGGAGGATAATTTCCATATACGTGCAATATTTTCCCGCAAGTTAGAATGCAAATTGATTAATGCGGGTGTAAAATTTACAGGGATGTCTGTCAAAACTGCATCTCTGTGGTAGAGTATTTTCGGTCTCGGAAACACCTAAAAAATTAAGCACTTAATATGTGAGCAAATTAATAATACTATAATACTGTAACAGTATGAAGTGTGTGAATTGTTTACTTCACATTTTTCCCCACCGTAGCCGAAGGCTGCGGAGCATTTCGGGCAAACTCTGTAATTACCATCTATTTTCATTACAGTGAATAGTAATTTAAAATTTCTTGCTGAAGAAATAATTAATATAATCAATAGTTTGGGAAATATTTGTGGCGTCGATGATATATACCTTTCTATACTAAAGCATAATAACGATCATGTTGTTCATTCACTAGTACATTTAATAAATCAATCACTTTGCCAGGGCTGTTTTCCCGACTTTTTAAAAATCTCACGTGTTATTTCACTTTTTATAACAGGCTGCCCAGAAAACATTGACAACTATCTATATATCTGTACTCAGCACCTTATCTACAATTGTAGAAGAAGCTTTTTACGTTTACGGATTTAGATCTGGTAGATCAATTGAAATGGCTTCTTGTCAGTTACTTAATTATACATTTGCTTGCTTAGATGCTAGCAAATATGTTATATCAATGTTTTTTGACTTATCTAAAGCTTTCAATACTATTATTTTCATTACGAAATACTGTTATCTAAATTGTCATCTAGGAATAAGAAATATTGTCCTGAGCTGGATCAAATTGCATATGGAAGAAAGATCATTAATAGATAATTATAATCATTAACTCAGGGACCCATAAAAAAAAGAGTTCCGCTGGGCTCAGTCTTAGGGCCCTTACTATTTATGTTATTTGTAACTGACCTTCCAGCTTACATGAGAAAAAGAGGGTCATGCTGCCATATTTGCAGATGACACTACAATAACGGCCACTAGTGTGGATGAAATTCAAATACAGGCTGAAAACATCATTAATATTTTAAGCGCTTGGTGTGATAGTAGTAAATGAATATTGAACACTACAAAAACTGTAGTATTAATTTTCATATCAGGTGAGCTTTACCTACAAATTTTAAAATTTTAGACATCGAACTGGAAGATGAAACAAAATATCTTGATACTGTTCTAGGTTCCAAGTTATCATGGGATAACCATATCGATATTACATGTAAAGAATTAAATAAAGCTTATTTTGGTATCCTACAAATGAAAGTCACTTTGAATGAAAACGGCCTACTAAATATTTATTATGCCTTGGCCTACTCACAGGTCTCATTAACCATTATGTATTGGGGATGTGGCAGTGAAATGAGTATGGTATTTATACTACAAAAAAGACTAATTCGATTAATATTTAATTTAAGATCTAGGGAAAGTTGTACAATGATCTTTAAAAAAGAAAAAAAAAACTCTACCATGCGTGTACATATTTAAATGTTTAATGTACACCAAACAAAATCTTAATATCTTCAGACACACATTCACATCATACTTATTAGCATCCCAGCTAATAAAACTACCACTAAATAACAGAATTTATTTAAGTCATATTCGAAGTTTGAAAAAAAAACATGTTATATGTGGTGTAAAGTAGATTTTACTCCATATAAAACAATATAAGTACTATTAGAATTACAAAAATATTAATAAAAAAAATAACAAAGAATATATTTCTATTATCTCCTTCAGTATGATGCAATTACTCAAAGCAAGAGGTTAAGTAGTATTCGTTACCTGTTGTTTTCATGAATAGTTAAAAATTAATTATTACTATATTGCATTAATGATAACAATGTGGTTCGAGAAATTAAGGTAAGTTGGAATATTGAAGTGCTGTTAATTAAATTTTAATAAAGCCATTAATACTATCGTGGCTCTTCCGATTGTACTCCAATACACTAATTCGTAACTTTAACTTAATGTTTATTTAATTATCTACAAAATAATTACAGTGTTTCCCACGCAAAGTCAAGAATTTTCTTCGGATATACATATTTATTGTCGAAACAGGGTTAAGTAATTTAGAAAATTTATGAACGACCACCCGAAACAGGGAGACCTGTTGAATAAATTTACATGAAGAACCTGAAATTAAGAAAGTTTCCGCACGAGTGAAAATAAAAAGATTGCAAGTTTCGGGTAGAATTTGTCCCCTGGGGCCTGAGATTTAGGAGTATTGACTTAATTGTTGGCTACAGTTGAAACTTGAGAGCTTCAGCGAGAGATTACTGCGAATAAATAATCAACGCAATATCAGGTGAAATTCGATAGAACGTATGTATACGGGGTGATTATGTAGAAATTAGCATAACTAAAACAGCTGGTATAAAAAATTACTTCAAACAAGAATAAATACATATCAGATTGAACACTGTTCAGGAGGAGCTTCACATCGACAATGAGTCTCAGTTCGGGTTCAGGAAGGGCAGGAGCACGGTACAACAAGTCGTTAGGATAGTTAACGATGTCAAAGTGCAATACAACCTCGGGAAGAACACTATGGTGCTCTTCGATATTGAGAAGGCGTTCGACACCGTCTGGATCCCGGGGTTACTCTACAAACTACGCCACTACAACTTTCCGACCTACTTCATTAAGCTTATTCACTCGTTGTTGACGGGCAGATCACTGCAGGTTCGAGTGAATAACAAACTCTCAACACGGCGGGACATTCGCGCGGGAGTCCCGCAAGGATCGTGCCTATCACCAAAGTTGTACAGCCTGTACGTCGCCGATTTTCCAGAGTTCCCGAATACGAAGCAGGCCAAGTACGCCGATAACACAGCCATGTATGCGCATTCACACAACGCCCAAGTAGCGAATATGCTGCTGAAGGCGCACATGGCTCGTGCCACGGCTTATTGCGACCAGTGGAAGATTCGCGTGAACGCTGAGAAATCTGAGGCGATAGTCTTCACGCGTCGGTTTACAGAGAATAAAACCATAACACCCATTTCGATCAGGGGAAACAAAATTCCAACTAAAAGATACGTGAAGTACTTGGGGGTTAGACTGGACCAACGGCTGACGTTTAACACCCACATAAATGAGACTGTACTGACGGTCTATTTCCTGTCCAGGAGTCTGTATGCGCTTATGGTCAGGGGTAGCAGACTCAACAGACAAAATAAAAAATTGTTGTACACAATTAGGCCGTCCATCACATATGCGGCGCCGGTGTGGTGCAGCATACCGGCCACGACAATGAAGAAACTAAAAGTGCCCGAGCACAAATTTATGCGCCTCATTTCTAATTCTGGAAGGTACACCTCCCTCAGAGACCTATACGCACGTTGCAACGATATAACCCCGATAGCGGATTACATCCAGCAGATTTCCCAAAATTTCTACTCCTTCAAGCTGGGCGATAGTCCGCTAACAAGACACATAACACAAATTAGGCAGCATAATGCCCCATTTCGGATCAAACACCCTTTACCGTACCAGACGTTACTAATTTTCCCGTAACCCCTGTAGCCAATCTTCAACAACTATAACTTCTGCTTACCCTATCCACCTTTACTGACATTTCATAACTTTTGTACCTTTAAATCTTTCCTGTCCCCCCTCTTTCTTTCTGCTTGTAGCCTTTTTGTCGCGTTTGTTTTTTCTTGTTTTCTTTTTGTAAATTTTTGTCTCTAAATTCATTTCGCTTCACAATTTTTTAGAAAATCAAAACATATACAACCCAAATTCTTTAAAATCAAAGTTTAGGCCAGCCATGCGCAGCCCAGCATTGACTTATCTCACGGAAGGCGCCTCGTACAAATTGAGGTGCTAGCGCCAGATACGAAATTAAAAGTGATCAGTGCGTAAGTGTTTTAATTTCGTATGTAGTTTTTATTTAGTTTTGTTAAGTTTGTTCTTTAAAAATGTTCCTAATTTTAACACCTTTTATAATCCGGCTGCGACGGAAGGAACCTAGGTTTAGTTGTTTTAATTTCCTTTTTAGCCGAACCAGTTCCACTCCGCCCGGCCATGCAGTCTGCCACCACATTAGCGCGGTGTTTGCACGGTCGGACCCGGTGTGAGTTCTGGGAGGTACTGTTTTATATTAAAATAAGAAATAAAGTCTTATTGATTGATTATTATTATTTTCTTATTAATTGTTACTTCATAATTTTACTGGCCTCTTTTTGAAGAACGTTAATTTTTTTTTTAAATATTCAACAAGATGTTGTTTAGTCCATTATATTAATAAGAAAACTAAATTACTACTAAAAATTAAAAAGCGAGTAAAATTCAAGGCGGAACATAAATATTAATAATTGCTATATGAAAAAGAAAATCTAATAAGTATTTCATTACACAACTTGGGAAACGCAGACTGTGGGACATATTTATCGTCTTTGACATAAAAATACTAGGACGAGATATTGCTTGATAAATTCCTGGTTTTACTTTTAATCGCATTATAATCTTAGATGACATAATATTAATTATAGTGACATATAAAGTAATTACAGTGAAGTGATAAATTACTCCACACATAAATCTCAGTTTTCAGACTGATATGAAAAATGCGAATGTGAATTACTAGCAGCAAAAATAAAATACTTTTATAGGAGGAAAATATTTAAGGATTAGTTATTAGATAGGGATCCAGCACACTAAATTCCGATATAATATTACGCAACTTTTGAATATACTCTTTAAGTTAAGTTCATATAATATAAACTTTTTTTAAAAAACATTTCCGGAAAGCGCAAAGCAGTTAGAGCTTGTGTTCATCTCATATGTTAATTTCTCGTCCCTTTCCGTTGATGCACGATATTTGTACTCTTGGAAGTATAACACGTGATATCTCGCAAACTGAAAATGCCTTAAAGGATCAAATTTTAGAAGCAGATTAAATAATATATGGTGTTTACAAGGTTGATGTTAAAAAAGTATTTTAACTAGTAACGTTTTAAGAAAAAGTAAGAAAATGGAACTTAACGAAATACTGTCGAGAACTATGTAGCATCGAGGTGTCAAAAATATTTCTAGAAATATTATTTGGGTTGTGCGGCCAAAATTGTGGTAAAAAATTCGAATTTAGTTTTAGTGGATGAATTTATACAATCCGATTATTCTTGTAAAATATATCAGTTATTTTATACAGGAGCACCACAGGCTGCGTTCGATTACAAAATTTTTTAGAGCTCCATCTGTAAAAACTGTAGTACAAGTAGTAGAAAATTATTCGAATAGAACAGTAAATAAAAATGTAGATGTGCAAAAACATTACAGAGAAAAGTGCTCGTTTTCAAATTTAATGTTAGTGAATTGCATTAGAAATTAAAGTCTACGAATAAGAGCTTATGTACGTCCGTTATGAGCACAAAGTAGATTGAAGAATATTTTCGACAAAGATATCTTAATGAAATTTAAAATTTGCCATACAAATAATAATAATAATAATATGATGGGGGTTTATGAGGCTAAATAATTAAATAAAGAAACAAATTATTGCCTTATACCTCAATAGAAACAACAATGCAGCTACGGACACGTGTTTCGGAGTTATTGCTTCTCATCAGCGTAGCGTAGCTTAGCGAATATCTGTTATAATCGAGCAAAACCAACAAAGGTCGGAAAGGACAGTGCACAGTACTCGATTTGTACTTTCATACTTCATGTGCCACATTTAGGGCCTCAAATGAGAGCAATCAGTACGACGAGCTCTATGTGTACTGCTCTATTTCCGCCTGGCTAACACTAAGTAAATGATGATGGGGGTTTATGAGGCTAAATAATTAAATAAAGAAACAAGTTATTGCCTTATACCTCAAGAGAAACAACAATGTGTTTACTTAGTGTGCACTGTACTTTCCGACCTTTGTTGTTTTTGCTCGATTATAAGATATATTCGCTAAGCTACGCTACGCTGATGAGGAGCAATAACTCCGAAACACGTGTCCGTAGGTGCATTGTTGTTTCTCTTTGAGGTATAAGGCAATAACTTGTTTCTTTATTTAATTATTTAGCTTCATAAACCCCCTTCATATTTTACTTAGTGTTTGCCAGGTGGAAATAGAGCAGTACACATAGAGCTCGTCGTACTGATTGCTCTCATTTGAGGCCCTAAATATGGCACATGAAGTATGAAAGTACAAATCGAGTACTGTGCACTGTACTTTCCGACCTTTGTTGGTTTTGCTCGATTATAAGATATATTCGCTAAGCTACGCTACGCTGATGAGGAGCAATATTTCCGAAACACATGTCCGTAGCTGCATTTTTGTTTCTCTTGCGGTATAAGGCAATAACTTGTTTCTTTATTTAATAATAATAATTTCTTACAACATCTAATACTGCAATTATTATTTTTACACATGAAAGTTGTGAGAATTACTTTTATTTGTTCCGTTCTTTTTTAATTTCCCTTCCCTTCTTGGGAATCGTATTCTTGCACAATTAATAATTTCAGTATTTTTCCATACAAACAGTGTGTAGAATAGGGTGGTCACAAAATGTTCGAATTTTTTAGAGGAAAGTTACCAATTGGCTAAAAAATTAGTTTAGTAAAATTTCAACTCAATTTGATAACTTTAACCCGTGCCTCATTAAGGTTGAAGTTTTGACTTTTTATGAAAATTGATTTGTAATTGAATTGTAAGATTCGATTACATGTGCTCTTCAAATTTTACTTTATTTATTTTTTCAATTTGTACATAAAAAGGGTTTAGTTAAAACTATTTTCGAAGGTAAGTGCAGCAAAATCCAAATCGAAAATTAGGAGAAAAGAAAAGCAAAAAATGTATAAAAATAGAAGTTATTATTATTATTTGCTGCCGTTGTTCTTCGCATTTCGTCAAACAGGAATTGAAGTCTTGGATTTATTTTACCTCTGTCTTTTACCTGTGTCATTGACAATCTTAAATCTGTTCCCTATTTTTTAGCTTTTAAGTAATGTGAATTTTCACACCATAGATAGATATATAGATAAACAGAGGAGCTCGTCATTTGGCCTTTACCACCGTGATCTTTTCAGGTCTATTGTTGTGCTTTTAGAATACATTTCTTCTTCCTCTCAACAGAACCTGCGTTGCGTCCTCTGCTAGGCCCATTAGACTCATGTGTCTATTGAGCCGCCAATGCCCAGTTAGAAAACATGCTATTATTCTGATGTCCTTTCTGTTCTGGCTTAGTAGATCTTCCGTGAATTTGGTCGAACATTCTTTAATGAACTCTTTGGCCTGTCTCCGCCTTGGCCTCTGTTTACCATTTCAGAGATTTAGTTTGCACCCATTCCTTAGTGGCAGCTCATATGCATGGCTTTGCCATGCCAAAAAGAGCTCAGGTCCTATTGGGGCTTTGAGAGCGTCTTCCTTGGCCAGTAACTTTTGGTACTCCATTCCGTGTTGCTGGTTAAATGGCGTTTGGCCTTGCATTAACTTGTAAGTACTGACCGAGCTTCGCCTTGTATGAGTATGTGTAATGGCGACAGGTCCAAGAGAACGTCAAGTGCAGCCGTAGGAGCAGTTTTTATGGCCCACGTCGCGCACAGGTAAGCAAGCTTTTGTACGCCACCTAACAGCCTTATTGCTCTCGACTGCACCGCCTTAGTCCACTATACCAATGATCCATAGGTTATCATGGGTCTCACTACACTGGTGTATAACCACGAGTTCATTTTGGGATTTAGACCCCAGTTCTTTTCACATATTTGCCTACACGTTACCAGGCCGATTGTTGCTTTCTATGTGACTTTTTAGATGTGGAAATTTCGTGTTAATTTTTGGTCAAAGATGACTCCTAAATATTTTGTCCCATAGGCTAATGGAATTTTCACTCTGTTGAGCCTTATGGGCTTTAAGTTTTCCAGTACTCTTCTCCGTGTAAAAGTGACGACTGTCCTTTTGGGGGGATTTATAGAGAGTCCTTCCTTACAACACCATTTGTTGAAAATATTTAGGGCTCTTTGCGAACATTCCGTTATCGTATTTGCGAATCGCCCCTTGACAACTATTGCTAGATCATCAGCATATCCTAAGCAATAAAAGCCTTCTGTGGATAATTTCCGGAGGAGTTCATCAATCAGGGTTGCCCACAGCAGTGAAGATAGTATTCGTCCCTGGGGACAGCCTCTGCTTACTTTCGCTTCGCTTCACCTAGATTGGATATTATAATCCTATTGTCTAGGCTGGCTTTAATCTACCGGCAGATCACTGTTGGGACTCCTTTGTTTGATAGTGCCCTCATTAGTGAGTGCGTTGTTGCATTATTAAACGCTCCTTCTGTTTCTAGAAATGTTACTACTGTCATTTCTTTATTATCTAAGGACTTTGTTAGTAGTCTGTTTAATTCATCCAGCGCAAGGTCTGTCGACCTCCCCAGCTAGTATGCATATTGATGTTCCATCAGGGGTTTTCCCTGTAAGTCGTCTCTAATGTACCTATCACCTATCCAGCAGTCTTTCCTTCGTTTTAAGTAGGAGAGAGGATAGGCCCATAGGCCTATGTGACTTGGGCATTTGGTTCGATAATCTATCTATTTTTGATAGGTAGATGACTCTCACCTTCCGCCATATGTTTGGTATGTATCTCGAGGCCAAGTAAGCCCTGAATATTTTACATAAGTAAGGTATTAATATCTCTACCCTAGCCCTTTTTGGGGCAAGATTTGATATATTCCGCCCATCCCAGGAGATTTAAGTCGTTGGAGCTTACTAATTGCCTATCTGATTTTGTCAGAATTTCTAACGTCTGTGGCCACTCCAGTTCACAAGTTTGGGCCGTTCTGACCTTTGGTCTGCATAATGCCTATTCTCTAGGTCTGTTATTATCAGTGAGCTCGGAAAGTGTGGTTTCATGAGCAATTTAATACATTCAGTCATTATTTCCGTATAGGTTTCATCTTCTTTTTTGATAAAACCTACTTCATTTGCAGCACAACTGTCCTTGGCCAGGACTCTATGGATTTTGAAAGCTGCAGGGCCAACTTCGTAGAATCTCTTCCGTGAGTTTTTCTTTGCTTTGCGGACCTCTTTATTGTACTGCGTGAGTTTTATTTTGTAGGTATTCTAGTCTTGGCTATAAATAGCATTCTTTCACACCATATATCAGGACCAGTATTTAAAAATTATGTATCAATTCACAAATATCTTGAAAGTTTGATGAGGAACAAAAAATCAACTTCTTTGTAAAATAAATCATCCACTTGTTCGAGACTAAGCTTTGATTTCACGCCCTTCATCATATTTTTTTCTTCACAGGAAATTAATTTTAGACTTTTTGCAGCCATGCTTACTTTGGCAATTTTTTCTAAAGTTTCACCAAAAAACGAAAATGCCACTTGCTCCGAATTGAGATACCATAGATGATTTATCATTTTCACAAAAGATTTTAACAATTGTAAATCCTGGTTGGGGGCCAAAGTGGGTTTGGGGGCGTTCAACCACGTCCTTACACAAATATTGATTATAAATAAACAAATGTCTGTGATATTATTTTTTCTAAATTTGTTCATGAAAATTGATCCTTGAGAAGATATATTTAGAGAAAATAAATGGCCTTTGCCATCCATCAGGCGTGATGAATAGTACCAGGAATTCTGAAAAACATATCTATTTATAAACTTTACAGAATCTAGCTAACGCACCAAATTACAGGTCTTTGCACCTCTTAGGGCATCTCGAAAGTTACCCCGATATTTAAGGTTAAACTTAAGATAGAGTTAAAAATTATCGCTCCATATCAATAATCCCAATATTTGGTGCAATTATAGAAATTACTTATAAACTTGGGTTGCAAACTTTTTGAGAATAAAAAGATATTAGGTAATTGCCAATTTTGCTTTTGTAGTAACTACTCAACAGTTCAAGCTTCCAGTAGCCTTTTCAGAAATATTGCTGTTATAATGCCAATTAGTCATTCCACAAGGTGGTACTGGTCTGTGCATAATACAATTGATTCCTTTCAAATAAATATACAGCAATAAACTTGTCGTTTTCGCTTTGAGTATTATTTTCAGAACTTAGAAGTCATTAAAAAAGTGAATAAATTTCCTTTTAAATTTCTTTTTCAATCAATCCGTATCTCTAGCGACGCAAAGTTTGAATTACTTATTATTTCGTTTAAATTTAATTTAAGATCCTATGCAATTTCATTCGGTTCTTCAGCTATTAAATAGAAAGATCGGTTTCTAATTAACTTTGTAATTATAAATCAATTGTCCGCAAACTGCCAGGCTCATCTGAGCTTGTCAATTACTTTTTTATTAATCGATTCTTTTATTAATATTAACTTAGGCTATTATCTTTCTGAAATGTGAACATAATCTATTGAGTTAGTCGGAAATTTGTCGCCAAGGCATTTATTTGGATTGAAATTGAATATTCGTGAAACAAATCTAAAATATTGGTTTCGTTTTATTTAGCATTGAAGTTATAATTATGCGGAAAACATACTAGCAGACAGACAGAGCTGGTTAAAGTGCTCTCACAAAGTGCTTCAAGTACCAAGTACCAAGCACTTAGCTAGAGTGCTTTAAAGCATGAACTATCAAGTACTTTTATTTACAAAAGTCAATCAATTACCAAGTACAGTACTTGAGAAAGGAAAGCACCAAGTACTAAACCCTCAGAGATATAAATGTCAAGTACAAAGTACTATTGGTACAGTACTTGAAGCCTTTAAAGTATTTCAAGTACTATCAAAGGTACAAATATTTAAGTAATAACTCCAATCTGTTTATTATCCCATTTGTAAAAGTTCGTTTATTGAAATGGGGAATGTAATACCTATGAATCACCGGTAATATGAGATTAAAAAACAAAGATAATATTATTTTGATACCCACACCATTTACACCTTTATGATATAACGATCATGAAAACAAAATCTCTGAAAAAGTAAAACCTATACTATACTAATAATGGAGTGTGGAGTGAAAATAAATTTCTTAAAAAGTGTTTAGGGAGGACACACTTTACATGACAAAACAGTCAAATTAGCCGTGTTTTTAATATGTTGTAGTTCAAATCATTTTGAACAAAAAGTTTCATTGGCAAAATTTCAAATTATGGACAGTTTTGCCGGTCAATTATTCTCAAACTTCCCTTCTCTTTATTTCTCAACACAATACATAATAACAGGAATGGTAACACTTGCATCACCTCACCAACTATAACTATGGATAACTAAACACTGAACACAAGCTGCTTTGTTTTTCTGTTAGTTCCTGTGTTCCTGACAATTCATGATGGGACTCGTCTAGAAGGGCTTTGAATGCATTTTAAAAAGAATTTGCAAGCACTTTAGAAATACTTCAAGCACATCAAAAGTACTTCAATTACTTTTCAAAGTAATTGAAGTACTAAAAAGGACTTTAATCACTTTAAAAGTAATTGAAGCACTGTCGAAAGTAATTGAAGCCCTCTGAAAGGATTTTAAAACCCGAAGTACTCATGTAAAATAATTCAAATGTCAAGTACCAAGTAATCTCTCTTAAAAGTAATTGAAGCACACTGCTTGAAGTCCTAAAAGTGCTTCAAGTACTACTCAAAGCATTTTACCAGAGTACTTTACCCAACTCTGCTTGCAGACCAGTCCAAACAAAAGTGTGTTTTTATAAATATTGCAAGGTAACGGAAAACTTCTTCAGCAATCAATAGTTTTTATTTACATCACCAAAAATTTCGTTGAAAGTTTGAATACCTAATATTAGACGTTTCGTGGCCCCGAGCAATGGACTCAATTAACTGTGACGTCATAACGTATCCAATCAAGCACACTACTGTCACAGAAATTTTGATCCCGTCGAATGACATTGGTATTAGGTTGGTCATAAATACCACAAAATATAATGCTATATATATTTTTTTAATTTTTCGGTTGAAAGTAATATTTAAGAACTTCTAGTCAAATTGTTATTGAACCTTCATGAAGAAGCACCTGTGCACCACAGGTTGAATAGGAAGAGGAGAACCCCATAGTTGGCCTGCCAGAAGCCCTGATTTGACCAAAATAGACTTCTTTTTGTGGGGCTATATTAAGGAGCAAGTATACAAAGCTCCCATAACTACAAAAGAGAATATGAAAGAAAGAATAAGGGAAGTCTTTTAGGAAATCGCTGTAGATATTTTAAGAAATTTCGGTAGATCATTCGAAAATCGTCTACAGAAATGCTTAGACGTACTGGGAGTTTGAACAGTCCTTATAAACATTAGGTATTACTTATTTCATTAAATTGGGTTCAAAATAACTTGTGTATTAATAACGGCGATTAATAATCGAGATATTTTAACGCGCGACCTTAGCGTGCGCGCTAGTGGTCGAAATTATTAATCGCCTTTTAATATACGAGTTAGTTACAATTTTTTTCCGCCTACTATATTTTTGACAGAACGGAGAAAATCTGATTTTAAATTTTTATTCATATACAAATTCAATTATCCATTAAATTGACAGTGACAAGTATTCATGACATGGCGTCTTGATTTGGGTATTTCATTTTATGTATTTTTGAGTGTTTATTCTAAAATCGTTATTAATAGTAAAATCATTTATTAATTTTAATTACTTCCACGCCCAGTGGAAGTATAGTAACGCAAAAAAATATATATATATATATATATATATATTTTGTTGAAATAGGCGTAAAATGTCGTGTAACGTCGAGATTTAAAATTTGAGCGAAAAAAATTTCCTGTATGTCGGTCTGTCTGTCTGTCTTTTTTGTGCGCACGTTTACTCTGGAACCGTTTATGATATTACCTTAAATAAATTTGGTACACTTATGTATTGTAACGATTTTGATCTAATTCCGTTGAATGGTTCGGAGGTAAATGGGGTATATAAGAGTAAATAGGTAAAACAAGCAAGTAAGAGTCCATAAATAAATGCTATTTAGGGCATGTACGAAAAGTTACGGTCGCAAAATTATTTTTGGCATCAATCCCCCCCCCCCCCCCACTATCACCCCCAATACCACCCCCACACTATTATGAAGGGGAGCAAAAAAAAATTAAAATGTGATTTAGTGTATATACAAAAACGAAACGTCTAAAAAAAATTTTGCGTTAGCTACCCCCTCTACCACCCTCATTGCCACCCTCACCCTATTATTAAAGAGGGGTAAAAAAAATAAAATGTGATTGAGTGTGTATACTAGAACGAAATGTCTAAAAAAAATTTTTAGCGTTCGCTACCGCTCCCCCACCCTATTATTAAAAGGAATAAAAAATTAAATTGGGAATTGAAATAAGGGCCTCTAAAATTTATTTTGGCATTAGTTACCCCCTCTACCACCCCTATTTCCACTCCCACCCTATTGTTTAAGGGAATAAAAAATTAAATTGGGGTTTAGTATGTATACGAGAACCAAGGACTTTTAATTTTTTTTTTACATTAGCCACCCTCCCTACCACCCTCACTCTCCATTCCTATTCCAGGAAAGTCCTTATTCATTTTATTAAAATTCTTGTGTCTGATGATGTGTTTGTTCATGAAATTGGCCACATTTTACGGCTTATTACGACCAGTGGAAGATTCGGGTAAACGCTGAGAAGTTCGAGGTGATAGTCTTCACGCATCGGTTTACAGAAAATAAAATCATAATGCCTACTAAGAGATGTGTTGAAGTACTTGGTTGTTAGACTGGGCCAGAGACTGACGTTTAACACACGTGTAAATGAGATGATACGGATGGTCTACTCCCTATCCAGGAGTCTGTATCCGCTCATGATCAGGGGTAGCCGACTTAACAAACAAAATAAAAAATTGTTGTACACAATGGTGGTCAGGCCGTCCATCACATATGCGGCGCCGGTGTGGTGCGGCTTACCGATCACGACAATGAAAAAATTAAAAGTCTCGAACACAAATTTATGCGCCTCATATCAAATTCTGGAAGGTTCACCTCCCTCAGAGACCTATACGTACATTGCAACGACATAACCCCGATAGCGGATTACGTCCAGCAGATCTCTCAAAACGTCTACTCTTTCAAGCTGAACGATAGTCCGTTAACAAGACACATAACGCAAATTAAACAGCATAATGCCCCATTTCGGATTAAACACCACTTACCGTACCACATGTTACCGTTTTTCCGGCAACCCCTGTAGCCAAACTTCACCAACTATAACTTTCCCTATCCACCTTTGTAAATTTTTGTCTTCAAATTGAGGTGCTAACGTCAGATATGAAATTCAAAAGTGATTAGTGCGTGAGTTTTTAATTTAGTGTGTAATTTTTAGTTTTGTTAAGACTGTTTTTTAGATATATTTTAATGATACCATCTTTTTTACTCTGTCTTTCAGTTGAAGGTGTTTAGGTTTTTAATTGTTGTTTCAAACGAACCAGGCCTACTCCCCCTGGTCCTGCAACCGGCCATCGCGATCAACGCGACGGTTGCATGATCGATTCCGGGATAGGTCCTGGGGAGCTACTTTTATGTTGTTAATTTTAATAAAGGAAGTTTGGATTTGGGTTGGCCACATAATAAAGAATTTTGTGAGATTTGATTCTTTTTTCCCTTCAAGAAGGATTCTTTTTCTAATTAATTTTTTTTGTAATTATAAATACAAATGTCTTTTTTGGCTTACAGCTGTCATAAATTATTTTCTTAAGCTAATGCTGTCCTCTACACTTTACACTTTATAATAAGTGAAACATAATAAGGTCATGACTGTTATTATAAACTTCTCATACACCAAACTTACCAAAACTCTCCAAATTTAGTTGTTGTTCGTCTATTTCGTGTTTAAGATAAATGTATGATAAATCCCCTTATTTAAACGTTAAGACGCAAAATCGAGACAGATAAAATCTCTTAGCAATAGAATCGAATATTTAAGTTATTTCTGGAGCTATCAAGATTAAATGAATTGCCCTGTATCATTTAAAACTTCGTAACTTCAGTTAAGGGGATTTGTTTTATTTAAAGTCATTAATTGATTAAGAGCGATGAATTAATCACTTAAATAGACGAATGATTTAAATCTAGCGAAAGAGCTCCACCTAATTTATTTATCTGGTCAATTTATCGCATACATTTGAATCGTGGGTGAAGATGGGATTTTAGAGTCATATATCACGAAAGTTTGGGTCGGACTAAATGCATTTTTTATACTTTACTACGGCCTTAATTGTATGGCTTCGGAAACGTTGAAGCCGGACGGCGAATAAGAAATATCCTGGATTTTCCGGAAAAGTTAAGAAGTCATTTATATTTTAATCGAGGAAGGGCTCGTGGAGATCTGGCAAATTCGGATGAGCGACTCTTTAACCAATGGTGGGAATAAATTCTGGAAAATATATAATTACTGAGATGTAATGGTAATGGTGAATTGTAAATAATGCTCATATTATTGATAATTTCTAATTATTAATATGTTTCAAATTTAAAAAATGATTCTATTGCTATTTAAAAATTTATGGGAAACAATGGAAACCATTTGTTTCAAATAAATAAATGATTAATTTTTATAAAAATAATCGTACTAAAGTAGTACCTTCAGTATAATAGTTAACAGAAATAGTAACAAATTGGAAAATGTAAGAGATTCATAGCAAAACGTAGGTCATCCCTGTAAATTAATTAATTAATTATACTAGTACTATTAATAATACTGAAACTAAATAAGATAGTTTAAATTATCATAGTCGTAATATAAGAATGTCAAATGTTTTAGAGGAATCTAGCTAACAAAATTAAATTACAAAAACTGTGTAACCGAGGCATAAAAATAAAAAAAATTATTTTTTTTTTATGAGACTAATAAGCTAGAAGTCATCGAAACTATCTATGACATAAAAAATAAAAAGCATCTGGTATTGATGCCATACGGTCCGAAACATTAAAGGGTATTGCTAAAGAAATATCTAAACCTATAACATACATAATAAATATATCATTTAACATAGGAATATAACCATCATTATTCAAAATGGCTGTAATAAAACCGCTTTTTAAAAGTGGTGATAAACTAATAATTATAGGCCAATCTCTCTAATCTCGAATATAGCGAAAATTTTTGAGGAAATGCCCAGAAATAGGATTAATTGTTATCTAAAAAGATATGGTATACTATCAGACAAACAATTTAAGTTCAGAGAGAACAGATCGACACAAGACTATTGATAAATTAATTGTTATTTTAATAAATCTATTGATAACAAAAAACCAGCAATATGCGGTTTCATCAACCTGGCAAAAGCCTTTGATATGATTAGTCACATCCAACTTCGCAGTACGTTGAACAGTATATGTTTTCGAGGGACTTCATATAAATTAATGATGAGTTATTTAGAACACCGTAAGCAATGTACTCAAATCGCAGATACAGTAAGTTATACAAAGACTGCAGAAAATGGGGTGCCTCAAGTCACTCTTCTATGACCAATACTGTTTAATATATATAAAATTGGACCTAACTAATTGAAAATCTGTATTTTAGAAACGATGATTTTTGGTATGCGGTAACTCCTCTGTTACAACCTTTTACTAAGGCAGTATAAAAACAAAAATGTTTTTGAAAACATTGATCATGCCATAGCACCTGTTATATGATAAATGCCCCTAATTACCTAGACCTAAAAAAAAAAAAACAATAATTGCACAAAGATGCCATACATGCCTAGGACATAAACTTTATAACAAATTGTCAATTGAAATAAAAATAGTAAATTCTTAAAGTTTGTTCAAAAATAGAGTAAAGTCTTGGATTAAAAGCATTTCGAGACAAGATATAAATAGAATAATAGATGTAAAAGTATATAAATACAAAAAACACTCATTCAATAGTTTCAATAATTCACCCTGTGGTGCTTATCTCATATTTTATTTCTTGTTATTAATTATATAGGTCAATGGTTATTTCAGGGCTTTTTGCAAATTATCTTATGGGATTTCTTATACACAAGTCTTATAATATTTGTAAAATGCAGCAATAAGAATATCCTAAATTTATTGAACATATAGGTTCTGAAATTGCCAATAATTTACAAACAAGTTCTAAATTTATTGTAAATTTATCCGATTTATTTATATAAGTACTATAAATTATATCTGTATATCTGTACATTTTTTTGTTACTTTCCGTAAATAAATAATTTTATTATTATTAATCTATGTATACGTATCAATTCAAGTTCAATATTTTTCGAACCATTCCAAAAAGTCGAAGTACAAAGAATTAGTATGCAATTAAGAATCAAAAGATCGGAACGTATTGAAATAAAATACCAGTACGTGTTGTTAAAGAATGCAGTGAGCAAATTAATCATTTCTTGATTATTGTAATAAATAAGTCAAGGATTAATGGCCGCTTCTCGGTAATCTGAAGAAAACAAAAATTACTATTGTATATGAAAAAGGTGATCCAGAATAAATTGAAAATTATATAGCAATCACAACCTTCAGTCGCTTTTTAAAGATAAGAGAAAGAGCGGTATATAACAGAAATTTTTCATATTAAAACAAGAATTTATTAACAACAAGCCGTGTGGTTTACGAGCTGGATATTCAACAGAATCCATTACCATTGAAATAATTAATAATAATAATAATGTTTATTTGAATTCAACACATTAATGTTAAACTGGGCAGAGGAGAATTAGTTGTAGGAATTTTCCTCGATCTCTTTCGAGATTTCGACACTATCAAGGCAAGTGGATTGTATGGGCATAAGGGAAAATATTAATAATTGGATTATGTCACATACAATATAAAGCAAAAAACAGTAATAATAGAAAATACAAAATCTAATGAATACGAGATGGAGCTCAGGGGACTGTGCTCGGGCCACTGCTATTCCTATTGTGCATAAATGATTTGTAACTTTATATAAACCTCAGAAAATTGTTTATGGATGCAGATGATATCGCCACGGTAATATCTGATACCGCTGGAAAGAGGCTAGTGGAAATAGAGCAGATTACTTTGCAAGATTTCGCTGAATAGTGCTACAGAAATCATAATGCTTGCAAAACCGTAATTGTAAAATTCAGAAGTAAACAAAGAAGAAACCAAACTGCTAAATTGAACTTTAACTTTGGATATGGTGAGCTAGAAACGTTAAACTACACTAAATTTATGTTTTTAGGAACCTGCAAATCGACCATGTATGCAAACGACTCTGTTGGATTGCCAAAATTTTAGATTGACAGGATTTTGGATGGCAGTAAACAACAGATAATGGACTGATACCGATAAGAACTGATAAAGCTCCTCTTCCTAATGAATTAATTCCTCAATATAATTGCTTGTTATTGTAAGGTCGGTTGTAAAACTAAACGTTACTCATGCAAAACCATTGGCGTCACATGCAACAATGGATGGAACACTTTGTGTCAAAATGCAGAAAATATTGTTGACGAAGCTGTGGTTGATGAAGAGCCTGAGCAATTAAAAATTAGTCCTGATATTTATGATATTGAAGAATTAGAAGTTGCTAATTATGAAGAAGATGTTTGTATTTCAAGAATGTCTCAGATGTATCCGATGTTAGCGATGACGAGGGTGAAGGAATATTCCAAACTTCAGTTACCGATTAGTAGATACTTCTTACAGTAGCGCATCTAGTGCAACTACTAGAAAAAGAAAACATGAATAAAATAAATTAATAATCGATATAGGTAAAAAAGTTTAATAAAAATCAAGTGAAATTTCGAAAAAAAAAATTATATCTTACCTTCGAGAGATTTTTTTAAATCTAAATATTTAATACCTGCTCACAATCACTTTTTATTATTAATATTGTAATTTTTATAATGAATAATTACACGTACACTTGTGCGCGCATATGTATAATACCGAAAATGACGGGAAATCACCGCGCGCATATATATACCAAAAATGACAAAAAATCGGCTGAATTAAACAAAAAAGTTATTTTTTGATTACATCACGACGCCCCTTTTTTAATGTGATTACTAACAGGCTGAATTTTCGTAAGTGGCTTCATTTTGACGAGTCTTCCAACTTTTCCCTTTGCGAATATTCTCGGTAGAGATTGTCTGAAAGTTATTTGTGGCATTCTACGAATATTTTTTCCTATTATTTGGGTTTTCTACCACATGTATTATTATCCTCTTCAAAAACAAATCACCGAATCTACAAAATAATAGAATTATTGGAAAAAAGCCTTTGCGCCCGTGACGTTTACGCCAAAGAAATAGTCAGAGGTTATGTTTTGCAAGTAATATAAATCGGAATAAACACAGAAATAATGTACTTTGCTGACGTTTCGGAAAGTAATCTCTTTCCGTTTTCAAAGCTTTTTTTGGAAGAACTCTTATTTTCCTGTGTATGTCAAATACACAGCTTTAAGATTCTGTTTATGTTATTTCCATAGATACTTACTACTTACACAGAACATGGAACTGATGATATTTTCTTTGAGATAATGTTGAGTTTGTTAAGTTCTTCTTTTAACATTGGGAGCCAGATTGTACAAATATCTACAAACCAATTCAATACGAACTTATCTTCATTTAATAAGATTATTGCTGATTCTTTATTTTTTTTTTTTGGTATCTGCTTCTTTTGTTAAAATTCCTAGTTTATTCTATGTCCATTTTCCCAAGCATGTTCACAAATCTTTGCTTTCTGAATTTCATTCTTTCTAATGTAATTCTTGTGCTCATCCAACCTCACACTGAAAGGTCTGAATGACCCAACTACATAACATTTATCACATTCGCACAGGATATTGTAAATACAGTTTTTTGAATTCTGCTCCCTGTTTATCGGTTTTGTTTTTGTTAAAATAGATCTTAAAGTGTTCCCCGTTTGAAATATCGTCCTAACATCAAATTTGTCACCTTTTCAAAAAAAGCTTTGAAAACGGAAAGAGATTACTTTCCGAAACGTCAGCAAAATAAATTATTTGTGTGTTATTTGATTTATATTATTTGCAAAACATAACCTCTGACTATTCCTTTGGCTTTAAAGTCACGGGCGCAGAGGCTTTTTTCCAATAATTCTATTATTTTCTAGATTCGGTGATTTGTTTTTGACGTAGATAATAATACATGTGGTAGAAAACCCAAATAATAGGAAAGAATATTCTCGGTAGAGGTAGATAAAGTTCGACACAGCCTCTAAATATGTTGATCATGGACCTCACACTTTCATAGCGTAGGACTGGAAAACCTGCCAGAACATTTGTAGGACAACTTGACCATTCGATTTCAAAAATACTAATTAAACAATAGTGTAAATATCAGCCCGCTAGTGTAAAAAAAAGAGAGCTGCACTTGTTTTACAAAAGCGATGTAAATAAGTAAGAAATATGAAAATATGTAAACATGTGAAAATAACGAGGTCTGAAATTTTATTGCTATTACCGTTGTTTAACTAAAATTTTTGAAATGGAATGGTCAAATTGTCCTACAAATTTTCTGGCAGGTTTTCCAGTCCTACGCCATGAAAGTGTCAGTTCCATGATCAACATGTTTAACGGCTGCGTAGAACGTTATCTACCTCTAAAGAGAATTTTTTGCAGAGAAAAAAGTTAGAAGACTCATCAAAACGAAGCCACCCACGAAAATTCAGCCTGTTAGTAATCACTTTAAAAAAGGGGCGTTGTACCGCAGCCTAATTATTTTATAGGGCGCATAAACTTTTAAAAATTAATACATCAGTGTACTATTGTTTATTTAAATTTTTGCCAGTTTCCATCAAGAGCAAAAAATTAAAATTGGTTAGAGTTAATGCACGAAAATGTAGTAATATCAAACTGATATAATATTAACTAAATTGATTTTCATAGATAAATTTAAAAAATAATATTAAATAAAATTATTACGTAAAAGCTAACTATTAGTACGCTCATCATTAATTATTTGATAGAAAAATACCTTTAATGTTATATTGATATTGAAATATGAATTAACTATATAATTATATTTAGAAATTTATTCACTCTATCAAAAGCATATTTACTAACGGTAAAATAGTGAAATAACAAAATTATAAACGTTAGATTGGTAATTGAATCACATATTATGTAAAAAAGTACAATGTATACAATTACTTCAAGCCTCATTGCAAGAAAAAAAATTTCCTTTTACCAGACGAGGCCTATCAAATAAGTATATAAATTTTTTTTTTATACATTTATTTAACGTCGGCCTATTTCCGCTACTGAGGCCTAACACCGACGCCTGTAGACGAGCTACCCCCAACCAGGAATTTTGCCGAACCTCTTCCCTTAAGAAGAGTAGGGATCTTTTACTTGCCTAACATTTAATAGACAAGGGACCGACGGCTTTACATCCCCTCCGAAGGATGGTATATCTCCTATACAACCCTCGCCTAAGGTTGTATAGCTTCCGCGCATACACTGATATACAAGCCGCTGGAAGATATGTGAGGCGAGAACGCGGTTTCCGTTGGAATGGTCACCAATCCAAGTACTAACCGCGCCTGTCGTTGCTTTACATCGCATACCGAAGTATGTACATAGTAAAGACGCACCTACGCTCGCCCCCAAGTATATAAATTATATTATATTTTTTGTATTTGGTCCCTAAAATAGCTAGTTTAGGGATTCATTTGAGTCAGTAAAATGGTTTAATACACCAATTAAACAATCTGGTTACTATGGTCGCATGGTAATTAAAATTCGAAGGTCACTATTTTCGAGAAATATTTGCTCTGATCAAAAATTTGAATATGTTTTAGGGACCTTTAACAAAAAAATGTTATTTGTAACACGTACCTAAATCAGTTTTTTGGGACTCGTCAACTAAAAAGTTACGATTCGTCCCAAAAAACATGATACTTATTACAAAAATAACTATTATATCATTAGATTTCTCACCGTGTTGGCTTTGGGTTATGTAGAAATTTATGTAATTACAGATAACTATGTAGAATATTTTCCAATAACTTTAATGTCAGATTCATTCCCTCATACGCATACTAGTACAGACTTTTATAAATCAGGAAATATTTCAGTTCTAAGGGCTAAATTATATAAGAAAAATACCCACTCTTAGAGGCTTTAGTTATGTAAAGTTATTTATCAACGTCTGAAGATTTCTTAGACCATAATTTTTTAACAGCCTTATCGAACTTAATTTTCGAAATTGTTGTTAAATATAACGATTCTCTTATAATAGGTTTATTTTGGAAATTTATAGAATATGTGCAAGGAGAATTAGCCTAAACATACCGAAAAAAAACTAAAAATATTATTTACGTCACACTTATAAATATTGTTATTGCCACCCCAATTCCATGTTGGTTTTAGAATAATTATTAATTTTTTTATACAAATTGTTTAAGGTACTTACTTGTTTGTTATATTTCATATTATATTTCTTTATGTTAGAATCTGCAATACTCAATTTAATCTTCCTATAAATAAAAATTAAATCCATACGTAGTTCAGTATACTGTTTATTTTTAAATAATGGCATTTTCTAAAAATAACTTGCATGTCGTGCTTAGGGCTTTTTTGAGCTGTTATAGCTGAGTGTAAATAAGAGCTTTACTATCTGTTACGATAAAAATGTACTGTCACGCAACTAAAGCATAAACTGGGTGTATACATAATCTATAAATTTGTTGTACTGAAGGTAAGTGTAACATTTTTTATGGTTATTACGTGTTGCAATAAAGAATTTTTAATTGTTAATCTCTATTGCTTTTATCGAGATAACTTTACTAACGTAAGATCGAATTGCTGAAAAAGATTCAGCCATATATTCCATATGCAAAGAAATTTTAAATTATAAATAATTACCCCCAAGAACTGCTTCGGCTCCTACTATAGACAGTAGGGCCTCGCCTCATTTACTCACACAAATCTAGATTTCCTAGACTAAAGAGGGTCATTCAGGTGATCTGGAAGACGATAAAATATTTATAACATTTATATCCCGTTGAGGAATTCTTATAGCCCTTATCTATGTTGTGTAAGTATGTCGGACGTAAATGAACAGAGAGCTACCCCTATAACATCCGCAGTTTTAAAGGTATTGGAATTAAGTTTGATGTGGGAAAATTATGTAAAATTTCTTATTTAAGACCTATCCGTTACATTTATCGTTTTCACTTACACCAGAAATAGTTCTAATTTTATTAAAATGGAGCAGCTTGTATATTTTTACATTTTTGAAATCAAAATCACATTCTGGATACCTTTTTGTTATCTTGAAAAAACTATCCATGGTTGCACAAAAATAATTAAAATTTTAGCTATCATGTACGGTCGTGAGCATAAAAAAATTGAACAAGTCTTATAACGGAACGGAATCTAACTTTAATTTTTGTGACATTGTCAGTTGGTTGTCATAATTTATTGCAAGTGTGCAAAAACTAATATGCCTCATATAAGCGATTTAGTTAAATCTGGAGTTATTGCTAAAGCAGAAGATGAATGGTCAATGAGAAAAATTGCACTGCGTTATAATATTGACAAAAGTTCGATGTGTAACATTTTAAGAAAGTGGAAAATAAACGGTACGATTAGTAGAAATCCTGGTTCAGGAAGACGAAAGATATCAACTCAACAAGATTTGCAATTGGTAAATGCTTTAGTAGAAGATCCATTTTACTCAGTTATTCAGGCTGCTGAAGAAACGAATTTTCTTGGATGGAGTAGTACTGGTCGCTGGCGAATAAGAGAATCAGAGCTACGCTGTCATACAGCAGCACAGAAATATTTAATTAAAGCTGAACATAAAGAAGCTCGAGTAGGATTTGCGCTTGAATTTTTAGCGCATGATGTAAATTTTTGGAACAATGTAATCTTTACAGACGAAAAAACTTTCCAGTCAACACACAGCAGTCGTATTCGTGTTTACCGCCCTCCCGAATACTCGATTCGATGAGAAATATATATCTAACGATGATAAAAGTGGTAGATTTTCCGTCAATATGTGGGCTTGGATATCGGCACGTGGTCCTGGTGCTTTGTGGCATATTGAGGAACGATTTAATGGTGAACCAAATATTAGGATTTTAGACAATATTATGCTCCCTTCTGTGTCACAATTATTTCCTAATAATGAGTTCATATTTCAACAAGACAATCGTTTCCTTCATACTGCTCATATCGTAACTAACTGGTTTCAAGATAACAACATCAATGTTCTTAACTGGCCCAGTTATAGTACTGATCTTAACCCTGTGGAAGAAGTATGGGGACTACTCGTAAGAAATATCCAAAAACGAAATGTGAGACCACGGAATGCCGAAGAGTTACTGGAAACAGTAAATAATGCATGGGAAAATATTATTACTAATGATTATTGTATAAGGTTATTTAATTCTGTGCCAAACAGACTGAAGAAATGGTGCAGTAATGAAATACTAATAGCTAGTTTCTTGTTAAGTAGGGATATCCTTTGTCCTTTGATCCAGGATTTCCAGGAAAAGACCCGAGGATAGGAATTATTATAGAACATATAAAAAAATATATGATAAAATTATTAAGGCTGCAAAACGTTTATATAACGACAACATATATAATAAGGCCCCCAATAAATCTAAAGCTGCTTGGTCTATAATACATAGAGATTTAGGAACTAATAAAAACAGAACAAATGACATAAATGAAATACGAATAAATGATAAAATAATAAATAATTTAGGTGAAATAGTGCAAATTTTTAATGAATACTACGTTAACTTGCCCATATCATTAGCAAATAAATTTAATGAAGTAAATTTGAATAATGTTTGTACAAATAAATTTTATCCCACAATATTTGTTGAACCTGTATCAGAAAACGAAATATTTAATATTATTATGGAACTGAAAAAATCTAATTCTTCTGGTATTGACAAAATAAGTACAAACATGTTGAAATCGGTTGTTAACTATATTGTAAAACCACTAACATTTTTAATAAACTGGTCTTTGTCAGAAGGCGTGTTCCCTGAAGAATTTAAAATTGCCAAAGTAGTTCCACTTTATAAAAAAGGAGAAAGAGAATTCATTGAAAATTACACACCTATTTCTTTATTATCATGTATTTCAAAGATTTTAGAAAGAGTGGTATTCAATAGGATAACTAAATTTTGTATCGATAATAAAATATTATGTGACGAACAGCATGGTTTCCGAAAAGGCAGATCAACTCAATCGGCAATACTAGGGTTTCTTAGTGAGTTATATGATAACTTAAATAATAACAAGAGATGTTTTGGGATTTTTATGGATCTAAGTAAAGCGTTCGATTTGGTAGACCACGCTTTACTATTGGAAAAACTAAATAAATATGGTCTTCGCGGAAAATTGGGTGATTGGTTAAGCTCATATCTGTCAAATCGCAAACAACTTGTAGAACTAAACGGTATTAAATCCAAAAAGTTAAGTATATCTAGTGGTGTCCCCCAAGGTTCTGTACTGGGGCCACTTCTTTTCATTCTTTTTGTTAATGACTTGCCTGATACTGATATTGTCAATAAATCTGCATTATTTATGTTCGCTGATGATAATTCACTGTTAAATTCAAATATTCACTTGGAAAATTTACTCCAAGATACACAATTTAAATTAAATCGATTTGTAACTAAATTTCAAAATAAAAAATTGGTACTAAACGAACAAAAAACTGTTTTTATTCAGTTTACTCCTAGACTCTCAAACTATAAAGAATCGCATCTATTGAGAATAAATGGAAAATCCTTGGAACAAGTCCCAGCAACCAAATTTCTGGGTCTTTATATCGACAACGCTTTAAATTGGGAAACGCACATTAGCGAACTGTGTAAAAAACTCTCCACTATATGTTTCGCGCTGTATAGACTAAGAAATATAACAGATAAGAATGTTTTATTATCTTATTATTACGCAAAGTTTTATTCGAGGGTTAAGTATGGTATAATTTTTTGGGGCTGTTCTCATCATACAGACAGAGTTTTCAAACTACAAAAACATGCAATTAGAAATATAATTGGAATTCCTAGACGCACTTCTTGCAGGCAGTATTTCAAAGAATTGCAAATTTTACCGATAGCATGCATATTTATCTGGGAAATAGTATTATTTGCTAAATCGAACATGAATAATTTTCTATTAAATAATTTTAATCATAATTATGAAACTCGCACCCGAAATAATTTAGTAATTCCAATACATAATTTGTCAATTTATGAGAACAGTCCTAAGTAAATGGCAATAAAATTGTATAATAAGCTACCCAACAACATCCGGCAAATTAGCAATTTCAATAGATTTAAAAGTTCTTTGCGTACATTTTTAGTAGACCATATGTTTTACAGTGTAGAGGAATTTTTACAATACGCATCTTAAACTTGTATATAAATCGTTTGTCTTTTCTCTGTTATTAATATGTCTTCTAGTATTTATTTAGTTTTTATTTGTTCAGATTTTACACTTGTTTGTTTTTTACTATTTTAACTGATTGTTCCAACTAATTATGTTTATACTTTGTTTTTTATTTATACTTCCTAGCATTTTTTAATATTTAACTGTTTATGTTTTACAATGAAGACGAATTTTTTGTAGAGCACATTTTAAATTTGTATTTGTATTTGTCTCTTTTATTTATGTTGTACTACTTTGTTAAATTTATACTTGTAACGTTTTACCATTTTTTTGTATAGTTTCTGACGAGTCCCATACCATTGTAACTTGGTCTAATGGACAATAAATATTATTATTATTATTATTATTATTATTATTATTCTACTAATCATACCGTTTATTCTCCACTTTCTTCAAATGTTACACACCAAATTTTTGTTAATGTTATAACGCAGTGCAATTTGTCTCATTAACCAACTATCATTTACTATATCAATAACTACAGCATTAAAATAAAAAATAAAATGCTAAAATTATTTATGTGTCAATGTAGTCCATATCAAAAACGAAAATGTCAATATATTGAACAGTACTACGTACCATTGTACAAACAAAAATCATACATACCCATCTTCGTTCAATTTGGGAATAATTATAAATAGTAATATCCATGAAAGAGATAGGATGCACAAGAACTACAAAAAAAATATTAATTTCTACTTAGAGTAGTTTAGATTTAAGATCTCTAATTAAACAACAAATAAAAGTAGCTCATGCAGAATATATTCACAATGATGAATCAAACATTCACTCCGACCCTTCCAAATTTTGGTTATTTGTACAAACTAAAATGAATTGATCAAGAATTACAGGTTTGGCATATAATAATATAACCTATGAAATGCCTCAGTCCATGGTCGATAGTTTCGCTAGCTTCTTCTCATATGTATATTTTTAAAATTAACATTTTTCACAAAGTTTTATGGAAAGAAGATCGACCATCTCGAACCTGACCTCAAAAAGTTGGAAAGTATACTCAATTTTCTCATATCAAACGTGATCTCGACATCTTTAAAAAGTTGCAGTTGCAAATAAATAATGGGGCCATATTTATTTACATGCGGTATAATATGAATACAAAAAGTATCTAAAAAATATAATAATTTTTAATTTTTGTACATGTTGAATGCACTAATAACAAAAATTCGTTCTCACATATTTAGATACAATCCGACAGCATTTCTCATCATCCCATATCCTAAATATATTTTTAGTTTTCTAAAACTCTTCGGTAGAACAACTATAACTTTCCGACTCACATCACTAAACTTATTCACTCGTTCTTGATGGGCAGAACCCTGCAAGTCCGGCTGAATAATAAGCTCACAACACGGAGGAACATTGGTGCGGGAGTCCCGCAAGGATCGTGCCTGTCATCGAAGTTGTATAACCTGTACGGCTCCGACTTCCCTAAGTTTCCGAATACGAAGCTGGCCAAGTTCGCCGATGATACGGCCATGTAAACGCATTCGCACAATACGCAAGCAGCGAACATGCTGCTGAAGGCGCACATGGCTTGTGCCACGGCTTATTATGATCAGTGGAAGATTCGGGGGAAAGTCTTCACACATCAATTTCGATCAAGGAAAACAAAATTCCAATCAATGCAGGAGTCTGTATCCGCTCATGGTCAGGGGTAGTAGACTCTACAGGCAAAATAAAAAACTGTTGTACACGATGGTTATGAGGCCGTCCTTTACATACGCGGCGCCGGCCACGACAATGAGAAAACTGTGCTAGAACACAAATTCATGCGCCTCATCTCAGAATCTGGAAGGTACACCTCCCTCAGAGATCTCTACGAACACTGAAATGACATAACCCCGATAGTGGACTACGTCCAGCACATCTCTCAAAACTTCTATTCGTTTAAACAAGAGACATAACGCAAATTAGAACATAATGCCACATTTAGGATCAAACACCCCTTACCGTACCAGATGTAGCCAATTTTTTGGCAACCACTATAGCCAAGTTTCAACAACTATACCTTTTCTTGTACTATCTACCTTTCGCTAATATTTCATACCTTTCACTCATTTGTAATTCTTTCCTGCCCCCCTCTTCTTCCTCTTTGTGTATTTTTGTCGCGTTTGTATTTTTTTCGATTATTTTTGTCTCTAAATTCACTTTCTATTATTAACCTTGAAACCGAACTAAAACTATTTTCAAAATTTTTAAACTCAAAGTTTAGATCAGCCCTGCGCAGCCTCTCATTGGAATATTTTGCAGAAAGCACCTTGTTCGAGTTGTTGTGCCAGCCTCCAAAAATTAAAATTCAAATAAGTGAAGTTTGCGAGTGCCTTTTAAAAACTGTGTATTTTGTTGGTTTTAGTTAGTCTTTATATAAAATATATTTTAAAGGTATTACCTATTTTAATTTTTTATTTGTAAAAAGGAGTTTAGGTTTTGTTTTAGATTATTGTTTTCGCCGAACCAGGCCTTCCCCGCCCGATCCTGCTATCCTCCACAGCGTCAATGCGGTTGTTGCAAGATCAGTCCCGAGGAGGGTCCTGGGGGGGGCAACTGTTGTATATTTTAAAGTTAATAAAGTTATTTTGAATTGAATTGAATTGAATTGGTAGAACTTAGAATTAATCTTAAGTTAACTTCTCTTGGCAACGTTTAATCTGACGGGAAATTTGCAAAGGGCAATTTCAATATAACTCCCTATACTAAAAATATTTCGGGCCCTTCCTGCAATTGACTATGAGGTTCTGAGAAAAAATTTGAAAAATTATTTTTCGATGTAATTTTCGATTCTAAACAAACTTGTCTTCAAAAGTAAAAAGAAACATGAACTTTATGACAAATTCGTGAACTTAAACTGTGATTTACCTGACACTTCATGTGAGAGGCAGTGAAAGTATTTGAAGAAAACATAACAGCATTTATATAATTCGTACTCGGCGTTTGAAGGAAAAATAGTATGTTATTATTTGTGGAGTAAAGAAATGTTTTCTATCTCGGCTGTTCTTGCCGGGTGCGCTTCGCTCTTCCGCCAAGTATATCATCTACACAAAAATTTCACTTTTACTCCATGTTGAACAATATACCATTATTTGAAAATTTCTTGACTCGATGTTAACCTATTTTAGGTTCCCTTTGGTACCACCCTGCGGTACTGCAACGAGGAATTTGTAAAAAGCCTTTTCGTTATTTTATAAATCTTCTGAATCAAATCTCTTTGAAACAATTTTTCATCCTGAGCCACTTTTGCGAAAATTGTTTTTGGACTATCCCTGAAGCCTTCCTTGGCTTTTCGACGAGAAATTTGCAAAAGAACACTTCGATATAATTTTCCATGAATAATTTTTCTTTCAAATATTTTGAGATTCGAAGTAAAATAATTTTTTGATCGCACGAAATCCGCCCCTGTTGCAGCGATTTCACTAATATTCAGTTAATAGCATTTAGACCTTCCAGCAATCAATATCAATCAATACAACTTTATTAAGAATTAAAATTTACATCTGCCTCCCCAGAACCCACTCCGCGACCCACCGTGCAACCACCGCGTTATTCGCTGTGGAGGATTGCAGGGTTGGGCGGAATGGGACTGGTTCGGCTAAAAGACAATTAAAATAGTTAAACCCAAACACCTTCCATCGCAGATGGATTAAATTAGGTTATAAAATTAACATATCTGAAAACAGATTTAATAAAACTTAAAACTACACCTTTTAAAAACTCACGCACTGTCACTTATCAAATTTTGATTCTGACGCAGGCACCTCAACTTATACAAGGTGCCTTCCGCGAGGTATGTCAATGCTGGGCTGCGCGTGGCTGGCCTAAACTTTGATTTTAAAAATTTTGGTTTTACGAAATTTTGGTTTGGTGAAAATTTTTATGTGAAATGAATTTAGAAAACAAAAATGCACAAAAAGAAAATAAACCAACAGAACAAAAAGAAACAAACATAAAGAGAGAGGGGGACAGGAAAGATTTAAAGATACAAAAGGTATGAAATATCAGTAAAGGTGGATAGGGTAAGCGGAAGTTATAGTTGATGAAGTTTGGCTACAGAGGTTGCCGGAAGATCGGTAACGTCTGGTATGGTAGGGTGTGTTTAATCCGAAATGGGGCATTATGCTGTCTAATTTGTGTTATGTTTCTTGTTAGCGGACTATCGCCCAGTTTGAAGGAATAGAATTTTTGAGAGATTTCCTGGACGTAATCCGCTATTGGGGTTATGTCGTGGCAAAGTGCGTATAGGTCTCTGAGGGAGGTGTACCTTCCAGAATTTGATATGAGGCGCATAAATTTGTGCTCGAGCACTTTTAGTTTTTTCATTGTCGTGGTAGATGTGCTGCACCACACCGGCGCCGCGTATGTGATGGATGGTCTGATCACCATTGTGTACAACAATTTTTTATTTTGTCGGTTAAGTCTGCTACCCCTGACCATGAGTGGATACAGACTCCTGAACAGGGAGTAGACCGTCCGTACTGTCTCATTTATATGCGTGTTAAACGTCAGTCGCTGGTCCAGTCTGACCCCCAAGTACTTCACGCACCTTTTGGTTGGAATTTTGTTTCCCCTGATCGAAATTGGAGTTATGATTTTGTTTTCAGTGAAACGGCGCGTGAAGACTATCGCCTTGGACTTCTCAGCGTTTACCCGAATCTTCCACCGGTCATAATATGCCGTGGCACGGGCCATGTGCGCTTTCAGCAGCATATTCGCTGCTTGGGCGTTATGTGAATGCGCGTACATAGCTGTGTCGTCGGCATACTTGGCCAGCTTCGTATTGGGGAACTCTGGAAAGTCAGAGACGTACAGGTTGTACAACTTTGGCGACAGGCACGATCCTTGCGGGACTCCCGCGCGAATGATCCGTTGTGTTGAGAGTTTGTTATTCACTCGAACCTGCAAGGATCTACCCGTCAAGAACGAATGAATGAGTTTAATGAAGTAAGTCGGGAAGTTATAGTCATGGAGTTTGTAGAGTAACCCCGGGATCCAGACGGTGTCGAACGTCTTCTCAATATCGAGGAGCACCATGGTGGTGTTCTTCCCGAGGTTGTATTGCACTTTGACGTCGTTAACTATCCTAACGACTTGTTGCACCGTGCTTCTACCCTTCCTAAAGCCAAATTGGGACTCATCGTTGATGTGAAGTTCCTCCTGAACAGTGCTGAGTCTGGTTAGAACGACCTTCTCCACCAACTTGGAAATCGTCGACAGCAACGAGATGGGCCTGTAGCTGCCGGCTTCTTATTTGGCTTAAGAATGGGTACGACCACGGTGCACTTCCACTAGCTAGGCCAGTGTTGTAGCCGTAGGATCGCGTTAACGATGTACGTTAACTGCACAATACCTTTCCTCGGAAGATATTTGAGAAGTTTGTAATCGACGCTGTCTTTTCCCGGGGCTTTATTGTTCGGTAGGTTTTTGACAATATCTGCTATTTCCGAGGGCTTGGTCATGACCTTTATAAATTCTCGTTTTGTCATTTGTACGTCATGACCAATGATTTCGTTTATGTCATTTTCGATGCAGACCTTCCAGCCATGTCCTTCATAATTCCACGTTGAGCTGCTTAGAGAAAAACGTATCACTAACAGACAAACTGACAGACACACAGACGACCCGCAAATTCAAATACAGTGTAACGCATTTGAAAACGGGACACCCCCAAAAATTTTTATTTACCATCCGATTTTGACAATTCTTTTTGAAATATGGAGCGTGGGAAACCGCACTTTAGGATAAAGTGTCACATTTTTTTAACAAAACCAAGGCCTACTGTGTAATTTTTTAGGGGTGAAAATCTGAGCACACTACTGAATTAAGTGCCCTATGAAATCAACCCATACACAATTTCATAAAGAAATATTGCATATTAATAATTCTGTGGTCAACGTAGAAATCACATTGTTCTTTTTTTTTCAACGGCTTTGGGTGCAGCCAATAACAATTTGAGTATGCAATAAAAAAAAATAAAAAACAAAGAAAAATAATTTTTTTTGTACCTAAAAACCTAACTCAAACCGACAGAGATATCAGTTAAAAACGACAAGAAAAGACAGGGTCACACGTTTCTCGTCCATGTGTCGATCAGGACATTAAGGCAAGACTGGGTAGACCTCGGTAAGTAGGGACAATCAATACAGGGAAAAACATACATAACGTTTATTCTTATCAAGTAATCCATGAAATAAAAGCTGGAAAACAATTGAAAAAGGTATTTTTGTAGATAACAACATCTAACAAAATTATTAAAATGTCGGAATATAAAGTAAACACTAATTACATTTTTCTTTCTTCCACCAATCCGCCGCTTTTCACAACACTTATCAAACCTTTTTTGTTCATTCGCGGTTACTTTTATGAGTTGTTCTTGGGTAATAGCTTCACATGCTTAAATTATTCTAGCGCGTAGTTCGTCAACTGATTGCGACTTTGACTCGAAAACCACTTGCTATGGTGTACTCTTAGGAAAAAGTCGAGTGGCGTCAAGTCCGGGGATCTTCGCGGCCACTCAATAAGAGAACTATTTCGACCTATCCACCGATTTTCAAAATTTGTATTCAGCCAACCCCTTACCACTACTCCGTTATGCATAGGATACCCATCTAATTAAAATTTTAAATTTTAACGTGCTTGAATTGGCAAGTCATGTAAGTTCATCCCACATCTAATTTTTCAGAATGTTCAAAAACACATGTTGATTCAAATTACTGTCAGAAAAAATGGCCAATAATGAAGTACTTCGCACCATACTTTTATTTTTTCTGAGTACTGCCTGTTTGCGTTTATGACCTAATTCACATTTTCGGCAGACCAGTAGCGTGAATTTTAAGACGATACCATTCTACCGGGTGTCAACGGATCATGGTAGACCCCTTTTTCCCTTATTTTTAAGAATATCAGAATGAAACTTGGCTTGAAACTTGGAATGAGACTTGAAATTTTTTTTCATGGAGTCGAAATGTCACTTATGGGGCATCACTGTACTCAGAATTTTTGAAGGATTCCAACAATATAATAATATACAGGCTGTTCCATTTAAAAATCAAAAGTTGGGGCCATTTCCGGTGAAACTGTGAACGATCCATCTCTACACGCCTGAAGGACTTTTATTACATTTTCTAAAGTGGATATTAAACGCTCACAAAGAAGGGTTCAAATCGACTGTTTCAGGCTGAGAATAATACAAAATCTATACTTACTGTTTCGTTTTTGCTTAACTGCTTCACTGATGGTACCAATTGGACGTCGTTACACAGTAATAACACAGTAATCTAATACAGTAAATACTAACACTTTCTTAAAATTTACCCTGAAAAGGAATTTTGAAACACAAGAAAAAGACAATATAAATTTCAAAAATATATATTAAATCTTTTAAAAAAATTATGTTTTTAGAAAACGTACAAGAAAAATGTATTGACAAACTATAGTCTGGCCCATGTACAACACATAGTGAGGAACTGTACGACTCATAATGTATCAACTACCATCCAATGTTTAGTTTTTAGCTAACGATTACACAAAAAGATTCAGTAAAAAGTTAAATGTTTATAATTTTTTGGTGGGCTTTTGCTTGCCTGTCTATTGACGTATTTTCAGTTCAATATCAATTTTGGTCGCTCTTCGGAGCTTAAAAATGCTTGAATCGCAACGACTCTGAATTATATTTTGCAATTATAGATTCATACATTCAGGTAAGGCGGTCCCATGCACGTTCTTAGTACGTGGTAATTATACTTTCTTGACACCGAATCACTGAGGAGCCGGTTTAGGGTAAATACCGTTAAAACTCATCATTTTCCCGTCAAAATCGACTATAGAACATGATGATGGGGCACCCTCGACGATAAGGGCTATTTCCGCTAAAACTCTCGAAATACTTTGACTAGAGACTGGATAACTTGTCTTCATATTTAACACAACGCATGGGTTGCAGTGCTTATCAACGTGTATTCGTAAAAAGGTTTTTATTTTCAAAATTTCCGAAGTTTTCGTTATACTTTCTAAATTTTGTGGTTGGGGTAACATTACGTCCCCGTGCAGCGACATTTACTATACTTTCTAAAATTACACTCCTTGATGAGTTGCCAAGATTTTAGCATAAAAAACGCTCCGTAGAGCCAAAATGTGATTGAATGTATAAAAACTTCTTCCAACGCCATTTTTACGTGGAGCACGCTTTTCATGCGAAATGTTTCGGATTTTGTTACAGTTTCGAAAAGTTCATCGAGGGTTTTGGCGTGTTCTTTAATAAAACCGGAAGTGGAAACAAATGACAGTTATGCCACAAAGTATTTTCTTGATCATGTAATACATCTACCAAGTTTCATTCCAATGTTCTTAAAAATAAGGAAAAAAGGGGTCTACTATTATCCGTTAACACCCGGTATTTGTTGTAAATGTAGCTGAACAAAATATCGTTTAAAAAGTTCCTGTTGTTACGTGATATAAAGTTACATTTTAATAGCTTATAGAAGAAGCCTTTAATAATAATTATGGACAAAATTTGATGTACTTTTTCACATATAATTTAATTAATCTTTTATCCAATATGATAAAAATGAAGATGATTTTTAGCCTTCGATATTTTAACAAATAAGTTGTCTTACATGTGTTAGCATTTCATATCTTACCATACCATAGTAGCTTACATGTATACAAAACATATATAAAGTATTATTAGGATTCCTATTGTCTTCAATTTAGATTTACGTCAACAAAATGTAAAATGCAGTACTAAAATCTTTATCTAAAATAATCAGTTAAAACATTTTCGTGTGACGAAAGTAAATATCACTAGAATATATATGCTTGTTGCCGCAATAGATGAGAAGAAATATTTTAGAAACTAGGTAAATTGTCTAATTTATTGTGCTAAAGTTCTATATCGTTCCAGTATTCAGCGTCAAGATTTATTTCAAGTAGCGAATTTACACACAGTAGCAGTCATTTGTATCCATTTGTTCCCTAATACTAAGGCCACAGTTGCCCACAATTACAATAAATAAATATTATCGCGAACATTAAGGGTGTTTTAACTTTATTTCCATTCCTAAAACCTTTCGAACCATTAAATAACAGAACAGTTATTTAAGAGAATGTATTTTATTATATCTGATTTTAACCGTTCATTACTTTGTGGTTTAGAACTCTGTCTTCATATCAAAATATATTTTGATCTCTATGTCGAAAACGTATCTCCTATTCCACCTATCAACAAACTGTTAGCAGTTCTAAAAATATATTTTTTTTCATTTAGTTATTAACTATTCAGAGTGTTCAGAAACTTTCCTGAAAAACGAAAACTGCACATTCTAGATGTAATTTTATGTCGATTTGACGAAGCTACAGCCCTTTAAAGTTGGATCTTTGCCATCAAATTTTTTAAATTATCTTTAAAAAGATAATACTTGGTACATTTATTAATCTATAAATGATCCAATGCTTGTGGTAAACATCATTCTTCTATTCTTTCCTATTATTTGGGTTTTCTACCATATGTATTATTATCCTCTTCAAAAACAAATCACCCAATCTACAAATAGAATTATTGGAAAAAGCCTCTGCGCCCGTGACGTTTACGTCAAAGGAATAGTCAGAGGTTATGTTTTGCAAATAATATAAATCGGAATAAACAAAGAAATAATGTATTTTGCTGACGTTTCGGAAAGTAGTCTCTCTCCGTTTTCAGAGCTTTTTTTGGAAGAACTCTTATTTTGCTTTGTATGTCAAATTCTGTTTATGTTATTTCCATAGATAATTACTACTTACACAGAACACAGAACTGATGATATTTTCTTTTAGATAATGTTGAGTTTGTTAAGTTCTTCTTTTAACATTGGTAGCCAGGTTGTACAAATATCTACAGAACAATTCGATACGCACTTATCTTCATTTAATAAAATTATTGCTGATTCTTTAATTTTTCTTTTTTTGGTATCTGCTTCTTTTGTTAAAATTTTTGCCGAGTCCCAGTTTATTTTATGTCCGTTTTCCCAAGCATGTTCACAAATCTTTGATTTCTGAATTTCATTATTTCTAATGTAATTCTTGTGCTCATCCAACCTCACACTGAAAGGTCTGGATGACTCACGCACATAATATTTATCACATTCGTACGGGATATTGTAAACACAGATTTTTGAATTTTGCTCCCTGTTTATCGGTTTTGTTTTTGTTAAAATAGATCTTAAAATCTATGGAAATAACATAAACAGAATCTTAAAGCTGTGTATTTGACATACACAGCAAAATAAGAGTTCTTCCAAAAAAAGATTTGAAAACGGAAAGAGACTACTTTCCGAAACGTCAGCAAAATACATTATTTCTGTGTTTATTTTGATTTATATTATTTGCAAAACATAACCTCTGACTATTCCTTTAACGTAAACGTAACGGGCGCTGAGGCTTTTTTCCAATAATTCTATTATTTTGTAGATTGGGTGATTTGTTTTTGAAGAGGATAACAATACATGTGGTAGAAAACTCAAATAATAGGAAAAAATATTCGTAGAATGCCACAAATAACTTTCAGACAATATCATTCTTCTACTGGAATAATAAATATTTAATTTTTCACTCTTATGGAATGTTAAGAATAGCGTTATTACCCAAACCCCAAAGCCTGTTGATACATTAAATGAAAATTTTAGTAGAATCTGTATAACAATTCTTTCTAAAAAGCATTAGAAACGTATAAAACTTAAAAATTAAATCCTTGTAGCATTACAATATCAGCTAATAAAATAGGCCTATTTAAAACGCAGATGACGTCACAAGAGAGTAGAGAACGAACAACAAAAAGAGGCTATGGAGCGAGGCTACAAATTTTTATGCGCTGTAACATGTAACCAGTTAGATCCAAAATCAGCATGTAAAGAAAACTTGTAAATAATTTAATGCCATATTATTTTTGTCATAACATCAACTGTTCGCGAGATATTTACGATCAAACTTTTCACGAAAATGGTGGTTAACGCGAACCGTCGCCGACCCCGTCAACTTAGCAAAATGCTGAGGAGGCATCTCTAAACACTTTTAAAAACGAAAATTACATGACGCTATTTCTGCATTACGAATCCACTTCTTTGACCTATTGATTAGACTAGGATGAAATTCTACGAAATATATAGGTTGTATAATAAACAACTATATTTTAAAATGTTTCTCTTACTCATACAAAATTACAGTCTCCCTAATGATTTTACTAGCGCCAATTGGCGTAAGAAAATACCTTAATTGGAAACCATTCATTTCATTACCTTTCCATTTATAAAATTAAGGAGAGAAATTAAACCTTAGTAGTGCCAGAGACGACGGCCGTGCTCTGTCATTCTTATATAAAAGGGGTCAAGTACTATTCCACTTGGTCGGCTAATAGATCCTTTCCAACATGCCGATATTCAAGAGTTTAAAGAACACTGCCAAGCTTTGCCAACATTACAGATTTTAAACTCCCGATTCAATAGCTAGGAGATTTTAAAGTATTCTTTTTACAGTAAAATGACCTTGTTGTCACCAGATAGAGAACTTGGAAGCTTGAAAACCTGCATTATTAGAACTAAAAATAGTAAAACAAGTTTTATCTTCATAGTACGTATCGAATTACACCTACTCTGCGTTAAACAATTTAGGATTTTCACGTTTCGGATTATGCAGGTAACGAAAATTAAGGACTTTTAATTCCATAAGCATGCCTACCGTCAGTCCATCTGTCAGTCTGTTGGTATTAAACCAAAAAAATATTTGACGGGCTATTGCTAAGCACACATTTGGCAAAAATATACAGGGTGATCGCCTTTAAAAGAGTTGTGCAAGTAGATTTAGATTTTTTTAGAATAACTTTTTAATACCATTTGCGCGACCACTAAAAGTACTCAAAGCTCAGAGTATAGCCATGCCATTCTATCAAAATGGTCTTCTTAACAATTGACTTACAAGGATGGGTTGATAAAAATGTACTAACAGGCTGAATCTTTTATTATTATTATTTTTTATTCTAACGCCTTATTTAGATTAACGTCCTGGTGGAGTCTAGCATTAGCTATTCAACCGCTCAACCAGGACACATACACATAGACAATTATACAACGACCATTCTCTACGACATTGCTATCTGCTGCAGCTGAGACTCGAACTCAGGGGTGGTACAGCATCTAGCCGTGTTGTCTCTTGCACAACCTCGTCTAGCCCACTGCTACCAACTTGGTAACACATGAATCAGTCATACTCTAGTCAGGATTTGAATCCGGAATTCCTTGGTTGCAAACCTAACACGTGAGCGTTGAGCCACTGAGCCGGTAATAGAATAAAATAGAATAGAATGGAATGGAATGGGATGTGATGGAATGAGATGGGATGGAATGGAATGGAATGGAATGAGATGGGATGGGGTGGGATTTGGTGGAATGTAACGGAAAGGAACGGGAGGGAATGGAACGAAACGGAAAAGAAGAGAAGTGAAGAGAAGAGAACAGAAGAGAAGAGAAGAGAAGAGAAGAGAAGAGAAGAGAAGAGAAGAGAAGATAACAGAATATTTATTTAAATGAGTAACAGAAACAATACACTAGTTAATTTTAATATCTATAAATATAAATAAATAAATCAGTAGTTTCAAAGATTCGTTAGTCTGGCAGCTATGGTTAATTAATTAATAAATTAATAAGTTAATGTGATAGTGTATGTGCATATGCAAAATACCTAGCTGAAGTAAAATATTTATTTAGTTAGCGAAGAATCCTAAGAACCTGAAAGTAAAATAATAGACAAATGTTATCTTATAACTATATAGTTAATAATAATAATAATAAAAATAATAATAATAAACACCACAGAAATTAGACAACCCCCAGTTCCAGAAGCCAGAATCTGGTGCGGAAGGGGGTTATATATTGAAAAACCGCCGACATATAACCATTTCCTCTGACAGTGCCAGTGCCGGAGCCAAGATTCGAACCCAGTGTGTGTGATTAATCGCGATTGCCACCACGCCAATTACCAATTAAAAAGTTTTATTACCTATTTTCTTTATAATGCTATCTTAACTATGTATTTCATTTATTTTATTCGTATTATTTCACATTTATGTTATTGTACCGCCCTACCGTATACAATACAAATGTTTACATCCCATGTTACGAAACGCTATCCGCAGTATCCACAGAACCTATCGTTGTTATGATAGTAATATGAAGTTAGTTAAGTTATATTAATCTGCTGAAATTGCCGCTCTCCAAAAGATTAAGAAGCTTTCTCTGTTTATATCTGTTAAGTAGTTTTCAAATAAAAGTGAATTTTTTATCGGTGGGTTTGTTTTTTGTTGTATTAGTACAGGAAACGAAAAAACCTTTTTAAAAATTGAGAATTTTATAAAAACTAAAAGATATTCTGTTGTATAAAATCTATATACGCTATTTACATATTTACATTAATATAAAATCAAATTTAAATTCTGGAGATAAATTTTTTGTGGAAAAAGAATTTATAAGAGGTCAGAAAGGTAGGATAGGAAAGGGACTTCTGCTTGTGACCTTCTAAAAAGTTTATGTGTATTAATACAGAAAGCAACAGCCTGTTTAAGAATTAAATATTATACCAAAAGTTATTCTGTTTAACTAAAAACTATACACACTATTTACACTATTTACATGAGAAATCAAATTTAAATTAAAGATGAATTTTATGTGGGAATGGGATTTATAGATGTAAGAAAAAATAGGGTAGGCAAAAGAATTTCTGCTTGACAGTTTTCGAACAGAAGTAAAAAAAAAATTGAGAGTATCAATACAGGAAGCAAAACCTGTTTAAATTAACTATTCCACCACGCGCCTTAACCAACGCGGCTATCGGCCAAACAAACAGACCAGACAGTTGGATTAACTTATGTAACATATTATTTTAACATTTATTCACAAACATAAAACACAAATATTGATAAAAAGAAACTTTAGACGTTAGTATTAAGTGCATAGGTTGTGTTGACGGGAATAGGCCAATAAATTATGGAAACCCAATTTCTGATGATTGTCGACGTTTCGCTTTATTATTAAATCATCCTCAGGACTCTGTGAATACAATAAATGGTAAATATAAGTTGTGGTCAATATATTAAAAATCTATATAAAAGAAAAAAATGTTTTCGAAATCGACTAAAATTTGATTAAAATATAGTAAAAGAGTTACATTTAGTAATGAAATTTGAAACTGAGTAGGATTAAAATAATAAATGTAAAACAACAACTTATACATAATTTTTTGATAAACAATATAACACACTACAAAACAAAAACAAAACATAATAAAATAAGCTACTCACAATCAGGAAGGTTTAACGCGTTATGATTGAATAAATAAATAAATTTACAAATCACCATTTAGGTACAACAAAACAAATAAACGGATAACAGTAGAATATCCAATGGTCAAGTTCAGAATGACAAGTGTATTTGGTTGATATCAGTAAGATGTTTCTTGCAGCGAGAGTATATTATAAAAAACAAATAAAAACAATTTTGGGTTACGAAAAAATAATAGGTTATTTTAATTTTGCCAATTAAGTTAAAGTAACTTGAGTTTAGTTTCTCCACATCCGATCTTTTATTGATGGAATTGTTGTACTTTTTTATAGATATCATTTCATTTAACAATCTTTTTTAAAATTTTGTTGTTTACTTATTTATGTGATAAATAAGTACTTATCAACCCTTTGTATGACACTATCATTTATTTTATACTCATTAATGAGAATATTACATTACATTTTTCAACAACAAATAATTTATTTTTATTACACCTGTTATAAGTACTTTCCAAATCTGACATGAGCAATTCCATATCATCAATGCAGATAATGTTATAATATATTTTTAAGTCATTGGCATAAAGCAGGTGTGGACACTGCCAGTTTATAACTATGTTATTGATAAAGACATTGAACAAAAACGGACCACGAACTGACCCTTGAGGGACTCCCGATTCGGCGTAAAATTCTGTTACGTAAGGAGTATTCATATTTGGGGAGAAAACTATAAAATTATTAGTAGGTTACATATTGATACAAATTATTTTTCCAAATTCTAAATTGATATACTTTGCAATTTGTAATAAGAAACTCTAAAGATTTTGGGAACACTGACACATTAAAACTTCTAAATAAACTCGACTCCACCAAACATTTCATATCAAAACTTCTCGTACCAATTTATTAATATATTCACTAATTAACATCCGGAATTATAATCAAATATAGGATAACATTGATATATTTTATTGTAAAATTAATGATTAAAAGTCTATATATGAACATAATATTATATAATACCTTTGTTATTGTGGAATCTTTACTGTCAGTATCCCGACTCTAAATTGGGACATTGCCCTGTTAAGTGTAAATAAATAATCTGGAAACTAATTCTTTGTCACATATTGCTGGCGAAACAGCTTATCAAATGCGGATGCTCTATGGATCATTCAACTGCTATTACTGGCAACACAATCAAATAATTTTTAATTTATTCCTTGTGAGTAGATTATTTTTATTTGATAAATTCCGTTCCATGCACCTGTGATCAGTTTTTGACCTATCCAGATCAGTTTGGAGTGTCTTGTTCGTTGTTAAGTTCCAAATTTACCCAGCGTTTGCAAGCTTTAAATAAGTAAATCAAATTATATTTGCTCGCTGAATTTCAAATCTCATTTCCATAGTATGAGCACTATAAAATAAATGCGTTGTCACTATAAAAGAAGCATTGAAAGACAGCCATTATGCATCGTAAAGTATTTGAATAGTTTACTGAAATATGCTGAAACAAAGACAGAAGCGAACTTATCGTTCTTATTACTGCATTCATTTTAAATAACACGCTTTTATGCACATGGCTTAATTTTTGTCTGAACAGTTTGCGCTTAAAAATATCTTTTTAATTAGGTACAGTAAAAGCTTTGTAAAGACGTCTTTTATAACTTTAGTGCACAAGTTCTTAACACTGTAGTATTAAATTAACTATTTCAATGGTATTCGTAAGAAATATATTAAAACAGAAATAGTGAAGAGAAGTGAATTTATAATTCTTATTTACCCATTTTGTTAAAATGAGACTTTATACTATCACATAATTTTTGCTTGAGCAGCTTGCAATTATATTCTTTTAATTACAGTTTAAGCTTTCTAAACTTATTTATAAAATGTAAATTAACTTCTTGGTAGACAATACAGGCGCTTAGCATGATAATTTATTCGTTACTTAAAGTGTTATAATTAATTAAAATTTCGACTTGTAGATATTACGTTCATAATCTAACTTCCCCAGGCTTCCGACTAGAAGACTTAAAAGTGACACATTTTAACATCACATCACTACCACCACTTATTTCTTTGTTTATCGCATTAGTAGTATACTAATACATTATTGTATTTGAAAATGGAATATATGATATTTTTGCATTTGATCGGTTTTCCCTTCTTTTTTAGGGCGATGTTTATATGCTCGTTGATATTGTGGCTATTGTTCTTAACTACTATCTGTTTCTTGAAAAGAGTTCTTTGATGAGGGTTTTCTCATGTCAATCTGATAAAATGTCAACACTGTCAAATTCGCTTATATGCAGATGACACACAACTACATTTCTCATTTGCCTCCCAACAGGTAGGAAATCTTTGGAATTTAATAACGAAGAATTAAAATATTTTATAGATTTAGCAACAAGCCACTCGTTAATTATAAATTCAAGTAAATCCAACGTCATACTGTTCGGGCCAAGAAAATACAGGGACTCTGCAGAAGATATTAATTATTACCGTAGATGATGACAAAATTGAATTCGTGGATGAGATAAAAGTCTTTGGTTTCCAAAGACAATAATTCACTGAAACACCATACAAGACGAAAGTTTTTATTGAAATTCTAGTACTGTCATTATCGAACTTTGTTGACTATTTATATAGTCCTAATTTATCTTAGAAGGCTAAGCATAATGCGCAAAGAATTTATGCGTAAGACTTATACATGGAATACATAAACATAAAAGGACTTCTTACAAATGAAATGATGCTGGCTGGTTAAATATGAAAGAAAGAAAATTGCTCTATTCTACGTGTCCATATAAAAAAATATTATTATTACAGAAAACTACACCATATTTTTAAACAAAGATTATTTTCAGATCAGATGTCCACATACTCAACACCAGATTTAAAGGATTGCCAAATCCTCCATCGCTCCGCACTGAACTGTTCAAATGCTAAAACTTCAAATTAAAAGATATATACAATATAGTACCAAATGATTTAAAAATACGAAATCCTGCCCAATTTAAAGCCACACTAAAAACACAAGTAACGACATTAACATAGTATAAGCAAAGGATAAATTAGTTATGAAAATTTATAATCTTGTCCTCAATATTTTTGCTTTACTTACTGCTCCCAAATTATTTATGTTTTGCAAGTTCCTTTCGCATATCTTATATTCATAATCAGTACTTCATATTCATTCTCTTGTATCACCTATTATTCCTATTAATAATGAGAAGATTACATTTTGTTCTCACTTTAGTATAATTGTAGCTACTCTCTTAAAATGTAAATTTAAAGAAAATAATAATACATAAATTATCAATATTATTATTTCCTGAGACATTCTTGTAGTAAATTTGCGCTTATTGTTGACCTAGTTATTGATAACCCTTTTACCCAAGTATTTGGTAATTTTTAGTACGAATTCTGAGTCGTTATCTGACAAATTCGTCAGCTTTTTCGTTAGCAGCTATTCTAGAGTGTCCCGGTACACAAAGTAATTTAACTCTGTTTTGCCCTCGAAGAATTTTAAGCTCTTCGTGTAATCTCCATACCAGATTGGATGATGCTTATTGAATACTAATGCTGTTAACACCGTCTGATTGTCCGACGTAATAGAGATCAACTATTCTCGCAGATATATTTAAATATAGCCATAATTTATGTCTGGTATATAATGAAGTAAGGTCCCGGTGAGGGATTTATACTTGTCCTTGGCCTTCCTTCATGTATTCCTGTTCCAGGTCTTGTTTTTATCTCAGATCTGTCTACATACCAGGTTAATTCTTTATGTAATACATCAAGATTAACAGGATCAAATAAGCTTCTTGGTCTACATTTTAATCAGCCGATCTTTAGGAGGCAAAAGTTAATTTTGTAATAAAACAAGTGCTTATATAAAATAATAACGAAAATTAAAGGAATATTCTGAAGCAAATTATTCTTCGAACGAAGTGAATCAAGGACGCTATCGAGTTTTATTCGCAAACAGCTGGAATAAACTACCTTCTTTACGAAATTTGGTCACGATTTTTTCTTTTTGGAGAGTCTTCAATATCCAAAATAAATTTAGCGTAGTTAAGACAGCCTGTTCCAGATATTTCAGAATAAAACTCTCAACTCATAACGAATACTTGCTATATTGAAGCTTATTTACCTACCTATAGGTTTATATGGCAGCAACCAAAATCCATCACCTTCTGTTTCTCACGTAAGATACTAGCTTAATTTAGTGTAAATACTTTTTGATCAATTTAAGAATTGTTAAGTTTATTTAATTAAGAAATTTATTAATATTATCTAATGCATAATTCTCGTAAATTGCCCTTCTAAATTTTCACAAAGTAATGGTTTTTCAATATCACACATCCGGCCTTGGACCTAATTCAAGCAACAGCAATTTTCATACTGTTTTAAATTCTATTTCTCAGTTCCCTAGTCAATTTTCCGTAAAAGGTTCCACCTCATAATTTTAATATTCCTGTAAAGCAACTTTTTAGCAACGCTTGAAAAATTATTTGTAATATTGAAACTTTCTGAAACTTGATATAAGTTGAAAGAGTTCAGCAAAGAAAGTTTAGGCATGATCAAGCTTTCGTGGTATGCTATAGTACATTCAAGAATTGAATAATATCCGTTTGCTGATAAAATCACCTGCCAGATTTATATTTATCTCATGTCTATTTGAAAGAAAAAAAAAGAAATGGTCAAAAATCACGCTATTTATCAACCTGTGATCCAGAAAATAAAATAAACGAGACAATTTTCTGAAAATCTTCATCTCTTTTGTTATACCTACGTTACTAAGCAGTTTGGAGTAAACTTCAGTAAAAGAAGTTTCATAGCAGGTGCGGTGCATACAACTCCGACTATCTTATATTCTGATATAAGTGCATCATCAATCATATTTAGAGCGAGCAGCACTAGTAAAATAAAATTACTATATTTTACTATTATGTCGGATTTAGACGTATTCAATAATGAGTCGATGTCAGATTTTGACGTTTTCAAATAAATATGTATCAGTCATAAAAGTGTCATTGAATTAATTTTTTTCGTTAATAAGCCAAATTTAGCAGTCGAACATAAAGCTTCGTATGCAACTCATCCACAATAAGGCTTCGTTGAACTCGCTTTCTTAACCGGACTCATTCAATAAAGCCTTGTATTATGGACTTGATACATAAATTACGAAAACTCTGAAGGGTCACATTATATATTTTTTTAAAGTTGAAATTTCAACTTTTTTCTTGAAGTTTCAACTTTTCGATATGTCAACATTTATAGTTTTACTGCTGATGTAGCACACGAATCTCTGTAAACAAGTCTTAACTATAGTTCAAATGTGCTTTTAGAGGGCGGAATATTAAACATAATATTTTTAGTCGCAAACTCCTCTATAAAATCCTTATTTTACTATAAGGACCGTAACCAGACTGCAACCAACAGCTACTCTCCGGGCTATGTGCCCCGCCGAGCGCTGAATTATAAGTTATAAGTCTGGTGCGTTAAGTGTAATAATTGCATATTACCATCAAAACGCTAATGCTTCGATTGCAATGAACACCCGCCGAAAGACTGATCCTACTTAAAGGAGCTCTCTTGCCAGTCGTCACACACCACTTGCAGACTGCAGTTTCGAGCTGTTGGCTCTCGTCAAACAGCTCGAAACGGCGGGGCACATAGCCCGGAGAGTAGCTGCTGGTTGCAGTCTGGTTACGGTCCTTATAGTAAAATAAGGATTTTATAGAGGAGTTTGCGACTAAAAATATTAAGTCTTAACTAGCTTTACAATTTACTAAGTCCCTGCAGTCTTGTTCAGACACAGTCAGTGAGTGTGCAGTAATACAAGGATAGGCACCTACTAAAACTATTACATGACTTTCTTATAATAAGAATACGACATTAGTGGTAATGGAAGAATTTTTAAGAGAGGGAGATGTGGAGGAAGAGTACATCGCAAAATTAATAAGCGAAAAGGTAAGGTGTCTGATTTTTATAGGCAATAAATCATAATATTTTCTAATTACTAAATAATAGAGGTTTGCATGTGGGTACTGCAGATCACTTTTATAATATGAATTATCTAATTATACGTATTATCGAAATTGAACAGCAAATATTAATATTCTACGTAAAATCGCGTTATTTAAGATTGTTTTTTAAAATAAATGACCATTGGCGAAAAAAATGCTTTAAATATTTATATGTTTTATTTTCCTCGATTACCGAAGAAAGTGTTATTTATGATCATGAAAAAATTACTCTTTCAGGTTTTATCCGATCATGTAGGTTACGAAAATTTGCCGAGGGAGAAAACCTGATTGTCAATCAATCATGTGACACTAAATGGTACAGGGTGATTCTGTAATGTGGGCACTTATTGAGGAAAATGAATATTTTAAAAATTAATATGTCGATTTATTTTTCATATTAGACTTTCAATATACGAGAGATAACTCACATTTTGACACCCTATGTATTATAACTACAATCAATAATATTAAGTATAATATAATAATTTTTATGAGAAATTCTATATATTTTTTGAAATTTTAATGCATATCTTATGATTCGCTTTCAAAGATATATAAGGTTATGCTATAATCTGTATTAAATAGTTATTGAGATGTATGCTATTGAATTTATTCTGTCGTTATAAAAAATATCTAACTATCCAACTATGCGTATACTTAAAGGTGGTTAGTGTTCCCTCGGAAAATTGTGCCAAAACCTAACTTTATAAAAAAACTTTCTTAATAAAACTCGCAATGTTTCATCTTTACTAGAACGTAAAATTATTTTGAATTATACAAGGTGTCACGAAAATGAGTTACACAAGAAAGTATAATTTTTTTTAAATGGAACACCATATATTTTTTTGGCGTCAGTTGACCCTTCAAGGGTCTTCTATTACACTCTAAAGTATTTCACCAATCGTATGCCACCTTGCCAAGTTATGATTTTTTTCCCGTTCTTTTTGGCAATTTTCAAATATTTTCTTTAACTGCCATATCTCCGCGATTTATTAATTGTTTTCTCTAAAAATGTAGATTATTTGATACTGCTGTATTTACTGAAAAACATTTTAGAAATAAATTATTGTTATACCGGGAGTCTAAAATATTTGTTTACATTTCTTGATAGTTAATTAATATTTTTCTCAATTTTTTTTAAATGGAATGCCTATAATTTGTTTACATTTACAACATTTATACGATTAAAACACTGACCAATACTTTCCATCATATCTCCTTTAGTCGTTGGTTTTACATTATAAACGTCTGACTTCACAAATTCCCAAAGGAAAAATCCATTGAAGTCGGGTCGGGTGATTTAGGCGGCCATACAGTGGGACGTAACATAGTTTAATACAATAATAAATTATACATAATTTAACAGTTTATTAAATTAACTACTGATAAGTATTTAGAACTACTTATACTCTTCACAACTTTATACAAACTAATCGGTTGTGACCCTAACAGACATAAAAAGTTGAAATTTCAAGAATAAAGGTGAAATTTCAACTTTTTATAAAGTTGAAATTTCAAGAAAACAGTTGAAATTTCAAGAAAAAAAAGTTGAAATTTCAACTTTAAAAAAATATATAATGCGACCCTTCAGAGCTTTCGTAATAAATAGCTATAAAAGTATTGTTAGAGTCAGATACGGACTTAGGGTATTCTCACATGAAACTCGGAATTCTTATAAAATTTTCCATGGGAATCTGTTATTTTAAAAATTCGAGTTGTCTAGAGGGTGACTTTAGAAGCAGGATGAATGTAAAGTAAACGTTAAGGATTGAAACTTGTAATTTATATAAAATGCACAATAAGGAAAATAGTAATATGTAAAAAAATTTGGAAGTAACTTCAAACCGCATGTTTTTTAAGGATGTTTCTCTGCACACTTTATCTATGGTACATAAAATGAATGTATAAACACAATTTTGGCTACTTCCAGACGACGCGACGTAGGGGAGCTAATAATTGTCAAAATTGCAAATTGTAAACACTTCTTCTAGGGGTGAATAACTGTAGTAGTCATGTAGAAATCTAAATTTGGGTACAGTTATAAGTTACAAAACTCCAATAAAGAAGAAAATCTGAAAATCACAAAAACATCCCTAAAGCTCTTAAGTTGAAGTAAGGGACGCAAAATGATTATATACCTCGGCCTGGAAAATGAAACTAGCTTTCTGATAAGCTAAAGCTACTTAGGTATACACATAGAACACGCTTTCGGCACAAAGAAAAAAATCAAAGTTCTTCTGTCACTTGTATGAACAAATAAATAAGTCAGCTGTCGAAACTGTAAGCTAACACTGTTATAGTTATTAGACTGTGATATCGCTGCAAAAATGTCTCTCACTAGCTTTTCTGCTATCTATTTGCCAGAGGGAGGGGGGAAGTAGGAGTGATGGCTTGGGGCGATCGAAGTGATCATGTTTCTTAATACATTCGAATTAAAATTTGACATCGGAGGTTTAAAGGGCTTTTTTTCTGTCTATGTGGTACATGTTTTCAAATGTCCTGAAAATTCCAGCAATAACATTGACAGCAATTTTAGTGCTCATGTCTGGCTCCCAGGTCCAACTTCCGGAAATTCAGCAAAAACGGTTCGCGGAGCCATCATAGTACGATAGGCTTTTTTTGTCAAAATTGGGATATTCCTTAAACGTGGCTTTTATGAAACTAAGATGATATTGACAGTAGTTTTTGTGTCACTGAAAGCATTAATATGCAAAAATGTTTTTCAAGCCCACCAAAGACAAGCTGTTCTTTGCAGAGGGTGTACTATCAGAACCAACAGTCCAAATAAGATTTTCTTTATTCGAAAAATATTAACTTAACTTAAAATATTTAACAACAGTTTTCCATTTATGATTTATCTCATTAACCACTACATCCACTCCTATATTAACCATGTGTTTTCGTTACCGAAATATGCCCAGGATCTAACATTTATTTTATTACCCTCTGTATATTTGCCCGTTATAAAGTATCATTTTGTATATAGCTAGATGTATCAAATACATAGTCTTAGTGCAGATGAACTCAGGTAACGGGGGAGAAACAAGAGGGGATTCTATATTCCAGCGAGCCAAGCAGCGAAAGTTTCAGTACTTATTCAGCTGTCGCGCGTATTAGATGTGTAGTGCTTTCCGTCCTTACAAGCGTCTACGAAAGATTCTAATTATCAACATAAGGTAATGGAAATATTTTCTAAGTCAATCTGGCGTCACCCTTATAACGTCATCCTTTTGGTAAAGGGAATAATTGAAATTATCCGACTTTCAGTTCACCAGTTGCCGTTCCACGTGTTAGTCGTATCTATCTGCCTGCTCCGACTGCGAGAAAATATCGTAGTCACAGAATTCAGGTGATAAAATTATTTTCACTTAATCGACAATACTCCGAAATATTTTTTAAGTGCTTTTGATATCACGTCGATCCATAGTGCAACCGTTAGGGTAGTTTCTCCCTCATGTAATGTAAGTACTTGAAGGAAATAATTGATTTCGTCCCATGTTGGCAGTCAGCCAGAGCGACTCATCGGCAGCAGACGTGTCTCCATCGGGAACCGAACCCAGGTACCAGAATTTCGACAAAGTTCGTACTACTCCCGCTCCTTTAATAAGTCGTTTCATTTCAGGAGAGAATCTGAGTAGCCGCGCAGTGGGTTAGTCCGTTCCGACCGTTTTCCAGCAGCAGATGTGTCTGACCAAAACCAGCGGAAGTGAGTAAGACTATATAAAGGTAAGACGAACTAACAGGTAAACTTGGCTAGTGCAATACTCGGATAAATACCGCCAGACCGGCCTGCAGGGAAGCCAGCCAGTTAAGTCCAACCACGAGGGTCCATGCCACTTCCGTTCAAGCCGGCCTTTTACCGCTTTACTAGTTGCCCTGTCATCATTTATTCTGTGCTAAAGCTTTATTGCTTATTCTGTGCTAACGGGTTATCGTTTATTTTGTGCTACCATTTTTACCGCTTGCTTTCCCTGTCATTTGAGTTATCTGCTACTAGTATTTTAGATGCAACGCTTACTAACATTATTTATAAAATTCCGAGTTTTATTGTTTGTGTGTGAAAATCTAATTTCACAAATTGACCCAGTGAGGTACCGTTTCTCCCCTTGAGTTAGTCAACCTCGCGTATCCGGCTTGTGGGTAGTGTGTCTTATTACTTAAACTAGGACTGGTGCCGAGCTAAAACCCAAAATACGCATTTTTTCCGGGGCTCGAGTGTCACAAAGTGGTCTTTTTCTCCTCGTCACAAGCTTGGGTGGAGTCACGTCACAGTATTTTAATTAAAAAATTTCAAAATAACCAAATTCATAACCGTAATTATTAGCTTTAATTACATGAAAAATTGCAGTCAAGTATTTTGACATGCTGTCGATTAACATGCAATGGGCGAAAGTAAAATGCGCACATTCTTCGTATTCACACCTTCATGGTTTTGTCGGTATAGTATATTTTTACTTTCTAGTGACATTGGAAGTGAAGAAAGTATTATATTTGTTCGAAAAATCAATTCTGAATTAGTAACTTAATCCTAAAAGTGTAGTTTTAGTGATGCAACTCTAACAATATTATTCAAACTTTATACCTCAGCAGTATATACAAACCTAATGATGTGCCATTATTGGTTTATAAAAAAATGGAAAATCTTGTTTGTTTTTAATTCTGTTATATAAAACGTTTAACTAACTTAGCCGAGGGAGCAAATTGTGACTTTAAATGGATTATGAAAGGTCCGGCAAAAACGCTTAACATTCATTCAATTAAATTACAGCTAAGCTGGCAGAAAATATTGTATACGTAATCATGTTAAAAAAGGCTTTGAAATTCTTAAAATTGTGCATGTTTTAATAAATGAACTGTTAATCAAAGAGATTTATTTATTTTATTTGATTTAATGTAATAAAATAACTCTATTTAATGACTGAATGAATGTTATTTATTCGATATAAGTCGATTCGTCGATTTTAATTCTGATTTTTAGCAGCTTCTTAGTGAAATTTATTATTAGTCAGATTAATATATTCAAGTCTTGTAATAAATATTACTTTTGTGGGTTTCGACTTATACATTTTGTACAAATCTAACGCATTAGATAATTTCCTGAATGAGAATTGCGGCATTATTCGGAAATACACCGTTGCTGTGTGTACAGACTTATGGTTTCAAATCACGTTCATCGCGCTTTAGTTTTATCCACCAATACAGTGAAATTAATTCGAGTTTTAGGTAGACTTCCCATTTACCTATTACAGAGTGCATCATGTCACGACTTCGGGAAAATTTCACTCTAGCTTCTTCGATTATGTTCCTCAGACCTCAAAAACCCCCGTTCAAAAATATATATGCTATATAACGAAATTTGTGAACACTAGAGGGCGCAGTTCTCAACGGATCAAAATTAAATTTGGCAGGCATTTACTTCGGATCCATATCTCGGACAAGTTCGAAGATGGTTCAAATCGTCTTCTTCGTTTCAAAATGGCGGCGTTTCAAAATCTTATAAAATTTCTGAAAATTTTATTTCGAGCCAAATATGTAATGCGATACATCGTTGGATAGTACTTATCTAGACCTACAACTTTTGTCTAAAACATTTTTTGCTAAAACACAGAAATATTTTTTAAAAAGCGGGATTTATTTATATTTGTAGGCTACCTATGTGCTAATGGTTCGTAAATCGATGACAATAAATTGAAGTTGGGCAGTTCTAATAAAGATATACTTACTTATTCACTATATAATAGAGATCTGAAGCAATGCAAAACAATATATGATGAAATCTACTTTTCAGACTGGCCCCTGCCATCGGGATTTTTTTTCTTTTTGTTGGTATTTTCCTTCATGGCACATGGGTTGATTTTGAATTGTTAGCTGCTTGCGCAAACACGCACTAAGATCATTAGATAGCTCTATGGTGCTGTCCCTGCATAGCCAGCAACAAACTAACATCTGTGATGAACCGGCAGAGAAATTTCTATACTGAGGTAGAAGTCTCTTGTATGGATGATCTTGTTGATAGAAGTGTTCACAAAATTACATCATTATTGAAATATTGTCACCAAGTTTCAAATTTCTTAAAATTCTTTGCCATACTGCAAATAAAAGACAGTTTATATCATAGAAGTCTCCTAAATATCTATTATGCAATGGCATACACGCATATATAATATAATATGTTGGGGTAGTATCAGAAACAGGGAAAGGGTATTTATATGCCAGAAAAGAATAATTCGACTGATATACAAATTAAATTAAATTCCATCGAAAGTTGTTGAAATACTTTAATTGACAAAAGTATTTTAACTACGCCTTGTACATTTATACATAAATGTCTAACCTTTGTAAAGAAATATATGGATTTGTTTATAAAACGGAATCAATATCATAAATATGATACTAGAAATGGCGAACTATTAAGTCTACCAAAACATCGTATAACTAATTATAAACACTCTCCAAAGTATAACTGTATTATCTTATATAATAGCTTACCATCATATATAAGAAATATTACCAACTATATAAAATATAAACGTGCTGTGAAAGATCTACTTGTGAGGGGAGGCTTTTAAAGTATACGCGAATTTTTAAATACAGAACCTTAAGCTTGTATATACAGGGTGGGGCAATAGTGAGTTGGACTCGATATCTCGAGTTCTACGATAGATAGAAATTTTTAAAAAAATTGCAAGTAAACTAGATAAAAAAGTCTATAACTGGAAATTATTTTCCAACATACAGGGCGAGCCAAGACGAAATTACAGGACCAAGTGCCTTTTTAAAATTGAATGCTATGTATATTAGTACATTTTTTGAAACCTCTTTCTAGGCTCTATTCATTCCTATATTAGCATTCAATATCTCCCAACCACTTGGATTAATGAATTTTTTGTTGAAATAATGCAATCTGCAGATGGATTTTAAAAAAATCACCACAGTCACAATTGTGGGTCTTAAGAAAAACTTATGCGAATGCCAGTTACGAGACATCTAGTTAATGTTTTTGAATCATTTTCATTTCCTAAAAATGTACAGGGTCCAAAAATTATTTTTCAATTAAAAACATTTTAAATTGAATTTTCTCAATATTTTCAAATCCAATACCCTGTAAATTTTTCGACGATGTGATGTAGAAATGAAAAACGAACATTTGTAGTAAGTACTTCCCTAGGGTTAATTGCAACCAATTTCGTTTTATTGAGCAATAATTACAAAGTTCAAAAATAAACGTAAGAAAGAGGTTTCTTCAAATAACTCAGTAGAAAAAATTATAATAAATGTTCCCCATGTTGCCCATTTTGATTGACACACATCTCTATGCCCTCTTGAAATGAGGTTCTCACTGTTCCTAAAACTGTCGGTGTGATAGGTGTAAAGGCAGTTATTATTCTTTCCTTCATATTTTATACTGTTGTTGATGTCTCTATAAACAATTTCCTTCACGTATCCCCATAAAAAGATATCAATTTTTGTAAGATCTGGGGATCTAGAAGGAAGTTTAGTGGGTTCATTTCTTTCAATCCATTCATTATCTATTAGGTATTATCTAAGTGGTCGCTAACTGCATTTAAATAATGTGGTGGAACACCATCTTGCTGAAACCACATCCTATTTCGAATTTTTTCAGGGAGATTTACTAATAATTGTGGAAGACAGTTTTCCAAAAAATGAAGATAAATAGCTCCAGTCAATGTACCATCAAACAAATGTGGCACTATTACATGTTCCCCAATAATTCCTCCCCAAACGTTTATAGATCATCTGTGTTGGTTATCAATTTGCATAAAAAAGTGAGGATTTTCCGAAGGATAATAATGGAAATTGTGCCTATTAACAAATCCATTTCTATGAAGAGTTACCTCATCATTGAATAAAACAGTATTGAAGAAGTGGATATCCGTTGCATTTCACCTCTAGCCCAATTACAAAATTGTAGGCGCTTTTGAAAATCGTCATCAGATAATTTCTGGTGCATTTGAATATGATCATGCACAGACCACCGTCTATTTATTCCTACTAATGAGCTCACTTCTCTTTGACTAACATGCGGATTCTCAACCGTTGCGCGCAACACAGAAAACTCCATTTTCTTCGTTCACAACATGTTTTATTCTTTCACTTCTTTTATATTCGACATTTCCAGTTTCCAGAAATCTATGAGAAGATTTTGGAAGCTGCTAACATCAGGAATCCTTCTTTCAGGATAACGTTGGTGATAAATTCTATTGGCAAGTAAACAATTTCTGTCTGACTCGGCCAAAACAAAAGTCATGTCTACAAGTTCCTCTTTATTAAAATCCATATAGTAAAATTCGAAATATTTTAAATTCAATACAAATTGTAACGATCGATAAATGTGATAAATGCTCCTTTGTACAAGACAATTTATACCAAACTGAGGTTTTATTGCTTGTCGAATAACGAAAACAGCAAAAAAAGTACAAAAAAGCATTACAGTAAAGGACCGGTTAAATACTATTTACTCATTTCAATGGATTGGAAGAAATGGTGCCACTAAATGGCCTCATTTCAAAATTGCATAAAGACGTGTGTCAATCAAAATGGGCAACACATCGAACACCTATTATAAATTTTTCTAATGAATTATTTGAGGGAATTTTTTTTTAAGTTTATTCTTGAATTTGACACTTATTTATTTATAAAACGAAAATGGTTGCAATTAGCCATAGGGAAGTTCTTACAAAAAATGTTCGTTTTTCATTTCTCATCACATCGCCGAAAAATATACAGGGTGTTCCATTTGAAAAAATTGAGAAGATATAAAGAAAAAAAACTCTCTTAGGAAAAAGTATAAACAAACAAAAAATGAAGATGATTATAATGCATTTAGAAATATAAGAGAGAAAATAAAGCAGGATGTAAAACAATCACACGAGAATTATTTATTGAATGGGCAATACAACATAAAAAATGATCCAAAAAAATTTTGGTCGTATGTAAATAGTAAAAGAGGTTGTAGTCCAATGCCGGATAATATTACATATAATAACGTTCAACAGACAGATCCCCAGAACATTGTTAAAGCATTCGCTACTTTCTTTCAAGCGGCATATTTGAACCCTAATAATAATAGCAATAAAAACCCCCCTAGTGCCGATGTAAACAGTAATAATTTAAGGTTGACGACGTTTTCGGAAATTGAGGTACTAAAATCTCTCAAGAAAATTAAACCCAAATTTACCAAAGGACCGGACAATATATCTGCATTTATGCGGTCAAAACTAGAGTATTGCTCACTAGTATGGTCCCCGGGATACGCTACATACATAAACAATATTGAGAACATTCAACGCCGTTTTGTTAAGTATATGTGTTTTATCGAAGATGGCATTTATCGTACAATTGGTTATCCACAAAGCATTGTGTTAGAAAGGTTTGACATGTCGAGTCTACAAAACAGAAGAATAGCCCACTCTATAGTATTCCTATATAAAATTATTCACAATACCTTTGATTGCCCGCTTATTTTGGAACAACTATGTTTTCGTATACCTCGTATATAAAGTAAAAATTGTGAAACATTTTATCTTGCTATTCCCAAGACTAATTTATTAAAAGTTGCACCTATACATTTTATGTGTAGAAATTATAACTCGCTGCAAAATGAGCTTGATATATTTAATTGTAGTCTTGCCTCAATTAAACACTTTTTATCTGTTTATTATGGTCAGTTTAGTATTAGATAGTATTATTAGTATTTGTATAATAATTGTATTTTCTTTTGTTTTTTCATCTTTTACATTTTAACATTTATATTCATATATACCAATGATGTACTGCACACTTGATATTAACATTTTTTGTACTTTTAGTGTTTTATCAAAGTATCTTCCCCACCCTATACTGGTTACCTGTTGGGTGGTTGTATCTAAAAATAAAATAAAAAATGAAAATAAATAAAATAAACAAAATTGGCTATTTACGTGATCGTCTAGTTGTTTGAAACTAACTAAGTTTGATATTACTTCTTGTTTGTGTATTTTAATATCGTTTAACTTGGAAAATTTATCACTTCATATAAAAATTGCACATAGCTGTTTTTAGTTGAAGTATTTTATTTAATTGCTTATTTTCTTTTACTGACGTTGTACTATAATATTATATTGTTTTATTAGGAGTAAAAGTGATACTTTTGTTACGAGTCTATCCGGCAATTACAGAATTACAGCCATAAATTTAGCTTTGCGTTGCCATTAGTAACGAAAATAACAGTACTTTTTATTCCACCCGAACGGAAGAAAAAGTACTTTCATCTACGTTGATAATGGCAACGCACAGCCGTCTGAAATATCAAACTTTAATGTCGCGAAATGAGTTAAGAAATGTCATTCATGTTGTTCTGACGTTTGAAGAGAAACTTCTTTATTTTATCTAAATCTATTACCTTATTTTATATCATTTGTTTCCAGAAAAGTAAATTATGGAAAAAAGGCAGAAAATGTTTTGAGACATTTTTCTTCAACGTTAGGTAATAATGCACAGTATTTTTAGTTAATCCTGCATATCTTTGCGGGAACATTCCCTTATTGCATTTTCTTTGTGTGTGAAACACGTTGGGCAGATGGGCGTATCGTGGTAATAAGAGCGACACATTGGCCCTGTATGTAGGTCACGGTAGGAAGGGTACAACTGGTTTTTCGTGGTTGGATAAACAATATTCAGAAATCAGGTTATTTGACTTCAAAACAGCAGAAATGCTGTGTCCGCAAAACTACCCAAACAAACCCTTAGTGGAGCTAGAGCCATATGGTATACTACTACAAACACATTTCTATTAAATAAGTTGTTGAACCAATAAGCTGATTTATATATTGCAGTCAGCGTTTCAGCAAAGCTTCATTAGATTGTAATACAAATCCCAACAAGCATTTTTACTTCGTAGATAATTTGACAACAATTTCAAATAATAATTATTTAATAATTCAGTAAGTTTGTCAAGCTATAATATTAACAATTGTTTTGACCAAATATATTATTGACGTAGTTAGCAAAATTATAGGCTTTAATAAAATATACAGGGTGGTTCAGAAGTTATCCGTAAAAATTTAAGGGGGTATGCACCCTTAAAATTGAAGTCGATATCACAAAAAAATATATAATAATATAATATAATACAATAAAACTTTATTTCCATAGACTTATACAAGCACCAGAATATAGTCAAAATTGGTAACAATTCACAAAAATATCTAAACTGCTGGCCACTCGAACTTACACATAGAGAATTTTAGGCAAAATTTAAAGTTCAATATTTTCAACAAGAATGCAAATTTTTGAACGCGGCTTGCAAATTTTAAGAGCTAGTTTTTTTCGGATTAAGCTGCATGACGTATATTTATCGTAGGAACATAATAAGTTTATTATATACGGGGTGATCAATGAAGTCATGCAAAAAATCAAAAAGTTTGTATGAGTGAAATTTCCGCAAAAAATTTTTTTTGTTGTTGCAATATAGTTCGTTACTAAGGTAACATCAATATCTCTAGACGGTTTTGTCAGTTTTTGGATTAAGGCCCTTAGGCCTTGTACACACTACTCAACATAAAATTTGGATACCGAAATTTTTAAAATGCTATAACTTGATATTGGATTGACGGTTCTTGATGATTTTTGCGGATTTGGAATCCTTATTTCACGTAGATTTTCTATGGTCTAAGCATTTTATTTGAGGGTTGAAATTTACACATTATACCGAGTCGATAATAAACAAAAACGTAGCGACAAGAACAAGTTTATTACATTATATTCTACAATGTACAAGATTGCTTAACAACGGCCAAAAGTCAATTCTTAAAAAATTTATAATTCTAATTCTGGTAATTTTTAATAATTAAAAAAAAATTTAACTAAAAAACTAAAAATGAATTTATTTTAAACTTAAATTAAAATTACCTAATTAAAATTAGGTACATTAATTAAAAAAAAGAGAAGCTAATATTTTGTTGGTCCTCCTGCTCGTAATATTATTTCCCGACATCGATTTGGTAGAGTATCCACAAGATTATTTATAAAATCTTGTGGAATATTCTCCCATTCTTCACGAATGGCCTCACTGAGCGTTTCTAAGGTTTCAGGGGGTACATCAAGAGATCTTACTTTAAGTTTTAAATAAGACCAAACGTGTTCGATGACATTAACATCCGGAGACTTTGCAGGCCAGTCCATCCTATTGATGTTTTGTGCCTGCAAAAACTCTGTGATCCTTCGCGCTCTGTGAGGTTGAGCGTTGTCATCCACCAATAGAAGTTCTGGGCCGTAATGTTGAGCAAAAGGAACAACAATAGGTTCCAAAATTTCCTCCTGATAAACAGTAGCATTAATGGTTTGGTTGGTAATGAATAGCTCGGTTTTACCATTTCTTATGATACCTCCCCACACTGTAACACCTCCGCCACCAAATGCTTCTTGAGGGTCCATATTTTCCTCCAAATATCGCTGATTTGGCCTTCTCCATACTAAAATTTGGCCATCGGAGTGAAACAAATTAAATCTTGTTTCGTCAGTAAATAAACAATGGCTCCACTCTGCATTACCCCAATTCGCATGCCGATTTGCCCATGCCCGCCTATTCACTCTATGGTGTTGTAATAACCGCACACATTTTGCTCTGCGACGGGCTCTATAATTTAAAATGTTTGGCATTATGTTGTTTTTAAAAAAAAAAATCTCACCTCAAGTTGTTTTTATTTAATGTTCTTCTCACTGTTCTGTCTGAAACTCTCACCCCAGTTTGTTGTCTTAAAGAGTCATTTAGTTTTCTAGAGTTCTTTGTTCTATTCCGCATAGTTTCTCTCATTAAAATTCTTTCGGGTCTTTCGTTTATTTTTTTTTGTATGTCCACCCCCATGCCCATAAATATGATCACCAGTAGTTTCGACGCGGCGAATCAAATTATAAATTGTCTTTCGGCTAACATTGTAAATGTGCGCAATTTGCTGTTTTGACATTCCTTCGTTGAGAAGTCGAATGCAATTTTCCCTTTCTGCCGTGGTTAAACGCCTCATATTAATTAAACTTTACAAAATTATAACATTGAAATGTGTCAGATTATTTCTAAAATAATGTAAACAGTTTTAAATTGCATAGCAACAAATTTGTTTTTCCAATGCCTACTTTGAAATTGACGCGTCGCGTAGAAATTACACCCGATCATAATTATGGGCTTGGGGGTGGACAAAGAACTCTGTAAAACTGAATGACTCTTTAAGACAACAAACTGGGGTGTAAGTTTCGGACAGAACAGTGAGAGGAACATTAAATAAAAACAACTTGAGGTGAGAATTTATTTTTACAAAAACTTAAATAATGCCAAACCTTAGAGCGCGTCGTACCCTACGTTTTTGTTTATTATCGACCAGGCATAATGTGTAAATTTCAACCCTCAAATAAAATGCTTAGACCATAGAAAATGTACGTGAAATAAGGATTCCAAATCCGCAAAAATCATCAAGAACCGTCAATCCAATGTCAAGTTATAGCATTTTAAAAATTTCGGTATCCAAATTTTATGTTGAGTAGTGTGTACAAGGCCTAAGGGCCTTAATCCAAAAACTGACAAAACCGTCTAGAGATATTGATGTTACCTTAGTAACGAACTATATTGCAACGACCAAAAAAATTTTTTGCGGAAATTTCACTCATACAAACTTTTTGATTTTTTGCATGTCTTCATTGATCACCCCGTATATAATAAACTTATGTTCCTACGATAAATATACGTCATGCAGCTTAATCCGAAAAAAACTAGCTCTTAAAATTTGTAAGCCGCGTTCAAAAATTTGCATTCCTGTTGAAAATATTGAACTTTAAATTTTGCCTAAAATTCTCTATGTGTAAGTTCGAGTGGCCAGCAAGTAAAACGACAAACAAACATTGTGAAAATTAACAAACAAGGGATTACAAAAAATTTAGTTTTACAACAGGGGAAACAAAAACAAAATCATAGAAATATTATTTCTCTTATTAGCTGGCATTAGTGAGATCGCAGCCTAAGTACTCATCAACAGAATAAAATGAATATTTGAGTAGAAGCGATTTAACTTCCCGTTTGAAGAGATGAATAATATCTATTTTTTTTATGTGAACAGGTAATTTATTAAATAATTTTATCGGCATTACTTTGGGACCTTTTGCAACGATGGATAAAGAGTGAATTGGTATGTTAAAATTATAATTTTCACGCAGACTGTGACTGGTCTCATATCTGCCATTGAACTGTTCAGAGTGTTCTTTTATATAAAGTACACAGTTTAAAATGTAAAGAGAAGGAGCAGTTAAGATACCTAATTCTTTGTAAAGTAATCTGCACGAGTGACGAAGAGGTTTAAAGGTCATTGTACGTATAATTTTTTTTTCAAGCTTAAACACTTCGCTAAAACGAGAACAGTTGCCCCAGCAGATGATACAATAACTTAAACAAGCATAGTTTCCTATTAACAAAATCTACATGGGTACCCCAATTTAGATGAGAGTCCATATAAACTCCAAAGAATTTCACGCTATTGTTTTGTTTAACACTGTGTTTATCGACTTTAATTAAGATGCTATAATCAAGTTTTTTAGTACTGAAAAGTAATAAATCTGTTTTTACATTATTAAGCGCTAAACTGGTACTCATACAGTAGCTTTGCATAGATCTGATAGTGTTATTAGTTTTAAGGCTGAGTTCATTTATGATATTAGAATTAACCGCGACGGTGGAATCATCGGCAAAAAGTGATATAAAGACATCTTCTATATGAAGCGCGATATTGTTAATAAATAGGGGCCCCAAAATACTGCCTTGCGGAACACCTGTGGAAACCTTAAGATAGCTGGACGAGATTGAATTACTGGCATTTCTTAAAACGACGGATTGTGTTCTTTGCGTTAAATAGGATTCTACCCAAGTTAAGACTGGACCACGAATTCCATAATTACTAAGTTTATCCAGCATCAACTTATGATCAATCGTGTCAAAGGCACGCGTTAAATCAAAAAATAGACACACTGATTTAGATTTGTTTTCAAAACTGTTTAATATGTAATTGCAGAGCGATAAAACAGCATCTTTCGTTGACAAACCTTTCCGAAAATCAAACTAATAAGATGATAAAATTTTTTGTCTAATTATAAAATCGTTTAATCTTACGTAATAAGCTTTTTCAAAAGTTTTAGAGAAAGCCGATAGGAGAGCAATGCCTCTATAGTTTGAGATAAGAGATTTATCATTCTTTTTGTGAATTGGTAAAATTAAAGATTTTTTTAAGACATCAGGAAAGATTCCCTCAGTAAAAGATAGGTTTACAAGAAAAAATAAAATAAAATTTAATAAAAGTCTAACAGAACGGCCGCAAAATATTATTAAAGTTATGGTATTATAACCACTATTTACTTGGACGAATGCAAACAATAGTGTGGCGCATATTGCATAATGCCCAACTCACTCTTTATACGATTTTATTAAAGGATGATCGACCAAATAAATACCAGTGGCGTACAAGTACATATTTTTAAATGATTTTCAAAATTGATTTTTTCATTTTTTCTTTGCGTTATCGTATTTGTATGAGTCCGTTGTACATCTCCTTAAATTTTTACGAATAACTTCTGAATCACCCTGTATAAGGCAACGCAAAGCTGATAAATTATTACAAAAAGAATAAAAGTGTAGTAAGTTAAAAATATACCTACTACGACAGTCCAGTATTCCACTATTTCCTGTGAAAGGAAATCGATTCATTACCATCAATCAGGGTACAATGTGCATTTCCAAATCAATTTAAAATAATGTCCTATAACTTGCAATATACTACATCTTTGTTGTGCATCGCCAGCCATAGACTAATTTCGAGCTTGTTAGCTCTCATCCGTTCGACATAGGCGAATGCACAACAACCTTTCACTGTTCCTCTAATCATAAACTTACAGAAAAGAGGTATCCTCAACTTGTAGATAGCTCTATCTGGTGGCGACTTATTGCAGTCAAAGTTGGCGAAAAACTCGAACTAAGTTGTATTTAAAAAAAATATATAAGCCAACGCAAAGTGGGTAAATTATTACAAAAAAAATAAATATGTAGCAAAGTAAAAATATCCCTACTACTAAAATCCAGTATTCCTCTGTTTCCTATAAAAGGAAATAGATTCAGTGCCACCAATCAAGGTGCACAATGTGCGTTTCTAAATCAATTGAAAATAATGTCCTATAACTTGCGACATACTGTGTCTTCAATCGGAAAACGCAAAATAAAATCTACAGCTGGCGATGCACAACTAAAGTGATGGACTTTAGTAGGAGGTACATTTATTATTTTTGTATTATAGTATTTTTTAAGAATGCCACAGTCTAATGCCACTTTTAATTACATGGTGTGCTAGATAATACCCCTATATCGAATTATAAAAATACTGTTAACTTTGAAAAGTAACTTTTGAAAATAGAAATGAGGTTAAATAAATCGACATTATTTATTAAAACTACGCGAGAAGGATAATGGTTCCGGCTAACTATAGCTACTTTATCTATATCTCGATACAGATTAACGTCTCTTTGATTTTAGGTAGTTCCTCGGGATTCTTGTCGTGTCCATCGTAGACAGAACGAAATTCGATTGTCGTGTTCAGAGAACTTCGTTCGAGGGACAAACGGGGTGTTATCTACCAGAAAAATCTGATATGGGACAACACTCCCGTTTTCTAATTTACAGCCAGGGTCTAGATGATCGTCACGCACGAGCACTGATCTCTCAGATGGGATCGAGTTATTACTGCGCTCAAATGCTTGCAAATATACAGAAACTGAACTGAACAGAATTGATCGGAGAGTAGGATCACTGATCACGCAGGTGGGATCAAGTTATGACTGCATTCAAACAATCAAGAAAGGTCAAGGACTCACCAAATTCCGGACCTCGTGCTCGCTTTTATCCACAAAGCCCCTGGCGGCATTACTCTTTAGCCAATGTGTTACAGCGAAATCGATGGTAAATTTTTCCTATAGATAGTTTCCCATACTTTGTTATTTGTTATAATCGAGTCAATGGAGGTTTTTGCTTCTTAGTCCTCAGGGACAGATCCGATTTTGATTTTTTTAAAATGTTTGTCTTTATATACTATTTGAAATCAGAAAGATTTCAATGTGCGCAGTTAAATATTTATATTATCTGAACAATATAAACACAATTTATGCAGAAATTAATTTTTTTCACGGGATTTATTAAACTCTTAAATAGTAAACTGTTAAAAAATTTGGTTTATTTTTTTATTTAATAATTATTAAAACTTTAAATTATATAAAAATTGTCAAAAATAAATTAAATAGAAATGATTTTTTATTTTACATTTAAATATGGTATATAATTTATATATTTAAGAAAATTCGAAAGTTTTTTAATATGTATGAATGATTTAAAAATTCATACAAAAATAGTATTTAATTTTCATTCCCGTATAGAGCGTTGGGGACGTAATCAATCCTCTTCAGATTGTGGCGCGTTATCATAATCCATTCCACTGCAATTAATGCATGCAGGTGAGCAATGCAGACAACTTTTTCTGTATCCACACGCTGTACCGCATCCAGTTTTTCAAGAAAAAAATATAATTTTTAAGATGTTATTTGGTACTATTGGTTTTGTTATTCTTATTGGTGCTAAATAAATTTCTTCCTGCCAACTCCAATCTTCGGAAGATATTTTAGAGTTATTTTTTCATTGTTGAACTTGAAGATAAGTTCTTTTGATGGGCTGTTTCGTTGCATCTTTTGTTGGAGATAATGAAGTAAGTTGTACGCTTTTATTTTTTGACATTAGTGTTATAAAACGTTTATATCTTAATTCATTTTTAAACTTATCGCCGTTGTAGCGCCATGCAGTTTATGAATACAGTGAAAACTTGCGTTGTAAAGCTCTTCTTCACTTATATTTTCAATTATAAGAGTTTCAGATGCTGCACGTAATTTGTTAGAATTTAAAATCTAAAAAATTTGTTTTATTATAAAAAGTTGATGGAGTAACACATCCTGTGAAGGTATGGAGAATATAGTCCTTCGAATATGTTCTTTTTTTAAATTTGCCAACTGCTTAAATTATTTTTTCGTTGAATTTGAATAAACTCGCTGTAAGACATTATATCTTGCCGGTTTCAAAAAGAGCAATTATCATATGTCGATAAAGCCATCAATAGCACTAACACATCAATGCCCTCTGCTGCAACAGCTACATGAAAAAAGAGACAATTTACGTCAGATTGTACAGTTAAGCGATCAGCATCACTTTCTCCTTGACAACCCTCAACGTGATTTTGAATAAGTTTCTCGCAAAGAAGATTAATAAATCTATTTCTATTAAAGCTGTTGGCTAAGAACTTTTCCTTAGTGGTCTTTAAAGCCATGTCTTCATTAAATAAATAATTAATGAAAGTATTACCTATGTATCTACGATATCTTTCAGAAGCTTTAGTTCCATCATTACTGTATTCATCAAATACAACTTTAACATTAGTGCAATAGTTATTACGCAGGTATTTGATGTATTGTTTACAAATGTAGGAAAATTTTTGATTTTGTTCCCATTTTAATCTGTGAAGCAATGTACCACTATCAACGATGTAGTAAAACTTTCTAACATTGTTAACATCTTCTTCACATTGTTCAATATTATCATATAGCGACGATTTCTTCGATTTTCTCATTCAAGCATTATCAAAAAGAGGAAGAGGATAGGGGGCCAATTCATAATCAAAATAAATAATATAATAAATCCACCAACGAAGGTACAGAAAGCATATGATATTGATATTGTTACATCTACCTTTAAAGTTTGTGACAATCCACTGGTGCAGTCACTAAAAGTTACAAATATACCGAAATCTTATTAACATGACATGACACTAACGTTATCGGATGACAAACGATGACAATGACAATCGTCAAAATTTGCTCATTGCAATCCGATCGCTCGCGGCTGTCTTTATTAAATAAAACATTAGCATTTCAGTAATTTTACTAGATTTTAGAGGAATATTTGTAGTTTAATTCTTCGATTTGTCTGTATATATATTTAAAAACGGTACTAAACGTAATCCGCTCTACTTCTAAAGCAGTGAAGAAAGCCTCACACGTGAATTGACACGAGATGTGATGACTTACACGACGTAACGGCTACGCGCATCGATCATGTCACGCGAAATGCGATCTATGCTTCATATTTGCTTTGTTTTTAATTTTTTTCACGGAAACCAAATCGAAAGGGTGGAAGTGTGATATATCGTTGAAATCAGAATTTTAACTGCTTTTCAATGGTTCCATTGCAAATTGAGAGTAATTATAAAATAAACAACTTGTTGCGTCAAAACGGCACTAAACGTAATCCGATCTCAACCAAAACTAAAGGGGCACTAAAGAAAGGCACATGCAAAGTTTCATTCAAATCCGTTCAGTAGTTTCGGCGCTAGCGTGCTAACACATATACACACACACACACAGACATTTATCAAAAACCACTTTTTTGGGTTCCTAGGAGCTCAAAACGTAAAGATTTGATGTTATCTCAATTTTCGTTTTTGAACCAATTTTAGTAACCTCTCACAATTTTATTGTGGTGAGGTTAAAAAATTCTGCATAAATTGCGTTTACATTCTGTAAACAATATAAATATTTAATTGCGCACATTCAAATCCAATCAAGTCATTCTTTATTTTCAATAGGACTCGTAATACAAGTATATATAATAACGTCAACAGTTTTCTTGCAACTACAAAAAATTGTAAAAAAACCACAAAAAATAATATATACTACAAACTGCAACTACAGAAGGCTGCAAAAACAGCAGGCAAACAAACAATGTAAATGTAAATACGAAGTATAAAAAGCAAATACTGAAAAATGTAAGAAAAGGTGTAAAAACAAACACCTAGGTACGGTACATGTGGTATAAGAAACTAAATATCAGGATTGAGAAATAAGAGTTCTTAAATTTAAATAAATAAAAATAATTTGTCATAAAAGTTCAAACATCAAATTCAGAACAATCCAATTACTCTGAAATGGAATGAAAAACATTATTTACTAACAAATTTTTCATAGCTCTTTTAAATAAATAAACATTTGTTATTTCTTTAATAAAATAGGGTAAACAACTTAATAGGTATAATGGTGAGTACTTTGGCAACCATGGCTAAACGGTGTTGTGGTAAACTAATATTATTATTTAACCTTAAACCGTAATGCTCAAAGCCATCTCTCTTCTGAATAAGATTATTAGGGCTAGTTCTGACGGAAACGACACAGTTTAATATACACAAACTTGTAACAAGCATAAAAATCATTAAAATCTAATTTGTCCCTGAAGATGAAAAAGTTTTAAGGATTTTGACGCTTCATTGACTTGACTAATAGCAATAAATCGTTTTGTACTGGTCAATTATAACACTAGTTTATTATCATCATAAAACTGTTTTTGTTTTATGACCAGCTATCGCTTGTTTATTCTATACTCTTGCCTCGCTTCGCTCGTCCGTCAAGTACATTCTCGACAAAAAAAATGTCACTTTTACTCCATGTAAAACAATATTTTACCACCTAAATTAATTAAATTAAAGGTGTCGCTAAAATGGACTAAATTAAAATTAGACTAGAATCTATTGAAAAATCCATTGCAATAAAAATCCATTCTTATTATTTATTGATAAACAGATAAACATCACGATCACATTATAATACATGATTCATGTGTTCAGGAAATACGCTGTGCTTTATCTGTGAATTATTTCACAGATTACATTACATATGTCGATTTCTATTTATAGCATCGTTAGATTTCAGACTGATAGTAAATATTTATATATGGAAAGAAAACAAACCACACAATGCAATGTATACCAATTTATTTTTATATTAGTCTCGACATTATTGAATAAAATAACATGCAATATTGTAAGTCAACCCATGCATTCGATATTTCTCCTATATGCATTAAGATCATCATTATCAAACTTCTTTATTCAAGATATATCATTAAGGTTTCTAAATTTAGAACTGTTTGTTACGCAGAGTTGAGCAAAATTAACGAATAATATCCACAAATTGCTAGGTAATCTCTCTTAGAGATAAACTTACTCATTCAATGGCCAACACTTGCGTGTCTGATCAGAAATCTTGGTCTTATGTAGGATAGGTTATGGATGTTTAAGGGTAGTAGGTGGTGAAACAGTTTAAGGACTGAACACTATGCAGTGTCTTTTTTTAGACGCTTAATATATCTTGCAGCAGAGATAGGACACACAGATGGATACACATATCAAAAGTTACCGGTAAATACAATATTCTATTCCTTTTCTTCTTCGCTTTCTTCCTGGGAAACTGCGAAGATTATATTAATAGGTCTGTCCACAAAAAAGTTAACATACATTAAAAGTAGTGAAAAATAAAGATTTTTTACCTAATAATAACAATATTAGAACTGTGGTTGAAAAAAGTCAATCCGAACAACAGCAGCGGCCGTAGAAATTGATTGTTTTATTTCAGTCAGATAAACGCGTATGACGTCACATGCTTGCTGGTTCGGCAGGCGCCAGATCTACGCTGCGTTAGGATTATTCCGTGTCGTTCCCGTTAGAACAAAGTTTCAATTCACGGCAGTAACAAGGCCTTTACTATTTAAAACGTCAAATAGTTTGTTTATTTTTGTTAAATATGCAGGAGAGTTTCCAGAAAGGAAATAATTTGCCGGACGTAGAAGTGATTATGGTATCCAATTTTCCTTCAAAGCACAGATAAATGCGACAATGACAAATATCGCCTAAAATGTCCGGTCCGTCCTAGCTCATGACAGTCGCAAAATTAACTACATGACTAGAGAAACACTTAGAGGATCGCAGCGCATATTGCACAGCAGGCATGTGATGTCATCTGCCTAGCCTCGCGCCAAGGGAGCGTTTTCTAGCCTTGACCGTTGAAGTAATTTCCATTACAAATAACGCCGAAAGTAAATGACTACTTTTTAAAACTTTGTAGGGGTTTATAACACCCAAAAATTTATCATTTCCAATTAAAAACTAAATTTTATGGACAAACCTATTGGATGTCGGGATATAATGGTTATTTATGCAACAATTTCAAAAAGTAAATATTTGTTGCACGAGATATTAAAATTTGACAACACGTCAAGCGCAATAAGATTACGAGATTTTCTACGATTGTATTCATAACAACGAAAAATAATCAAAAATATGAAGATTTTATGTAGTATATACTATTTACTAACGTCCGCTAAGTCGAAATAGTGAACACGTGCAATGATTTGTGTAGATATTCCGTCACTCGAACAAGAGAGCTACATCACAGCATTGGCGCCAATAAACCACGCCCCCTTCTATGGCTGGAAATTAAAAAACCTACAGTGTTTACGGGTAGAGGTAGATTTTTTTACAGGCATGTATAGTTAAAGTAATAAGTTCCCGGCAAGAAACAAATTCAACAAAAACTTTACGACCTTATTAAAATACCGGTAGAGTAGTTTCGAAACCTCATGTGCCGCGAAATGCGCAGAAGGCGGAGCTTATTCTGCGATATAAGTATGTAGTGAAAACATTTCAGCGAGAGCTCGAGACACGCTATGAGCAATAAATCTAATGTTTTTAAGAAGTGGTGTAATTCACCCGATGGCCGAAATTATGTCTCTGCACATATGAAAGTCAAAGCTCATGAGGTGTTGAAATCTACTCTTTGTATTGCTATTCGCAAAGTTCTACCTATAGCTGCAAAAGCTGTACCAATGAGGAACGGAGTTGTAAGCTTTTTGAATTTCCCGTCGTAGAAGGAGGCGTGACTCATTGGAGCCAATTCTGTGACGTCTATCGTGAAGACTTCGCTTTTCGTGAAAGATGATGTAGATATTAAGAAATATGCTTAATTAACGGCGTCTTCGTGCGTAACTCTGTTAGATTCCCAGTTAAGGAACCAAAAGTTTTTAATAGGGAGCAAATTTCACACTTCTTGCAGATGTGCGGAGTAGATGTATTGAACTTCAAATATGCCACCTATGCGGAGGAATACGTAGAGGAATCATTAACAAACAAGATAAGCACTACGAAAACGATTTTTGAACGAGAAATGGTTATAATGGATAATATGGAACAGCAAAGTATGCCACAAGCTACTATCAATCAAATGAATATGAAAAATATCCAAGTTAGAAATATTCAAGAATACCGTAACTCCACTATTATAGTAGAGTTGATCGGTTCACGGCACTCAAAAAAACGCAACAAAAACTTTACGACCTCATTAAACTACCGGTACTCTCAGTACTGCTGTTCGCAAATCAACTTGTTAACTTTTAGAGGTGCCTCGGCTTGTTTGATGACAGTATGCTTTTTGGATTCAAATTGATTTACCAAAGTATCATCCACGATCGTAGAAAATGAATTTTGTTTAAAGTTATTTATCTCCTGTGAAGACTCACGAATTTTAAATGAGATTTTAATATATTCCCTTATCAAATTATAGCGATATGTGTGGATTAACTATTATAATGTGTGGTGCTTTTTCTTGGGTCAGTATTTTGTAAACGTATTTTTAACCTTGAAAAATAAATTATAATGGATGTTATTTTTTCTTTACGATTTCCACGTAAGCATTTCATGTACAATAAGAATTCTTTAACAAATCTTGATATTTCCCACCGTTTACTGAGTGAATATTATTGATTTATCATTATGTTCAATATTAATGACATACAATAAATTAATTTTATGTTTTGTTAAGTTAAATTTTCTCAGAGCGAATGGGTACTTTGACGACTGTATTTAGTAAAACTGGTTATGGAGCGTCTTAGCGATATGCGAGCCTAAATTTTAATGGTTGTTTGTACCACATAAGCAAAAAGTCTAATTTTTGTGGAAAAAATATTAAAATGCTATTTTATAAATACAGAAACAACACAAATAAAAATCCAATACTTTTCAGTATTATAACTCTTACTGTGACTTTAAATTTAAAACAAAAGTAATAAATTGACAAGAATGGCGTATTACATTTGGTAACGTCACAATATATTAAATTTAGTACGTAGTGCTTCTCCAAAATTGTTTCACAACTTGTGATTTATAGTTAATTACTGATTAATATCTTTGGCACATATTGTATGATTTGTGAATAAGATACTTAAAATATTCGCCTTGAGGAAATACCAGAATATTTGGTTAGCGCATGGAGAAACTTGGTATAATATAAAGCCCTTCGTTTAGATATTGAACCATAAGGAAGAAAAACTAAGACAAAATACCGCATGACGTTATATAGTTTCTTCAATTATCGTTTCAACAGAAACTAATATAGTTTTAAACAAAATTTACTATGTTTATAGGTATAGTACTAAATTTAATAAGAAAAATATGTCGTAGCCGGACGCTGTCTTTTTCAAATACTGTGCCATTTTATTTTCCCTTTAAAATTCAAATTATAAATTGTGACGAAAATTGCATTTGAAAATAGGGTGATAAATTAATTAAGTAGCCAACGTCAGAGGCAGATCACAAAGAGTGTTAATTGATAGTGGTTTATGTTTGACCATAAGAAAAACCACAACAGGCGTTCCACAGGGGAATGTCTTAGGACCAATATTGTTTTCAGTTTAAATTTTTGGCTTTTCCTTGATCTTGTCTTATTGTCAAGAGCATCTTTATGCTAACGATTTCGAATTGTATATGTCAATAAGTAATCCCGTAAATGATATAGAAAATATCAGCATAGATTTAGATAATACAGCAAGATATTCTGAAAATCATGGTTATGTATTAACCCGAATAAAACAGTGACATTGTGCATAGGACCTGAAAAAACAGATAAATAACATTATGAGAGATCATACACTAAATATTAATGGAACAAATATAAATTGGGTACAATCTGCAAGAAATCTGGGAGTAATTTTAGATAACCATCTATCTTTTGACAGGCATATCGATCACATTTTTTAAATTAAATTCTTAAAATTAAAGTCACTATATAAATTTAAATATCAGCTATCTTTAAGTGAAATCAAAGAAGAAATTAATATACTTAATCCAAAAAAATCACCAGGACTCGATCTTATTATCTCTAAAATGCTTAAAGAACTACCAGAAGAAGGTTTAAGATTACTTATGTATTTATACAATGCAATAATAAGATAGGAGTATTGGCCCAAAGCATTAAAGATTGCACAAATAATTATAATCCCTAAGCCTGGTAAAGACGCTACTAATGTTACATCTTATCGCCCAATAAGTTTGCTATCAACACTATCAAAGTTGCTTGAGAAAATAATCCTTAAATGAATTAACAGAGATATTGATAAACAGGACTGGATGCCCAATCATCAGTTTGGATTTAGATAGTCACACTCAACAATTCAACAATGCCATAGAATTGTAGACGTAATAAACAATTCCATGGAGAATCGTCAATACTGTACCGCTACATTCCTAGATGTCAGCCAGGCTTTCGACAAAGTCTGGCACCCAGGTCTGCTATTTAAGATCAAAAGTAACCTCCCCAATAAATACTTCAACCTTCTGAAATCGTACCTAAATCAACGGGAATTCCAAGGCAAAGTCAATGGAGAAATTTCTAACCGTTTTTCTATTATTTCTGGAGTGCCCCAGGGAATTATATATGGCCCACTCTTGTATGTATTATATACGTCTGACTTACCAACATCAGAGATATAACCACCGGTACATTTGCAGACGATATAGCGTTGATATCAACAAATACAGATGCAATTACCGCATCACACAATCTTCAAGTACACTTGAAACCTGGTTAAAAATGTAGAAGATAAAGGTAAATGAATAAAAATCAACACACATAACTTTTACTCTTAGAAAAGAACGCTGCCCTATAGTCACTCTTAATCAAGAGACGATACCACAAGCAGATATAGTAAAATACCTTGGACTCCACCTAGACAGTAAACTTAATTGGAAAGAATATATAACCAAAAATAAAAAACAAATTTATCTAAAAGTGAAAGAAATATATTGGCTTATCGGACGTAAATCAAAACTATCCATAAAAAATAAATTGATATAATATAAAACTATTATTAGACCCATTTGGACCTATGGAACAGAACTTTGGGGCTGTACGGCTAAGTCTCACATTGCCATTATGCAAAGATCTTAATCAAAAATCCTCCGTATCATAACAGATGCACCATGATATGTATCTAACCATACATTACATACAGACTTGAACATTCCCTGCATAAGGGAAGGCATCCAGGACAAAATTCACAAGCATCACAAAAAACTAGAAGTTCACACCAACCCAGTACTGGAGACGCTACTACAACCGTTGATGCATAACAGAAGGCTGAAGAGATGCTGGCTATCAGACTTAAATGGACACTGAGGTGACTTCGTTGGATGTTCACCTCTTCACGCCACCAGCCCAAGCAACCACAAACACTTGCACAAGAAAACACATTAACTAAAAGATGTATCTGATTGCTAATAAATAAACTTAAAAAAAAATTATAACTTGGAAAATTTTATCGAAAGCGCCCATTGCAAATTTCTGGTCAGGTTCATGTTAGGCTCTACCAAATTGTTTTTAGCAAATAAAAACATACTTAGGATATAGGACGATGAGAGAGTACTATCCAGGTGCATCCACCCGCAACTGATTTTTACATTTGTGTCAAATTTTAAACTAAAATTTAATTATAATGATCACCAGAAACCTCATGTGTATATAGACACGGATAATATTCATAGTTGTTTATTAAGTGGTTATTATTAAAAAATACATATCTGGCCGTCAATATGGCCTAATTAAATAGGTTAACGTGCATGTTAACAACGGTGGATCAACGGATTCTATTGACATCGAGTGTACACGTGAAACACGTATAATATGACAAATTGATTTGCTTTCTATACGAGTTTCATTAGTTTGTTCATATTACAGTTTATCCAAGTCAGATAAAGGTTGCCAAACTTTCAAATTGCTTATCGTTATATTATATATTAAAAGACACCTTACGGTAAAATTGCTTTTCAGTAACACCGGGCTTTTCTACCAAACATACCAAATCAATTCACCATTAAGGTGGGCATATCCAAGAGAGAGAGAGAGATCCGATAAGGAAATATTTATTATTGTCAACCATAACTTTTTTTTAATACATATATTGGTAAAAAAGTATAAGACCATCTAAGTAGAACTATGACAGATGTAGTGATATGAATTGAAATTTCACTCAATAATTTCAGTTGTTTGCAAAATTAGTTAAAGTAAATTTAAAAATAGTGCCAATCTTCATATCTTGTAGGTTTAAATTAACTAATTTTGCAAACAACTGAAATTGTTTAGTGAAAATTCATATCACTACATCTCTGTCATAGCTCTACTTATGTAATGTTATATTTTTTTGCCATTATATGTATTTAAAAAGAAGTTATGGCCAAAATTAATAAATATTTGCTTATCGGATCTCTCTCTATGATATGTCCATCTTAAACGTGAATAACAATATAAATCTGCCTCTCTAAAAGTATTTGTTAAAGGTATGCAACATTGAAATGGCTATTGAGACATGGAAATTTTACTTTAGGTGCATTCACTCTGGCTTAAAGTAATTTTCAGCACCATCAATAAATAATACTTGAACACTATATTCGATAGCGTTTCGGCGTCCATGTAAGCATCGTTCGGACATGATGCCAGTTTTAGTTATCTCCAGTGATTCCAACATGGTTATTAACCGAAATGCAACAATTCGGTGTAGTACCTAAAACTTAATCAATCTCGTGATTATATTTTTAAATATGGCTTTATTTTATTGTTATATATGTAATTACTAATTAAATTTATAATAATATAAATGGTGGGAAATGGAATTAGTACTTGCAGTCTTGTTTTTAAAAAATGGCGGAGGATCTGGTGTTATGAAACAATGTAAACAGACTTTTAAATTGATGTGCAGCCCCTGATGGTTTATCGAAATCTTCTATAAAAAACAATCTTTTAAATAAAAAGAATATATAAAAATAGGCTTACCCACATATAACAACAGACAGACAGATACACAGCCATACAAATATAACATCCCTCCTTTTTGCGTAGATACATAAAACTTAAAAGTTTACCGTGTAATGTGCTACTTTTATAGAATCTACTTAAAAATACAAAAGTGGTTGTCCAATAATTTATCTGTAGGAAATTGAGATTAGGATCAATCCTATTATTCAAATAATATGACGAAATTATGAAAATGACGGGCTCGTTTTAGATCAAGATTATGAAAATATGGTTCGATTTAATTTTTTAAATTAATGTTTTACAACGTAAAATATTATAACTAAACGTAATATTTTAATGACAAGCACCTTTATAAATCCTTCGCGTCGATGGTCGACTCCTTCAGGTCACGGTTGTCTAAACAACGTTTCGGCAGAATCTCATCTGTCATCTTCAGGTTCTCACTGAAAGCGGCCTACTGCTGCTCCTCGTTGCTCGAACTGAACTTCTTTGAACATTTGATTTAAACTGTTTCATGTACTTTTTACATCATCAATTTAAAAAAAATGAGAAAAATTCAAAAAAATTTATATTTCTGGATAGAGATAAAAACCCTCTCAAATAAGCTATAACGTGCACTATAAAGTTAAGCTCAAAAAATCTCATTTTAGAATTAAAAATTGACGTGGTTCAGGATTTTACTCATAAATTTTTAATTATGTAGATAATGAATTTATCTGTTTCATGGACCTCACTGTATATATGAATTTATGCTCATAACTGTTAAATAAAAATTTAACGTAAGAAAGCATAATAAACTTAAAAAAGAGAATAATTCTATAAATGGCGAAGATTATTCGGCTTTACCTATTTAATAGTAAAAACAAAGCATAATGGTAAAACTAAATAAACATTATAAAATACATTATACTATTATAACAGATTTATAAGGTATCTCTGAAAACAATTTTCTTGAAACTTGAAAATTAAATATTCTAAGGAAAATTTCAGTATCATATTATATTTTAGTTATCAACACTAAGCGTTTGGATAAGAGAGGGTGGAAACAGATAAAGGAACTTAATTATCTAGCAAAATTGTGTGGAAGCCTGTTAGAGATTAATTGGTAAGGAAAATGTTATACCGTTGAGAAAAGCTCTTAATATATCTAGAAAGCGGATACGCAGAAATAGAACTTTAATAATGGCTGATTATATTAGTTAAAAGTGGGTTAAAAGGTTTAAGGCATAAAAAAGAAGGTTTTGAATTTTATCCTATTTAGAATTTTTTTAAATATAAATGGAAATTCTCTTTATAGATATTATCAAATTCGAAACAAATCAGTTATAGTAAAACTGCGATGTATCTGTATTAACCGTTATAATTGAATTATATAATATTATTCATTCATTCGTTTATTCAACATAAAATAACGTTTTATGATGAAAAATTACGTAGATTGAATACAATTCTGTACTGCATAAACTAGTGGATATATGTATTTGACAATGAATTTGTGTACATGGTAGAATGTTTTTTTTATTGTTGTTGTATATGCGTAATCATTGAATTACTGACAAAGATAATTTATTTAGTGACCAGTAAAATATATAGTATTTTCACTATTATTATATTTTATATAACTGTCCAATATTTCACTTCGATTTTAACTTTATTTTAATTCGTCTCCGACTATTTACAGTCACAAATATAGTTGTAATCACAATACATGTAATAATAATTTATAGAGAGTACATTGTTGCAATTTTATTGATAGCGTTACCTATGGCTACGCTGACGATTGAAGAGTCCGATCCTTGAGCTTATCTTGCGGCCACATTCCGGACAGAGATTCCGGATATAGATTCATCTTCGGCTTATATACCGCTTTGGTTTTCCACCCTGGTTCCGCGATCCTTCTAGTTGTTCCCCGTAGAGCATGCGCTTGGGTAGTCTGTTCTCCTCCATCCGAACATGCCCAGCCTACCGAAGACGGCACTTTGAGGTTAGGATTTCAATGCTATTACATCGAGCCTTGCGAAGTAGAAAGGTGCGTGGTTATACCACTTGATTCTTAACATTTGCCGAAAGTATCTATGTTGCATCCCTTCCAGAGTTTTGGTGTGCCTTAAATAGGAAACACAACTTTTGCAGCTGTATGTAAGATAGTAGACAATGACTGCGCGGTAAACCGCTGTCTTTGTTTGTATGGTGTGATCATGATTCTTAAACACACGTTCCTTTAGTACCCAGAAGGCTCTTGATGTGCCACTTATACGGTTCTGGATCTCGGAGTTTAAGTTAGCCCTGTTGTTAATAATGCTACCTAGGTAATTGAATTGCTCAATATCTTCCAGAGATCTTCATGCGATGGTGGTGACTTCTCAATGTAGTTCGGGTGAGATGGGCATCACTTTAATTTTGCTTACATCGATTTTTAAGCCTAAGGCATTATAAGACCACTCGTATGTATTTATGATGAGCTACAGTTTCTTAACAGAGTTGGCAAGTACGTGATTGCGTATAAGTGTGGACCCTGAGACGTTTTTGATTATAAAGTCCTTCATTAAATCCATAACGCAAATCTAGGCCTCTTTCTGCAAGCTTGTTATCTACAATAATAGTTGGAGCAGCCGCAAAAATGTTGAAATGTATGGATGCTAGTACACACCGTTGACGTACGCCGGTCTTTGTTTGAAAGACCTCAGGACCTCTATTCTGTATAAGTCTGAAAGTACATTCCCGTGAGAAGTATAGAAGTGGTCGGAGTTCACTTGAAAATGTATAAAAGTTCTGTAACTACGGGAGTGAGCACATTGTGCAAAAAATTCGTGAACTTACTTCTACTGGTAAATCGGAGGGAATCCACTAGTTCCCCGGGAGAAAGGCGATCCTAGCCGTAGGTACTTTTATCATAGTTTCGTCGGATAAAAATTATTGTTGTCAAATCTGCGAATCAGAATGGATATTGCTGATTTGCTCATTGCCAACGAGGTAATAATAATATAATTCTTAGCAAATATTACAATTACTCTTTTAGTTTATTATAGTCATATTTTTCAAAATATACATTACCAATAACAAAATTAAATTTTTGATCAATAAAAATTTATTCTGTCACCTTTTACCTAATTTAATTAATGACATGTGACATGACAATGACAACACAACAACTGAGCACTGAACAGCTGATGCTTTTGCTCCAACCTAATTGTTTGTAAATTCGACTATTCTCGCTGAATCCCTTCACGTTCACCACCTATTCACTGCAATTACAGAATACAGTCTAGTACGGTCGGGTGAGATGCGTGTGATGTGAGCTCTCGCTTCGCACGATGAATGCTCACTCTCCCCATAATTACAGAATAGAGGTCCAATTAGCTTTCCATTAGATAATACTTCCGTCCAGTTATTTTCATGAAGGCTCATTCATATGGCCACAAATTTGCGGAGAGTGCCAAATCGTTTCATTAGCATTTCTATCTGTGGAGTCAGATGTCTTAGTTACGTTTACATAGGCTGCAAAAAGTGAAGACTGGTGTTCTTTTGCCTTTTCCTGCAGCTGACGGAGTGAGAATATTAAGTCCGTACTACGGTTAGGTCTATATCCACGTTATTTCTGGCAGTAGCCTTTCAGCCACGAGTAAAATCTGTTAGACATTACTTTAGCTAAAATTTTTCCTCCCGGGCAAGGAGTGAGATTCCTAGGTAATTACCACAGTCAAATGCATAGAAAAATATATTACTAAGGAATATAAGAAATTATAATAACGATAATTCAAATCTTCGTCATTATCTTCACCCATCACTGGAGTTGTTTTCTCAAGATCAAAAATATTGTCCAAAATCTCTGATGGCCTTACATTTTCTATAAATCATTGCTGCAACATGTGAATAGCTACCAACCGTCCTGTTGCCATTTGCGCAATTACAGGTATGTTTTATAATTCAGTTAATATCATTATGGTTTATCACATAATGAACATAACATTTACAGATTTTACTATTTATCTGCCTGGATTTTACCTCAAATCTAATTATATCTGGCATTGATTTTGAATAGCTTATAAGTAAGGTATCGTCATCTTCAAGCAATTACTGATTAATAAGAAATTATTTGCCTCAAGTTCCTGTAAAAAGTACTTTTAGTTTTTCAAGAACAATTTCAAGAAAATCGAGAACTCTCTAGTAGATAAATTTTGAGAAGGCACTTTTTTTATTTAAATTATTTTTCTTAACTAAAGTATTTTAATCGAGTTTTGTACTATTGATGCTGTTAATAATTTTATCCAGTAGCCCATCATCGGAATTTAGACGTTTCTATTCCAGGTATTTAACAAGTAATAGGCGATATTAATACAGTGACAAGAATATACATTATTTTATAATTTACAACCAAATTTAGAAAAAATAATACGAGAAAAATAAAAAATTACGTATCCATGTTTAAAGCTAACTGTTGTTTTCTGGTGGCTAATGCTCCCAAAAATTACATGCTTTCAAGTTGGGCGATAGTCCGCTAACTTCCAACATTACACGAATTAAAGAGCATGATGACCTCTTTCGGATCAAACACAAATTACCATACCAGGCGCTGCTCATTTTCCGGCAACCCCTGTAGCCAACTTTCCCTCTACCACAGCTTCATTTATTCAACTTTTCTATTCTACAAACTTTAAACTCTCCTCTGTCTCCTTTTTCGTTTATGTTTGTTTGTTTTTGTTTCTAAATTATTCTCCATCAATGCCCTTCGAGAATATAATAAGAAAGTCAAAATTACTTCAACCTTAACTTTTTAAATAGGGATGCTCTATGGTAGTTGCTTGAAGCAGGTTTTTTGCCTAGTTCCCTTTTCCTGCATCAACTACAAACATTTTGTCAACAAGCGTTTACAGTGTTAGTGTTTTTTAAGTTCCTCTGCGAGGAAAATTTAATTAATTGGATTAAGCATCTTAATTCGCCCTGTGCGGTGAAAGATGTTTTAAAATTGTTTCTAGCCGCCGAACCAGACACTCCCCGTCCAATCTTTCACCTGCTGCGACGACTCACGTCGCAGTTGACCGACTAGTCTCGGGACGTGCGCTAGTGAGGCCATATTTGTAATTTTAATGACAAATAAATGTGTTTTGAATTGAATTGGATTGGATTGAACTGAACTAAATTGAGTTGTATTGCATTGCACTACATTGGATTGGATTTGATTGGACTGGACTGGATTGGATTGGATTGGATTGGATTGGATTGGTGGCTAATGCAAAATCGAATCTAGGTTGTAATTTTTGCTAGTTGAGGTTTGCTAGATATGAAATACTATAAAAGTAAACGATTATTTTAGAAAAATTGGAAAGGGACTGTAATTTTAAATAAATGAAGCTAAAATGGCCTAAAAATAGGGTTTTCGAAATTTTGAAGGTGGTGCACGTCTCGCGAGAATCTGAAAAAATTCAAACGTATAATTTTCTATGAAATGCATCAAGTACTATTAATCTGAGACTGCAAACTTTATAGGTAATGAAATCTCTCTATTTGACTTTTCGGAATTTTTTTATTAACTGCGCATGATTTGAAACTTACCTTTTTAACATAACTATATGTTCAAAAAGCAACTTTAAAAATCTATAAAGGTACATCTTGTGGGAGGGTTCTCCTTTGTTTCTGGAATCCTTTATCGCAAGATCAACAAGCCGTTTAACTTAACTAGCGCATTTCAATTTAACAAACAACTACTTTATCATAAGAGGTATTTAAAATTATTGAAATTGGAATGGCTAGAGCTGAAGCTTACTGAAAAATTTGTTCTGATATCTACTTCCCGCTCGATAATGCCAAAGTGGGTTTTTCATAACTTCTATATTAATTTCCATTTAAAAATTGTTTCAATTAAATTTTTCAGCAGAATACACACTATACAAGAATATTAAAAAAGCTGTCTACAGAAACAAGATAACAATCTTAATTATTACGACGTTGTGATTTTTTAAGATTGTCATGATGATTAAAAAGTAACACAAAGGCGTTTTAATTAGATTTCAGCTAGGTGAGAAATGCCTCTGGTAAAGTTTAAGTGGAAAACTTATTTCTAGAGCCTTATTTTTAATTATTTGGGACAGGATATGGAATATATAATCAGGATCTATATGGATTGTAGACAATTAGTAATAGCCCTGAGAAGTTACAAAATTACCACAGGAGCAGTATGAGAATGTTACAAAGCACTTGTGGGTGCCTCCAGCATGAATAAAATACTGGTATAATGGGTGAAAGGACACGCACAGTATAGTGGTAATAAAGTAGCCGACAGACTGGCTAAGAAGGCAGCCGGCCTAAGTATCTTTGGACTTGGCTCGGCCACTCTATTACCGATCACGGCGATAACACAAATAATTAAAGAGAACACCCACAATGAATTCAAGAAGCTGTGGGATGAAACAAACAGCTATCAGCTTGCTAGAGAACTATTAAAATATCCCAACAAGAGGACAGCAATGGACTACCTGGCAATGTCCAGAAGGAATCTACGTTTTATAACGGGAATCCAGACTGGACACTGTCTGTTAAGGAAACATCTACATAATATGAGATTAAGCGAAACACGTCTCTGTAGAAGTTGTGAACAAGAAGATGAGATCGTTTAACATGTACTCTGTGACTGTTCTGCCGTCTCATCAATTCGTGATTCCATTTTGGGATTCTGCTTTCTGAAGCGTTTTCGCTTTTACAAATTTAAATTTTTCCATTTTTGCGTACAGTTTGCAGCCTTATGTACTGGTTTCTTCAATGGCTACATTTAAATTTGAATTCTTCTTTGATATCACACGACTTGATTTTGCTTCCATTTATTTGGTTCAGTGAAGTTTGTCTTCGCGATCATAGCATTCTACATCTCTTCGTATGAATTTTGCTTGTGACCATCATTTTCTTTTACGATTTTAGTTCGCAGTAGTATTGAAATAGACCAGGGCCAATCCTGTTTAAGGTAATAAAAAATCTTAGTAGTATAGGAATGGTCGGAAAATGTACTTAATGGTGTAAATAATTAAAGAAAAATCGTCCAGGCTGAGTAAAAGTTCTGGAAGGTGGGTTGGGGTGGTAATATATACGTTTTTAGCGGTTGGTACTCATTTTTTGCGATTTGTGGCTAAACTATGCATCCTATCGAAAAATGTTGAATAAAACAGTTGTAGATAATAAAAAAATTTAAAACTTTCTTATTAGACATTATTGGCCATAACCTCAAAATTATCGAGCAAAATGCAAAAAACCATTTTTTCGATTTTTAATTTATAACTATCGCAAATTTTTTTACATTTTCATGAAAATCGGTGAAAATGTTCTTCTCTGTGTTTCAAATAAGCCCAAATTTTTTCAAAGCGAAAATTAAAAAAAAAGACCTAATTTTCAATCGAAAAATTTGGTTAGCAAATTTTCGATTAATGAGCTTTACTAGTGCTCATTGTTTTCGTTGAAATCTCAACTTTAATATTAAATTATTTATTATTAAATTTAATTTAATTTAAATTGAAAAGTGATTACTTTTCGATTGTTATATTATTTGAATTTAATAATATATATTTTTTAAACATCTGAAACATTTGATTTTAACTAGAAAATTAAATTTGTATTAGGTAATTATTTTTTCAAAGAATATTAAAATGAGTAGGTGCAATCAGATTTTTGTTACCTACGTTCGGCATTTCCTGCTGAAACCTTCAAATATTGGCTTTAATTGACAATTGCTTTGACATGAGACATTACAGGATCTGCCAACTCTGAGAATAAATTAAATAATCTTACATATATCTGGACCTAAAAGTTCTTTTTTGGGATGTTTCCAGAAACACCGATATTTCTATAAATTTTTCAATAGAACTTTGGTTACGATAATAACTAAACATAAGACGATGAAGCTAATTATATTTTATGAACTATAAACCTCTAATTATACTATTTTGATTACATATTAACTAGTAAAGTTTCAATTCAATCACGAAAGCTTTTAGAAGCTAAACTACATACTACAGAGCCAAACATGTAGCAAATATTTTATATGATAAATTTAGAAAGTTTAAAGTTCAGAAACAAGGGACAAAAACTGTTGTTTGAACAACCATATAAATATTGTAGAATTCTATCCAGAGATATTCAATTTATTCCCAAATAAAAAGGTGGAAGTAATTTCTTTGCGGAGATATATGATAAGATACAATTTTGATATCTTAATTTTAGACCAAGCACGACTGAGTCTAGTTGTCATTCCAAAGTGTGAATAATGTGCGTCCATTACACCTACTAAATCTCTCATGGACACACTGTACAGGGTGTTTTGTGAGCAACTCTGGATTTCTGACATTAGAATATTGTTATTTAGATAAACTTGCCTTATGAAGTAGATTCTTCCGGGTCTTGCCGTGGTCGTCGAACTTGACTTGACGTTTCGCTGATCATCCTGTCAGCTTCTTCAGAAGGATTCTTTTTTTTTTTTTTATACATTTATTTAACGTCGGCCTATTTCCGCTACTGAGGCCTAACACCGACGCCTGTAGAGCTACTCCCAACCAGAAATTTTGCCGAACCTCTTCCCTTAAGAAGAGTAGGGATCTTTTACTTGCCTAACATTTAATAGACAAGGGACCGACGGCTTTACATCCCCTCCGAAGGATGGTATATCTCCTATACAACCCTCGCCTAACGTTGTATAGCTTCCGCGCATACACTGATATACAAGCCGCTGGAAGTTGTGTGAGGCGAGAACGCGGTTTCCGTTGGAATGGTCACCAATCCAAGTACTAACTGCGCCTGTCGTTGCTTTACATCGCATACCGAAGTATGTACATAGTAAAGACGCACCTACGCTCGCCCCCCGGAGGATTCTAAAGACTGAATCTGTTGTGTTACACTCCTCGTTATATACCTAGGCGCCGCTTCGCTTCGCTGGTCATTGGTCGCGCTTGGTTCGCTTCGCTGCTCATTCGTCGTGTTTGGTTGACCGTGACTTACTACAGTGCTGGTACTTGGCAATACCAGTCTCCACATGTTACTAAGTCGATACCCATCCTCTTTGTTAAAGTTGTTCACATTTTTCATAATTTCCAGTGATTCCCTAATGATTCGCGGACAATAGCGCGTATTCCTGTCTAATATATTGACGTCCTCGTAGTCGATTTTATGGTTCTCGTTATTATGGACATGTTCTGCTATCTCCGACCTATCCGTGTATCCAAATCTAGTATTTCTCTGGTGTTCTTTGATTCTGCACTGGATACTCCGTCCTGTTTGTCCGATGTGGCTCTTACCACATGTGCACTTCAACTGGTAAACACCTTTTGATAACAGTTTGGAGACAGGGTCTTTGACTGAGGGAAGACAACAGATTCAGTCTTTAGAATCCTTCTGAAAAAGCTGACAGGATGATCAGCGAAACGTCAAGTCAAGTTCGACGACCACGGCAAGACCCGGAAGAATTTACTTCATTAGACAACGGCCGTGAAAACCTGCATTCTACTAAACTTGCCTTAGTCTAAAAGTTGATATTAACAAAGTTACAGGGTTTTCCACTATACACGGATATTGGGTATGTGTCCCTTGTCTCTAGATGTATAGCCCCCTTCCACACAAGGCCCTTCTAGAGCCGTCCGGGATAAAGGGGGTCGTCATTGCCTGTGGTGTTATTTATTATTATTATTATTATTATTATTATTAAACATAAATAAGAGCAGAGGAAAATCCTATTATGCTCACATCTAACAAAATTTAGTTCACAGTACCATATTATCAAGTCTAGCTTTAAAACTGTTCAAAGACGGTGCACAAACTATTTCATATGGCAAAGAGTTCCACTTATAAAACACTGTCAACGTTAAGAAATTTTGACGGACCACTGATCGAAATGGATCTCGCGAAAGCTTCAAAGGATGACCACGAAGACGCTCATCATTGTTCAATTTGTAAAGATGTCGAATTGATGATGTGTTGATATGAAGTGTCTTGTATGTAATAATTAAATCCCCTCTGATTCGTCGAGTGCTGAGTAGAGGCAAATTAAATAGAAGTAGGCGTTCTTCATATGCGGGCGATTCTGACCAAATGCCAACCGTGTATATCTACGCTGTACATTTTCCAGAAGATTTGCATCACGAACTAAAGATACCATACACTGTTAGCAAATTCAAGTATAGGGCGGACGTATAGTTTAAATAGTTTAGATAAGGTGTTATAATCAGCATTCTCAAAAACTTTCAGTATCAAATACACCCTACTGTTGGCTTTCTTGACCTGACGTGCAATATGGTCAGACCATGTCATGTTTTCCGTAATCAAAACTCCAAGATCATCATGTGAATTTACCGTAGACAAAGTTGAGTTATTCATGCTGTAAGATAATCTTGGGTTGCATTTACCTAAATGAAGTATCACACATTTTGCTACATTTAGAGGTAGAAGCCAAATATCACTCCATTCTTGGATATTATGTAAGTCGCGTTGTATCACGTGGTGACAAGTTAGTGGGTTTGAATAAATTTTAGTGTCATCCGCATAAAACGAGCAAAAAGATGTTATGTGGCGGCGTACATCACTTGTATATAAAAGGAATAATAGTGGCCCTAACACAGACCCTTGGGGAACACCACTGAGAACATTCATGCTCTCACTAAACGCTGAATCCACTTTAACTTTGAACACTCGATTCGAGAGAAAAGATTCAATCCACGCAAGCAGGCGACCTTGAATCCCGAAGTGTTCCAACTTATGTAGTAGTCTGTTTCTAGGCACTTTGTCAAACGCTTTGCTAAAGTCTAAATATACAATATCCACACACTCACAATTGTCCAACGTTTTTGACCAATCAGCTACACAGCAAAGTAAATTGGATTCGACTGATCTTCCAGGGGAGAACCCGTGTTGTTCCAATGGAATTAAATCGTATTCCGATAGAAAAGGCCGCATACCGTCTACAATAATGGATTCCATTAGTTTAACTGCGATTGGGGTCAAGCTGATAGGTCGGTAATTTGTTGCTTTGAATTTATCACCTTTTTTAAAAATAGGTTTGACGATAGCAGTTCTCCACTGGTTCGGTATATCCCCTGAGGCAAAAGACATCTCCATTAAAATACGAAGTGGTTTACAAAGAGAGGTAGAGCAGGCTTTTAACAGAGATGCCGAAATATTATCTATACCTGGGGACACAGAATTCTTCAGATTTTGAATTTTTTCTTCTATAAGCTCTTCGGAAAAATTAACGTGGGAAAGGCTACCCTGGACGCGTGGTATACCAAGAACTTCCGGGATAACACCAGGGGGTTCCTGAGTATAACTTTCGAAGAACGAGTCTGAGAAAATGGTTGCTACCTCTTTATTGTCGTTACTAACAGTCCCATCACTACGTTTCAGTTGAGGTATGGTAACCACAGACTCTTTTATTATTTATTATTATATTTTAAATTTTCTTGGGAACGAGTTTAAACGCATTAGAGGATTTATTGCTACATAATCTCCTTAATTTAAAGTTTCACTTAGATGGAAGTTGTGCTCATAACGCTGTTTTGGTGAGAAGGTGGCTAAATGAACATTTTGAAAACCGTTGGATAGGGAGCAACAGTCCTTTGATTGAGTGGCCGCCGAGATCTCTAGACATGACACCACTTGAATTCTTTCTTTGGTGGTTTAATGAAGCAAAAGTTTACAAATCAAGGCCACAAACTGAACAAGAACTGCGGACTAGGATAATGCAAGCCTACACAGAAATTACTCCAGAACAAATACGAAGAATTACTATGAATGTGCGTAAAAGGATTGACAAGTGTGTTAAAATAAATGGTGAATTGGTAGACCTGATGAAAATCTTGTAGTGTTTGTAATGAAATTCTCTATTTTTTTGTTTCAGTTTCGTTATAAGTTTCTTTTTTGTTATTTGTTGAACTAGGCATAAAAGTAATAAGAGTTATTAGAGTTTAATTTGTGCATGTTTAATAATGTCTACAAAAACGTTATTTCTTAAAAATTTTAGACAAAATTTAGTACAAGTCTATTTTGAGGGCTGATGAATCCAGTGTCGTGCATAGATCTTTTCTAAAAAATCGCTAATATGAGTTATTAAAATTTTATTCCTAAAAACTGACATAGTAGGCCTTGGATTTTGTAGGAGCCTGGTGCATCTTACTCCAAAAATGCAGTTCGACAAGTTTTACGATTAAAAAAAACGGTGAAAATCGCATACTAAATAAAGATTTTATAGGATCACTCCAAAACAAATGCCGAAGACCCTTCACTTTGTAACCAAATCGATATTAACTTTCTAACGATTGTATATGTCTTTTGAAGTTTATTTGTCGCCCTCTGTATAGTATATTCATTTTTTAGTTATATATATAATATAATATAATATTTATTCACCAAAATAATTTGAAGAAGTGTAACATAAATATGGAAAACAATATATCTGTGTATATAGGGTAAATAAACAGAAAAAAATCCACAAAGGAGAACCTGCACGTGGATCAAAAACTGCGCATTGACCTGCATAGATAATTACATATTTTACAATTTAATTTTATTTGAGAGTGATGCGTAAAGTGAAATAATACTTATTGCTTTTCTTAAGATGTTTCTAAACTACATTAAACAACAATATATTACTATCACAAGCACATAAAAGTATTAACAAAATAATATGCACTATACAGATAATAATTATAATAAATACAACGCCATATAAATAATAACTTATGCAACACGATATGAATGATAAACACAGTAAATACAATACTATATAAATCATTAATACAACAAATACAACAGTTTGTAATAGGTAATAATATACACTATATGAAATCTCGACTAGATTTTCTTTTTTTTATGATTGAGCAGGATTATTTTTTACATCAATCATGAGGTGAACTGACAATCTTGGAATTTCTAATACCCATTTTTTAAGTTTTTTCTTAAAAAGTTTAAACGAGTTAACACTTTTTAGAGATATCGGTACTTCATTATATATTTTAGGAGCCAAGTAAATGTGACAGCGTTGTCCTATCGTCTTAACCATTTTAGGTACTGCAATAGATTTTTGCCTATGTCGTGTATCATAACTATGAGCAATGATGTCTTTTGTGTTTTTATACTGATATAGGATCAAACTTTGAAAAAAACACTGTCTTATGTCTAGTATTTTAGATTCCTTATATAGATCATCACTTGGGTAAGTATAACTTTTGCTAAATATTATTTTTATAATCCACTTTTGCATTACTTCAAGATTTTTTAAGTAACAATTTGTTACGCCCCCCCAAGCAATGATGCCATAATATAAATGTGGTTGGACTAGTGCAAAATATATGGTTTTTAGGTGGTCTGTATCAAAGATTCTTTTAAGATATTTAAATTTAGAAAGAAGTGATCTTAATTTTTAACTAAAAAATCAATATGTTTATTCCATTTAAGATGGCAATCAAGCATGACTCCGAGGTATTTTATCGATGTGGCAGATGTTAATTTAATGTTGGTATTATTATATGTAATGCTGATATCCGAGAAGTCTGGAAGTTTATGAACGTAACTGGTGAATGGTAAATAATATGTTTTGGTCATATTTATTGTCAACAGTTTACTACTGAAGAAGTCTATTATTACTGGAAAGTCATTCTGGATGTTAGATTTTATAACATTCCAATTTTTTCCTTTATAGCACAAAACCGTGTCGTCGGCAAAACTGATGACTTCTCCTGTAAGGGGAAGCTTAAATAAGTCATTAGTATACAATGTAAATAATATTGGCCCCCAGTACAGTGCCTTGCGGAACCCCATAAGATACTGGTTCCATATTGCTCATTGTATCTCCAACTTTGACATATTGCGTCCTATCACTCAGATAGCTCTTCATTAAGTCGTAACAAGTTCCTCTGAAACCTATTCTCTCCAAAGTTTCTAATAAATTTGAATGACTGACAGTATCAAATGCTTTGGCCAGATCAACAAAGATGCATATAACCGGTTGAGAAATATTGACCGAGCTATATATTTTTGCAGTTAGATCGGTTATTGCATCCTGTGTTGATCTGGCCTCCCTAAATCCATACTGTTTGTCAGAGATTAAATTGAACTTGGTCAAAAAACTTGTCATTCTATGTTTTAAGATTTTCTCGAAGATTTTTGATAAGGTTGACAAGAGAGATATCGGTCTATAATTTGACACATCAAGTTTATCACCAGATTTATGTAACGGCTTAATGACGGTTATTTTAAACGCTCTCGGAAATGTACCAGAATCAATGACTCTGTTTGATTGATTAAATTAAACTAGATTCTTATTAATATTGGTTCTTAAAATTGGCACACTTATTTAAAAACGCACAATATATCCGAACTTTTATTTTATTCAAAAAAAGTTTTATTTGTATCGTCAACATGCATAACGTAAATCACGAAATGGTTATCGACTACTACACCTGTGTTAAATTCCTAAAATGTCACCGGAAGACCATTCAGCTTAAACGTCTTTGAAGGTGTCAGTATACCCAGGAATTTATCTCGAGAACCTTTCCGCAAATAGCTGTCTAGCAACCCCCGTCTGCAGAATTATAAGTTCCTTCTCCCTAAAGTGTTTCGTTATCGTCCCAAACAGATATATAATACTTTTAAACCTAAATAAACACGATCAATCAGACTCTGTTGGTCTATTTTTTGTTGCCTGTCTAGAAAGGGATTCAGATGTACTATAACCAAAGATGAACTGTTCAATGGAATTTATTTCAGGATACTTTATACCGAGTTGTAAAATGTGTTTTATTTGAAAAAGTATTTCTGGTTTTTTAATTGAAGCAATGGAGAATTTTTCAGTAGACTGCAAGACTATATACTGAAATAATTTGTAATTATATATTTAATATTTGGTACATTACTTTACTATATATTTAACAACTATTCATAAACTGTGGGAAAAATGATTGTGGAACTGTTGATATACCGGAGTTAGAAATAATTTGTGTGAGTGAAATTGTGAATGGAATGATAGAAAACTATAACGCAGACCAACCAAAAATATCATTCTTAAAAAAGTCAATTTTTAGTGATGGCTTACGTGCGTAGACTGTCTTACCCACTGAAATTAAATCCTCTGGTAGTTGCTACGTTGCACAAGTGCATAAATAAATAAACTCGTTGGACCGTAAGGGTTATAAGATATTACAGAAAAGAAACTCACTTGGACTGCTATGGTGTAGCAGATCGCAAACACTACCTAGCCCGGATAAGCGATGTAACATGCCCACGATGAGATTTCACTAGCTCAGACTACCTCGGAGCGTTAAGCCCAAGTTAACATAAACTATTATAAATTATTAGTTTACTTACTTATACAAATCGCTGAGGGTTCCATTCGCAGCGGTTGCAGATGAAATAATGGCACTAGCTTTAGACATGAAATGCAATATATTACAGAATTTACAAAATAATGTCGAGTTCTCTAGCATGAAACTTGGCGATGCACAAAAGGTGTGGCTAATTTTCCAATTAATAGGTAACAGCATAAATAAAGATGCCTCCTGTAGCTACACTTGGTTTACAACGTAATAAGTAAATTAACCTAAATCTGACCACAACGGGTCTGATTAGAGAACCTCCTTAAGTAAATATAAATGCGTAAAATCTTTAAATATATACAAGTTAAAATGCAACAGTAAGTATAAATATATTGCTATGATAACTCTATGTAGATACTATATTAGTTAATCATTTAATTATTCATGAGACTCTTAGAGCAGCCGGTTCTCAGAAACGATCACAGACCCCAGAAATCATTAGCATGCCCCAATGAAATGTTCTGATGCCATAAAAAATTAACAATATATTGACTTTTTTCCAAAATTTACTTATTTCTACCCTACTAACTTAATCTAAATTTACAGAAAAAGAAAATACCTATATTTAATATTACGTAGTAATAAATTTGTAACCTTATCTTTTTTTGTCCTTTCTCGAGAGTGAAAATGTATCTATATTTTAATTTCCACGACTGTCCAACTGATTATCCAATATGTCCATTGATCATCGTACCATTTAATATGTCCATTAACCATCCGACTATTAACTTTTCTGCTTCTGCTTACTCTGATTTCTAACTTTTCTAGTTTGGAAACTGCCAAACTATTCTTGAAAAGACAGCGTGCTTATATTTTTACGCACTATTAAAAACGTTAAGGGCCACTAGTATGTTTCTATAGAAGTACTACTGAAGATTACGTACTTTTACGTGTTATTAATTATATCTTTATTACTTATATATTATTTTACTTATTTCAGTTTTAATATTTTTTCCGTCATTCATGACATTTTTTCATAATCATGCGTTACCATCTTTTTTTTATAATATTCATTTCCGTTATTATCGAAATTTCGTGTTTCAATATTTTAATGTTATCGCGAACTCATGCAATAACCACATTTGTCCACAAAACTAGAATCTATTCCGCCACTTTACAATTTTATATATATATTGGTTGCATTTCAATGATTTCTGAGATTGTTTATTTCCTTAAATTCATTTCGTTTAATTGTGACAGACTACACTTAACTATTATGTAACGTGTATTGAAATACATAGCAATATATAACCAAGCAGAACCACTATGGTGGTACCCGGTAAAGAAAACAACACACTTATCTAGGGTGGTACGATACTCAGACTTTGACGATGCAGAAACTGCAGCCCTACGGTGGTGTCTTCGGGAAGAAAGGAATTGACCAGGCGATGGGGTTGATTACAACCTATTCAGCCCTGGAACTTCCTACCTTTGTATGTGTGTGTGTGTGTGTGTGTGTGTGTGTGTGTTCTAGCCCCGCCTGTGGAACTTCTTACTGTGTGTGGAAGCCCCGTCCGTGGACCCTAAAGACACACCGATTTAATTTGCACGGTCAGAAATGCACGTGAAGCGTGCCTAATGAGAGCAATTTAAAATCAGGCATAACCCACAAAAGAAATATAGTGTACCTCTTACTGATGAGGAAAACAATCCACCAAAACTCCTAGAGAAGGCTACAGCTGAATGAATTGGGTCGAGTCTGTCTTTCAAACCAACGAGATACTTCCAAAGGAAAACCTGTAAATTTGTAAAACACGAGAATAAAGACCTGTAAGTTGGCGATAATGAGGTTAACTCACCTATACACATAAATCCTGCACCAGTAGTTAATAGTCACTCCAAACAACAAAATATTCTGCTCAACAGTACAACAACAAATGGAGGAAATTTTATTGGCGTTGATAATTCCAAAATCCACAAGGATGCCTTGAATAACACAGGTTTTCAGGAATCAACAACCGTGTACACACTGAAAACGTCTTTCTCCCTTTTGACAACAGACGGAAGTCATGTAACTGTTCTTTCCAGCTGGGAGACGCGCGACTACCTATTAGTGGCTGTTAATAGTATACGGCCCGCAAAACACACATGTGGATTGCGGGTCGCATATGCAACAGGGCCATAACATAGTTTAAAATTGTTTACGAAGAACGTTACAAAACTATATACAGATGTTGGTGCACAATAACGACTATGTACAAAATTGTGTTAGTATTGTAAATAGCCTATGCTAAATAAAAATCTATTCTATTCTATTATCAAACAACCCGTAACCCCAACAAGTTTTCTAATTTTCAGTTATTGGATAAAAATGAACTTAAACAATAGGAAGTAAAGGCGGCACTGACGATATTGGAATGTTTTTTTATAAGACTTCTTTGACCTACTAGCTAACCTACTTCTTAACAGTATAAACACTTCGTTGCAAGTGGGTGTTGTTCCTGATGCATTGAAATTCAACCATCCTTATAATGGGAAAAGTAGTCAAAGCTATTAAAGCAGATAGTTCATGAAAATTTGAAAAAAACCTCAAAAGTTCTGTGAAGGAGATGAAACCCATTTTCGAGGGCGCTGAACACCATGGTGATATTTTTGAGGTTCCCACCCCTCGGCAACTAAACTAAATTCAAAAAACCAACTCTGTCTCGCGTTATTTTTCATCGTAGGCATGCGAATTGGTTTTTTGGGCGAGATTCGGGTAGGCCGTATGAAATTTAACCATACACCTTATCCGCCTCGGGGGTTGAAGCAACCTTCACCCCTAATACTAAAATATCCCCAAAAAAATCAAAATGCACGAACATTTATTTATCCCCATTTTTGAGGGTGTTCAACACGGTGGTAATATTAATATAGCAATATTAATTTCTTCCCCATACTCCACCAATGACCCCTAATTTGGGGGTGATTGATGAAGAGTGGGGAATAAAATAGTATTGACATCGTGTTTAGCGCCCTCGAAAACGGGGAGAACATATTTTCCACTATTTTCTATTTTTCGGTGGATTTCAATGTTAGGGGTGGTGGTAGTTTTAACTTCTGGGCTGATAGCGTGTCTTGTCAGTGAACTCCCTTTGCAATGTCTAAATCCCCTTAAAAACTCCGATTCAACGAGTCCCCACATACCCAGTATCAATAAATATGAAATGGGGGTGGATTTAGGAGTGGTTGGTGGAGAGTGGGGGAGAAATGGATATTACTATCGTGTTCTGTACCCTCAGAAAGAGGGATAAACAAATTTTTATGCATTTTGACTTTTTTGGGGATATTTAATATTAGGAGAGGGGGTAGTTTCAACCCCGGGGTGGATAAGATGTTGAATAGTTAAATTTCATAGGGCCTACCCGAATTCTGCCCAAAAAACTGACCCACGTGCCTACGATGAAAAAAACACGAAATAGGGGCGTTTTTTCGAGTTTAGGTGTAGTTACCGAGGGGAGGAAACCTAAAAAATATCACAATTGTGTTCAGCGCCCTCGAAAACGGGGTATACCCATGTATCATCTCTGTCACAGAACTTTTGTGTTTTAACAAGTTTTTTGCAACTTTTTCATGGAGTAAGAGGAATTTCGTCCAATAAGTATGCTTGCAGCAATCAAAAGAATATTAGAAAAATGTTATATGTACAAATCTTATAATTTATCACAGAATAGCATATTGTCTTATATGGAGCCAAAGTAACATTTTTTGTATCCAGCATAAACCTGATATAGTCGAGGTAAGAATTCAAGCGATGCACATCACGAGTGATCTCATTAAAGAAACTTTAATACTAACATAATTTTAAATAATTAATTACGTTAAAAAGAGTAATTCTTGACACCCAGTTATTAAGATTTTTTCAGAAATAAGTACAGTTTAATGGGGCTTCATGATTCTTAGTAGTTTTGTCTTATTTATAGAATCGATCTGTGACGTACATCGCTTGAATTCTTGCCTCGACTTTAGTAAGAACACACAAAAAAATTACTTAACTCTACGTAACATCATATTTCTTCTCCAAACGTCGAACATGAGCTAAATAAATAGTTATATTTTTTGTCAACTACTTTTAATTCCGGTCGTTAGTGGCAGCTAAAGACTTTTCCTGCCGCTCAGATGAAGTGTCAGAGAAATTACAGTTTTAAGTTCACGAAATCTGTCATGACGTTCGAAAAAAAAAACAGTTTGATATATTAGTTTCAGTCTAGCTATAGAGAGTGGCATAGATTGGCTACTGAAAATTGAAAGAATATGGACTGCGTGGAGTTGTACATATGTGGTTGGTTAAGTCATCATTTGAATGGTAGGATGCAAAAGTAAAGTATGACGAATATATATCGACTATACAAAAGTATAAATATTGGAATGCCGCAAGAAATTATTGTGGGGCCACTTTTGTTTCTTTTATAAATTAAAGGCATGAAAAATCTATTTGTGGAGTAAAGTGGAGTAAATCCAGGGTTCAAATAAAAATCATTCCTTTGTAACACCCTTTAATTTATAGTGGTCCTCTAAAAGTGTTTGTCATTAAAAATGTCCTGACAGACCCCAGGGCGAGAAGCGTGTGTCCCTGTTTTCTATTCCTTTTTTGTGATCTTCAAATATTGTTATTTTCTCTGTCGTTGTAGGTTAGTTTGTAATGAATGTAATGAATGATTTTCAGCAGCGCAATATTTATTAAGTTTTCGAGCAATTTTTAATTTAAGTAGCGGTTGGCTGCATGGCCAATGGCCGAATGCCAAAAAAAAAAAAAAAAAAAAAAAATCAAGGATTATAATATAAATTCAACAATGTTTATTAACAGAGCAAAACAAATGATAACATAAAATGGTGATGTTTATTTACAGACGTAAATATTGCATACGAAACCTTAATGCTACGAAAGGTTACAAGGAACTATTGGTAAAGGATCTAGCACCCTTTTAGCTTTTTAAATAAGATGCAGTTGGTTGCTAATCCAAAAATTCATTTTTACTATTGCAAAAGTAGTAAAAACAGAAAAAAATTAATTTCATCAAGATCGGACTTTTAGTTTTGCATAATAATTTTGAAATCTAAACTTCGCAAAAAAATTTGCAAATTTTCAAAATGTTGTTGAGGCTAAACTAAAACATTTAGAAAGTTGAAAATTTTTTGACATATAAAGAGCACTGAAATTTTTAAATCCATTTTGAGATATTAAACTCTGTTAATTAGGAGAGCCTAGGGAATTGTTTAAAAATTTGATTAACCAAAATTAGAAATGGCCCCGGTTGAGCCGTAGCTGCGCCCCCAGAATGGCCCCCTTAGGACACCAGGCCCCCGCATTAGGACTCCGTCCCGGGCCCCGGGCTGTAAAAAAGAGGCTCCGCACCAGGATCCTCTAAGCGCTCCGCGGCCCCCATGCTGTTAAACGGCTCCGTCTGCCAACTTGTTCTGCGTGCCCCCGCACTAGGGTCCCGACCGGCTGACGCAAATTTGGTAACGAGGGAAATTCAAACTGTTCTGACCTCACCAGTGGGCCCCGTATCGACATAACCTATATGGTCCTCTGGAGGACATGACCTCACCCAGCACAGCAAAAAAATGTCAAATTTTTAAACAATTCGCTAGGCTCTCCTAATTAACGGATTTTAATATCTCAAAATGGATTTGAAAACTTGAGTGCTCTTTTAGATGTCAACAAATTTTCAACTTTTTAGCAACATTTTTAAAATTGGCAAATTTTTTTGCGAAGTTTAGATTGCAAAATTATTATGCAAAAGCTAAAAGTCCGATCTTGATGAAATTTAGTGGGAAGTTTTCTTTAGCTACATATGAAGGTCTTACGTATAATATAAGTATTTGAAAAAATTCCACAGATAAAAAAATGAATTTTTGGATTCGCAACCAACTTTACTTATTTAAAGTTTAATTGCAATTTTTTTCATTTCTATAACTTTTCTCTAAAAACAATAGTTACTGAGATATATGAAAAAATAAGAAGAAAAAAAAAAGAAATTTTTAGGAATTTTTTCACATTTTGTTTAATAAAAAATTACACCCACGTTTTCAAACTAGCGCATAGTGAAATTATCATCTCTTATGATTTGTAGTAGTGATTAAGTCGTGCCTTACTACCAGATTTAGCCAAACATAGGTAATTTTAAGCAGATATCGTCTGGGCTATTTGCCTTTACCGGGAAAATAAATGGATTTATAGTCAGTTCTTACATCAGAAATGACGAATTGCGATGAACGGTTGTATAAAGAATATGGCGTTCGTTTACTTCAATGATCTATTTACAATTGTTTATCAACTGTGACATATGAGATACTGAGATAATTGAACTTTGACAACTATTGTGACGTCTGTCACTTTGACAACTACTTGACACCTGAAACTCTGACAGTTATTTTGACATCTGTCAATTTTGACAACTAATATGACATCTCTCACTTTGACAGTTACTATGACATCTGTCACTTTGACAACTACTATTACTGCTATCTTCAGCATGGTCACACTCGACAGCTGAGATTTAACTTCGCAAGCAATGTGAGTATACAATAAAGGTCGTTATTTGTAATCGCAGGTACGAGGACAGACACCCACAGTACCCACACCTGAGAAAATAGCCGGTCGTCTCTCGGTCGTAGTTTGTGACGACGTCCCATCTAGCAAGTATCATCATAAAATCGTGTACCAATTTTAAGGTTAGAAAAAGGCTTCTTTCTCGGTCAGGTCTCGGGACTCTTCTCATCAAACTAAGCTCGTGCATCGCTTTATATAGTAGAGAGTTGTTAGGTCGTTACGTTTTACTTAGTTACAATATTGTCGTAGATGCCAACAGATAATGTGTTCGTTAGGACGATCCCAATTTATCATTGTTTGTACGCACCCAATTTATATTAAATTACCAACCAATAAGTAAAATTAGGATTCATCGTTATAATATATGGCAACACATACAAATACCATGGATCTAGTAGAAAACTCGTTGTAGCTTGAAGCGATAAGGACCACCATGCTATTAACAAGGAACAACAAAACAAAGCAAACAAAATATAATTATTGTGGGTGCAATGAAAATCGAAAAATCTAATCTAAAAATAAATCCATATTTTTTCCTAAAATGAGTAAGTCTCTAGAGATATAAAGGAATTTTTAAACAATTACCTAATAAACTAAATAAATTCAAACTGATTTGCAAGTTTGGTTATGGTAAAAACTTTCTCAATTATTGTAAAAAGCCATTATGCTTTTGTAAAGCTTTAGTCTGAATGGAAATATTTGCTCTCCCACACTAGAATGCAAAATAAACTTAATTTTCGTGTCGCATTCTATTCAATAGGGAACACAAACACTGGAAATTCACAAAACACTACTAAGACTTTGTAAGGTTCGTAAGAAGTATATTATTGTTTTCTTAGCTTTCAATTTTACTTAGAGTGCTATCGATATACCTGTTGTTTACAAAGTGTACTCAGAAAATTAGGATAGAATTTGATAAAACAATGACATTAAAGTTAGGCTTGAAAATTGTTACACGACATTCACATAATTCATGTCTTTCAGAGAAGTTTTTACTTGCTTTTGAAATTTATATTTATTTAGACTTTCTCATTCTCATATTACAGACTTATATGCAAATATATCTAAATGAGGAGATACAGCTAATCACAGTTGCTCAGATTTTTTGTTATAGCGGGTGTCAGGAGCATGGTATACCCCCCTTTTCTCCTTTAGTTTTGAAGATAATTGATTGAAATTTAGGATATACTACATACATAATAAGCGGCACTTTCGAACATACAACTGATTTTTTTCACTTCCGGTTTTGCTGGAAGTGACACTAACTTCCGATTTTTAAATGGAACGCCCTATATATTATTGCATTTTTGAATTTTGCATCATTTTCTTAATCCAACTGTGCCAAATAAGTGATTTTTCAATCATCATCTTTTTTATAATATAATTTTTAGTTTTTCATTTAAGTGTTCCATGACGGTTCCGATGTATTCTAAATGACCCGTGTAATGCTACAAAAACCGAAGTCCCGTTAATAACACTAAACTACGTGATTTATGAGCAAATAAATTTCACCAAAATTGTTTTTGGGGCAAAACTCAATTTTTTCAAATGGAAGCATCTCAGTACCGTGGTACCATTTATTAGTACTATTAATAAGGAATTTATTCATATGCCGTACTAAAATGTGCGATAAATACAAACAAAATTACAGCTAAAAGAAAATAAGAAAATACAATTTTGTTCTAATTAAATGTTAAGAGGTAACTTTGAAAATAATGAAATATTTAGCTTGTCAAACATTTGTTGGTTTAACGGTGTTTTTATTGTGTCTTTAAAAATTGTTTAAAATTCTTGTTAATTGTGTTCAACATGCCGTAAATTTATACAAGAGATGAAAAAGTGGACATGTTAATTATTATTATTATATTAATGATCCCGAAGAAAACTTCATTATTGACGAAGGAACGGAAATTAATGTTAGAAGCTAATAAGACTGTTTCTTTAAGGCAAGTTGAGTTTGAATTGGACATCAGTCACCAAACAGTAAGCCGAATTTTGCACAAATACCACTATAAATCTTTTAAATACCAATTGCACCAGCATTTGTACGAAAGTGATTACGAACGTAGGATGGAATATTGCAATTGGATTTTATATAATAACATGCAGCCATATTAATGATCCCGAAGAAAACTTCATTATTGACGAAGGAACGGAAATTAATGTTAGAAGCTAATAAGACTGTTTCTTTAAGGCAAGTTGAGTTTGAATTGGACATCAGTCACCAAACAGTAAGCCGAATTTTGCACAAATACCACTATAAATCTTTTAAATACCAATTGCACCAGCATTTGTACGAAAGTGATTACGAACGTAGGATGGAATATTGCAATTGGATTTTATATAATAACATGCAGCCAAACAATGATTTTTTGGGACTGATTTTATTTTCGGACGAGTCTAGGTTTACTAATTTGGGATTATTTAACCGACAAAATACAAAATATTGGTCACAAGAAAATCAAAATTTATTACGGGAGGGTAACTTTCAAGTGCGGTTCGGTTTCAATGTTTGGCTTGGAATAATCGATAGTACAATCATTGGTCCAATAATATTTGAAGGACCTCTGACTGGTGCCAGATACTTGAGATTCCTGGAAAATGAGATTGAGGACATTTTAGATGAGTTACCTTTACATTTAGGACAGGGAATGTATTTCCAACAAGATGGCGCTCCTCTCCATAATTCAAGGATAGTAATTGATTACCTTCAACGGAGATTCGGAGAAAACGTAATTTCGACAAATGGTCCTGTCAGGTGGCCTCCAAGGTCACGTGATTTAACGCCCATTGATTTTTTTTGTTTGGAGTCATTTAAAAAATATTGTCTATGCAACTGCCGTTACAACTCGTGAAAACCTGGACCTACGAGTAAGACGAGCAGTTAATAGCATAACGGCCCCGCAATTGACGAACGTTCTTCGAGAAACAGTTATGCGAGTTCAGAAGTGCATTGACGTTAATGACCAGCATTTTGAACAACTGTTGTAATGTTTTTGTTAATTTTTTGTATTCCAAAACAACTTTGTGTAACAAGGTAATTAGAATAAAATTGTATTTTCTTATTTTCTCTTAGCTGGAATTTTATTTATATTCATCGCACATTTTAATACGACATATGAATAAATTACTTATTAATAGTACTAATAAATGGTACCACGGTACCGATATGGCTCCATTTGAAAAAAATTGAGTGTTGCCCCAAAAACAATTTTGGTGAATTTTATTTGCTTATAAATCACGTAATTTAATGTTTTTAACGGGATTTCGATTTTTGTAGCATTACACGGGTCATTTAGAATACATCGGAACCGTCATGGCTCACTTAAATGAAAAACTAAAAATTATGTTATAAAAAAAATGATGTTTGAAAAGTCACTTATTTGGCATAGTTGGATTAAGAAAATTATGCAAAATTCAAAAATGCAATAATATATAGGGCGTTCCATTTAAAAATCGAAAGTTAGTGTCACTTCCAGCGAAACCGGACGTGAACAAAATCAATTGTATGGCAAAAAGTGCCGATTATTATGTATGTAGTATATTCTAAACTTCAATCAATTATCTTGAAAACTAAATGAGGTATACCATGATCTTGTTACACTCGGTATACATATTATATATTTTTTATTTTCTACAAAGTTTCATACGTTCTGTTTCAGTCTGGGGGTGTAAGATCAGGAGATCTCGGTGGCTAGTTAACTGTAGCTCTACCAATCCATCTCTTGGAATAATGCAGATTTAGATGATATCTACTCGGTAAAGCAAAATTAGGACCAGCACCATCGTGCTAAAATCTCATATTTCTGGTATAAACGTCTCCCAATAAATCGGGTAAAACATCTCTTTGAAAAGTTAAATAAACTTCACCAGTTAATCTCTTTCAAAAATGTGAGGCCCCATTGGATGGTTATTATAAATTCAACACCGCACACTAATATTAAATCTACGTTGACAATTTTTTCCAGCCACTATGTGGCGATTTTCAATTGTCCAAGTATGCTTATTCCTACAGTTGTTAATACCATCACATGTGAATTGGGCTTCATCTGTTAGTAGAATTCTCAGCACTATGCACTTGTGTGCCAAAATCCACCTAAAATATTAAGCGGGGAACATCGGCGCCGTCTTCGAGTCTTTGACATTCTGACATACCCTTGTCTTAGGTACTGTTAGCTGGCAGCTTATTCTTCCTTCACTTATCGATGGATTATCATGGATGATCTGTAATATTTCCTTTTCCTGTCGAAGAAACTTAGGCTCATGTCCACATTTTATTGAAGGAAATTACGTGCTCCGTATTAAATTGAAACATGTTACAACAAATAATATACAGGGTGTTGTTTGGGGTACAAATTATGCTTTTGATTGGACTTGTATATCTCAAAATTAACGCTAGAATGTAACTTAAAAGAGCTTTCCGAGCATAAAACAATAATTTTAATTATTCTTTCCTTTTATTTTCGTTTTCTACCAAATGTATTATCCTCTTCAAAAACAAATCACAGAATCTACAAAATAATAGAATTATTAGTCAGAGGTTATGTTTTACAAATAATATAAATCGGAATAAATACAGCAAAATAATGTATTTTGCTGACGTTTCGGAAAGTAGTCTCTTTCCGTTTTCAAAACTTTTTTTCGAAGAACTCTTATATGCTGTGTATGTCAAATACACAGCTTTAAGATTCTATTTATGTGTATGTTATGTTTACACTTAATTTAGTTCTAGTTTCCAAATTACTGTCATTCAGCAACCTATCTTTAACTATTCTTAAGGTTTAATCTACTGAAACATTGGTAAAAAGAATAACTACATCAAATAAATAGCATAATGGATGTCTTAATAATGTGTATAAAAACAACCTATTTTCAGTTGGAAAATAAGTTCTATCAGCAGGATTTTGGTATGGCGATGAGGTTTCCATTATCACCAATTTTAAGCAACACATTTATGAAGAACTTTGAAAACACACATGTTCAAAATTGTATAAACAAACCGGTTTCTGGTGGAGATATTTTGACGATATCTTTGCAATTTGACCACACGGTGTTGATTTTCTAGATAGTTTTTTAGAAAATATAAATGGTAAGGAACCGTCTATTAAATTCACAATAGAAGTAGAAAGTAGGAATGAACCACCGTTTTTAGATGTTTTAATTGAAAGGGTAAATAATACAATTGAAACAAGCGTTTATAGAAAACCAACACATTCTAATAGATATCTAAATTTTAACTCAAATCAGTCAATAAATGTTAAAAAGGTGTTGCAAAATGTTTATACGATAGGGCCAAAATAATTTCATCTAATAGTGAAAGCCTTCGTTGATAGAGTTTTCATAAATGTTGAAAATAGCGACAATCAGGTACGACAAAAACCTGGACGTCATTATACAGCAATAATTCCTTATGTATACGGACTATCGGAGAAGTTACATAGGTGACAAATATGATGTTAGGACGGTATTTCAAACGGGGAACACTTTGAGATCTATTTTAACAGAAACAAAACCGATAAACAGGAAGCAGAATTCAAAAAACTGTATTTACAATATCCCGTGCGAATGTGATAAATGTTATGTGAGTGAGTCATCTAGACCTTTCAGTGTAAGGTTGGATGAGTACAAGAATTACATTAGAAAGAAAAGATTTGTGAACATGCTAGGAAAAACGGACATAGCGTAACCGGGACTCGGCAAAAATTTTAACAAAAGAGGCAGATAACAAAAAAAGAAATATTAAAGAATCGGCAATGATCTTATTAAACGAAGATAAACATGTATCGAATTGTTCTGCAGATATTTGTACAACCTGGCTACCAATGTGAAAAGAACTTAACAAACTCAACATTATGTAAAAGAAAATATCATCAGTTCTGTGTAAGTAATGAGTATCTATGGAAATAATATAAACAGAATCTTTTTCTTTAACATTTAGTTAACGTCGGTCTATTTCCGCTACTGAGGCCTATCATCGACGCCTGTAGACGAGCTACCCCCAACCAGGAATTTGACGAACCTCTTCCCTTAAGAAGAGTAGGGATCTTTTACTTGTCTAACATTTAATAGACAAGGGACCGACGGCTTTACATCCCCTCCGAAAGATGGTATATCCCCTATACAACCCTCGCCTAAGATTGCATAGCTTCCGCGCATACACTGATATACAAGCCGCTGGAAGATATGTGAGGCGAGGACACGGTCGTCTTTGAAACGGTCTCCCATCCAAGTACTAACCGCGCCTAACGTTGCTTTACATCGCATATCGAAGTATGTACATAGTAAAGACGCATCTACGCTCGCCCCCAAAACAGAATCTTAAAGCTGTGTATTTAATATACACAGCATATGAGTTTTTCGAAAAAAAAAAAAGCTTTGAAAACGGAAAAGTTTACTTTCCGAAACGTCAGCAAAATACATTATTTCTGTGTTTATTCCGATTTATATTATTTATAAACATAACCTCTGACTGTTCCTTTGACGTAAACGTCACGGGCGCAGAGGCTTTTTTCCAATAATTCTATTATTTTGTAGATTCGGTGATTTGCTTTTGAAGGGGATAATACATGTGGTAGAAAACCCAAATAAAAGGAAAGAATATTCGTAGAATGCCACAAATAAGTTTCAGATAATAATAATTCTACTTATTTGAAGAATTATCAACCTTTTTTGGTGCTGTGTTCGTTAGAATAAAGAAGCAGGTCTTGTATACGAAATTTATTTTAATTTTTGATTGGTTTTGTAAAGTGCCAATATGCTGAATAATAAATTCTCGTCAGAAATCAGATACAGATTGTAAAAAAACTTCCCTTATTTGTAATGGTTAAACAACTTTTCGTTACTACATTCAACTTTCAAGTTAGTACAAGCAGTAGCGAAGATAAATGTCCACACAATCAACTGAAAACTACAACCAATTGCGCTTTGTATCAGCCGAACTTTAAAAAACTTGAGCTGCATGCGAAGTAGTCATTTGTGTCCAAAATACTGATTAATCAATTACAAGGTCCTGGTGAAATATAAAGCTTAATTTAAAACGAAGTATCTACAACTTTTTACATTGAGTCATTAGTGCATAATTCAATATTAACATATTAAGTGCTTATTAGATACGAAGAAAACTGAATTACGTTATTTTTGCTTCAACAAGTCACGTTATAATGACAATTTTAAGTTATTTAATGCATATTTATAATTAAGTCTCCAGCATATTGTTGCGTTATTATTTCATTTCTATCATCTTAGTATATTACTTTATATAAAACATAAAAATATTTTGAGACTTGTGCAGTAAAATGGGAGATTTATTTGCAATAACCCTTAATGTGATATTTTTGACTTGAAAACGCTTGTCATTAGTAGAATTAAATTTATGAGCAAAAAAGAACTATTTCATTGAGGTGTGCTTCTTGAAGTTTCGAGCTATTCTCTCGATATATATTATAATAATTATAATATATATCACTTCTCCAAAAGCTACTTGAACCCCCATGTCAAAGCATTTTACTTTATCGCGCAACGAATCTGATAGACATTTATTCTATTAGCATATTGTATAAAAAGCTTTGGATTAAGAAAAATAACGCAGAGAAAAGAGAATGAGGGAGGAAGTGAATCATTACATTTGTGCCCTCTTGGAACTTGCCGATGTCTAATGGCTGGAAAAAAATACTAATTGTAGTTTTATATAAATTTGTTAAGTTGAAATTACAGATCGATTTAGGTCGCTAGGTAAACCAGTAAAGGTTAATGACTACTAGAGTTTGAGTATGTACAAGGTGAAAATTTAATGGATGCTATGGTGTTTTGCCACGGTTCTCCCCAGAGTTCATTGAAATATTTGATATTTGGTTGAGTGGGTTCTGATAGTAAAACGTAGATTTTCTCTCCTCGGAGACTAATAAATTATAAGTCGTTGACCGTAAATGGTTTCTAAATTTTATTTTGATTTGAACCGAGTGGGCTAGAAATTATTCCAAGGAAAAGAAAATGTTAGTTTTATGGTTAAATTTCGCTGATAATATCGGCTAATGATATTAAAAAGAAACGTTTAAAACTTCATGAAACGTGTTTTAAAAAAAGAAATAATAAAAGCAGAACCAAGCTTAATACAAATAATTCATCGGAAGTATATTCTTGAGTCTACTTTTATGCCAATATCTTGCTCTCTAATTTCAAATTATTATCTAGTGTACATTAAAAGTAATATGCAAGAGGAAATATATCTATATGTATAAAGAGTGTAAATAACTAAAATAAATCTTACATTGCACTGCTTGCCCGGCGATGGAAAAGCTTAAAAGCACTAACATCCCTCGGCGGTTTGCTCCTAAAGCTCGTCACACACACACTTTTTGAGCGGTCACGGTCTCTAGCTGCAGCATCTTGAGTAGTTCGTTCACCCCTGAGACGCTGCACCAAACGCATATCCAGGCACAGCATCACTCACTTCAAGAACATTAAAAATGTACGCCTTTTCAAAATATTTTTTTTTCCAAACTCTTTTTAGTTCTTGAATTATAAACTTTCCCGTATAAAAGTTCTATAATTTTCACTGCGAAGCTGATTAACTGATTACACAGAATATACCATTTTATTTTACTACATATATTTTCCTAGATTTCTTAATCAATTTATGTTTAAGGTACTCATTGTTAGTCAGTGCGAACGTGCGTTGATAGAAATTTAAAACAAGCCCTCGTAAGTTTTAAAAGAAAACGAACAATTTTTTATACCTCAGTTGTAACAGTATTACGGAAGAGGATGTACTTCTTGCAAGACAAAAGTTCTTTAGGACACCAGAAAAAAATGTTCAAGATAGGAAGTTAGCTCACTTGTTTGTAGTTTTAGCCCACAAAGCCCAAAAATGTCTCAACTATAAACTAACAGCAAGGGCTCAAAACCATCCAAAACAAATAAAATACAATTTACGAAAATCCGATAAAAGTTTTTTTATGCTGCTTTAATGTATCCGCTAGATGAATTATTATTATTAGCCGTTACTCGAGTCCGAGTATAAAAATGTTACAGTCGATAAATTGTGTACAATAAAAAAACAAGTAACAGGTGTAGTTTATTGTAATTCCCATTCATCTACGGTGCACACGACTATGGCTATAGAGGCCAATTCGGGAGAGCACATGTCGACCGCAGTCAGGACAAACATAGACCTGGTTAGGTCTTGGATTCGGCCTTCTTGCAGCAACATTTCCTTGATAGCTGGCCACAACCCCTCGCCATTCGGTTCTGTCCGCTGCAAGTTGTTCCCATTGCTCGTCTGCAATACCGCAGGATTTTAGATTTTCATGGAGAGCGTCTTTGAACCTCTTTCGTTGACCGCCACGCCTTCTTCTACCGCTTAGCAATTCACCATAAAGTGTACATTTAGGAAGGCGGTTATCATGCATACGATGAACGTGACCTGCCCATCTTAGGCGTGCTCTTGAAATAAGCACCTCAATTGGAAGGCTGTTTGCTCTCCCGAGTACTTCCACGTTTGATATGTGATGAAACCAACGGATTTTCATCATACTTCTGAGGTGTCTTTGCTGAAAACGTTCTAATTCTTTCACATGACGACGGTAAGTGACCCAGCTTTCACATCCATATAGCAGTGTTGGAATGACAACTGCTCTGTAGACAGCCATTTTCGTTGACAAAGCAAGGTCATGGTTGTCAAATACTCTCTCTCTAAGACCCCAGAGTGCTCTAGATGCAGCGTTAATTCTATTGCGAATCTCGCTGTCCATGTTTGCTTTGTCATTAACAACGTTGCCTAAGTAATTGAACTGATCCACCACTTCAAGAGAATTTCCGTTAAGTGTAATGTCTATTTGGTTCACTTGATGAGGAGTTGACATAATCTTAGTCTTTCCAATGTTGATTTTAAGTCCCAAGGAATCATAGCTCTGGGCATACACATCTAAAAGTTCTTGAAGCTCTTCCGGCGTAGAGGCTAAAAGTGCACAGTCATCCGCGTACTGGAGATCACAAATGAATCGTGTGCGTGTCTTCGTGAAAGCTCTAAAGCGCCCTATGTTAAAGAGACCGCCATCAAAACGGTATCTGAGACCTATTCCTCTGACTGTCAGTTTGTTGTCAACAATAATTGTTAGAGCAGTGGTAAACAAATTAAAGAGTAGGGGTGCCAGGACACATCCCTGCCTAACTCCAGTGAGGGTTTGGAAATGTTCGGTTGCCTCATTATTATACATAACCTGGGCGTTGTTGTTTGTATGTAGACTGCGACATACTTCCACAAATTTTCTAGGGATACCTAAGCGGAACATAATTTTCCAGAGCACTTCCCTGTCCACCGAGTCAAACGCCTTGGTTAAATCAATGAAGGCCATGTGAATTTCTCCTTGATGTTCGAGTGCTTTTTCTTGAAGCTGTTTAAGTGTGAAGATTAAATCCGATGTGCCTCGGTTTGGTCTAAAGCCACTCTGTGTTTCAGGAAGTAACTTTTCCATAACAGGTGTTAGCCTATTTGCCATCGCTTTAGTGAGTATCTTCCCTCCAACAGCCAGGAGAGCTATACCCCTGTAATTTCCACAGTCCGCAGCGCTGCCTTTGTTTTTGAAGAGGTTGATTAAAAGTGTATCACGAAACTCCTGCGGAGCTTGACCACTTTCCCACACGACATCAAACAGTTTTTTGAGGTAGGGTATGAGCTCTGACGACACAGCTTTAAAGATCTCAGCTGGGAGTGAGTCGGCGCCGGGAGATTTGTTATTTTTTAGCTGCCCAATGGCGGTTAAGATCTCTTCCGTTGTTAGTGGCTTATCTAAGTCTTCGAAGGTGTCGTATTGAGGGATAAGATTTATAATATCGTGATCGGCTTGACTTTGCTGGTTAAGAATGTTAGAGTAGTGTTCTTTCCATCGAGCTCTTATTTCCTGGTCTTCTTTGAGGAGATTTCCATTTAAATCTTTAATAGGGCACATATTTTTCCGACTGGGGCCGTACACTGCTTTTACTCCTTGAAAGAAATTCCTGTAGTCGTGTGAATCGGCGTACCTTTGAATTTCTCTGGCCTTGCTTGCCCACCACTCGTTCTTTATTCTTCTGATTTCGCGTTGCGTTTCATACTTAGATTGGGTAAAAGCTTCTGCTTTTGATGAGTCGTTGGGGTGGTTGATAGCGTTTTGGAAGGCAATATGTTTGCGGTCAAGAAGTTCTTGTATAAAAGCTTCATTATCATTGAACCAGTCCTCCTGTTTTTTACTTGCTACAGTGCCAAGAATTTCCTCACTCGCACTTTTTATACTGTCTTTAATTTGTGTCCAGGTAGCAGCGACATCTACAGAATTGGTTTCTTCTAGTGCACTCAAATTCTCTTGAACTTTTTGCTTTAGCTGTTCGACGGTTTGTTGGTCACGCAATTTACTAATACAGAGACGGGGTCTACGTTTTACTTGAGTTCTTCGGTGTTTGGGTCTCATAACAATTTTCATTTTAGAGACAACAGGACGATGATCGGTCCAACATTCGCTATCAATGCGCGCCTTTGTAATTTGGACGTCCTTGAGATGCTTCCTACGTACGATAACATAGTCCAGTAGATGCCAGTGACCTGATCTGGGGTGACGCCAGGTGCCTTTAAATTTATCCTTTTGTCGGAAAATGGTGTTTGTTATAACTAGATCATGTTCGGCGCATTTAGTTAGGAGTAGTTGACCGTTAGCGTTCATGTTGCCCAAACCGTTCTTGCCTATGATGCCTGGCCAGGTGTCTGCATCTCTCCCTACTCTAGCGTTAAAATCGCCAAGAATAACGAGTCGTTCCGTTTTAGGTATTCTACAGAGGGTTTCTTCCAGCTGTTGATAGAAGCTTTCCTTGGTTTCGTGACTTGCATCCAGAGTGGGAGCGTAGGCGCTTATTAGATTTACCGCGTTGCCATCTGATAGCTCATAGCGTAGCAGCATTAGACGCTCGGATAGGCCTTGTGGTACTTGTGTTAAGTTGGATACAAGTTGATTCCGAATTGAAGATTCCGAAGATGAATTAATACCATTGCCGGTCAAGTAAAACAGGGGAATGAAATTAAGGAAAGGAGGGGTGGTGATCGTAGATCAAGGAAAAATGAGGCCAAAAAATTGAAACTAATGGATTTTATTGGGAAATTGAGAGCTCGAGAAAGTCACTATAATAGAATGAAATCTAAACGTATTTACTTGTCATCAGAACTAAATATAAAAAAGCTGTGTACTTTATATAATGAAAAATATTTGGACATGCAAGTAAAATATGGCTATTTCTACAAAATTTTTTGTGCAAATTTTAATACTGGCTTCGGTTCACCTGCTTCAGATGTGTGCAGTTTGTGCTTCCGATTAAAAAATAAACTCCAGTGGTATAAGGCAGAAAAGAAATCAGTAGTTCCAATTATCACAGAGTTACGTTTACATAAATTGAGGGCCAAACAGTTTCCTATCTTAATGAAAGAAGAGTCTCCGAAGCATTTTATTCGCGGAAATTGTCCTTTTACAATCTATGTGTAACTGATATACACTGCACAAATCCAATCTTTTACACGTGGACAGAATGTGAAGGATGTAGGGGGGCAAATGAAGTAGCATCAGCTGTATGCGATTTCCTACGTCATTTGGAAATTCCAGAAAATATAAAGAATATAAGATTTTTTGCAGATGGCTGTGGAGACCAAAAGAAAAATGCTTATGTCATACATGCTATATCTACGTGGCTGTATCACAATGCGCCTCCACACTTCAACAACATTACCGTGATATTCCCAGTTAGGGGACATTCTTATATACCCGCTGATCAAATCTTTGGACAAATAGAATTAAAATATCGGAAGCACAGTGTCATCGCAATGAAGGAAAATTATGAAAATCTATTAAAAGAGGTCGGTACAGTACGGAAAATTGAAACAGATTGGATACTTAGTTGGTTGGTTATAATGTAAAGGAAATGAGTGATATCAACTGCAAAAAGCTCACTGGAATAAGAGAAATGAAACGAATTTTCCTGAAAAAGGTAGTCACCGGAAGAATGAAAAACAAAGATACCTTCGATAAATAATAACATCAAAGCCAAGAAGTTGATAGACATACAGAAGCTCATGGATCTATATGATGAGGATTGGGAAACAGATAAAAGATTCGAATTTTATAAAAAATTGCTGGAAGAAGTAAATCTCAACCCTTTAGAAGAGCAAGACGAAGAAGATGGTGGAGAAGTAGAGAACTTCGACGAAGAACCTGACTGCGATGGTATGGAAGAGGATTGTGGTCTTCGATATTAAAACCAAGTTTAAATTTTTTAGTATAGGTTTTTTAAATACCAAATGTTTATTTTTATAATAGAACATAAATACAACGTTTTCCCTCTTCAAAATGCAATTTCTGTTTTTTTATTTTTCAAGGCGAAATTAAAGTATGCGTTCTTTTCAAACTGCAATTTATTTTTAGGAAAAATTTTTTTTTCGCTAAGATAATAATTGATGATTATTAATTATGGGATGATTTAAGATTTTATATACTAATAAATTAATCCCTGCAGAAATTTGTTTGTCAATCATGACCGTTTGGTGTACTTAGAAAAATAATCTTTGTACTAAAACAGGATTTTACCAGAAATTGCGGTTTGAAACGAGGCTCCTCAATTTGTAACATTTAAAACCTTGTTTTCTTAATATACGTCTTTCTGTCTCACGACCAATATCTATCTCTTTTGACAGCTCTCTTGTAGAAACGTTTGGGTACACATGTGTGTAAGCCAATACATTTGTCTCAATTTCGTCGCTTACTATAAATATGCCCTCTGTCACCTCAATAGTTTCTGCTTTTCGGGATGACTCTTCTAGAATTTTAAAATACTGCCGGTATAGCTGACGATGATCGGGATGTCTTTCATAACATAGACGTGCGGCCGCATGGGCATTTTTCTGACATTTGCCGAAAATTAAAAGTAAATCTACCTTTTCATTTGGTATAGATTGCATCGTAAATTGTATCTCATTTTGAATAAAGCACCTAATTATAAATTTACAAATAATAAATACGCCTCTATTTCACCTAACAATAACGTTTTGACAGATGCTGTGTGAAATTTTTCATGTATTTTTCATGGCTAGTTGCAATATATGCACACAATTCGAAACGCTTCTACAAAAAGCTTTAATATATATAATATTTTAATTTATATTCAATTTTTAATGGGGAAAAAACCAGTTTAAAGCAAATTTACCACTCTATCTGATAAAAAATAAAGCATACAGGTCATTATTTGAAATACTGGAGTTATGAAAAATTGAATTTCCATGAAATGGAACAAATGGGAAAACATTTCTAAATCCAAGCAAATGAACAAAATAGGCCAATTTTACATTTAATTCGTTGAGAAATACCCTTTTATTCAAATCCAAAGTCTACTTCGAAGTTTTTTAAATTTGTTCCTAAATTCGAAAGCAAACTAAAATTTTTTTCATCCAATTTTAAATCTGAAGAAAGCGTTGGAAAGAGATATTACAGCTCTATGAGAAAAGCGACTTAAATATACAGGGTGCTATTTGAAATAAAAAAATTGTGGCAATTTCCGCCCATACCGGAAGTGATTTTTTAATATGGAATGGTCAAAATGTAGCCACTGATACCTAGATTTCAGAATTTTATTTTTAAAACTGTAGACAAAAGTGGGGGGGTAGATACTTTCTGGGTCACCCGGTATGTATATTAATAATATTTCACTTAGTACCAACCGTGAAATCTATTCAAACTTAATGCGTACAACTTGGCCATTCATTATTATTTTTTTATCACGTCTGTTATTTTTCTCAATCATGTTCAATAACTCATTTTGGTAGTGACAACACTCTTAATGAAGTAACAGAAATAATTCATTAACGCTTACATCTGAATGTCTCTACTTTATTACACTCAAGTGATCTGTATTCCTTAAATACAAGAAAGAAAGTTGTGCCAGACTCAGCGCTTTCTAAAGAAGAGTCATATGCACAGGTATACCAACGAATTTTTAATAATAATATATCTTAAATGAAATAAATGCAATATAAACAATGATACGTATATAAAATATTTAATTAATACATTTTAATTGGCAATTGAAACTATCAACAAAATTTCTTCTTATGATATGACTTATAGGACTGGCCGTCGCTACCTCTTCCTCTAGAATGAATTAAACCTTGTAAATTTTAACCAGAATGCGAGATGTAGGTGTTGATAATATATCTTACGCATATTTTTTTGAGTTGTTAATTTCTGATTGTATTATTCTTATTCACTACTACAGAGAGTTCAACAGAAACAGCTGAAGTTTGCAGTGGCCAGAATTAGTATCATTAACTTAAGATTTTGTGAAAATGAACATGGCAGATTACTTGAGTAATTGATTTCTGTTTAGAGTATACAAAATCGTGCTTCTCACGCAGAGTAGGTTATCGAAAATAGATCCGTGATCATATTCCGGAGTATATTTCGACACCAATTTAAAGCAGGTAATGAGTTTTCGTGTCGAGGATGCAAAATATCGTACTAAAGATAATGCTGAAGGTAGAGAAAATTATAAATTGCTTCAATTAACATTAATCATTAATATAACAATATCAAATATTACAAATCTTTGATTAAATATCTGGGGGATTGGTGCATAGACGCCCACAGCTCTTTTTGTAGAGGGAGCAAAGACAATACCAAATAAAATTGAAAAATATTACTTGAATATTTAGTAGATAAGTTTCATATATTGAAAATTTAATATTTTACTTAAAAGCAAAGAAATTTTAATTTTTTAATTTGAATGCCTTGTTTATATTTGTTTATTTTAAATTCTTTAACTATGTTATTAATCGAAACACTGATCATGTTCTGAAGATGTAATATTTAATTATTTGAAAAATATTATTTACAGACACCACACGAGTAGTAGCCTCAAAATATAACAGAACTTTGTCTAGGAAAAGTTACTTTGAGAATAGACATCTTAGGGGCCAATGGTATAGGAAGAAAAGGTAGCTTTTTATTTTTCATGTAAAATATAAAATTTTGAGTATACGAAACCTAGGCGAGAAGTGTGTGTCCCTGTTATTCCTTATCGTTTTCATTTAGTTATTATTCACGTTAGAATTAGGGTTAGATCTTTAGCCGCTTATAAATTTAACTGTGTATCTGGCTGTATGGACTATGTCCTAATGCCATTTAAAAAAAAAAAAAAAAAAAAAAAAAAAGACTATACGAAAGTTATCCGCTAAATACTCAAATACCATTTTTTAATAAATTTGAAAGCAGAAATGAATATTTTGAATAATGAAATATTTTTCTCAGATTCCCAATAAAATATCAGAAGCGAACTTTTATAAGGCAAACGAACGCTACACTTCATTTTCACATCATTAAATTTGGTTTTCGTCTAAAAAAATGTAGAACTAATTAATAGATAATGGGGGTGATTATTTTGTGTATTAATTCAAGCAATGAAGGACCAAAATATGGGTGCAAAAAGCATTAATTCGTACAGTTTTGAAAATTAGCATACATGTTCATTAATGTGTCTTGTCAAACATACTAAAAGTCCCCAAGTGTGGGTGTTGGGCTTACGCCGCCATCTTGGTTAGTAGGCTTGATAAATAAATATTTCGAAGAGAGTGAATTTCTCCACGATTTGAATAAAGCCGGTGTGTCTCATAGTATTCTAATAAATAAACTAACATTTTGTAAATTCTCGATAAATAGTCAGAGTCTTCTAAATTCATATCTTGAAGATAGATCCCAGTATGCGCAGTACCAAAATATGAAATCGAACATAATCGATACAAATATTGGGGTACCGCAAGGTTCAGTATTGGGCTCGATACTGTTCCTTATCTACATAAATGATTTACCCAACTGTACATCTGCACCTCATTTTACTCTCTTTGCGGATGATACAACATTAACCTACGATAATCACGATAAAAACCGTCTCTTATCCAACGTCAATGACAACAAACCGGCTATTCAAGACTGGTTTCTAAGTAATAAATTAGTTTTGAACAACAAAAAAACACAATCAATGACTTTCGGTTTAAGGCATAACACAGTGGACATTGACTCTCCCGACAGCGCAAAGTTTTTAGGGGTTTACTTAGACTACAAGTTGTCTTGAGAAAAACATACCATCCACATCTGTAAAAAAAAGTCCGGCAAAATTTTTTTGCTACACAACCTGGCGAGTATTGTTTCAAAATCAATCTTATTAACAGCTTATCATGGGCTCATTCGCTCAGCATTTTCATATGAAATTTTGGTCTGAGGACACTCTGCTCATACCAAGAACGTTTTCTCGATGCAAAGAAAAGATATCAGAGTTATTGCAGGCCTAGGATACAGAGACGATTGTAGGGACATCTTTAAGGTATTATCCATTTTAATATTGTCGTACACATACATATTACACTGTTTCCTTTATATCAAAGAAAACCAGGATACATACACGAGACGAGACCTGCTCTATAGCCATGCATGCAGGAACAATAAAAATTAAACCATAATTTTTACGTCTAACCAAGACCAGAAATGGTACAAGTTACTATGCTATAAAAAATCTTAATTTACTCTCGGATAACATACGAAGACTAGAATATAAACTGTGATAAAATTATTTACTAGATAATGCCTTTTATGATTCAATGATTGCTTATCTTCTGATTTGACATATATTTCCATATGATATTGTTCGTTACCTTTGTTGTTGTAGTAGTGTAGTATTTATTTTACTATTTATTATCTACTTGTTTTACCTCTTTTATTGTATAATTCACCTTGCCATTGTATGTTTTTAACGAACTGTATAAATACTAATATGTATAATGCACCAATAAACATTTATCTATCTATCTATTAGCTCCAATTTCTTAGTTCTTCGCAAATATCTTGAAAACTAACTGGTTCTCAAAAAGTATCAATCTACGCTAAATTAAAGGGTAGAAAATTATTTATAAGAAATGTCCTATTCCTTTTTGTACTAACCCTAACGGTTAGGGAGATAATCGGATCCACATTTAGCAAATTTTGAGGAATCGTACATACGGAGATAGAGAGCTGTTATGTAAGGATATTATTTAATTGAAGTACATAATACAACTTTTTTCATAATGATCGAAATTTTGTACGAGTTTCGAATCCGGGTGTGGACAAAGTAGTAATAACAAGTGTAGTAAAAAGTTCTGAAACGGCAGATGGTAACAACTACTGAGTCCTCGAGTGTAAAGGAGCGGGGCGAACAAAGAGCATTAAGACGAACAAAGTAACGCCTACAGCCCTCTACTACTGAACCTAATCGTTGGTGAAGATGAAGACCTTTTCAGGTTTCTAATAGCTCTGGCTCCAAAGGATAAAAATATACTGTCCCTGAAGCCAGAGATAGGCATACGGAAGCCAAAATATTTTCCTCTGAAGAACCGCAAAGACATCTCAACTCGAAGATGAATACTCTTTCTTCACGCTTTCAGGGGTTGTGATACCACATCAGCCTACAAGGGAAAAGTGAAATTCATCAAGATGCCGCAGCAGCATCAGGATTTACTGCATATACGCAAAGTATTCACAAGTCAGTTTCAACTCGAAAACAGCTGGTGGTTAAAGCAGGAAAGGGTTATTTCTGGTTCTGAATGGAGATATCTCGAACAAATCTTCTCACAATCTGCTCAGATATCAATGGTCAGCTAGGAGAATAAAACCAGACCTTGCGTTCTTTCCTCTTACCGAAAGTGCTCCAAGGTTTTTTAGGGTCTACAAAACAGTTTGGGTAGAAAAGTTCCACCTAAACTTTGGCAAAGCACGACATCCCCACAACCTATGAAAGCCTCAGATCTTTCTGCCTTATTAGGAGGGGGATCTAAAGACTGAAGAGGACCATTATGACAAGGAAAATGATTAGTTATTTTCATTAATAATATTTCTTTATGGTTTTATGAATACCATTTCAGTTACATCATACATCTGTGTTTTATTTAATCTCATTCAGTTCCATTTATTGAAATATTCTCACCTATAAATCTTGTACTTGCATTAGCATCCTCAACTCAATCCAATATGAGTGAAAGATAAATTCTAAGCAGTAAATTCCGATCTCTGCCCATCCTCCTCTCCATGACAATCCCCTCCCCTCTCAGTCATTAGAAATATTTTCAGAAATGGTCAACAATCGAACAATTCTTCCATCTAAATCTCAACTTGACTGTCTTGATGAATAAGATTCATCTCTCTGTACGGACAATTTTTAAAAACTTACCAACTTTGGAACTGATTATCTCAGTAATCGTTAGAGCTAGTACAACTTTTTTTGTTGAATATTTCACATTCTTTAATTTAATATCGAATAATATTTTTCGAAAACCTGTTAGTTTTCGAGCTCTTTAGGAAAACTATAGAATTAGATCTAAAAACCTAAGTGGCGACACAAGCTCACCCCCTCCCTTGGAGATTTTTAGCGTGTTTGACAGAATACTACCATAACGATGTGTACCAACTTTCAAAACTATATGTATTAATGTTTTTTTAAACTCGTTCGTTCCTTGGACTATGTAGGAACTAGCCAGCCCAACTTTGGCGTGGTATCAATAAAAACACAAATATAAGGCTTGCTAATGCCAAATTTTCTGTATTTTTACTTACGTTTTTGAGACATGAACTGTTATTGAGGCAGACAGGCGGTGTTGTAATATCTTCGAGATGTGAATTTGGATATATTTGCTGCAAATTTCTTGGACTTACAAAACGAATTATCTCCCCTTTTATGCATTTTTGACCACACCAATCGGAGAGAAGGCTACATAGAAAATTAGTGGCTCAGAGAAAACCAAATGGTAAGAAGGTAAAAGAGCGACCTCCAAAATGATCGGATGATGTTTCCAAGGAAACGATGAGAAGGACCTAGGGACCACACAGCTACACACGTTTACAGGCGACTGCGATAGGTGGCGTGATGCTATTATACCTGCTATACAGCAAAGGGAGACCGACTGAGTTAATGCATGAGACACATTGTGAATTAAGAAAATACTGATTACATCCATTGTATAGCATACTTTATTTTTCAATCTTAGAGACTAAGAATTTGAAGAATTTGCCACATAACGCACTCTGGTCGACTGAGCTACCGTGCCGATATTAAAAAGCTGACTATGAAAGATTTAATGAAACGAGGTGAAATAAAATAATATTACATAGAGTCGTAATCATATTGTCAAACTGTTGAAATAAAAGTTTAATTAAAACCCAAAGGACAATAACTAAGAAAATCGGATAATGTTTTGGTAGGCTTGCAATACTAATTAAAATCACAACAGTTTTGTGGTGAAAATCGCTCTCGTCATAGTTGAATATTGCCACAAAGTTGCAGATAATGGGCAATTAAATTCTTCCATTGGACGATAAATTGTCCAATATTCGGAAATAATGACATATTAATATAATAAAACAAATACCGTTAACATTTGTATTTGTCAGATATTGATTGCGCCTGAATTTAATAAGGATGTACGAAGGAATTCGAATGTAAATTTTAAAAACATGACTGTTATAATTTTAAATCAACCCATCCATATTTTCCTAAAAATAACGCTGGCTTTCCATAACTTCTTTCAAATATAATACTATATTAATGAATGATTATCAATAAAACTTGAAATCGTTCAGAACCAAAATGTCACTTCACCAGATTTTGGCATTGGTACATAAAATGTACCATGAAATTTGTATATTTAATGGGTAGTGGTTCATAACATATACCGTAACATATACATACATATACGTATACGTATACATATACATATACATATACATATACATATACATAACATATATAATATTATTGGTACCATCTAGTTTTTCAAAAATGTGTAAGAAAAATAGTTTTTTTTTATTTTTACGTTCATTTTCTGTAACATATGTTTCTGTTGTAACTTACTTCATATAAAAAAGTAAATAAAATAGTTGTGCTCCGCTAGGCCTTTTTTAAAGAAAAATGTTTGTCCCTCAGAGAGTTAAACATTTTATGTTACTGAATATCATAATTTAAATATGATATATATTTGTAAATAAATTATCTTTTTATAGCGAAAAAAGTAGTGAGGCATATATTTTGTCAATCTCCCTTTACAGGGAAAAATTGTTTGTAATGAACTCTTACCTATATTGTGACTATGGAGTATAAACTTTTCTTCGAAATTTTAAATGCATTTTAGGAAAGAAAAATGTTTACCGGTTTTTTTCCATATGTCCACAATTTCATTATCTTCCCATTACATTTAACTACACCTCGTCCACCTTTCGGCCATATCTTGATATTGCCATCATTTTTTTCTTCTATTCACCATCACTCCATATGCAAATTAGACTCTCACTGTCTTCCCTCGCTTTTCTTCAATTTCTCATCACGTACCCACTCTCTCACTGTTTTCCCACATCCACACTATATTTCCCTACCATTCTACTACCTTATTTTATTTTTGTACCACCATTTTTCCACCATCTTCATTCACTTTTTCCCATCTTTCACTAGGTCTGTTCAATTTCCCACTTATATTCCCACTTCACATTATCTTCCTGCACTTTTTCACCACATCCCAACAGCTATTCCCATTTTCAACCATTTTTCCATATTTGCACCATTTCACCTTTCCTACTATCATCCTCTTTTACTTTTCTCCACCTTTCTTCAATTTTCCACTATCTCCTCACATTTCCAATCTACTTTCTCGCCACGTTCAATTAGTTTCCAATTGTTATTCTTTATTCTCTTCCAACTTCTCAATATTCCCTACATTAAACATCTTACCCACCTAGCCTAGCTGTTATCGACTTAGGGTGGAACAAACATTCAGACAGAAATCCTGAAAGGGGTATTATGAATAATTTTTCTTAGTAAAAGATTTTATGCAATGTGGAAAAATCTGTAGAGGTGTATAAAAATTAAGTTCTAAATTAGTTCAGTTTTATTCCTGTTTTGTATCAAATATTACGTTCCTCTTTTGTAACTAATAGAATAATAATTGTAGTATTAGAAGTACCACATATGCTCGTTCTTTTGCTGAAAACTGAAAAGAACGGGTAACAAAAATTATTTAGAAATTTGTTTTTGTATTTTCTGGTTATTTAATAAATCAGTTACTTCTTCCGAATACCTTATCAATAAATTTCAATTTAAAAGTGGTAAATTCTGTGTAATTTCAGCTAAAAGCTTTTGCTTTGTTTTCACTTTTATTCCTACTTAATTTATAGTATACCTGTGTTAACCTTTTGTTACTGCACTAAATTAGTTCGAGGCACAAATTCACTTGATTTACTGAAGCCCCATGATCTCCAAGCTTATTGTATTGATGCTGGTAAACAATCGCACATCAACCGTACGCAGCTACAACCAGGTTGTCAAACTGCCAAGTTCCTGTAAAGTTGTCAACATAATTTGAATGGATTAATTAATTATCACTAATGAATCAAGTTTCGGTTGGTAAAAAATTTTGTTTAATTAAAACTTTATTATACATTTCAGTTACAAAAATTATTTCATTGGCACAGAGAACACATTGATTAGATATAAGCACCCTTATCATGAATTACATTGAATAGTTAGTGTAGTGCATATTTTAAATATTGCAGTTGATTTTTAATTAATACTGTTTATGGACTGTTATCCTGCTACGTACTTCTTATAGTGCGGTTCATATGTATGGAATAAATATCGAGCAGACAATATTGCAGATAGGATGGAAATATAGGATGGAGGAAGTCATACAAAATGTCATCCGAAAATTGAAAGTTCATGTTGCTTATTATCAAGAGGTGACTGGCGGTCACTTTGAACATTTAATTTAATTATAAAATGAACTGAAAATATAAGTAAATAAATTTATAAATAACGTTACTTGTCCTATAGACTTAAGCGACCACTCAAAGCTAGTGCTAGCCAATAGAATATATCGCAGTAAGAGAGAGTAGACAAGATCAAAGCATCACAGAAATTGAGTTTTACACTAGGGTCCAGAATATCTTTACTCATATAAAAAATTTCAGTTTAGCACATGAATTTTCATCAAGTAATTTACATGATTTTTAAATCTAAACTGCGCATCAAAATAAGTACGTACTTATGTAAGTCTTTACATTCTTGCTTGGGAGATAACTTTTAGCCATTCAGGGTAATATTAAATATTGGGTTAGTTTCAATTCAATTGTGTACCAGAGACTAATAATTCCGTTTTTTTCTTCAGAGCTAAAATATGGGCTCTTGATATATCAGTAATAATATTAAAATTGAAAATAATATTACTTGCTGCAGAGCCAATTTCGCTGAATTTGAATACCGTTTGCATATTGCCGACCATCAGCGTCAACTGATTTAAAACTAGAAAACAGACCATTGTTTACAATACTTTGAAAAAATAGTAAAGTATTGTTACCTATGCCAATATATGTTAGCTACGTAAGAACTGATGATTCAAATTGTCAAATCCTTTACTAAAGTCTAGGAAGATTAAACAAGTAAGAATTTTACGTAAGTTTTATACTTTTTAACTGAAACGTAAGCGTTTTGCCTAATGAGCGATGAAATTACGATGGAGATTTTTTTTACCGTTTTAGTATTAAAGATTCTGATTTTGCATATAAAATTGCCGGGTTTAGTTTGTAGGTTATAGTGTGCATGCTGTTTTTGCTCTATGATGATGATGATATGTTGTTAAAATGGGATATTGACTATATTGCTAAAACGGGGTGTCCCATTTTAGGAATTAGGAATACTACAATTTAATTTTGTTTTCTACAAATGAAAGATAAATTATATAGGTATTATTCCCTAAAGCAAGTTTAGTTATTAGAAAATGTTGTTCTAGGACCACGTATGTCAAAAGCAAAAAATATGGCACCAAGAAAAACTAATCGCCAATCTTGGAGCGAAGAAGCAATGTCAGAAGCAATAAGAGCTGTTTTAAGTGGCAAATATGATTATTTGAAAGCCAAAATAAGATAATAATTGGCAATAAAAAAGGATTGGGAAGTAGACAACGAACTTTTTCACCAGAACTAGAAGAGCAACTTGTTATCTACATTAAAAACACGGAATACATGCTCTTCGGCTTAATACCTTCAAATGTGCGAAGGCTGTTGTTTCATTAGTGGACAAGAATAGCTTGAAGCATTTTTTCAATACTGATAAGAAAATTGCTGGTTGGGGTTGGTTGCGATCATTTATGATCGACACGTGCTGGAGGCTTTAACAAACTTACTGTGCATACATTTTTCGATTTGTTGGAACCGTTACAAGACAAGAAGGTATATCGATCTTCAAGAATATTCAATATAGATGAGACGGGAATAATAACAATGCAGAGTCGTCTATAAAAAGTTATCGCATTAAGGGACAGGTAAGAACTTTAACATCTGCAGAACGCGGAACATTTTACACTGCCGTAATCTACATGAGTGCAGGTGGGACATTTGTTCCGCCTATGTTAATCTTCCATTTGTATGAAGGAAGAATTTCTATTAGGCGCACCTCCAGAAACAATTTCAACTTGTCATCCATCAGGTTGGATGCAGACGACCTTATTTGAAAAGCGGTTCGACCATTTCTTAAAATTTACAAATGCGTCTAAAGAAAATCCTGCATTATTTTTGTTGGATGGTTACAAACCACATACCCAAAACATAGCCGTTATTGATAAAGGACAATGAAGTTGACATACTTTGTCTACCGCCACAATGCAGTCATCGAATACAACCGTTGGATCTTGCATTTATGTCCCCAATATGAACATACTACAGCCAAAAGGTGGAAACGTTTTGTTACTATTTATTAAATAGCTAGGTTGTTTGGAAAAGCCTATTTAAAGCTACACCCATCAACGCAATAAAAGGCTTTGAAAAAACTGGTTACACATGTTTTTACTTATGATATGCTCATGGCTGCTGATCCCACTGATGTACTTGAAGATGTTCCAGTTTCAAACACCACTTCCTATCAGACATCAAACACCACCTCTATCCTCGATGGATTCAACTTCTTCACTACCACAGACAAAATCAATCAGTCACACATCGGGAACACATACAGAAAATCAAACAACACTTCCTGTCAGGCATCAAATACCACCTCCATCCTCGTCCTATTCAATTTGTTCACTACCACAGACAAATCCAATCGATCAAACATCAAACGACGCGAAAATGAAGAATTACTTATACTGTTGTAACAAAAAACTCTTGTGCCACCAGAGTTAATTTTGCCATACCCTAAAACAGAAAGGAGTAAAGTGAAAACAAATAAGAAGAAAGCGAAAGCTGCGATTTTAACAAGTACCCCGTACAAGGATGGATTAAATGACAGTTTAGAGACGAAATGCCTCAGAGGCAACCCGTAAATTGCCATCTTAAATAAACTAGCGCCGAAAAAACGAGCTTAAAGATGCAACTAATAAAGAGCAAGTAGAAGATTAACATAGGATTGAGAAAATTGAGATGGGAAAACAGCTCACCAGGGAGGAAAAATCCTGTATGCTTTTATTGTGAAACAGAATTTCTTAAAAGTAAATAAGAAAATCCATGGATTAAGTGTGATTCTTGTCAAAGATGAGTTCACGAAAGCTGCAGTGGAGTCGATAGTAATGATGAACATTTTAAATGTGATTTGTGTTTATAAATATGCAATATAATTTTAGATCTATCGCGATTCCCGTTTTAGATACATAGTCCGATTTTAGAGTCACTACAGGTTCCTTTCTAGATACACAGTATTGCTAAAATGGGAAATATAATATTTAAGGAAAAAAATTTTTTGATTAAAAGTTTAGAAGTTTTAATTCTGTTATGTTATTTTTTGAATAAAGTTAAGTTGAGACTATCATACATATTTTTGGCAATACAGTTTTACGTACAATTCCCTTTTCAGAGGTGGTTGGTTATACCTTAGGTATCCCATTGTAGACCACCTTGTCAATAAAGGTGATGAATAAAATAAATTCGAAATACATGTTCAATATAATCTAAGATCCTGCGATTCATTTTATATAAAGTATTGAGGTGGGTACAATTTTATGCTGTAAATAAAATATTCATTAAAAATGTAAATAAAGCTAGTTTACTTAAAGTCGATTTCATATTTCTCATTTTGAGAATATCCTGTATAATTTATCGGTAATCCTGGGGACAAACTGTTTTAAAAAATCCACTTACTAGAGAAACTGGATGAAATGAATAACTAGTCTAGTCTACTGAGTAGGCAATTTCATAAAGAATTTGCGATGGAATTACCGCCAAGCATTAGTACCATATAGTTTATGAAAAGTTATAATTAAATTTTCATTAACGCAAGCGCCAAACCTACGAATAATTAAAACGGTGCAATTTCTTTATAGTAATTGAAGTTGATTAAACAAAAAAGATAATTATTTGTAACTGCAGTGACATTAAAAATATATGTTTATTGTTGATTCCCACAAAAAAAAAATTACGATGTATTTTAAGTTGTGTAAAATAGATGTTTGAAATAACCAGTCAATAGTTGGAAATTTCAAGTACAGTTTTTAAATCTTGCAATTAGACTATCATAATTTTGACATACTTCTTGTCTATTATAATTAATGAGATAAATTAAAAAACTTCACTATAACAGTATATATATATATATATATATATATATATGGTATAGTGGTGAGAGGTAAGTTAATCCTCTCATGTGGTCTAATGCTACTATACACCAGACATCATAGATGTCTCCATGGTATATAGCGACTTGCCATTTTGCAAGTACCGAGAGCGGTGACCTTCAGCCCTTGGTGGACTTAACCTATATACTGTTATTATACATGATTTGCAGGAAACAACTACTCAGCGGGCAAATACCCCGACCTGCATTGAATTATACCTTACAAATCATGAAAAATTGGTAGCCAATGTCGCTATGCAAAATGGCAAGTCGCTATATACCATGGAGACATCTATGATGTCTGGTGTATAGTAGCATTAGACCACATGAGAGGATTAACTTACCTCTCACCACTATACCATTTACATTAGTCTGTATAAGACTAGCAGGTTGGCCACTGTCATTTGTCTGTTCCACGACCTATGGCATACTGATGAGAACTAATAAGTTCGAAACCGGTCTATGTCTGGTCGGGGAATTGACAAATGACATTGGCTACCAATTTTTCATGATTTGTAAGGTATAATTCAATGCAGGTCGGGGTATTTGCCCGCTGAGTAGTTGTTTCCTGCAAATCATGTATAATAACAGTATATAGGTTAAGTCCACCAAGGGCTGAAGGTCACCGCTCTCGGTACTTGCAAAATGGCAAGTCGCTATATACCATGGAGACATCTATGATGTCTGGTGTATAGTAGCATTAGACCACATGAGAGGATTAACTTACCTCTCACCACTATACCATTTACATTAGTCTGTATAAGACTAGCAGGTTGGCCACTGTCATTTGTCTGTTCCACGACCTATGGCATACTGATGAGAACTAATAAGTTCGAAACCGGTCTATGTCTGGTCGGGGAATTGACAAATGACATTGGCTACCAATTTTTCATGATTTGTAAGGTATAATTCAATGCAGGTCGGGGTATTTGCCCGCTGAGTAGTTGTTTCCTGCAAATCATGTATAATAACACCATATATATATATATATATATATATATATATATATATATATATATATTGGGGTAATAAATTCCATTATTAAAAATAGTACAATGAAATACAATAAAATGAAAATAATAACTGAAATAAGAAGTAGTACGTAATATAAGGTAAAATGATAAGAATAAATAAGTACAGTAGAAGTTTTATCGATTAAATTTCTAATTTAATGACAAGTATAGAACTTAGTAAAAGTAGCATTATTTGCCAGCCACGGAGTGAGTAATCCATCATATAAACCGTCACGTTGTCGAACCGTACGTATTTAAAAACAAAAAACTGAAATTTCTGTAAACAAAACTTTGGTAACATTGATTGATGACTTTGTTAGTAAATTTTCATAAAACCAAAGAAATGCATTAAACTTCTACTATTCGAAACTGGTGAATAGAAATAAGAAGTTAACAAAAATCATAAACTAATTTATATTAGAACATTATTAAACGACAGAGATTACTGAACTATTGAGCAAAAGGTGTAAAATATGAGCCGATAATATCTAATTGTAATTTATCGAAAATTGTACTAGGCTCGTATTTACTGAACATTACATTTTAGATTATTATTTGACATATTGTTAGTTGAGTAGGAGCAAAAAAAATTCTTAAAATTCGATTTCGAAACAAGGATAAATTTCTCTATTCGACCCGTACGTATTTATGTATATTTATCAATTTATTTAAATGTATATACATATTTTTATTGTTGGTCCCGTCTAATTTCGTAATGAGCGGACCGATTTGGACGATTCTGTGTGAAAGAGAAAGCTTTCATATTGATCATATGCAAATTTCTATTAGATACATTAAGTGGAAATTAAAAAAATAAATAATTTATATTAAAATTATATTTGAATATTTGCCGGATGCGCTGGTGATAGAGATATTAAAATTTATCACAAAGGCCACTAGAAAAAAAGGGCGAACAGGATTATTTACGAAAAAATTAACAACTTTTTAAAAAATCATTGAACAAGTTGATACATTCAAGCGGGCATTAAATAATATATTGTTTTATATGGTACAAAATTGGCATTTTTTGGGTCGAGGATGTACTTGACTGCAGAGCGAAATGAGCCCGACAAAATCAGCTGAAACAAAAAAATAACTTTACTCCTTATAAAACTTTTGTTTAACAAGTCTTATTTAGGTTAACGTCCTGGCGGACCGTTCCCTAAGACATTGCCATCTGCCGCAGCTGAGACTCTAACTCAGAAGTGGTACAGCAACTAGCCGTATTGTCTCTCACACAACCTCGTCTAGTCCACTGCTACCAACTCAGTAACACATGAAAAATACCACTAAACATCCATTCTCCAGCTAGGATTCGATCCCGGGACTCCTTGGTTGCAAGCCTAACACATAAGCATTGAGCCACTAGAGCGGAGTTGAGCGCACAAACGAAGTGAGTCAGAGGGCCAAAATAACTTCATCTAATAATGAAATATTAAATAACGAGAAAAAATTTATCAAAGAGGTTCTAGTACAAAATCAATATCCTGAAGCCTTTGTTGATAGAGTTTTCATAAATGTTGAAAATCAGGTACGACAAAAACCTGAACATCATTATACAGCAATAATTCCTTATGTATACGGATTATCGGAAAAGCTACGCCGTATAGGTGACAAATTTGATGTTAGGACGATATTTTAAACGGGGAACACTTTAAGATCTATTTTAACAAAAACAAAACCGATAAACAGGGAGCAGAATTCAAAAAAACTGTATTTACAATATCCCGTGCGAATGTGATAAATGTTATGTGGGTGAGTCATCCAGACCTTTCGGTGTGAGGTTGGATGAGTACAAGAATTACATTAGAAAGAATGAAACTCAGAAATCAAAGATTTGTGAACATGCTTGGAAAAACGGACATAGAATAAACTGGGACTCGGCAAAAATTTGAACAAAAGAAGCAGATACCAAAGAAAAAAGAAAAATTAAAGAATCAGCAATAATCTTATTAAATGAAGACAAGTGCGTATCGAATTGTTCTGTAGATATTTGTACAACCTAGCTACCAATGTTAAAAGAAGAACTTAACAAACTCAATATTATCTAAAAGAAAATATCATCAGTTCTATGTTCTGTGTAAGTAGTAAGTATCTATGGAAATAACATAAACAGAATCTTAAAGCTGTGTATTTGACAAACACAGCAAAATAAGAGTTCTTCCAAAAAAAAGCTTTGAGAACGGAAAGAGATTACTTTCCGAAACGTCAGCAAAATACATTATTTCTGTGTTTATTCCGATTTATATTATTTGCAAAACATAACCTCTGACTATTCCTTTGGCGTAAACGTCACGGGCGCAGAGGCTTTTTTCCAATAATTCTATTATTTTGTAGATTCGGTGATTAATTTTTGATGAGGGCAATAATACATGTGGTAGAAAACCCAAATAATAGGAAAGAATTATCGAGAGTACACATCTCAAATATTGTTTTCTTATAAACTATTTCTTCTATTCAGTGGTTTTTAATCTAATTTCGTGTACTATACCTACTTTTTAAATATAAACGTTTCTTTTAATATGTAATTTTGAAATCATCATATTATAACTTCTATAGATATGAAAACTCCCTTTCTGCATTTCTGTTGAACACATTTCTTTTATTTAATTTTATTAGTTGAAATTGTTTTGTTTATATTCTTCAACACCTCTACTATTGACTCTTGGGAATGAATTTCTATCCGATTCCCTTCATCAAAAGAAGTGACATGTTTACATGATTACACACATACAAGTTTTAAAAAGGCTGTAATCCGAGTCATTCAGGATGTTACTTTTTAACTTCAGTGGAGTGGGTCAGCGTAGGTGCGTCTTTCCTATGTACATATTTCGATATGCGATGTAAAGCAACGTCAGGCGCGGTTAGTACATAGATATATTACATATTTCAAGAGTTATAGTACATTTCATGCATATGTGAAAAATAAAATAAAAAAAATTGCTAAATTCCCAAAATAACCAATATGAGCAGCTCACCATGTCATACTATTATAAAAAAGTCATATAGACATTCAAGTTAACTAAAAACTACAATTTAAGTAAATAGAATTTGAAAAAATTCACTAATCTTCGATAATTTGCAAATAACCCAACTTCACCGATAGCAAACTTTTAACATTCAAAACAAACCTTTTATGAACCAATCGTTATAAAACATTGCACTAAAAAATACCGCCCCCATATAATCTTCAACGATATCAAAACTATTTTCCATACCCCCATTCACAATATTTTAATTCGCTTCTGTTAAAATTTTATACTTTGCCTTTCACTCAACTTCTAGTTCAGTTTTACATTCTCAATTATTATAATTTCCAAAGAGGTGTCAGCACCGCGAGCCCCCGAGGGTTATCAAAACTATGAAGATGCCAGTACCAATGCCATCAAAACTTACTTCCAATTTGATTCAATGCAGACCTATCGGAACATTCTCATATGATAGCAACATTGCTTGAAAGGCCTTCAAATTACCTTACGGTACCGATTCAACATTCAGCGAGTCATTCAGAGAGTTACTATCGATAACTTCCAAACCCGCTTCGATTCAAACTTCAATTAAATATCAAAAAATACTCCTTTTCCATACCGAAATTATAATATATTTTTTAGTTCAAAAATCTTATGTTTTCCATATATTGCGCTATAATGATGCAACCGAGCCGAGATGAATCGAATGGAATGGACGAGGACACCATAAAGAATAGGAAAAAACGTCCCGGCCAGACTAGGGGCCCCGTCGAAATGAAACAATACCGCAACTATTTAAGGAAGAAGTCAGCTGATTTAAAGTTATAATGCAGCCAGTTAATACGTCACGCCAAGTTATATATTTTCGCGAGTGGAATTATTATAGTTTTTTAAAAGTTAAAAGTTAATAAGTGAATATACTAGTGCTTCTGTCCGGTTTCGAATTAACTACAGTTTTAGTACCGACTGTCTAGTTAACTTTACTACTTCGGCCACAGCCTAATTCTCTGTTACTTTATTACTTCCTTGTTGAGCCAAGTGAAAACGCTCCTGAAAATCTATCGCCGGGGCCGTCGCGAAGTGGATTTTCTCAGTATTTTAATAGTGATTTTAACCTCACGAACATTTCATTTTTTCGCAAAATTCAGACACGACTGAATTTCTGCTATCGAATAGTTACCTATCCTACCTTTGTTAGATCAAATATTAATATAAAGAAGTTCAAAAACTCTGTTTAATTATCTTAAATAAATATCTTCATTTTCGCTTAAATCAAGTGTTCTTATTTCAAAAAAGGCAATATGCAGAGTGGGTGTAGCTCTCGACCCTGGCAAAGACAATAATAAACATTCAAGCGTTAATTAAAATCATACTATTAAACAGAGTGCATAACAAGTTTCAGAAAACACATATACTGGGTGTAGCAATTGACCCGAATTACAACTCCAAGATTTCTCTCAACCAAAATAAAGTACACCTGGGCCTCCAAGAGTCTCAACCGAAGCTCTTCTTATTTTTTATAATCAACGGAGGCTCCCGCCTGTTCACAAGGAAGACCGCATCCTCGCCTCATATCTTCCAGCGGCTTGTATATCAGTTGATGCGCGGAAGCTATGCAATGTTAAGCGAGGATTGTGTAGGGATATACCGTCCTTCAGAGGGGATGTAATACCGTCGGTCCTTTGTCTATTAAATGTTATGCAAATAAAATATCCCTACTCTTCGAAAGAGAAGAGATTCGGCAAAATTCCTGGTTGGAGTAGCTTGTCTACAGGCGTCGGTGTTATGTCTCAGTAGCGGAAATAGGCCGATATAAAATAAATGTTAAAAAAAGAACTTCGGTAATCAGAAAATTGTGAGTTTACACGTAGTATATTAAGAAAATTAACAAAATAAGCATTTCTTTAGTGCTAAAACTTTTTTGATTGAAATTGTATTCTAAATCTGAAGACGGAGCAGAAGCTTCTACTGGAAATTTGGGAATCTGCTGTATTCTATTTACAAAAGTTTCCTACACCTTTTAAAAATTTTTTTTAAAATTACACTTTTTCAAATTACTGGCTAGAATTCTGAAAGTTGTTGATGGATTTCAAATTTGAATTCTTGACTTATAGCTTCGAGAAAGTAGAATAATTCATATCTTAAAAAAAAAATGTTTTCTTAACCGCCTCTCAAGTTACCGAAGTAACCCCCTGGATGATCTCAAGGATCTTGTGCTAGGTAAAGAGAGACGAGGCCCTACAGTTTAATGTGGAATCCGAACCACTCTTGGGGCAATTTTTTTAATGAAAAATTGTTTCGCCTTGCGGAAATCGAACCCACTTCGCTAGGCAACTCAGTTTGCTAGCCAGTCGCTTTAACACACTGAGCTACCATTCCCCATAATCTTAAGAGATATCTTTGAGCAGCTTGTACATACCAAAGTATAAGTGAACCCAGTAAAGAATTCCATACTCTTTTATTTAGGAATAGCACATTAAAAACAAATTACAAACCTTTTATTGCGTTATCGAAAAATAAAACAGCGAAATTTTGATTTTAAAGTTTCAACAATATTTGTATTTTTTATTGGAGAGTCAACTTTGTTATCGTCTGTTCATTTGTTATATGAATAAAATACAGTAGAAAACTGCTTAATAAATTGTCGATATTATACAAGAGGGATTTAATTATACTTTATGTACTTCGCTAATATAAATGTATACGTTCTTTATATTTTATGAATCTTCTCCAGTAGACATAACTTTTAATTTTAGCTTTTAATTTTTATACAAACTTTTACAAAACTTTTTATTAATATTTTCAGTAAATTGATATTTCATGCCTAGGGAAGATTAAAACAATAAAAAAATTATTTTATGTTTTTTAATTCATTGTCATAAAACCGTGTCTTTACAACAATTTTGTCAATTATATTATTTTGACAAGTAATCATTGGTGGAGTCATATGTAACTATTTAAGAAAAAACTAACAAATAATTCAGCAAATTTTTTAAAAATATAGGAAAACAAGTATGGCTTGTTAGATAAGGTTGGTCTCAACAACGTATTGTAGATGAAGTTAATTGCAGCGGGATCAAAAGTTATACCGAAAGTGGAAAGTGGAAATTCATAATCTGGTCAGTTCTGGGCGTCCAAGAAAAACAACTCTATTAAACAAGGCCCTTGTGGAATATGTGAGAAAAAATTTCCAACTTGTTATATTACGTTTCAAACATCAACGATATAGTCAAGTTCAGAAACACTATAATTTTATAAATAATTCAATCTTCAAGGTCACCAAACCAAAATACGATAAAAAGTCCTTCAGACACTTAAGATCACAAAAACTACAATTGTTCAAAAACAATTCTGAGAAAATTCTTACCACTCCGATAATTCACAAATAATCTAAATCATGAATAGAATCATTCAAATATACAAATTAACCAATTTATAGCCAAAACGTTACAAACGACTACCCTAAAAATACAGCCCCCTCATTGTCTCGATTCACCTCAAAATCATTTTCCAAACCCCACGTCAGAATCTTTTAATTCACTTTCGTAAATTTTCTATAAACTATTTTTCTCTTCAAATCAACTTCTAATTTAATCTTTATTCTATATCAAAATCACACTTCATTCACATTTCTAACAAGCCATCATCACATTCATCAAGAATACCGATACCAATACTTATTTCCAATTCATGTGTTCCGTACGCGTTGCCAGCAACTCACTGCTATCTTCACCAAAACTTACTTCCACTTCGTTTCAACGCCGGCGCTGGAACATTCTCAATATGGTATTTATACGATACTAATATCTCTTAAATTACGACTTCCAACACTACTTTACGGGACCAATTCAATTTTAACAATCTATTCAGACAGTTATCACTCATATTTCAAAAACCAATTTAAATTCAAGTTTCATTTATACATCAAAAAATACTATTCTTCACTGCCGTATTTACGATGTATTGTTCAGTCCTGAATTTTAATTTTATCTCATTACTATTGCACAACATTTCATAATTTTGAGCTCCATAGACTGGCAGAGGACATTTCCAGCTCTATCCAATCCAAGTTCCCATCGAACCATATAAATATCCGATCATGACGAGCTCAGGTTAAGTCAGTTGTACCTCAAGTTAGTTTCTGCGTTCTGCGAGTGAAATCTCTAAACCAAACAGTGTTTAATTATTACCCGGTCAATCTTAAATCTCAACAAATCGAGTGGCCATACTACTTCCTTGGCCGAAACCAAGTAAAAAAGGTTATTAAATTAAATTGCCGTCGCGCAAAAAATATTCAAGTTAATCTTCTCAGACTTTAAAAACAACATAAATCAAATTAAATAAAATCTTCCCAAAGGTAAAATTTCAAGTGTCGAAATGTTAAATATTTTAACTCGCATAAAATAAATTTTAATTAAAGGTAAATAATAGTAATCAATTCTATTCTTACGCTTAATAAATATTTTACTTCCACGTCCAGTGGAACGCAAAAAAAATAACTTTTTTTTGCTGATATGAGCTTAAAGTGTCATGAAACGTCGAGATTTTTTATTTGAGCAAAAAAAATTTCCTGTCTATCGGCCTGTCTGTCTGTAACTTTTTGTGCGCACGTTTACTCTGGAAAAGTTTGTGATATTGACTTGAAATTTGGTACACTTATGTATTATAACGAGATCTGGAATTAGATTATATATTGATCTAATTCCGTTGAATGGTTCGGGGGTAAATGAGGTAAATAAGGGTAAATAGGCAAAGCAAGCAGGTAAGAGTTCATAAAATTGCAATTTAGGGCATGTATGAAGAGTCAAGGTCTCAACATGTTTCTTGGCATCAGCCATCCCCCCACCCCCACTGTCACCCCGAATACCACCCCCACACTATTATGAAAGGGAGTAAAAAAATCAAAATGTGATTTAGTGTGTATACAATAACGAAACGTCTCAAAAATTTTTTCTGGCGTTAGCTTTTTTTTGTTTAAAATAAAATGTTTTTATTTCAAGAAAAGTGTATGCAGGATGTAGCTTTTGACCCGCCATAAACAATAAATTTAAATAAAGTGCTAGTTGAACTTTAATCAATAAATACAAGTGTACTACAGCTCTGAAACATATACAGGGCGAAGCATTTGGCGCGTTTCAACCATTTAAAAACTAACTACCCCAACCGCCCCCCCAAAAAAAAAAAATAAGTGCATGTACCGCCTCAGGAGTCTCCACTCAAGCTCTCCACAGCAAAATTTTAATTTTTTCAAACATGAGAGGCTGGTAGGTATTCAAACTCCATTCAATCCAAAGAGAAAATCAACTTCCCAGCATCCGTTGAGCGACCAAGGGAATAAATATCCAATAAAAAAAAATTAAATGAAACTACAGAGAAAAATTCGGCCTCCAAACATTGGCTTATATTATCTTCGATCTCTATCTATACAGATCACCAATCATAACCATATACAAAAAATCTGTGCCTCTTACGAGGGAAACTTGGGGCTGTAAGGGTAACCTTTAGAAAATTTTACCGAGAAAAATTACTTTTTGGCAAGAATTTGTAAAATCAAAACATAATATATATTTAAGTATTCTTTTTAGACGAACGTAGTCAATTTAAGATTCTATGAATTACATTTTAATTCCTTCATTCATTTTTAACTTAAGTGCGAACTATGGGTCTAATTTCTGGAGTTTGACATTATTTACAGGATTACATGCACTCTAGAAAGCATTTCCATCTCTCATGTGTAATTTAGAACACTCTCTATATAATGTAATTTCCACATATCCTTTAATTCTTGCGCCGTTATTTGCTTTATGTCAGTAATCCGATTTTATTTATTCAGTGAACCTACTGACACTCTATTTTAAATGCTGTTGCCAGGTGCAAACATAAAGTGCATAAAGCATGTGTCTCTATTTCCTATGTCTTTACTGCTTTCATTGAAATCCTAAATGTGATGTAATGAAATACGACAAAAGCATGAATTGCATAGGTACTGTATAAAAGCATTTAATTCTTGTTCTGGACTTAACTATTGTAGTATTGATTAAAAAATAAAATATACAAAATTTTGCGCCCGGTTAAATTAACTTTTCAGGTATTTGCATGTGCATTTCTTGTGATATTGCTGTATGATTTCTTGGTCGAACGCATACAAAAAAGTTTATTTTCGTGTCTAACACTCACTGTTACCAACCGAGTCAATAAAAAACATGCATTTCTCGTAAACCCTCCTCATTTGTAAATGAACAATCTTTCATCGTATTTTTGTAAATGCCAATGTTGAAAGATCATCATTCGATTTATAATTACAAAAAAAATGTCGCTGATAACTCCTGTTTAGATTAGATTATTTCATCACTATAGAGTAGCGTGGAGAGAAAAACATTTTTTTTTTTAATTTTTGTAGAAGCCTAGTGTAGATAGATGACATTTGGGCTTAAAATGATGCGAAAAAAATCGATACTCGATAGAAGAATATTTTAAGTGTTCACAACTATCTTAAAAAAGAGAAAAAAGATCGATTTTCGAATTATTAAAATTTTCCCAATTTACAGTTATAATTATTTTATGGCTCCTTGCCGGTGTTAAAACGTATACAAAAGTTTTTCAAATAAAATATTGTTTAGTTCCATGAACGTTTTAAATCTGTCCCGATAAACTTTATTTTCACCCAATTTTATCTTTTTAGAAAGAAGTTTATAAAATATTCGTGGAACTAAAAAATGTTTTATCTAAAAAATTTTTGTATATACGTTTTAATATTAATAAGAAGCCATAAAAGAAATATGATTGTCGATTTGAAAAATTTTAAAAATTAAAAAATCGAGTCTTCCCTATTTTCAAGGTAGTTGTGAACCCCCAAAATATTTTTCGATCCAGATAAAATTTTTTCCCATCATTTTGAACCCAAATGGCATCCATTTACACTATTCATCTGAATAATTTGAAAAGAATATTTTTTTCACTCCACCCTACTATACAGTTTAAGATATTTGAAAAGCTTTATCTAGAAAACCTACGCATCCCTTTTAGACCAGGGCCAAACCGTTTAAAATATCGTAATAGACGATAAATTCTTAGCAGTATACGAATGATCGCAAAATGTAGTTAATGGTGTAAATAATTAAGGAAAAATCGTCCGGACTGAGTAAAAGTTCGGGAAGGGGGGTTGGGATGGTAATATATACGTTTTTAGGGGTTGCTACTCGTTTTTTGCGATTTACGGATAAACTATGCATCCTATCGAAAAATGTTGAATGTAAAAGTTGTAGATAATGAAAAAATCTAAAACTTTCTGATTAATCATTATTGATCATAACCTCAAAATTATCGAGAAAAATGCAAAAAACAGTTTTTTCGGTTTTTAATTTATAACTGTCGCAAAAATGTTTATATTTTCATGAAAATTGGTCAAAATGTTCTTTTTTGTGTTTCAAACATGCCCAAATTCAAAGCGAAATATTTAATTTATTTGACATACACAGCAAAATAAGAGTTCTTCAAAAAAAAAAGCTTTGAAAACGGAAAGAGATTACTTTCCGAAACGTCAGCTAAAAACATTATTTCTGTGTTTATTCCGATTTATATTATTTGCAAAACATAACCTCTGACTTTTCCTTTGGCGTAAACGTCACGGGCGCAGAGGTTTTTCCCAATAATTCTATTATTTTGTAGATTCGGTGATTTGTTTTGAAGAGGATAATAATACATGTGGTAGAAACATCAAATAATAGGAAAGAATATTCGAAAAATGCCGCAAATAACTTTCAGACAATATCTAATTTACGATGTTTTATGAAGAAAATAAAAAAAGAAGACCTAATTTTCAATCGAAAAATTTGGTTAGCAAATTTTCGATTAATGAACTTTACTAGTGCTCATTTTTTTCGTTGCAATTTCAGCTTTAATATAGAAGTAAAATATAATATTGTTTATATACAAAAATATCGTTAAAAAAGCGAAAAACCGAAAAAAATTACTTTTTAAAAATCGAGTTTTCGGTGAAAATCATGAATTTCTTTTTCTTTATTGTAAATAAACTTGTACATTTATAAAAAGCATTAATTCTAATACAATACTATGTTATACAAGTAATGTACATGTACCTAACTTAGGCGGGACTGTTACAATTGATCCATTACTATTATTTCAGAGAATTTCGCGAAATATCAGCAGCACAGATGATATGAAAAATTATTTACAGTACGAGCTTGCTCCATTTCCTGTGTCGTTGTTTACAGAGAATGGCTTCAGAAAAAATGTTAAGTCACATTTATATACAGAATTTGCGAGCATCGATTCGTTACCAACTTCGAGCAATATTGTACACGTTGTTGATGGCGGGTTTCTCTTACACAAAGTAATCTGGCAAAAGATCGATACAATTAATGAAATAACACAAAAATATTTACATTATGTACAAAACAACTATGCAAAAAACAGTTATATGAAGAAGATGTAGATTCCCTAATTATCAATACATTCCTTGAAGTAGCAAAAAACTCCGATAAAATAGTGGTAGTTGTTGGTCAAGACATAGATCTTTTAGTTCTTTTAAATCAATTCAGTTAACATGAACTGAATATCTATTCCCACAAACCTGCTGCAGGAAATATTAATGATACTTATTACACCTCTAATAGTTTTAATCATAAATCACATAAACATATTGTAGCATTTTTGCATTGTTTTTCTGGCTGCGATACAACTTCCTGTTTTGCTAGGAAAGGAAAAAAAAGCAATTATAAAATTATTATTGGCCGATAAACATTTACCTAATCTTGCATTTTTTACAATACAAATGCAGTCAAACAAACGATTACCGAAAATGGAATAAAAATAATAGCTTCTATTTACAAAAGATTTGAACTCTACCGAACAGCTACTGTTAAATCCTCATTTCATTTGAAAAAATTACCTCCAACTGAAGGGGCAGCTAAGCAACATTGTTACAGGGTGTATTTTCAAATACAAACTTGGCTTGGTAATCAATTAACAGCTACTGATTGGGGAAGGAAACATCACGTTAATAGCACCGTACCTATATTTACAGAACAAGAATTAATTCCTGAAAATTTATTGAAAATTATCTGCTGCAGCTGCGAAACAGGATGCGGTAATATCAAATGTGGGTGTCGCAAGCATGGCTTAAAGTGCACAAATTTGTGCTCAAATTGTCACGGTTCTGATAAATGTTCTAATGCCGAAAAATCGTTGTACGAATAAAATTGTAATCTCGAGGACATCGAAGACGAAGACAGTACCAACTGTCTAATAAATAATTATAAAAATAATGATACTGAACTCCAAGAAATTGAAGATATAGAAAATGTAAACAACGACACAGCAAATGGAGCAAGCTCATACTGTAAATAATTTTTCATATCATCTGTGCTGCTGATATTTCGCGAAATTCTCTGAAATAATAGTAATGGATCAATTGTAACAGTCGCGCCTCAGTTAAGTACATGTACATTACTTGTATAACATAGTATTGTATCAGAATTAATGCTTTTTATGAATGTAAACGTTTATTTACAATAAAGAAAAAGAAATTCATGATTTTCACCGAAAACTCGATTTTTAAAAAGTAGTTTTTCAGTTTTTCGCTTTTTTAATGATATTTTTGTATATAAACAATATTATATTTTAATTCTATATTAAAGTTGAGATTTCAACGAAAAAAATGAGCACTAGTAAAGTTCATTAATCGAAAATTTGCTAACCAAATTTTTCGATTGAAAATTAGGTCTTTCTTTTTTATTTTCTTCATAAAACATCGAAAATTAAATATTTCGCTTTGAAAAAATTTGGGCTTGTTTGAAACACAAAAGAGAACATTTTCACCAATTTTCATGAAATTATAAACATTTTTGCGGTAGTTATAAATTAAAAACCGAAGAAACGGTTTTTCGCATTTTTCTCGATAATTTTGAGGTTATGGTCAATAATGATTAATTAGAAAGTTTTTGATTTTTTCATTATCTACAACTTTTATATTCAACATTTTTCGATAGGATGCATAGTTTAGCCGCAAATCGCAAAAAACAAGTACCAACCCCTAAGAACGTATATATTACCACCCCAACCCCTCTTCCCGAACTTTTACTCAGTCTGGAAGATTTTTCTTTAATTATTTACACCATTAACTACATTTTTCGACCATCCGTATACTGCTAAGAATTTTTATTGCCTTAAACAAGATTGGCCCTGGTCTATTTGATTGTGTCGACGCATCTTCAGTCCTAAGTGAGAAATAATTGGATTATTTATATTATTATTAAAGTTAAAGCTCATAACGTATGCGATTGCGTATTTGAAACATTCTATATAAATCTGTTAAACTATTTGCCATAATTCCTTTTAATTTATATCGTGAATAACGCCGGAAATATAGCGAACAATATACGGTAAATTTACTGCATATGTACTAATCCCCTTGTAATTCCTTTTCAATTTCATGTCTCGGGAAATTTAGATTTAGCTAGAAACTACTTCATACTAAAGCCTCTGTTAAATTCCATGTAAAATTATGTATAATCAACTACGTGTTAGCACTTCACAGTACTGTGATAATCGATAAACCCTTTTCATGAATGACCAAAGTTTTTATTGTATAATTTTTGACTCGTGTAATAAATTACAATGGGTTTTGAGAAAAAAAAAACACACAAAGGATCTTTTGTTTGTGTTGAATGTTGAAATGCTATACAAATAGTATTTTAATAAAGGACCGAAACTTCAAATGTATCATTTATTTGAAGTTACAACAAATATTTTTATTTCTTTTCAATTTATATAAATATGCGGAACAACAGAATATTTTTTACAAACTAAGGAGATAGTTCAAATGTGCTTTTAGAGGGCGGAATATTAAACATAATATTTTTAGTCGCAAACTCCTCTATAAATCCTTATTTTACTATAAGGAAAGTAACCAGACTGCAACCAAAGTTACAAATCTGGCGCGTTAAGTGTAATAATTGCATATTACTATCAAAACGCTAATGCTTCGATTGCAACAAACACCAGCCGAAAGACTGATCCTACTTAAAGGAGCTCCCTTGCCAGTCGTCACACACCACTTGCAGACTGCAGTTTCGAGCTGTTGGCTCTCGTCAGTGCAAGGTAGGTATGCGACGACCGACATGAGAATTCTTTGACTATGGTACATCCCGGTATTTTTACAATAGCGACATGTAAAACAGCCAGCAGGCACCATCTAGCGGTCCAGTGTCTGTTGCTATCGAAAAATAAATAGCCTGACTTGGCTTAGCATAGTTCAAATGTGCTCTAAAAGTACATTTGAACTATGCTAAGCCAAGACACTGGACCGCTAGATGGCGCCTGCTGGCTGTTTTACATGTCGCTATTGTAAAAATACCGGGATGTACCATAGTCAAAGGATTCTCATGTCGGTCGTCGCATACCTACCTTGCACTGACGAGAGCCAACAGCTCGAAACTGCAGTCTGCAAGTGGTGTGTGACGACTGGCAAGGGAGCTCCTTTAAGTAGGATCAGTCTTTCGGCTGGTGTTTGTTGCAATCGAAGCATTAGCGTTTTGATGGTAATATGCAATTATTACACTTAACGCGCCAGATTTGTAACTTTGGTTGCAGTCTGGTTAATTTCCTTATAGTAAAATAAGGATTTATAGAGGAGTTTGCGACTAAAAATATTATGTTTAAACTAAGGAGATATCCAATAGCAGCATTCTGAAAAAGTCATAAACATTTCATATTGAATTATAACTTACAATGGAAATAAATTATTTATTAATTTTTACTGGAACCGTAAAAATGAACACAATTACATTCTTTGATACATTTTAGTGAAATTATAAAAAAAGAACGTGCTCCAATGAAATTTTGGGACTGAAATGTTTATGCGACTTGCAAAGAATATAATAATAATAAAAAAAACGGAATGGCATGTTTCAAGCAATCGGATCGCCTGAAGGGCATATAGTCCTTCCTCCAAACTGTTACATGAGGATATCGGTGACTGATACTTTCTCTGGAGGTTCAGCTATCCTCCCATTTCCAATATGCTGAGCTTATGCCGGCCAAACATATCTCGAAAACCACAACACCTAGGAAACTTAAATCTTGCGGACAGATAGTGCTTCTTCCAAACTGGTGCATGAGTATCTTGGTGACTGGATACTTTCCTTGGTTCATCTATCCCCCCATTTACCTCATATACTGAGCTTATGTAATATCGTTAATAATGTGAAATTTTAACTTTTATGAAATGGAATTTGCTTATCATTTGATATGTTGTCACTACTTCATTATCTATGTGGTTTGAGGGAGTACCATTTTGGTGCGAGGGAGAAACGCATCCAAGAAAATTAATGAAAAAGTAACAAAAACGCATGACGAGGCGCAAATTTGCAAGCAGGTAACGTTAAACTGGGACAACCCTGTGAGTACCTTGACCCCCTAAAATCATGTATTTAACTTCTACCTGAAAACTATCAGGTCTATTTCCACCATAATTGCGAAAAAAATATAGGGAGGACAGAAAAACATATTTTGTTATACGCCGATGTCAAAGTTTATTAAGAACTAGCTAAATACAAATATAAAATGATTCCCAGCATAGAGATTTTCCGTATCTTACAGAGCAATAACATCGTTATTCCGAAAGAGCGTAACATCACGGCAAACAGTAATATTGTAAGTAGTGAAACAAACGATTGTTCTGTCTGGAAGTGCACTTAGTGTGGCGAATGAGCGCAATCGACTATTCACACTAACTCTTTAAGCGTGTGCTTTCAGAACGTTTACAATTTCAAAATGTAAACACAATAGGTGCATTTCGTATCACAAATAGGTTCTTACGAGATTATTACTGATATTTAGAAAGAGGTGTTTTCATAAAGAATTGTTAGTTTATAAAAACCTTTACATTTATTATTAGAAATAGAGACGAGTTTCAGCAGATAATACTTTATAATTCTGATTATTATAATATTTTTTGAAAAGTATATTATACTTATCAGGTATATTTTTAAACTGTAAATATCACTCAATGAATTTTTCTTATATCATCATTCGGGTTCTAGAGAGCTTTCAAAATATCCACCACAACTAGCAAAACCTCTTTACAATTTGCAGGTACAGTTCAAGTAATGACTTGACTGCACTCAAAAAACGCAACAAAAACTTTATGACATAATTATATCGCCGCGAGCCATGGTGCCATGCCTGTCATCAAACAACCTGACGCACATTAAAGACCTATAAAGGTAAGCGAGTCAATTTGCGAACAGCAGTACAAAGAGTACCGGTATTTTAATGAGGTCATAAAGTTTTTGTTGCGTTTTTTATGTATCGGGAACTGATTACTTCATCTACAGTAGAAAGAAATGTTATATTTCATTGTTACTATATTGTTGCTTCTTAAATGCTAATTTGTTTTATTAAAATAGTGGAAAATACTGTTTTGTTTTCTAACATTGAATTGATATTTAAAATGATGTTTAGAATTTTCATGCACCAAAATTATAAAACAGTTTATAAAATAAATATCGAACTGTTATGTAAACATTTATATAACTGTCATTAAGCAAAGTTTAAGCTTCTAACTTTCATACATTGTCAAAGTCAAAATTATGGTTATATTCTGAAGTATGTTAAATTAAAGAGTCATAATACCGGGTGCCAACGGATCATGGTAGACCTCCTTTCTTTCTTTATTTTGTAGAATATCAGAATGAAGCTTGGCAGATGTATTATAAGACACTTTGTGGAAGAAATGTTATTTCCTCTTGAGTCCCGGTTTCACAGGAAATGATCTCAACTTTTGACTTTTAAATGGAACATCCCGTGTATTATTATATTTTTGGAATCCTTGAAAAACTCTGAGTAAGGTGATACTACATAAAGGACATTTCGATTCTATGAAAAAAATTTGACTTGAAATTTATTGATACATCTAGAGTGCCATGATCAGAAAAAAATGCTTGTAATGGACCGGTCTGATATCAGGAAAATAAAAAATCATGCATAAAAATTTGAGAATGTGTATTTCGTGGGTCATCAAGTTTGGTCTGAACAGTTTTTTAAACAAAATTATTTTTTTTCAAATGGAACTATAATGTTAGAGTACTACCTAAAATTGCGGATGTTCTAAGGAATCCGTGGATGTGCTCAAAAGCAATTTTTTTCTGGTCATACCACTTTTCAGTCAATTTTTTTTCACGGAGTCGAAATACGGGTATCATCGTACTCAATCGAAATATAATAACATACAAGGTGTTCCATTTAAAAATCAAAAGTTCGGGTCATTTCCGGTGAGACCGGAAGCAGGGGAAGATATGGCAGTTATGTCATAAAGGGTCTTCTTGGTCATATAAAACATCCACCGAGTTTCATTCCGATATTCTAAAAAATAAGGAAAAAAGAGGGTTCTACCATGATCCGTTGACACCCTGTATAACAATAGCATACAAACCATACTGCACCACAAAAGAAATCACCAAATTCAAACTGAAAATCGAAACGGACCAAATAGACTGCAATGACTCACAGTACATACATAGGTCAATCAAGACAATACTTACACAAAAGAATATACGTACATAAATATAATATAAAAATACTAAACCAACATTGGACATTTGAAAAAAATACTAATTTCGGAGATAATGCGAGTTGAACGAAAATTTAATATTGTAAAATTATAAGTTTTGAGCAAAAAGAACTTTTCTCGGCGGCGTTGGCATTTAAGCACATGTAAATCCAAACGGGAGAAAAATTATTTTAAGTATCTCAAATTAGTTTTAGGTACAGATTTTTTTTACGAGGTTTAATCCATTTCAGAGGATCAAATTATGCAATAAAAATATTTAGGGTGTTTTTCATTAATTTAATCCTACTCACCCCTTGCACATGACGATTTTTTGACAATCTCAATTTTTGTTATCTATGAGGTATTAGAAATGAGTTATGATGATGAGTACATTTTCAAATTAAGGTGCCAACAAAATGACACATTCTAAGGGCCCGGGCACTCTGCTATTAATATATTAATACAATTTGCAAGATATAATTTTCCATATTTAACCATCCAAGAAATTTTAACTTCTGAAATACATGACAACTCTTAAAAGTTAAAAAAATATGAATTTTATTTTTTTGAATCCTATAAAGCGTTTATTTTGTCGATAAGCGGACTTTAAATAATATCGACGAAAAAAACTTACAAGATTCTTAGTATCTTGATTTATGTCATCGATGGACTGCATAATTTTAGATGAATCAAAGGTGCCACAAATATGAGTATTGTTAACCCCAAAATATCTTCGATGTGTCCCAGATCAGACTGGTTTTTGTGTCAAAATTTAGCTAAATTCAACCCTAAATTCAGAATATGTTAAAATAGTCAGTAATAGTTACTGAATATTCATCATAAACTATGCACTAAAATTCAGTATTCATACTTAAAATTCTCGAAATTTCAATAAAACCCAAATCAGTCATAAAAACCTATGCAAATTCATACATCATCAAACAATAACTGTTTATACTTTACCAATTTATCTTAAAGCCTACTTAAATTACTAACTGTAAAAGCCATCACGACCTACCACAACATTATTGAAAACTCCGTCATCTTCATTTTAGATTTGAAAAATTGAAAAATAAAATACAAAAGATAGTAAATATGTAATAAACCATTTAAAAGAGACAGTAATGAGTCGCGTCCATCTAATATATTTATTTATTTATTTATTTACATACACTGCTCAACAGGTAAACCCATTTAGAGAGCAGGACAAATACACAAATTTAGCATTACACAGCAGTATGGTACAGGTACAAAATAAACAAAAAAAATACATATAAAGAAAAAATACAAAAAATATAAAATACAAAAAAGTACAAAATGAAATTACCAACCAAGGAAAAACAAAGGTTCAAGTAGGGTTAAAGAGTTTTTTAATATCATTGATAGATATCCATGACCATGAGTTTACAAATTCTTTAATCTATCTAATTTGAGTGTATTACTAATTTATTTGTGAATAAATAATGCTAAAGTACATTATCTGTCAATATTCATCTATCCCACAATAATCAGGAAAGAAATTTCTGTTAGCAATTCGAGAATAACTTTTTACTCCACACACGTAATATATGCCTGAGTCCATAACCTATTGAAATTTTTGTGAAAAGAAACTTTATTATTCTGATTATTTTACATAATATAGTTATATTACATACAATATTAATCAAACTAATTCATAGTTATAACAATCAATGTTAGGTGAATAATATAAAATGATTTTCCAAAAGTTTAATTACTGAAATTCATTCAGATGTTTCGAAAAACAAACGAACTGATGATATCGTTTAAAACACTGTAGCATAACTTTACCGGAATCGTTTAAAGAAATTTCTAAACTGAAAGGAATGCGAACTTCCGAAAGCCCAAAACAACCGTGTGTATTCCTTAAACAGAATAGACCATTTTATGTGAATATCATTTCGTTAGAAATTGATGTAATAAAACTTTACTCTGTCAATTACAAGAAGGAAAAATAGTTAGCAATCAAGGCATGCACTTAGTGGACGTAATAAGGGACAGTTGATCCTTGTCTAAAGAGCGCCAAATAAAATGTAGAAACTGATACGTCTAAACCTTTCAACGATACTTAGAAGAGGATTCCCTTCAATCATGTATAAAATCAGCGTTTAACATATGAGATTTTCTGGTTCACCGTTGAAGCGTTGAGGTTGTGACCCTTGCACTTCCTGTTAGCACGACGTATTCTCTCTATCGCTGTCTTACTTATTCCAGCGTGTTTGAAACATTTCGTAAAGTTCAAAAAATATATGTATCAAAACCCTTAATGTAGCTTCATAAAACTCTGGTCATGTCATTGTGTTTCATGAATTTTATTATTCTAAACAATTGAATTCAAGTAATATTACGTTCGGTTATTATTTCGTAATTAATTGAGTTAATGTTGCTAAGCCTTGTAAGCAGGCCTAACAGTCATTATGTTTATTAATGGCGTGAGAGTAACACGTTTTCTATTAATCATAAACTGGTAAATTGATTGAAAATGCTGATTACACTATAACAGTTATATTTGTAAACAGTGGCAATATTTACTTAGCTCCAAACTTTGTTGCGTTACCCTACAATAATATTAAGTATATTTATATTTTTTATACTTTCTGAATTAAAAACCATACCGACCTGTCAAGAGGCAGCTGAATGGATAGCGGATCTAATGCAGAAAAGAGTCAGAAAGTTTATTTAGAGCACACAATTTGAGTACTTACAGCCACTAACCTAGCGGGACGTGGAAAGTGGCTTTAATTAATCATCGGTATAACTTCTGTGTGATATTGGAGGCCCTGGAAGTCCTATCCGGTATCGGACAACCACAATAGAAATTAATAATATAATAATGTATCGATACGATTTTACTTGTACTTAAGCTAAACACACATCAGGTCAATTTGAGTTGTGTATCGTGAACAAAATGCATTTTATTTTACTCTGAATAAAGAGTTGCATACATGTTTCCTGTTTTCTTTTATTTGTTCTGTTTGATAAAATATCAATGTGATTTACAGAAGACAGATATTGTCTATAAATTTAGTAGTAATTTGAATCAGTTATTTTATTTAAATTCATTTAATTATTGTTATACTAATTATTAAAACGTTTAATAACATCTCGAACTGTTAACACATTTAATGTGTTCAAGTAGATATAGAATTTTAATTTAATTTGTGCGGGAAAGTGATAAAACTGAAAAAGGCTCAATATCACAAGATGAGAACCAACAATTCGTTTTGTTAAGCTGATGTCATGAAAAAGTCAAGTTGGTATCTGCGATTTTACATTTTGAGGAAAATATAAAGGACATTGTATTAAAACTGAAAACTGGAGGTTGCTAGGGAATCTGAAAAGATAACAAGAATATTGTGAAAATGGAAGGAGTGAAAATTTTTGGAGAAAGTAAAATATTGGAGTGAAACACAGAAAATAGACTGTTGTAGTTTTATTGAAGATAAGTAAAAAGAAGGAAGACAAGTAGCTAAAGAATTGGGAAGAAAGAAACATAAAATTGAGTTTTTCAAGATTTAGGCGAAAGGAGTTTAATCATAAATTATTTTAAGGTTCAGAAAACGATTCCTGGTGGAACCAATATACCACTTGAATTGTGAAGGAGCTTAGGAAACAGCAGCTGAACATCGCAAATAAGTGATATTGTGCGGCTGGAGGTTATATTGAGGTACGCGGACTAAAAAATTGTAATAAACTATATCTAAATGCCATGTCCACCATTTCATACTTTGGAAATAATTGAGAATATTTTAAATTACAAATTTTGACATTTTATTTGATTTTTATTAATAAATTTTATTTTAAACTTAATCATCTCCAAATTATTTTATTTTAGAATCATATTTATTTTATTTAGCTAGATAGGGAATTTTAACTTTTTCGTATCGAATATTGTTCTCGCAATACACTGTTCAGTTTGATTTGAATTTGTTTTATTGTTCATTTGTGTTTCTAGAATTGTGTTTCTTTTAATGACTCTGAACTTTCGACTTTGAGATTTAAACTTAGAATTTTATTTGTGTGAACCGTCCTTCACGCGGATATCATAGCAGTATATATTTATAAAACAGGCTAAGTTTGGCCAAGTGGTTATTCTAAACATAAACTATTCTCCAGATAATTTATACTGATGCAATCAGTGGCCCAGTGGTTCAGAATTTACGTGTTAGGGTTCGAATCCTGGCTATAAAGAAATAAAGTTAAATTAAGACAACTACCCTTTCCTTATCTAAGGCCCTTATAGTAAAAATACTATGCTATCCTATTATAGTTTTCTAGAGGATACACTGAGTGGATAGTCAAGAATGCTCGGACGTTTTATGAATTTGCAGATTCTTTATATGCCTGAGAGAAATGAATACCAGTTTACAAACGCAGACAGCCGGACAAACGTCAGTTTTTGTTTAACTTTGGACTAAATTAACAACAACTTTGTAATAACTATTCTAGGTGACATGATTTAGAACAATATTTCAGCTGATACTTCTCAGACAATTAGTTCAAATGTGCTTTTAGAGGGCGGAATATTAAAACATAATATTTTTAGTCGCAAACTCCTCTATAAAATTCTTATTTTACTATAAGGAACGTAACCAGACTGTAACCAACAGCTACTCTCCAGGCTATGTGCCCCGCCGAGTGCTGAATTACAAGTTACAAGCCTGGCGCGTTAAGTGTAATAATTGCATATTACCATCAAAACGCTAATATTTTGATTGCAACAAACACCAGCCGAAGGACTGATCCTACTTAAAGGAGCACTCATGCCAGTCGTCCCGCACCACTTGCAGACTGCAGCTTCGAGCTGTTGGCTCTCGTTAGTGCAAGGTAGGCATGTGACGACCGACACGAGGATCACTTGACTATTTAGTACATTTCGGTATCTTTGGGATAGCAACATGTAAAATAGTCAGCAGGCGCCATCTAGCGGTCCAGTTTTAATATTCCGCCCTCTAAAAGCACATTTGAACTATGCTAAGCCCAGTCAGGCTATTTATTTTTCGATTGAACTAGACACTGGACCACTAGATGGCGCCTATTTTACATGTCGCTATCCCAAAGATACCGAAATGTACTAAATAGTCAAGTGATCCTCGTGTCGGTCGTCGCATGCCTACCTTACACTCGCGAGAGCCAACAGCTCGAAACTGCAGTCTGCAAGTGGTGTGTGACGACTGGCACGAGGGCTCCTTTAAGTAGGATCAGTTTTTCGGCTGGTGTTTGTTGCAATCGAAGCATTAGCGTTTTGATAGTAATATGCAATTATTACACTTAACGCGCCAGGCTTGTAACTTGTAATTCAGCGCTCGGCGGGGCACATGGCCTAGAGAGTAGCTGTTGGTTACAGTCTGGTTACGTTCCTTATACTAAATTAAGGATTTTATAGAGGAGTTTGCGACTAAAAATATTATGTTTTTCAGACAATTGTTAAAGTAAAATAAAATGAATGCTTTGCTACAAAATATTGGAGGCAATCCTTAACTCTTAAAGTAATAAATGTTTACAGATAAGAGGAAATCTACTTTCAAACAGCTACTTTTCCAGCTAAACTAATCCATACATCATATTATAGAAGCCTTCAGAGGTTCCAGCAAAGATGCTTTAAAAATTACACCGCTTAAAACATGCAGTGATTGATGCTGAACAATATTCTATACTATAAATCCTTCCATTTTTCAATGAAAAATAGACTTACATTTTTGTTAACGCTTTATTCACAACTGTAGAGGAAGATACACATAAAAAACTACATCCATAATGAATGTTCTAGAGCAAACTATTTCCCACATGATTTTGCTAACATATTTTTTCTGTTTTATACTGCTAAAGAAACTGCAAATGACTTTCTACAATCATGAAGACACATAATAGATAAACAAACCCACAGCACTTTCTTTTTTGTTGATAGAAAGGTAGAGACGATAATGAGTTCCTGAAACACTATGACGTGAAAAATGGTGAGATAAAAATAGGTCATGAAAAGATCTCATCTGGGGCTCGCAGTTTACGGTTTCTTAGTTTGTAACAGTCCTTAAATACTATAGCTTGTTGAAGGATCAAGTTGGGAACAATAGATTTTAATTAAACCTACGTTATGTTTTAATTGAAAAAGATCTGTGGGTTTCAACGATTTATTTTTACATCCTACAATTAAGTTCATAGTAAGTAGAATGTAGCTGAGATATTACTTATTATTTATTTATTTATTTAGAACAAGTCTTCTTGAAGCAGAAGGATGGGCAATTAAATATGTAAATGAATAATTAAGTAAAAATAAGGAAATAAGTACGTTAATTAAACACAAAAATTCAAACAAAATGCAAAAGGGAACTATTAAGGAGAACAAAAATTATCTGTACGAAATAAATGGATTTGGATCTTGCAAATATCTACCAAATTGTATACATGGTATTGAGAGTGAAGTTGCCGAGAAGAACAAAAACTAAAATTTTACGAGGCAAATTATTATTTTCCAAAAAGAAAATGATTTTTAAGTTATTAAATATAGAATCGAAAATGTCTCTGCCATCACCGGATGTGTTGCAATTTTTACAAATTGTAAAGGAATATTTGTCCGAGATGACGGGAGGTAGAAAATTAAATTAGGCATTCTGTGAGATCTATAATCTGTTCAAAATCTAGAAACATGGCCAACCTTTCTGTTTAAATATTTCTCTTTTTGAAAAGTAATTTTAAAGATATTTAGTTAGATTTTCAATATGTATAGGTCATGGATTACATAAATTATGTATTATTGATTTCACAGAGTGCTCAGGATGACTTGAACTGAATTGAAACGTCGACTAGACCAGAAATTTAATTTCCATATCCCATCAAACCCCTATATATATTAAATTGTTCTTGAGTGTAAAAGCATGATGAAAAACTTTCCAACACATTTGTTAGCATTCCTAAAAATGACTATGTTATCGTACGTAGGAAGCATCTCAAGGACGTCCAAATTACAAAGGCGCGCATTGATAGCGAATGTTGGACCGATCATCGTCCTGTTGTCTCTAAAATGAAAATTGTTATGAGACCCAAACACCGAAGAACTCAAGTAAAACGTAGACTCCGTCTCTGTATTAGTAAATTGCGTGACCAACAAGCCGTCGAACAGCTAAAGCAAAAAGTTCAAGAGAATTTGAGTGCACTAGAGGAAACCAATTCTGTAGATGTCGCTGCTACCTGGACACAAATTAAAGACAGTTTAAAAAGTGCGAGTGAGGAAATTCTTGGCACTGTAGCAAGTAAAAAACAGGAGGACTGGTTCAATGATAATGAAGTTTTCATACAAGAACTTCTTGACCGCAAACATACTGCCTTCCAAAACGCTATCAACCACCCCAATGACCCATCAAAAGCAGAAGCTTTTACCCAATCTAAGTATGAAACGCAACGCGAAATTAGAAGAATAAAGAACGAGTGGTGGGCAAGCAAGGCCAGAGAAATTCAAAGATACGCCGATTCACACGACTACAGGAATTTCTTTGAAGGAGTAAAAGCAGTGTACGGCCCCAGTCGGAAAAATATAATAATAATAATAATGACTTTATTAAGGCGGGGCTCAGCCATTGGCTGCTTTAGCCCAACCTGAAAAATAGTTACAAGAGCAAAATTACATATATATGCTTTTTTTAAAAAAAAAAAAATAAGAAAATATTGTACAAAAATAGAAAAGTGAATAATGAATAGAAGATGTGAAGGATTCAACAACATAGAATATTGACCTTTTTATGACAGCGGTGACGTAACATTTAGTGATCATGCTATAGAATGTTAGAAAAAATGCCGTTTTATTTTATTTTTAAAAGAAAATGGATTTCTAATTGACTTGATGTGATCAGGTAGGGCATTGTAAATCGACACAGAATAATAAGAAAAAGATCCTCTGAAAGCAGTGGTACGATGTAGAGGCACACACAACAAGTGCTCATTTCTTCTATTACGTTCTTGAATATCTTGTGCAAAAATAATTTTTTCTCTTAAATATAACGGTTTGTTCATAGTTATAATTTTTTGAGTTAAACAAGAGAAGTGTATGTCCCGCCTGACTTTCATTTTATTCCATCCGTGTATCGCATAGTACGGAGTAATGTGTTCTCTTCGTCTTACATTTGCAGAAAATCGCATACATGTATTTTGGACTACTTGTATGCGATGCATATCATGTGCTGATAAACATGGTCCATAAACAACATCACAATAGTCAAACAAAGATAATATCAGCGATTCGGTTAACTTTAACTTTACTGATGTACTGATGACGTATTTAAATTTATATAAAGTTCTCAGTCTTGCATAAGCAACTTTGACTATGTTATCGACGTGATATGAAAAGCATAAGTTTTGATCAAGTGTCACACCGAGATTTTTACAATTTTCCTTGATTTGTACAGTTATGTTATTTAGAATGATTTTATCATTTATGTCTACTTGCGAACGTTTCCTTTCAGTACCAACTAGAAGAGCAGTAGTCTTTATCGGATTTAACATGAGAGCATTTTTATTCGACCAAGTGTGTATTTCTTGCAGATCATTATTCAGCTGTTCAATTGCAACCTCTTGCTCTTCAGGCAAAAATGACAAATATAGTTGAAAGTCATCAGCATAAAGGTGAGTTTTTGACTTTACAGTTAAGGATACATCGGCAGTATAAATTACAAAAAGCAGTGGACCCAAAATCGATCCTTGGGGTACCCCATTACGAAGTTCTAAACAGTTTGATAATATACAATCACCCTTCACTGAAACTTGGACTTGTTGCTGCCGGCACACAAGGTATTGTCTGAACCACTTCAGTGTTATATCCGATACCCCATAATATGTTAGCTTAGCTAATAAAAGCTTATGATCTAGGCAATCAAAAGCCTTGGAGTAATCCAACATTACAAGAGTTGTAACTTTAGATTCATCAATACCTCTTAACATATCGTCAGTAACATCTAATAATGATGTAGCTGTACTGTAACCAGAACGGAAACCAGATTGCTTAGCAGGTAAAATATTAAATTTATCTGTATGACTTTTAAGTTGTTCATACACAATCCTTTCTAATATTTTTGATAAAATGGAGAGTATACTTATGGGTCGAAGTTCATTAAGTTCTGAGATCTTTTCTTTTTTTGGAACAGGTATGATTAAAGCATGTTTCCAACGTTCCGGTACAGTGCCGCTACTTAAAGAATAATTAATTATGTGTGTCAAAGCATCACAACAAAAAGGTAGACACATTCTTAACATTTCACAGGTAATCCCGTCAACCCCCCTGGCATTACTCTTTATACCTCTAACAATATCTATAATTTTCTCTCTTGGTACTAATTTAAAATCAAGACTAGAAGTAATATGCTCATATTTATTTGTCTCAAAAAACGAGACAGTGTCTAAATCTGCATCTTTTTTTATTATCGAGTTTACAAAAAAATCATTTATTATATCAGGATCTAATAAGTCCACTGGAATATTTGATTTATTATTTTTTTTATATATACCGAGCTTATCTAAGTTTTTCCAGAGTACTTTAGAGTTTTTGTAGTTGTTATTTAGTTCATTTTCAATAAACGCTTTTTTTTCTCGGCGAATAGATGCAGTAACGAAGTTACGCATTTCTTTGTAATAAACCCATTTTGCCTCACTGTCTGCCCTAGTCATATTTAAGCTTTTCAGAGATGAACGGTAATCTGATAAAGCTCTATCTCTGATTTTCATCATTAATTTAATGTTTGAAGTAATCCATGGATTATATTTTTTTGTGACCCTTACCTTTCGTAATGGAGCATGTACATTGAACAACTGAGTAATGTTATTCTCAAGAAAAGCAACTTTGTTGTCGATATTTTCAAGGACACAAACATAATTCCAATCAATGTTTCTAGCATGATTTTCAAATTCGATTAAATTTATATTTTTTATATCCCTAGTTAATATCACGTTTGGAGTATTTTTTTTTTGAATCGGCAAATCAATTACACAATAGACTAGATGATGATCTGAAAACTGCGGGAGACTAATTACATCAGAACAGATAACAATTTTTTGTTCATTTATCATTATTAAGTCCAACAAAGTACTACTACTATGTGTAACTCTAGTTGGCTTGCTAACAATTTGCGTTAGATTAAAAAGTTCTAGAAACGAACTTAAGTAAGTGTATTCATAACTGTCAGTATTTAAAAAATTAATATTTAAATCTCCTAGGCAAAATACGATATCATTAGAAATTATGCAATCAGCCATAATATTTTCTAGGATTTGCAGTGATTTATAGTTTGTATTTGGTGGGCGATATACACATCCAATACTGACCTGTTTACCATTTATTTTTGCAGATATCCATATATTATCAATGTCGAAATCAGAACTCTTTGTTATCACCTTAATATTCTTTACATGTTCGCATATTCTTATATAAACTGCTACCCCTCCACCTCGACTCTGTCTATCCTGCCTAAAAAGATAATAACCGGGAATAGTGATAGAATGATCCTCTATATAATCAGATAACCAGGTTTCTGATAATGAAAAGATGTCATAGTTATTCGACAATACATATTCTTTCAAATTTTCAAATTTGTTATATAGGGATCTTATATTTAAATGTGATATAATTAAATTGGATAATGTCACATCATCGCTGTCTGGAATCACATCAAATTCATTTAAATAGCTCATGATACGTAACAGTAATACCCATAGGTGCTACTTATTCCCCGAGCTACTAACAAACCCTAATTTAAATAAGCAGATACATATATACACATTAAAATTAAAATTTTTAATATATTCATATATATATAGCTAAACGTGTACAAAATTGAAATTGTTTCCTTGAATTTAATTTAATTTGTTTCATTTACACGGTACCTATATTAAATTTACCCTATAAAAATAAAGACAAGAAGCAGTACATGTATAAAAAATATAACATAAGTACAACCAGAAAACAGTGTAGCAAAGTGATTATTTGAAATAAACAAGAAACAAAAGGAAAAAAAAAAGCTTAAACTCATTAAAAAATAATTCCTTAGCCAAAACAAAAATAAGTATAGTCCTACCAAATTATTTAAGACGTGCAACTTCAGACATTTAAATCTTCTAGGTTTTCTATGATTATTTTTCGATTTTTCGACATGACAAAGACTCTCCCATTAAGGGTCCAAACATTCCGAATTCCATATTTTTCTACCGCAGCTTTAACTATATTGACTCTAGCCGCCGTTAAATCTTCCTTTATTACATATCCAGTTTTCTTTAACAATTTTTTATTATTAAAAACAGAAGATCTTATTTTGTTGGATAAAAAACGGACAAGTACAGGACGACATTTCCCTTGTTTGTATTCCCCAACTCTGTGGCACCTATCAATATCATTTTCAGATATACTTAGATTCAGTTTGTTTTTGATCAAAGTTATTAAGGATTTTTCCACATCATTATTCGTTTCATTTTCCTTTTCCTGAATTCCATATATCCTCAGATTATTTAGCCTATTAAACTGCTCATTTATTTCGATTTTTCTTTCAAGATTTTCAATTTTCTTAGTGTTTGCTTTAGTTTCCTTCATGTACATATCTAATACATCATCCAGTTTATTAAATCTTTCATCTATATGTTTGCTAATTAATTCACATTGCTGCTTACAAATTTTTGCAATACTATCTTCACTCAGCATTTCAGTTTGTGTTCGATGTCTTGTTGACATTTTATCAATGTGGTACAACTATAGTATTAATCTGCCCACTGCAGTAATTTAATAAACGTAAGATATTACAACTTCCCAGTGTAAGGAAAAGAAGCTGATGTTATACAAGCTAATAACTCGCACTTTACTATATGCACTTCTGCAAGGACTTTATTAAACTGTACTTGATCTGCTTGGAATTAAACTTTATCTGGGGAGCAAGCACAATATGTGTCTACTCACGCACACAGAACATGAATATATGTGCCCTATTAAAGATTTAAATGGAAATCTCCTCAAAGAAGACCAGGAAATAAGAGCCCGATGGAAAGAACACTACTCTAACATTCTTAACCAGCAAAGTCAAGCCGATCACGATATTATAAATCTTATCCCTCAATATGACACCTTCGAAGACTTAGATAAACCACTAACAACGGAAGAGATCTTAACCGCCATTGGGCAGCTAAAAAATAACAAATCTCCCGGCGCCGACTCACTCCCAGCTGAGATCTTTAAAGCTGTGTCGTCAGAGCTCATACCCTACCTCAAAAAACTGTTTGATGTCGTGTGGGAAAGTGGTCAAGCTCCGCAGGAGTTTCGTGATACACTTTTAATCAACCTCTTCAAAAACAAAGGGAGCGCTGCGGACTGTGGAAATTATAGGGGTATAGCTCTCCTGGCTGTTGGAGGGAAGATATTCACTAAAGCGATGGCAAATAGGCTAACACCTGTTATGGAAAAGTTACTTCCTGAAACACAGAGTGGCTTTAGACCAAGCCGAGGCACATCGGATTTAATCTTCACACTTAAACAGCTTCAAGAAAAAGCACTCGAACATCAAGGAGAAATTCACATGGCCTTCATTGATTTAACCAAGGCGTTTGACTCGGTGGACAGAGAAGTGCTCTGGAAAATTATGTTCCGCTTAGGTATCCCTAGAAAATTTGTGGAAGTATGTCGCAGTCTACATACAAACAACAACGCCCAGGTTATGTATAATAATGAGGCAACCGAACCTTTCCAAACCCTCACTGGAGTTAGGCAGGGATGTGTCCTGGCACCCCTACTCTTTAATTTGTTTACCACTGCTCTAACAATTATTGTTGACAACAAACTGACAGTCAGAGGAATAGGTCTCAGATACCGTTTTGATGGCGGTCTCTTTAACATAGGGAGCTTTAGAGCTTTCACGAAGACACGCACACGATTCATTTGTGATCTCCAGTATGACTGTGCACTTTTAGCCTCTACGCCGGAAGAGCTTCAAGAACTTTTAGATGTGTATGCTCAGAGCTATGATTCCTTGGGACTTAAAATCAACATTGGAAAGACTAAGATTATGTCAACTCCTCATCAAGTGAACCAAATAGACATTACACTTAACGGAAATTCTCTTCAAGTGGTGGATCAGTTCAATTACTTAGGCAACGTTGTTAATGACAAAGCAAACATGGACAGCGAGATTCGCAATAGAATTAACGCTGCATCTAGAGCACTCTGGGGACTTAGAGAGAGAGTATTTGACAACCACGACCTTGCTTTGTCAACGAAAATGGCTGTCTACAGAGCAGTTGTCATTCCAACACTGCTATATGGATGTGAAAGCTGGGTCACTTACCGTCGTCATGTGAAAGAATTAGAACATTTTCAGCAAAGACACCTCAGGAGTATGATGAAAATCCGTTGGTTCCATCACATATCAAACGTGGAAGTACTCAGGAGAGCAAACAGCCTTCCAATTGAGGTGCTTATTTCAAGAGCACGCCTAAGATGGGCAGGTCACGTTCATCGTATGCATGATAACCGCCTTCCTAAATGTACACTTTATGGTGAATTGCTAAGCGGTAGAAGAAGGCGTGGCGGTCAACGAAAGAGGTTCAAAGACGCTCTCCATGAAAATCTAAAATCCTGCGGTATTGCAGACGAGCAATGGGAACAACTTGCAGCGGACAGGACCGAATGGCGAGGGGTTGTGGCCAGCTATCAAGGAAATGTTGCTGCAAGAAGGCCGAATCCAAGACCTAACCAGGTCTATGTTTGTCCTGACTGCGGTCGACATGTGCTCTCCCGAATTGGCCTCTATAGCCATAGTCGTGTGCACCGTAGATGAATGGGAATTACAATAGACTACACCTTTTACATGTTTTTTATTGTACACAATTTATCGACTGTAACATTTTTATACTCGGACTCGAGTAACGGCTAATAATAATAAAAATGCAAGAAAAAGCTTACCTCTAAGACAATATGTTATAATCATGAAGATTTGTTCAACGTAAACATCTATGTTAATTTTTTTATTATTTCCCGACTGCTTCTTTACTTCCCTCGCCAACCAAAGGGAAATATTTTAACCGTAAACTAATCACTATCGAAGTTTCTTCGAACTATCACGCTTCAGAATAGTAAATTACGAAAATTAAGATGTTATTCTGTCTATCCGTTCGTTGGCGGAAATATTTTATGGGGAAAAGTAACATTTGATATGTACTTGAAGACATGAAAACTTTCAATGAAAAATGGACATCCTAAAAACTACTGGCGAGGAAGAAAACTCCATATAATTCTAGTAAAAATATACAGGGTGATCACCTTGAAAACATTATTAAAATGTAAGTGAGTAGTAACATAGAAAACGAATATACTTTTAACAAATTTATTTTTTTAGGATTTCGTACTTTAGAAGGTACAAAAGAAACATTTATGATGAGACGTCATTGTCTGTATGGCACAAACAGTTTTTCAGCTTATATTTTCAAAAATCATAAACCAAAAAATATATAGTAGAATGCAGGTTTTCACGGCCGTTATCTAATGAAGTAGTTTCTTCCGGGTTTTGCCGTGGTCGTCGAACTTGACTTGACGTTTCGCTAACCATCCTGTCAGCTTCTTCAGAAGGATTCTAAAGACTAAATTTGTTGTGTTACACTCCTCGTTATGTATCTAGGTGCCGCTTCGCTTCGCTGGTCATTGGTCGTGCGTGGTTCGCTTCGCTGCTCATTCATCGTGTTTGGTTGACCGTGACTTACTATGGTGCTGCTACTTGGCAATACCAGTCTCCACGTGTTACTAAGTCGATACCCATCCTCTCTGTTAAAGTTCTTCACTTTTTCATAATTTCCAGTGATTCCCTAATGATTCGCGGATAAGAGCGCGTATTCCTGTCTAACATATTGACGTCCTTGTAGTTGATTTTGTGGTTCTCGTTATTATGGACATGTTCTGATATCGCCGACCTATCCGTGTATCCAAATCTGGTATTTCTCTGGTGTTCTTTGATTCTGCACTGGATACCCCGCCCTGTTTGTCCGATGTAGCTCTTACCACATGTGCACTTCAACTGGTAAATACCTTTTGATAGCAGTTCCCTACAACAGCAACAACAACCAACAACGTATGCATGCCTACCCTATGTCGCAAGAGTCACAGATCGGCTGAAGAAGATTTTATTCAAAAAGAAAATAGGTGTACGGTTTCGAACAGTGAAGAAAATACAGCAGATGCTTCCCTCAATGAAAGACCCTGTCCCCAAACGGCTACCAAAAGGTGTTTACCAGTTGAAGTGCACATGTGGTAAGAGCTACATCGGACAAACAGGACGGAATATCCAGTGCAGAATCAAAGAACACCAGAGAAATACCAGATTTGGATACACGGATAGGTCGGCGATAGCAGAACATGTCCATAATAACGAGAACCATAAAATCGACTACGAGGACGTCAATATATTAGACAGGAATACGTGCTATTATCCGCGAATCATTAGGGAGTCACTGGAAATTATGAAAAATGTGAGTGGAGACTGGTATTGCCAAGTACAGTAAGTCACGGTCAACCAAAGACGACGCATGAGCAGCGAAGCGAACCAAGCACGACCAATGACCAGCGAAGCGAAGCGGCGCCTAGGTATATAACGAGGAGTATAACACAATAAGAACTAAGAACAGTCTTTAGAATCCTTCTGAAGGAGCTGACAGGATGATCAGCGAAACGTCAAGTCAAATTCGACGACCATGGCAAGACCCGGAAGAAACTACTTCAAAAAATATATTTTATCTATTATTGGGGGGCCAGAGATTAAGGGTAAACAATGTTTTTCCCCAGATCAAATGAAGTATCCTTTGAGAGAGCGTTTGTTGTGAATTTTATAATGGAGTTTCTTTTATTTTAGGCCGCATACTTTTTGATATAATAGGGAAAAGTTTCGCTTGAAAGTATGTTCCTACCTTATATCTGAACTTCGTAAGCTAAAAAAATTAAATACACTGATACAAGGTCTAGCAAGGATTACAGAAAAAAACAGAGCCAAACCCCTGACGCTTATAGTTTCCGAGAAACAAAATAACATGTTTTTAACAAACATAATTATGCGGTTGGCGAATTGCTGCTATAGTCTAGTATACTTTAACTTGGCGTGTGTATGTATGAGATAATATTTCCGCACGATTTCATTTTCTCTTGTACACAAATATCCAGAAATATTGTCCACGTAGACAATGTTTCTGGACCATTGCTTTAACTTTGTGTACAATATGGGAGAAAATGAAATCCTACGGAAATATTAACTCATACATACACACGCCAAGTTAAAGTATACTAATCTCTAAGTTGTGTTATTATTATTATTAGTAAGTTTTTATTAATTCTCTTCATACATTTCTTACTTACCACAAGGAGACAATTAAAGATATTACTCGATGACTTCAAGTGGAATGCATGACGGTTGCTACAGAGTGCAATCTTTCATTGCACATCCGGTAACGTCATATGACTGGTGCTCGCGCTTCAAATTCACTCATTTAAAGTATTAAAGTATTACGAAAACTGCGTATTAATCTGAAACTTTCAGTATCACCTAATTTTAATTATTTCTTTGGGCTACGAAGTGACATAAGTCAAAGAAAATTCCTTGAATGAGCCCAGAAAATCTGGAAACGCACCTCGACAGAATGTACTTGATTTCTATAGATATCCCTTTTCTATTCAATCCACGTCCACCATTACCCGCGAAAAAAGCCTTAAAACTTTCAAACCGTTTGTTTCTCCTTAAATGGTATCCGTTATCAGTCCTATTTGAGTACTTTGAGCATAAAAAATAACCTAGAAAATAAAAAATGTGAAGAAATTACAAATAAATGTTATTTTATATAGTCATTATGTTTACAATTATCTAACTAATGTCGTAAGGATTTTTCTAATTATTGTTTTACTAGATAGTTTTGTAACTAAATGAGTGTTGAATGTAATCTAGTTTATTAAATAAGTGAAAGCCAATCAATACTTAACCATCACAGAGTAGAGGGGTGTATGCATAGAAAATAGCAAATTGATTGAAAACAACTTAAATATGTTCGTACATAAAATATGCTGACGCGGGCAATGTAACTGTAATCTTACATAACAGAGCCTTATGAAACAAAAAGTCTCCAAAAATATCTCAGTTTTAAGAACAGAAAATTGAACTATTTTCTATTTTACAATATTTCAAGGTGTCAGAGAATTGTAATTACTAGTATAATGCAGTTAAAATGGAATTCGAAGTGAAACTTTTCCCATAAGCTATTTTATGGTTGGATCCTGTTGGGGAGGTTCTAAGGAGTATCCAAAAAATTTTTGTACTCCAATTGTGCTCGACGCCAATTTTTTGATCCCGTAATAAAATAAATTTAAATCTATTTTGGGCCATTTTTTTACATTTATTTAAAACCCAATTAACAAAAAATAAAAAAAAATCGAAAATTTTCTTTCTGATCTAATAAAAAAATTTCAAATTTGTATAAAATGGCCGAAAAAATTCATTTTTTTAAATTGGGTTTTAAACAAATACAAAAATGAGCAAAATAGGTTTAAAAATATTTTACGGCATTAAAAGGCTGGCGTCGAGACCTAAATTTTGGGAAAAAATAATCCGTTTTGGACTTGAAATGGCTTCCAATCCAAATTTTAAATAACAAATTCAAATGCGGACACTGGGTTTAATATTTTTGCATCAAATTTTCAGGCTGTTTTTGGTAGAGCAAAAGGCATATTTTTGCAAGTTTGAAGCTGATCCGGCTGTGAGCAGCAAAATGAAAAAAAAAACTACGATTTTTGGCCAGTTTCTTTACTTTTGTAGGTTATGGTTGGGCTCCTAAGATCTACACTAAACGTACATTTGTAGAAAATTTAATTACCAAGATTTTGTTTGTCCAGATTGAACTTATATATCTCGAGTAATTCACACTTTTAGGTTGAAAAACACAGTTAAAAAAATTTAATTGTTAATAACAATTGGAGCAAAAGATCTTTGAAGTACAAACATTTTTTGGGTACTCCTGAGCACCTCCCCAACAGGATCCAAGCATAAAATTGTTTATGGAAAAAGTTACTTTATATCGATTTTTTTGTATTATTTTGACTACGCTAGTATAATGAACATATAGATTTAATGAATTAAAATATAGTTTTGGAGAAGCACATTAAAATATAATAATAACATGAACGCCTTCATAATATTTGTCTTAACATCATCTAGGTAGTCTCATTATCCTAAGGGTCTGTCTCCTTACTTTGTTCTCTCACTTTTGAGTTAAAAAACGGTAAGACAATTAGTTGGTATCAAAAAACAAGATTATTCAGTACGAATTTAGTGATATGCTACTTGATTTATTTTGCAATTTTAAATTTTAGGGGTGGATTTTACTACCACCTAACGGGTGAAGTGACGCGAGATGATAAAATCGCGCTTTTGGTAAAAATTATAAGCCCTTCGGTAAGCCATCCATTATGTACTATCTTCTATATCGCATTGGTAAATAAATATAATTTATTCATATTTCATGGTTCTATTATTAAACAAAAACATAGAAAATAGAAATTCATTAAGTTTTATATATATTCATAAAATATTTAATAACAATGATTTATGGAAAGCTCAATTGAGATTAGGACTTTGAATTCGTGCCGATTTTTTATGGTCGCAGATGCAGTGCCATGTAAGGATTAAAAGATTGCTTTTTCTCTGAACGGTAAACGGACTATAATAATTAATATATGGATTATTTGGAATATTATTGGAGAAAAAAATTAATGAAAGTTAAATATCAGGACAATATAACCTACGAAATTAAAAATTTTTCCAGGAGGAAGATAAGCAGTGGAATATTACACTAGCAAATCTGAATACAGTCATGTTACTCAGGGAGTACAAAATATTTAGTTTATATTTTAATTGACAATTAAGAAGCCTTAGACGCCACGCTGTGTTGAGTGCAGAAATAGTATTTGTACAATAGATTGTTGCGCCTTCGTAATGAGTGTTATGGTATGTAGGATATACCAGGTAGTTTTTGTGTATTCAATTGCGTGTAAGCTTCCTGGATAATGTGACTGTAACCTGAAGAAAGTAGTAATGGGAACAAAAACAATTTTTTTATTTCCCAAATTAATAAAATCCTTATATTAGCTACAAATTTAACATGCTAGCTATCTCAATCTGTTAAAATAGACTTTCATTTGCTTAGAAAGTATCTCAGAATGTTATCCTAATTCTAAATTTCAATTACATACTTCTTTGCTCCAATAATCTACAGATAGTTCTTATACATTAGCATCACGCTATAATCCAACTATGAAAAAGGAATGTCTAATTCACAATATTTAACTACATCTATTACTATCGAGGAAGGTATTTTGATGAGCTATGAGGAATTAAACTCAAATGTACTGGATATTGACGACGTCTTATTTTCTTCCTCGAGATTGTGATGTAGTATACCCCAGGTCATTACCTCTATTCAATTTGTTATTTAAATTTGTAACCCTCTCTAATTTTTGGAACACATTCAGAATGTGATATGATTATTAAGACGGATGGAAGCAAGGTTTATACGTTTATAGCAATTGTATGTACCATTAGTCAGGCGTTTCACTATGCAATAAATGACGTATTGTTTATTATTCTAGGATAGCACAAACAAGATTCATGTTCAACTATTTACAGCATAACAGAATTTAACAGGAATTTCTTAGACACTGGATATTAGATTAAAGGTTATAGAGTTTCTCCAAAAACGCTCGACTTTCGTCAACTGTATCACGAAATATTTCTGCACAACTGTACTTAGATCCTTTCTGAATTTGATTTAATAGGCAAATGTCTAACTACAGTAATATGGATTCACTTCTGTCTGGATTTCCACAAGGTTCCATTTCAGGACCACTACTTGTGGTAGAGTTTTTATTGATTTGGATATTATTACCATATAGGACTTTATTAGTTATTTTCAGCACTTAACGAAAGCTCGGGAAACTACTTCTCCCTTGGCATATTATTCAACGTGGCGGAATGTTATGTCCATGTAAAGAAACACAGATGTCAGTATGAATTTAAAACAAAATTACGCGTTTGTGTGAAGGATATTCACATAAAAAATCCAAGATTTTAACTAAGTAGAATATCGTAAAGTATCTATAACTAGCTGTCAACGGCACAGTTTTAATGAAGAAGGTTGCGCCCTTTATTGGACTTACAGGAGCACGCAGAAGAGCTAACAAAACTATTAATATAAAATGAATAGATGAAGTTTAGAGTTTTGGAATGGTAGTACCATTCATGAAGACATAAATTCCTCGAGAACTTTAGAGGTATAGAAAGTATTAATATGCTAGAAATTAATCTAAACTCTATTAATCTGCGTCCTTTGCATACTGGTCAATAAATAAATAAACAGCACAGAAATTAGACATCCCCAATTCCAGAAGACAGAGGCATGTGCGGAAGGGGGTTACACATTGAAAAACGCGGACATACAGCCATATCCTCCAACAGTGTTAGTGCCGGAGCCGAGATTCGAACCCGGTGGCGTGATACTCGTCTGATTAATAGTGATTGCCACCTCGCGCCTTAACTAACGCTGCTATCGGTCATAGTCATCGCATTATGTTTCACAAGAATGACAAACCTTTAGCTATTAACAATATTGGAAGTATACCGGGAAATATTGCTTTACTCCTTGAATTATCTAATCCTGAACAATAAATACACTGGCCAGTGCTTCAGATCGTCAGCAGCACTGTTAGTTGATACTGCAATTAACTGTGAGCACAGAGAATGGAGGTCAAATATAAACGAGAGTTGTGAAGGAAACAAAAAGAGAATTCTGATATAAATATTTTTCTCTCGGAGTTTAGTATTTGCTATTCCACCACTTAACCAGGACACCTACACATAGACAATTATACAACGACCATTTCCTACGACATTATCATCTACGGCAGTTCACACCTCGTCTAATCCATTGCTACCAACTCGGTAACACATGAAAAATACCACTAAAAATTCATATCCTAGCCAGGATTCGAATCCAAAACTCCTTGGTTGCAAGGCCAACATGTAAGCTTTGAGCGACTAAGCCCGTTTCAGAGGAAATGAAAATACAGCGACGGTAGCGACGAATGCTAGGATGGTACCACAGTGGTTAGAGAGTCAGAATAAATAATACATACTCGGAAATAAAAACAACATCGGCAGGCGTCCCTCAAGGGGCCATCCTATCCCCTACCATTTATAATCTTTACCTTTCAGATATCCCTATCTTTCCCACGACTACCTCACTACTCTACGCAGATGACGCCGTTATCTGCGGGCGGTCTTTCTATGCGGAAACGGCCGTCCAAAAGATACGGCGTCATCTTACAAGACTAGAAAAATACAACTCAGACTGGAAAATTCACATAAACGAACGTAAGTCAGAGACAATAACATTACACCGCAAATTCACCAATGTGACAACATTCAACAAAATAAAAATCCATAATAAATTGATTGGGGAAAAAAGCAGAGTTAAGTATCTGGGGGTGACCCTGGATACAAGGCTCTGCTTTGGACCCCATATCACTGCAACGTTGCAAAAGATCTATGACGCCCTAAACAAGTTGTATCCACTGGGGAATCGACGAAGCAGACTTTTGACTGACAATAAATTGACATTGTACAAATATACAAAGTAATCTTCAGACCAATACTGACATACGCCTGTGCGCCTTGGAATTGTATTTCAGACGCATAGTGCTTAAGACTATAGACGACATAAAACAAAATACTCAAATTGTTACTTAACGCGGACAGATACACCCCGGTCGCTGAATTACATGAGAAGGCTGGTGTCCCTCGCGTGAGGCAATTCTAACAGCACAGAAATTTTTCACTCATGGAATTCAGCGACCGGTACTAACACGAGACCTAACTAACAGACGCCGACATAACGATCCCCCCCATGCTCACCGTCTCCTACATCAAAACCTCCCCATATACGACACTAGAGACTGACACAGGACAAAACTCACAAAACAATTACCAAACATAATTATAGACAAAACCAGCCCACTTTCCTTCCCTCATCCCTCCCTATACCCACTACTTTTTATTTTCTTTTCTTTACCCTTTGTATATAATTTTTTGCAAATAATTTATTTTAGTTTAAAAATCTTGTAAATATATTTTCGAATCCAGAATTATCTTTAGTTTTATTTTTCTGACACAATTTTAAGCAGGTTTTTTCATTTTGTTTCCTGCATATTAGAGGTATAAACATTGGACCATTTAATATAACTTTTATTTTTTTAACTGCATGACAGAATTTAGACAAATTATTCTACTCAAATTCACAGGGAGAGTTCGCAAATTAGCATAATAAATTAATTCAAGGAGCAAATCATTTTCGGTTACCATCAGCCAACCTAATTTACAACGATGCAAATCTTACGTAGTTAGGGACCTAATTTTGTAAGTACGTAGTGCAGGCATATTGCAAAGATAGCATAGGGCAAAATAATTTCAATGAAATGAAATGTAAATATAAAATATAATAAATGCTTTTTAATTGGTAATTGGTCTAGCTTTCTCACTGAGCAAAATAATTTTTATTATAAATTACCTCCAAGAAGTGGTTTGGATCCCACTATAAACTGTAGGGCCCCGCCTCGTTTACTCATACAAGTCTAGACTAGACTTCAGAGGATAATTCAAATGATCTTGAACGTGGTTAAAACATTTATAACACTTACATTTAGAACTAAGAAAATGGCATAAATTCAGGTGCTTTAAAGTTGTTTTTGTCTGGTAGGTATCAGTTCTACTAATTATAACGAATGCGTTGCTAATATATATTCATAATATGCTTGACGTTTTGCCTTGAAAGGTACAGGAATAAACGGTTTCGCTATTATTAACACACTAGTGCGGTAATATCGGTTATTATACCTAACTAGAACAGGTGCGGTAAGTACTCTCATCTAAATATTTTTGATAAATTATATAATTTATTCACAGATATAATTTGTACTGTACTAATACATTATTTACATGAACTTCTTGCTCAGTTCATACCACATCCATATATTTACCTTTTATTTTTAATTATTTCTATGCTATTATTATATCACTCTGTATGTGCAGTTGAACTGATATAAAATAAATAAAATTGTATTATCATTGAGCTTGCACACCCGGTTGATATCTCTAACGGTGACCATAACAATATAAGATAAACGATATCAATATCCCACTGACACATGGCAGAATAAGGCGTATAGTATTATTTACTATATATTGGCCTTTGAACCAACAAAAACTTCGTTGTTTTCTTTTTATCGGAGATTACTTCGTGAAGCGGTTCCTTTGTAAAGAGTAAAGCTTGACAAATGGGTGTCATCCACAGCTACTCGCAGATAGAAAGGCGTTTTATTAATATCTAGATATCGTAAATTGAAACCGCATGGGACTAGAGAGGGTGGAGGGACCCGATGATTTTTAAATTCCAGGAAAAGTTGAGAGTGAACTTTCAAAGTTTATGAAAGAATGTCATTTACATTAGGGCCATTCGTATCCACATGTAAAAATTGAGTATCGATTTGTATATAAGAAAATATTGAAAGGAGAGATTATTTATCTGTTGGTAGCTCAGTTGAGTTAAAGTAGATCCAATTTCCTGTGGATGAAAAAAGCACCTCTCTATAGTTCGTTAGTTATCGCTTTTTAAACTATGAAATTTTCGATCGTTTTCTAGCAGTGTTTCGCAGCACTGCAGTTTATCAAAAATAATACTTGTATTCGCAGCAAAAAGAATGTCTTCTTATCCTAATAACTTTCAAAATATCCCCTTTTTTGATATTATAAACCCGAAAATGGTCTAAACATAACGTACACTTACTTTCCTGTGCATATACTTATACTATAGCTGAAAAGAGAACATCCTCTCTAACTCGAATATTTTCCAGACGTCCTTTCTATTTTAATCTGTTCCTCATGACTGAAATTGTTCAATAATAACTCATTTTAAGTGAATACTGCTTAAATCTTATACAGAAACAACTTTGTAAGTCTAGTATAAACGGGACCCATATTCTCATAAACCTTTTCTAAATCAATTTTAACAACAATGGGTCTGTTGCCTAGATGCATTTTTTCAAATAAGCCCAAACAATTAAAAATGACGGAAATTTTCGCATTCTTTCAAAAAATGCTTAACCAAAAACATGATAGATACGGAAAAATTTTAGTGAGCAAAAAAATACTTCAAAAGCTGTTATGATTAAAAAAATTGATTTACTCATAAGCATACTGATATATTACAGTGTTGTAAGAGGAACAAAAGTGACATTGATTTGCAAAATATTTAGCGTTTCACGTTTCCCTCGTTTTGAAGTAGTACTATAAAGATTTATGATTGTATGACAAATTAAATATGCTTATATATAATCAGTGCCGTTATCAAAAAAAGAAATCTATCAATTTGACTTAATTTTGTAGAAACGTGAATACTCACGAGAAATTATTAAGGTATGGCAAGAATGCAAGAGATTTCTACACCACAAAAATGCAGAAAAAGCTACCTATACTCAATAGGCAGTTGTATCAATCATAGGCGAGCTGGAGGGGAGCAAAAGTGAATGTTTTCAACTTTTGTAATAATATCCTAATGTTATTTTTAGGTGATTTAAAGAGATATGTAAAATTTGTAATTTAAAAACAGTTGCCAACTGATTTTGTTTGGATTGGGCAAGATTGGATCGATAACATTAGCGTTTTTTACTTGCTTTTCTTTATTATTTGGTATGACTGGTGGTCGAGAGGTAAGCGCACTTGCCTCTCACCCAAAAGTTCCGGGTTCGATCCCCGGTCGTGGCAGTGGAAAATACTGTGAGAGGGATTTCTTCACTATACACGGATATAGGGTGTGTGTCCCTTGTCTCTAAATGTGTAGCCCCCTCCCACACAAGGCTCTTCTAGAGCCTTCCGGGATAAAGGGGGTCGTAATTACCTGTGGTGTTATTATTTATTTATTATTTATTTGCTTTCCTTTAACTCACGGTGTTTTATGCACAATGTTTCTATTCAAATCTTGCATCCTTTATTTAGCACACTTCCTGACATAATCATTTGATTAAATTTCGAACAGTTACTAAGACTGGATGACAATACAGTATTCCACCGTTACTTTTGCAAATATCCGCACATGGGGGGCGCGGAGGTGAAAATTGAAAAATCTGAAAAACGAAGGAGCCAGAAGGCCAAGGAGGTGAAATCAAAACAAATCGTTAAAAGATGAATTTTTATTGAGCGATCTCTGATAAGAAATGTTCAAACTGGAGACTTTCAGCAGCCTGACAATATCCTAATCGATCAACGAAGGTTTTGAAACGCTTTGAATAGCATGCTGTGATATTTCCTAATTCGATCTTCCAACTTTTCTAGCGACTGAGGTTTGGTCTTATAGATAACGGATTTTAAATGACCTCAAAGAAAATAGTCTAAAAGATTTAAATCTGGCGATCGCGGTGGCCATTCAGTATGCCCTCTTTGACTTACCCATCTCTTTGGAAATATTTCATTTAGGTATTGATGCACACCAATTCCATAATGAGGCGAAGTTCCATTTTGTTGATCCCAAATTTCATCTGAGAGTCGTTTAGGATTTGCCTGGTTTTGAAATAAACAATTTATTGCTGGAAAAATTTGCTCGCGCAAAAGTTGTTAAATAACTATTAGAGTTTACATTTTCTCTAAGAAAGAATGGTCCGATGATGTGTCCTCCGATGTAAACCATTTGAAATTGTTGATTAACAAATTTCAGAATTACTATCAGGGAATTTTGCATAAAAAATGTCGCATGTCTCTTTTAGAGATCTCTGCCTGTCTCCAAAACCAACCATCATTAGCAACGTAATTCTTTCACATTCAGTTAGTTCACACATAATTGAAAAACAATGTTAATAGTTTGCACGGAAACTACCTGATAGTACTGCAACTAACTGATAGTAATACGAATGATTTGAGTTCTGTGAAAGAAAGTTTGTAAAAACCATGTTAACAAAAATAAGGAATATCTTTTATCAGATATTCTGGATAATTAAGATGTAAACAGCTATTTCTTTATGTTATTATTTTATTTCATATTTAGAAAACCACAAGTCTCACACCCACCAAATCTTGTATCATTATAATTTACGAAAAAGAATCTATCTGATACAGTCATCCATTAAAAAAAATTATTGATGACGCCATATCTCAAAAATATGGTAGCTGTAGAAAATCAAAGTACGTCACTGAATAAAATAAAAATACTGTAAAAAATTTTGTTAAAGGTATTTTTTATTTGAAATGATAGTTTAACGAGAAATCAAGTGTTTCCACTCATTTTCCCAACCTTGTATATTTCCGTATTGGTGTCACAGGTAATACAATTCCCTTTATGCCTGACAACTCTAGAAGAGCATTTTGTGGAGGGCTGTTACACATTTAGAGGCAAAAAACACACTGTATTCGATATTCTGATATTACGGCCGGCAATCGAACCCAGAACTTCTAAATAAGAGTCAATCGATCATACAAAATAAATTTATATGAAACAACTATTAGATTAAACATAATATTTTTAGTCGCAAACTCCTCTATAAATCCTTATTTTACTATAAGGAAAGTAACCAGACTGCAACCAAAGTTACAAATATGGCGCGTTAAGTGTAATAATTGCATATTACCATCAAAACGCTAATGCTTCGATTGCAACAAACACCAGCCGAAAGACTGATCCTACTTAAAGGAGCTCCCTTGCCAGTCGTCACACACCACTTGCAGACTGCAGTTTCGAGCTGTTGGCTCTCGTCAGTGCAAGGTAGGTATGCGACGACTGACATGAGAATCCTTTGACTATAGTACATCCCGGTATTTTCACAATAGCGACAATACCTACCTCCTTTAAGTAGGATCAGTCTTTCGGCTGGTGTTTGTTGCAATCGAAGCATTAGCGTTTTGATGGTAATATGCAATTATTACACTTAACGCGCCATATTTGTAACTTTGGTTGCAGTCTGGTTACTTTCCTTATAGTAAAACAAGGATTCATAGAGGAGTTTGCGACTAAAAATATTATGTTTAATATGCCGCCCTCTAAAAGCACATTTGAACTAAACTAATAGATACTACAATAATCACCCTCATACTGGGTCTGGAGCCAGCTAGAAATTCACGATGCGAAGTGTCGTAGCAGTTAAAGGATGACGTTTAATTTTATATGATGACTTTTACATATGATTATTAGAGACAACGATATTTGAAAAATATTGTTGTGCGCTGTCCTCTTCCGAAGGGAGATGTAATTAGTCCCTGATCAGCGTGAAGGGAGACCTGCTTAGTTGGTTGCTGGTAAAATAGCGCCATCTGTGCTCCAACTGACCAACCGCTATTTAGCACCCAGAAATCTGTAGAAATTTTTAGCATATTCGACGGGTTCTAGAAGGAGATTCGAGTACGTTAGTACGTTCTACCGTATATATAAAGAATGAATTTGAGAAGAGAGCAGAGTGTTTTATATTAGACGAACAAGTGATCAGATAAAATAAAGAACAGTAACAAGTTTTGATTTTTTTTTTTATACATTTATTTAACGTCGGCCTATTTCCGCTACTGAGGCCTAACACCGACGCCTGTAGACGAGCTACCCCCAACCAGGAATTTTTGCCGAACCTCTTCCCTTAAGAAGAGTAGGGATCTTTTACTTGCCTAACATTTAATAGACAAGGGACCGACGGCTTTACATCCCCTCCGAAGGATGGTATATCTCCTATACAACCCTCGCCTAAGGTTGTATAGCTTCCGCGCATACACTGATATACAAGCCGCTGGAAGATGTGTGAGGCGAGAACGCGGTTTCCGTTGGAATGGTCACCCATCCAAGTACTAACTGCGCCTGTCGTTGCTTTACATCGCATACCGAATTATGTACATAGTAAAGACGCACCTACGCTCGCCAAGTTTTGATTTAAAGTAGTGAATTTATGTTGTATTAAAGTTATTATTATTTGTGTTATTTGTATTAATTATTGTAATTTAAGTGGTTAATAAATCACTGGTTTGTAAAGATAACTGTTGCAATTTACTGAACCTACGTACAGGGTGTTTACTGGAGGGTGTAAACACGTGAAAGTATGATTTTTCGATTGAAATATGAAAAATGGTGTCTTGGAAATTACTTCCTTTGGAAACTGCTACTACTAGAACACTGTGTTTTTACAATTCGGTGCAAGATTTTCTCATCTTTCCTGAGAAATATTTTTACACTTCTCATAATATATTCAAGCAAAATCATCGGTTTCTAAATAGTTCTGTGTAGTTGTAGATAAATCTTGCATGCAGCACGTGGGATAACGCATTATTATTGTACTTATGTGATAATATAAATGAGCGGATATTTAATTGTGCAATCATTACACGCGTAAGATAATAATGCATAAATAGCTCCTTGCAGGTGCCCTTAACTATCTGAAGGTCGATATAAAAATATGCGTCGTTTTATTATTTAAGGAAACAGATAAAATGAAAAAAAAAAATAGTTTACACGTTACAAGTGTTTCCCTTTCTAATATTCTGAAAGTAGCTCTTTTGATCGGGATATCTTTGAAATAACCTAGTGACATTTATAACTTATTAATGCAATTATTAATTATTACTAACATCAGAAACGTCAGGAAATAAATTTTTCATGAAATGCCGGATACTTATGAATAGGAAAATGGTTAATTTATATTACTATATTGATTTTCCCTCTTTATAATTTTTTTATCGGATTTTCAGACAAAAATTTAGCTGCAAAAAGATAGTTGTAATAAATTATCCAATGTTGAATGCAATTGTAACTTGGAACAGGCCAAAGAAATTTTAATAGCTGTTGCTCTCTAGCTTGAAGTATATAAGGATGTAACAGTCCACGCAAATTAGACATTTTAGAAGAACAAATTTATAGATAAATAATATTTGAGATGTGTACTCTCGATCGGATTAAAAATAGATATCCGAAAAGGCCCCACGCCATTCACGAACGGAAAGTCCCTTTTTGCAAGAGACTACCCCTAACGGGGTCTTAACGCTGGTTTTTCACTCTTATTTTGTAAACCCGTTGGAAGAGAAAAAATCTCGTCGGCGACAACTAGGACCAGCTTCCCATTTAGGAGTAGACCGAACTAATGTACCCTGGTCCCGGCATCGAATCTTTTCATCGTCAAATCTCTATTTTTTTCTTCTCAACCAATCTTGTTGAAATTTAAAACATTTTATTTTAACTCCTTGCCCCACGCGACCTCCCTCCCTGCATTTCTTAGGTGCAACTGGTCATGCTGCCTTATGCTACTACTACACTATTCATCTGTTAATTTTGTTTAAAATTGTTAGATTCGTTTCAGAGAAAAAATTATAATATTATTTTAAATTCTCCCTCCCACAGCTTCCCTCCCGGTATTTTCTTAGAGCAACTGGTCATGCCATTTCATATTAATAGTAGGGGAGCATCCGTATACCAAATTTAATCAAAATCGTTAGAGCCGTTTTAGAGAAAAAAATTATTTTCTATTTTTTTCCTGTTTTTAGAGGTTTCCTCCCCCCACATTGTGAACAAAATCGATCCAGTAGCTCGGGCTCTAGGTGCGACCACAGACGGCAGACGACAGATGGCAGACAGACATTTTTAAAAACCACTTTTTTGGGTTCAGGGAACTTGAAAACGTGTAAATCCATCAAAAACTAAAAATCGAATTTTTGCACGATCACCATACTTTCCTTATATACTACGTATAAGAGAAAGTAAAAACAAACAAAAAAAGAAAGTATACTCCAAGGTCATATCAAGTAACAGATAGATATTAATTGCCAGAAGTTTGCATATTAAGTGTACCTATCTATCTATACTCAACAATTGGCTAGGGTAGCGTGACCATTCGCACAGTGCCATGTTGTCCCATATTAAGTGTATGTGTAACATATGCCATACTAACAAAAACATTTTATTATTATTTTTTTGCGCATTTATTTCTATAGGCCACCGTACAAAAAACACACTCAAGAGAGAATAAATAAATAAAATTCGAATAATAATAATAATAGTAAAAAGATGGATACGGGTAGGGAAATTTACAGGGTCACACACTTCTCGCCTAGTGTTACATGGCCTATGTCCATTTAACAGTTTTATATAAAAACTTTTAAACCATTTCACACTGTTTTATGTACTTATTTTTATATCTTGGGAACTCAGTCATGTTCTACACTATTATGTATTTCCGTTCTATACAGTATCCCAGGAAACAATTGCCTACAAAAACATTTATTTACATCAGATACCTGTATTTCAATTTTTATATTTTTGCTTAATATGTAAGTACATATGGTTATTTTCCTTACCTTTTCTCGTTACTATATATACTATATCCTATAAGATGTAATATATTTACTGAGTTATCACAATACGTTTTTAATTTTATTTACAGCTGTTCATATTGTTGGTTACGTACCAAATAGAAATTACAAACTGAGGCAAAGGCAAATCAGCTGTGGGATGGAAGTAATAAAAACTTTTATTATAGATTCCTTCTATCGATCATACGCTACTATTTTAGTTTTGAGTAAAGGAAATTGTAGAATTGCGACCTGCAAGTTGTTGCGCTTAACTCAATCATTGACAGATGGCCATACTTATACTATTTTTATATTTTATAGCTTTCAATTTAATTAGGGAATTAGATTTCTCAAGTTTATTTAGTAGCATTATTTTCCAGTAAGTAGGACAAAAAAAGTTTACCTTATCAGTAAAACTCACCAGGAAATCATTTGCTTTGCTTGCAGCCTTTGTAGTGATTCGAACGTATATAAACTTTAACTATGGACTTCAGTAATTGATATTGCATATTTTATATCCCCGTTAATAACAACATACAAGTAATTTCATTTATTACTCATTTAAAATTTAATTAATCTTCAATTTTTGTCTTTGATGTAATTTCAATTATTTTTAAAATAAATGTAAATTCAAAGTCAATTCTTTTTAATTTAATAAGTAGTTAATATACTATATGTACCACATATACATACATATTTTTTCCTTTCTTTTTAATTTTTTGGCAATTTATAGTTTTTATGAAATCAGCTTTTTTTTTAATACATTTATTTAACGTCGGCCTATTTCCGCTACTGAGGCCTATCACCGACGCCTGTAGACGAGCTACCCCCAACCAGGAATTTTGCCGAACCTCTTCCATTAAGAAGAGTAGGGATCTTTTACTTGCCTAACATTTAATAGGCAAGGGACCGACGGCTTTACATCCCCTCCGAAGGATGGTATATCCCCTATCCAACCCTCGCGTAAGGTTATATAGCTTCCGCGCATACACTGATATGCAAGCCGCTGGGAGATGTGTGAGGCGAGGACGCGGTCTTCGTTGGAACGGTCACCCTTCCAACTACTAACTGCGCCTGATGTTGCTTTACATCGCATGTCAAAGTATGTACATAGTAAAGACGCACCTACGCTCGCCCCATGAAATCAGCTTAGATGATTAGATTTGTATATACTTACGTATTTAGTTACTTTAATTCTTAAATACTTATATATTTCTATATATTTATATGTACTTATGTACTTATATGTTTATGCACGTATATACTTATACATTTCTGTATACGTTTCTGCATAGCTTCTTCATTCCTGCATAGCTTTTGCACAGCATATCTTTCATATAGATAAAATTTCTTTTAATAAACCACATAGTTGGTTAATTTTCTTACCACTTTCACTCCATTTCATTAAGAGACGTAAATTGCCAAGGAAACTTTAGAATCCAGTATCGCAACAAGAGACAATTGTGGGCCTGGATTGCTGTCCCAGATCCAATCACCTCAACAATGGTCAATCTAGGATCCTGGTATAAATTTGTTATATATATATATTTTTTAAATTTCAATTACAAACCGATTTGTCTATTATTCATGTAATATATTTTAACATTCATTTTAAACAATCCTTTTATTTCTCTTACCAACAATTTCAGTCTGATCTATAGTAGACTGGTTATGTTGCCTCATTTCTTTCTCAAAAATAAATAACAAGGGAAAGGAGGTAACACTAGGGGCCCATCAAGGCATTTACTGTGTACATACTGGACTAGGCCTCGGGCAGTAAGGAAAACAATAAGGGGTTAGACAATAGGAAATGTTCAACTATATAATTATAGTGACATATGTACGAGGCCATCATGACAATACTTTTTAGGGATATTCGGATGGATTATATAATAAATAAGTACACCACAGGTAATGACGATCCCCTTTATCCCGGAAGGTTCTAGAAGAGCTTTGTGTGGGAGGGGGCTACACATTTAGGGACAAGGAACACACACACAATATCCGTGTATAGTGGAAAAATCCCTCTCACAGTATTTTCCACTGCCACGACCGGACTCGAACCCGGAACTTTTGGGTGAGAGGCAAGTGCGCTCACCTCTGACTATGACCATCAGTCATATAATGCATATCTTCTTGTAGAAGTAGAACAATATTCGTACCATAATTGTGTCCATTTTATTTTAATTTGGTTTTTAAAGTTATTTGTACAATCATTCACACAAATATCATTTGTTATATACACTTTTCTTAGGGAGTCAACCAGTTCGTTGTATTGAAGGTCAGAATGTCCATTGGCTCATACAATGGTAATGTTGCCATCATTTGCTTTCCATGCAAATACCAATGATTTAATTTTAATGATATAGAGATCTCAGCTACTATTTGGGTTGTAGCTATTTTTAATAACCGTCAATGCAGAAAGTGAATCGGTAAAGACAACAGCAAATTTCTTATTATTAGGTGTAATATATCAACAGGCATGGCATAACTTTGAACAACAACCTCGTAATGTTGGTGTGGATATTCGAAGAATATGGTTTCAGCAGGAGGAAGCCATTTCCCGCACTGGTAGGGATTCCATCACAATTTTTCGGAGAATATTTCTCGGTCATATCGTTTCGAAATTTGAGGACATCAACAGGCCGTGGCATGGTCACCTTATCTCTCAGCTTGTGACTTCTTTCTATGGGGTTACTTAAAGTCAAAAATCGTTTCTAATCTACCGCAAGTTTTGGAACAACTAAGATATAATATTCGAACAGAGATTAGCGCAATCTCAATTGAAATGTTGGAGCGGGTGATAAAAAAATAGAAAATAAACTTTGAAGTAAATCAAACCCATCATTTTAATACATTATATAATTTATTTATGATATAAAATTTTGTCGCGAGATTTTCCTGTGTAAAGGAGATTGCTGGCGATAAGCTTTTATATCATAAAACAAAATAATATAATGTAACGATGGGTTTGATTTACTTCAAAGCTTATTTTCTACTTTTTAGACCATTTAAATAAAAGCTTTATTAAAAATATTTTTTTATATAATTTTATTTTTTTATTTTTTAGTCTTTTGATATGCAGTAATCCCCAGATATCGATTTTGGGACGAATCGGATCATAAATGGTAAAGTCGTCCACCATCTTGAAGCCGCTATCTTGTTCTTCTCTTATATGAAAATGTTAAAGTGTATTGTCACCGGACTTATACACGTATGCAAAAGTTCAAAGCTGTAGCTTAATTAGAACTAATCGAAATTTTGATTGCAAGATTTGATCTAAACAAACTAACTAACATTGCTAGTTTAATAAAAGCTTTTAAAAGTTATATATGTTTTTTGTTTGTCTGGTCATTCCCCATTACCATTTTTTAATGACAGAACACTAATTACGTCGTGTAGTGTATATACAATTATTAATTTTATGACAATTTGTTTAACAAGATCTCGTAGGCGTGCATAAAAGCCCCTAATTTCATTCTGAATAGGACGACTACAGCATTAACCGTACGTGAATGAAAATCATTTAACTTTATTAGAGTAAGTAATTGGATTGCTGTACCTGACGCGATAATATACGCCGTCAGTGATTTACACCCTGTTCGATATAACTTAAAGACTCCTATTATAATTCTGGGTTAAAAACAAATTAATCACGATGCATTAACCTGGAAATTAGAACACTGGAAATATGCTGAAGGCATCGCAGAAGGATGGCTGCAGATAAAATTCATTTTATTTATTATAGTTGAATTGGATAGAACCCCGAAAATGCCTATAATACAATACATATGGATATAGATTGCGGAATCTACGACTGAACGTCGGCAACACGATATTTTTAAAATTTTGAAACAAAGTTTTCTTGTCCTCATTGGAATAGCCTTTCGGCGAAACTTTACCCTTTGACTGGTCTATTATCATAATTTAAATTGTAATTTCTCTTTTGTGATAGAAGTAATTATTCCTAACATTATTTTATTATAAATATATGTTAGGAGCCCTAAGAAATAAAGTAGTAAATCAAGCTTTGTAGAGTGATGTATGTAGGAACAGTAATTATTGTTGTTTTTACCAAAAGATATAGATATGGGGTTGATGCTTTTCTCTATACAGGGTGGCCCGGATTTAATTTGCGTATACAGAGATCTCGTAAACCGCAAGAGATACAAAGTTGGTTAAATGGGGAGAAAGTTTCCTATTTTGATGAGTAATAAAATTGTTCATAAAAGTTCAAGATATTCCGACGGGTTCCGGAGATATTCGACAAAATACGTAAAAGCTCATTTTCGTTTTTTACGTCTAGGATTGTTAGTATAAAAGATATAAAAAAAATCCTAAGAGTTTTTGTTGTAAGTGAAGTTTCCTATAATCATAAAATTTACATTAAGACGTTTCGTCTCATCAGGGCCACCTTCGATTTTTTTTAAATACGGACCTGCTTTGTTTATTTCAAATTTTCAAGCCTGTGTTAGACTAAATACAATAATATGTTACACTTATTGCTTCTTATAAGACTGTTGTATTCTTAAATAAAACAAGTTGAGATGGATCGTTTGAAAGCTTATTTAATATATAATAATGTTTATACACAGACAATGATTTAGATTGTAACTACAAAATAAATTTAAAATTTTTCATAATACAACAAATACCAAAATCAATGAACAAACAATATTCTGAGCTATAACAATCTAGAAAAAATTGGCACTCAAATAAACAGTGCTAACAAAGGTCACAATAGTTGCTCAAAGTGTAGTCCATTCTGTTGAATACAGAGGTCAATTCTCCTAGATATTTGGGAAGTATCTTTAGCAACCATTTCTGGTGTAATTTTCGCAAATGCATCTTGTTGATTAGTTGGCATAGATTTGTAGTAGATTTCATTCTTTAGGAAACCCCATACAAAATAATCCATGGGATTAAGACAAGGTGATCGGGGAGGCCATCTTATTGGTGCATTGGTACCAATCCACTTACCTAAAAAACATTTATTAAGATGCTGTCCAACTCATCCAGCATTATGTGCACCACAACCGTCTTGCATGAAGTATTCAAGATTTTGTCTTACTTCTAAGGGCATTGCATCGAGTACTTCGTCTAATACATCCAGATATCGGTACTGGTTTAAGGTGCCATTCAACAAAATTGGTCCAATAATCCTATTATTGATTATACCGCACCACAAATTTTTTGAAAAACGGACTTGTGGTCTAACTTCTTTAATTAAATGTGGATTAATAGTTGCATACGCATGTTTGTTTCTTGGATTAAATGATCCATTATTAGTAATTGTGCATACATCTGTCCATAATATGTTAGTGTATAACAAACGATCAATACGTAGTTTTCTATTATATCAACGACAGAATTCCAGTCTTCTATCAGAGTCTCCAGCGTGCAATTTTTTGACTTTTTGAAATTTATAATCGTGGTATTTATGTTTCTTCAAGGGGCGAGCGTAGGTGCGTCTTTACTATGTACATACTTCGACGATGTAAAGCAACGACAGGCGCAGTTAGTACTTGGATGGGTGACCATTCCAACGGAAACCGCGTTCTCGCCTCACACATCTTCCAGCGGCTTTTATATCAGTGTATGCGCGGAAGCTATACAACCTTAGGCTAGGGTTGTATAGGAGATATACCATCCTTCGGAGGGGATGTAAAGCCGTCGGTCCCTTGTCTATTAAATGTTAGGCAAGTAAAAGATCCCTACTCTTCTTAAGGGAAGAGGTTCGGCAAAGCTCCTGGTTGGGGATAGCTCGTCTACAGGCGTCGGTGTTAAGCCTCAGTAGCGGAAATAGGCCGACGTTAAATAAATGTATAAAAAAAAATGTTTCTTCAAAATTCTTTTCACCGTCGAGGGCCCAACTCCGTACTCTTGAGCAATTCGTCTAGCAGAATTTTCAGGGTTTATGTGAATTTGTGCAAGAACATTAATTTCATTATCAGTATTGTATCGATCTCGATATGTAGTTCTACTTGTTTTTACGCTGCCAAACTCTGTCATATTTTTTGAAATGTAAGAAAACATCCTTTTGGATGGCTGTTGTCTATCAGGGTACAATTGTATATAATTCTGAGCTGCTCGTGTTTCATTCCTGTAACATCTTATGTACACATCGTACATATCTTTCTTCTCTTTTTCGGTATAACGAGCCATGTTATTTATTTACTTTTAAATGATTTAAGATCAAAAAAGCACTGCAATACACACTAATATTACATGTGACAGATAAATAAATATGAGAGTAGTATTGTTTCTATATGACATACAAAGCTAATGTTATTTTGAGAAGGCTTTATTTATGCAAAAATAAAAACGTTGAAAATAGGGAAAGTAAATGCAAAATACGTATTAATGATGTGTAAAAAGTCTGACAGTGACTACAAGTATACGAAAGCTTTTACGGGAAATCAGGTGGTACAAATTTTAGATTACTTGATTTAGAACGAGATAAAGAAACGATTCTCAGGAGTTCTTAAATTACAACTTATAAGATCTCTTCTATCAGAACATTTAAACTCTGCGCCGTGTGGTGGATAGGCCACTCACTATGTTTATTGATGCCTTCGAGTACTTATTAAATGAGATTTCAAACTATCCATCTCATCTTGTTTTACTTAAGAATACAACAGTCTTATAAGAAGCAACAACACTGATGATGTTTTCTTAGACGAAACGTAGAAAAATGACCAAGGACATATTATTGTATTTAGTCTTAAAAAAAATCGAAGGAATCGAAACGTCTTAATGTAAATTTTATGACGGCAGATTTTAGGAAACTTCATTTACAACAAAAACTCTTAGGATGTTTTTTATATCTTTTATGCTAACAACGCTAGACGTAAGAAACGAAAATGAGCATTTACGTATTTTGTCGAATATCTCCGGAACTCGTCGGAATATCTTGAACTTTTATGAGTCATTTTATTACTCATCAAAATAGGAAACTTTTTCCCTATTTAATCAATTTTGTATCTCTTGCGGTTTAGGAGATCTCTGTATACGCAAATTAAATCCGGGCCACCCTGTATACAATTATCAGTCGATAATTGTAGAAAGATATTCTAAAGTGAATTAAACGATTTCTTTAAAAAAGCAGTGTTTTTGTTCCGAAATTCAGCTAATGTTAGATTATATGTAAAGATAACTTTGACATATAAATTAGATAGAGAATTAAATTTAGATCTGATCATTGATGGACATCTAACGAGACGGACTAAAAATGTGAAAATAGTTAACTACTCGAAAAAAAAATTTTCTGTTAGAAAGCAACACTGTTATTCAGTGTCAAAGTAAATGTATGTGGTTAAAATTTCCTAGTTTGGGATATCATTGAATGATAGGCATAATCGAACCAGATCAGCAATATCATCTCTCAGTCTTTTAGATGAAAACGTTGAGCGTAAAAAAGTAGAGATTATTTAAGAAGTCCTTGACCGCGATAAAACGTGCCTGTGATTCTAAGAATATCTTGGGTTAGTTATCTCCTTTCAATTTCGTACACCTAATAAAGACAGTCAATAAAGGGTGGGTACTTCCGAATTTCTTACCTATGATATGTTTACAATGGAGAAAAATGATTCAAAGCTGCAGCTTTCTTTGTTGAGGACTTTTTAAATAATCTGTACTATATCAGGTTAACAATTTTCTCGATGCAATTGGAATTGGGAGGGTGATCAAAGAAAAATTCTAAAACACAGCACTTAGGCCCCACTGGGCTCCTTGTACTTTCTCCCTATAGGCAGACTATCACCTAGACCTAGATATGGTCTTGCAAAGTAGGTAGTGATGCTGCTTAGGGGCATCTCCTTTTTATCGGCCAAAGTAGGCCAACGTTGTCCCAAAATGGATTCCCTGATCGATGAGACGGCAGAACAGTCACGGAGTACATGTTGGACCGTCTCATTATCAATCTCACATTGACAGTGTCCAGTCTGGGTTCCCGTTATGAAAAGTAGATTTTTCTGAATATTATATGTGTTATTGCCGTGATCGGTAACAGACTGGCCGGACGTGATCCAAAGACATTTAGACCTACTGCCTTATTGGCCAGTCTGTCGGCTTCTTTGCTGCCATTATACTGTGCATATCCTTTCACCCAGCATGGGTACGTTGGAGAACGATGTGATGATAAAAGCAAGCACAAAGGATTCAAAACGGCACCGGCACCGGCAAAAAAATCTGACGGTCTCAAAGATATTTGATATTTGTAATTTATTTACTGATCTATAAAAAATTATGATAGTAACAATATTAATTAACAGGATAGAAACAAATAATTAGAAAGTTACATCCATATAAATATCTGATACGCCAAGCTACGCATTGAGCTTGGTTTTTAATAAATTGAGCAAATTGAACAACTATGTATAATAAATTGTAATCTTAATATTGATATGATTATAATAATTATTAATTGCCGTAGTAATTTCTTTTTGGCATTAATCGCAAGAAAAAATTAAATACCTGGTAATGCCCAAATACTCGCATATTACTTCTTTTGAGTACATGGCATTGGATTTCAATGAATCTTGAAACATGAATCTGATGATGCTGAGCAGGCAAAGTGAATCAATTTTCTCAAAAAGTCAGTATCAACTGTATGGTCTGATCGAAGTAAAATAATATACTACGCATTGGATGTGATCGCTTGCACTTTTAATGTATTTTAGTCTTTTTGTGGACAGACCTATTGTGACTTTCTTCAGTATTTAATCTGTGTTTAGTAGTTGTTTAAGAAGGCTTCGTGTATGTCTTGTTTTAAATAAAAATCATATAAATTTAAGTGTTAAATAGCAGGTCATACTAGCCAAAAATTATGCTAATGATAATGTGTCAAATACCCAAGGATAAAAATAAGTAAGTAAGAAGGTGAAGTAGTTACAATGTTTTCATTGTTATTTGATTAAATTCCATAAATAATTAATGATGCTGTCATCTTGACAAATGGACAAAAGTATCTAGATATTTCCCTTTTCATCAATTTTTATATTTCTTTAATGGTTCTAGAAATAATTTTATATACAATACGTGTAAAAGTGCTGTTCAGCACTTGGCGTGTCTCCAACACGGCTTCGCTTTCTTGCCAAATGGCGGAAAAGTTACTTCCTGTACATATCACGATTCTTGTCCTTCACATCATCATTCTTTCCGAAACAAATCAACTCAAGGTCACACAGAATGACATGCATGAGCGTATCAAAACGTTTGTGAAAGATAAGTATTTTGTAATGAAAATATATGCACCTAAATTTTACAATTTAATTTTACAATTCACTTCTTCATGGACTTCTTACGCAGATAAAAGGGGACGTCCGTTATGTTTATCCTCGTTGAAGTATTCATCTAATTTTACCACTATGTCAGTCTTCTTCCGCTAATTTTGAGGTTAGTTTCTTTACAAATTGTAAAACTAAAGCACTTACAAACTCTTTACCTATTTACAGGAAACTTAAAATACCACACTAAGAAACACTCAAAAACGAAGTAAATCTGATACATGCGTCTACTGCGCGCTACCGAATTGACAGGGTACTGACAGAATGCTGAACGTTGGTTGCGGCTACAACTAGCGGTTGTATTATTCATTTGTAGAACTCGCTTGGAACTTATGTCGTAGTTTCAACAGACGTGAGTTTCTGTTATTTACATTCTATCGTTCTTTATTTACAAAAATAGAAAAATTTCATGTTATTGACAAGTACATAAATTGATGAGGTATTGATTTAATAAACAATATTGTTATTAAATTATTTCATATTTTTTGTAACTACGAAGCACCGAATTGGCTCTCCAGTAGAAATTAAAAAAAAATCTGGTCTAGACAATTATCATTATCTTGTATTGAACTAATTTTTATTTTGCATAAATGTTGTTAAATAACCGACATTTTACAGTTTTATTGCTAATAGTGTCAACGACATATACAACCCAATAGACTTATATAAAATACTCTAAACTCCAGAATCTCTACAAACCACTGCATAATTTAATGATAGATATTAACGTTTTATCGATAATTGAACTGGAATTTACAAAAGACTGTTTACCATATTACATCACACAATATTCAGTATGCACGGTTAAACAGTTATTTACCTTCATTAACGTGAATAATTAATCAGAATCGGCATAGGCTCCAGTTTACAAATTAAACAATACTTGAATGATGTGAGTAGATTTACAATTAATTTGAGTAAGATTTAAGTAATTTGTTTGGCACTTTGAATTCATTATTAATCTGTATAAAAAAGGACATCATTAATGAACATATTTAACAGAAAAGTTATATGTGTAAAATAAAAACACTGCAGCATTAGAATTATTTTGATAGAATGCTGCAGATTTCTTTTCTTTACAGTTTGTGATGCCGAGGTTCCGCTGTATTGAAGCTTAAGTGGTCATAAACAATAGTTTTGCTATTGCATTACATCTCTTGCGCCTGTTTCTTCTTATACTTCATATATCCTTTATTATGGTTTTTAATTTGGTTTGGTTAGTGGTCTTGTTAAAGAATACGCCAAAATCCTCGATAAACTTTTCGTAACTGTAACAAAATGCTTCACATAAAATTGCCGTTTGCAGAGGTTTTTATATTTTAAATCTATTTTCGCTATACGGAGCGTTTTTTATGCCAATATCTTGAAAACTCATCAAGCAGTGTAATTTTAGAAAGTGTAGTAAATGTTGCTGTACGGGGACGTAATGTCGCCCCGACCACCAAAATTTTGAAAGTGTAACAAAAATCGACTTTCAAAATTAAAAACCCTTTTACGAATCCACGTTGTGCAGCACTGCAACTCATGCGTTGTGTTAAATATGAGGACAAGTTAATTCAGTCTCTAGTCAAAGTATTTCGAGAGTTTTAGCAAAAATAGCATTTAGCGACAAGGGTGACCATTCATTTTCTAGCAGTGGATTTTGACGGGAAAATGATGGATTTTAACGGGATTTGCCTTAAACCGGTTCCTCAGTGATTCGGTGTCAGAAAAGTATCTTTACCATGTACTCAGATGTGCATGGGACCGCCTTACCTGAACGTATGAATATATAATTGCCACAATATAATTCAAAGTCGTTGCGATTCAAGCATTTTTAAGCTCCGAGGAGTGAACCAAATTACTATTGAACTGATAATATGCAAACAAACAGGCAAGCAAAAGCCCACCAGAAATTTATAAATATTGAACTTTTCTTGAATCTTCTTGTATAATCGTTAGCTATAAACCGCACATTGGATGGTAGTTGGTATATTATGAGTCGTTCCGTTCCTCACTATGTGTTGTACATGGGCCAGACTATAGTTTGTCAATACATTTTTCTTGAACGTTTTTGTAAAACATGATTTTTTAAAGAGATTTGATACACATTTTTCGAACTTTATATTGTCTTTTTCTTGTGTTTTCAAAATTCCTTTTCAGGTTTAATTTTAGGAAAGTGTTAGTACTTACTGTGTTAGATTTATAGTGTTACGACGTCCAATTGGTACCATCAGTGAAGCAGTTAAGCATAAACGAACAGTAAGTATAGATTTTGTATTATTCTCCATCTGAAACAGTCGTTTTGATCCCTTCTTTGTGAACGTTTAATATCCACTTTGGAAAATATAATCAAAGTCCTTCAGACGCGAAAAGATGGCTCGTTCACAGTCTATTTAGTATGCAGTGTTCTGTTAAGATTCCCACTGCACATCTTAGCTTTTTCTGTTTATTCCTTAGACCAAGATCTAAGTTAAAATAACTGTCAGAGAACCGACCTTAGAAGAGAACAATCCTAAGCGGGATCCGAAACCCACAGTTGTGAGAGTTTTCCTGTGAGACCGCCGTACCAATATGTATAGTGTTTGAGAACGACTGTAGCACTAAAACAATTGAACAATACATTCGGCTACATTACTCAATGTAGATTTCGCTAACCATGTCAGCATCATCTGGAGATGATTAAAACTGGTTTCAGTTTTAATCAACTGCCGATAATGTTAACATGGTGTTTTGTGAAAGTGATTCTCAGGTATTTTAGAGATCCTAACAACAAAACATGAAGACTATACGACTTACAGAAGATGCTTGTTAACTGTCAGTTTGTCATCGGAAATGACACCGAGGTATTAGGTAAATTCGGGATAGGTTAACACGATATTGTCTAAAGTTGGGATCTCAGACAACAAAAGTAATGTTTTCATATGAAAACTGCGATTTACTTGAGATGCTCGTTAACTGTCAGTTTGTCATAAATTGTATTCATAGAAGATATTAACGAATTGATTTGCTATGATATACAACTGGCCCGAAGTAAGTTTCTTAAAATCATGGTCAAACACTCGGAAGTAGCAAAATTGTCAAGACTTTATCAAATAACAAAGCACAAGGTAAGAATGGCATCGAATACAAGCTGCTCAAATATTTTTCAAGAAAAATTTTATAGTTGACGTATATTGCTAATGCGATTTTGCGACTGTAACACTGGCCTACCCGGTGGAAATGCGCGATGAGAGTGCCAATCCTGAAATCTAGTAAGAATACGAAACTCGCTGGCAGATATCTACCAACCTCGCTACTGCCGGCGATTCTCAAATTGGTGGAGAAACTCATTCTGATCAGACTTATAATAAAAAAGCATATTTGAATTATGCTAAGCCCAGTCAGGCGATTTATTTTTCGATTGCAACAGACACTGGACCGCTAGATGACTCCTGCCGACTATTTTACATGTCGCTATCCCAAAGACACCGAAATGTACTAAATAGTCAAGTGAACCTCGTGTCGGTCGTTACATGCCTACCTTGCACTGACGAGAGCCAACAGCTCCAAACTGCAGTCTGCAAGTGGTGTGTGTCGACTGGCAAGAGAGCTCCTTTAAGTAAGATCAGTCTTTCGGCTGGTGTTTGTTGCAATCGAAGCATTAGCGTTTTGATGGTAATATTATGCAATTATTACACTTAACGCGCCAGGCTTGTAACTTGTAATTCAGCGCTCGGCGGGGTACATAGCTCAGAGAGTAGCTGTCTGTTGCAGTCTGGTTACGTTCCTTAAAGTAAAATAAGGATTTTATAGAGGAGTTTGCGAATAAAAATGTTATGTTTTAATATTCCGCCCTCTGAAAGCACATTTGAACCAGACTTATAATGTTAATAGAAAATGAGATCTTTCTTTCAGCTACATATCATTATATTACATTTCCCCACATTGAGAAGGAGACTAGTTGCTTCATATTTTTTTATTGTTTGTCAGTTTTCACAGCCAATAAACAATTTTATTGCGCCAAACATGTTTGAAACATTAGCATATGATAATATGCTGACATCTAAATCATGTACTACATCATAAATGAATAAAATGTATATAAGTGGGGACCCACAATGGAACCTTGAGGTACTCCAAAAGTAGCTTGAATTTCAACAGTCTTGAAATTACGATATTCTACATATTGCGATATATCCAATGGTTAATTCTATATAAGGCTTTGGAAAAATCGTTGTATCATCATATAAACTTGTATGTTAACATCTTCTTCCAAAATAACATAATAAACATTTTTCTTGACTTAAACATACAACTAAATTCAAAATGATATATTCCAGTACGCTCTAATGGCTTTCATAAATTCATTCAGTGTTGCATGATTATTCTTCAAATTAATACAAATTTAGCTGAAATATATTCATTTCCTCGTGATTTCACCCACCAATCTCTCATCATCAGATGGTTAGAATAATAAATATAGTAGTTATACAGAAAACATTTATTTACTGTGAAGATTATTCTAGAATAATATAAAAATTTGAAGCTGGCAAAAACTATAATTTTCTTATCCCTATAAGTCGCCGAAAGCCTTAAATATATTATTGCTTGTCATTTATTAAGTGACTGTTTCAAGAGCCAACAATATGTTCCCACTAGTATTTTCAATGATAACGTTAAACGTTCCGTTATTGTATAAACTGCGCTTTCACTGGCACTTTAGATAACACGAAATCCGATAGTGTTTTTAGTATGGCACAGTCATTAGAGACACATTTAATCTATGCATGTTTAACTACTATCTAGCGTTACTGTTTTGTAAGCACGCATATGATATTCTTTTATCAAATATAATGCTTCAAAAATAGGTTAGTCGCTACTGTTTTATTCGTTTAATATGAATTCGTAAAATCTAGCAGAAATTCGACACGATTTTTATAAAAAGTTCTAATAAAAATTGCTATTTCAACCTCAAAAGTAATTTTAATGCGCACCCTCAAGTGGTGTTGATATTCCTGATGTTAAGACTATTATTTAACGAACCTTATTTAAATGCCTCTCTTTATTTTTCGTTTCCCCATTACATAATAGTTTTTTTAAACACATTTATTTAACGGCAGCCTATTTTCGTTACTGAAGCCTATCACCGACGCCTGTAGACGGCAACTCTCAACCAGAACGTCTTCTCTTTCGAAGAGTAGGGAGCTTTTACTTGCTTAACATTTAATAGACAAGGGACCGACACATTTACAACCCCTCTGAAGGATGTTATATCCACTACGCAATCCTCGCCTAAGATTGCAAGCTTCTGTGCATATACTGATATATACAGTAGTGGCATAAATAAGTCTTGGGTTGATCCCTATAATAGAATAGAGTGAAATATAAAGTAATGCACGCGAAAGAAATCGATATATTAACGATGACGCCAGCAGCTCAGCAAGCATATTAGAGTTTAGTCCGCTAAAGAGAAAAATGGCAACATCGTAGTTCCTATCTGTTTCTTTTTAGCATATTGCTTGTCCATTTTGTAAAGGCTTTGATTCAAGTTTTGTACTTGCCAGCACTTGCCTTGAAGTTCGATTTTTTGCAGTAATGGTTCGGCCCAAATGCTACACCCTGTGTATGATTTTTTGAACATGGAATGTACTTGAACTTAAAGTTTTTTTATTTAACACTATTTGAGTTTTTATTGTCAGGGTCTAAGGCCCTATGTATGATATTCTTGAATTAATAACACTTGGTTTTAAACGGAACGAACAAATTATTTATTTAAGTTTAGTTAACAGAGTTTCGAATGTGATGTATTTTATTTAACAAGTTTCTTTTAGAATAGGTAACTATTCGACAGCAGAAATTCAGTCGTGTTAAATTTTAAAAAATATAATTATTTAAATATCTATCTAAAAATGTTCTAAAAAAATCCACTTTTATGTTTTATGCGCGACAGCGATTTTGATTTACTAAAAAATTACTCTTTTTTACTAGGTTTCGGCCTAGGAAGCTAGATTTCGACAGTTCGTCACGAAAAGTATGCTGGGATCGAAATAGGAAAGTTTAACTAGTCGGCGAGGAATTACAATTTAAGTTAAATAGAACCGAACCGATTGCACTTGTATATAAATTTATTACACTTAGAATCACTTTTAAAATAATTATTATGAATACCTATTGCGAAAACTTAACATAGGCGTCACAGCGAATTTCTGAACTTGGCTAGAGCTCATTGCGCTCAGATATTTATACGATCAGTCCGTTTCATTTTTCGTGCACCGTGAGTCGAGCACAAACGTTTTTACCCCATTTTTTAAGCTGGAAATGTTACCGTCTGGATCGGCACGATTGCGCATTATTACACAACATTGCGCAATAATTTTGTAAAAGTTTATATAGAAAAATCGGCAATGAAAAGGAGAAATTTTAAGCATAAAAACGAAGTTTGAGTCAATTCGGATTTAGAAGTTATTGAAGTTTTGTTGCTTAGAAATTTAATAATTTCGAAATGACCCTGTAAAGTCATCACGAAGGTCCGACGTTTTACGGTTGCAAAGATATGAGAATGTTTCCGATATATGCGAGTTGAATGGAGCGGAAATAAGTTTTGATATCGGTTGCAAGGGGAATTCCTATATAGTATGTAGTATTACGAGGGGAAATTTACGTGGATTTTTTGTAATGTTTTGTTCGTAAAATGATTGAAATTAATGTTAAAAGTTCGGTATCGGTAAATTTGGGTTATTTTAGAATTATCGAATTTTTGGGAATTTTTCAGATCTTGTTGACCTTGAATTTGGTTCTTTGATGATTTCATTTTCTCGGTGACTTCTTTTTCATAGTTTGCCGTGGTGAGTGAGTTTATGTATTTTTTTTGTTAATTTTGCAATTTTTGTTTATTTTGTTCGCTTATGTGTGAAATACACTATATCAATTGAAACGATCACCCATCCAAGTACTAAACGCGATTGACGTTGCTTTACTTTACAGCATAATAGTTATTTATGTAAAAAGTACATAAGGCAGTACTTTTTTTTCGTAGGCCGTAGGCAAGTGGGGTAATCCCATGAGTGAAAAAAAGCCCTTTATCATTGAGTATCAAACAATAGTTTTCTACCACTGACTGCACGTAAAACAAACGTAATAAAATACATTTTATAATACTTAGACCATTCAGTGTGCCTGATAATCCGTATGCCTTGGTTGTATAAACGAAAATTTAATACTGCATATAAGTCTGATTTAAAATTATTTTTCGAAGTACTGCTCATAGTCTCAATGAACTATCATACTGATTTTGTTAAAATATAAGTACTAAAAAATAATAAAAATTAGTTTACTACAAAATACACTGGCATTAATAATGCTATAATAGTGACCATAAATAGAGAACAATTTACCACATTACATTGATGCCAAATGCGATAATATTTTTTTAAATTCGCATTTCCATAAATGTCAGTTGGATGTTAATAAAATTATGATATCGAAACGAAATATTCCTTTTCATTTTCAATCCATTGTAAACCTGTAAAGAGATACCACCAATGCTGCATTTATTTATTTAAATTTCATTGAAATGCGCAAATTGGTTAGGACTGGACCAAAGTTTAACACGATATACGCGTACTTGCTTCAACTAACTAAGAGATAGTGAGTATGTTGTTATATCTTATAATGTAGGAATAACTAATTCAATATCTCAATTATTGTGCATATTTATAAATCATGCCGAGACACGTCCATTTTGAGTGGCAGTTGCTCTAAATTTTTAAATGGGAAGTAGGTGTTTGTGATACCTCATTTGGAAGGCCTTTTCATTCTCTATCAAAAAATGCTATGGCTTTAATATTTACTGCAAAAATTAACGGTCTGTTTGACGAAATTCGCTACAATAAACGAAGGACATTCGTTCGTTTTGCTCTTGCTGGCCAGCAAAAACAGTTGCATTGCTCTTTCCAAGATTTTCAAATAAAAAGAAGACATAAAATCATCAAAATTCTTCATAGCTGGCATCGCCAGTTTTATTGAAAACACCATAGCGATTAACAGCAATAGTTGTCAAAGTTGTCAATAAATAATTGTCAGTGTTTTGCGCATTGTTTTAGTTTTGCTAACTGCAATTTTACATGATTTATTTAAACGAAATGCATAGAATAATAATTTTACAGATGGTTGGTTACGGAGATAGAATGCGATCACGGAAGAAAGTAGTTGCTCGCCTATTTCAAAAATAAGTTCCTGATTTGCCGTCTGTATCCCAAGGTACAATTAACAAAATTGAACAGCAGTTTCACAAGTGCTTCTGCATGTACGGCCGATAAAAAAAGAAGTTTCCAATGCAATAAAAAACGATGGCAAATTAGATATACTGCTTAAGTTTGAAGAAAATCCATATAATTCAAGTCAACTAGCAGCTTTAGCATTGAATGTTTACCATTCTTCAATTATTCGCATATTAAAAGAAAATAAAATGCATACCTATAAACTGATTCCAACTCAGGAGCTTAGCGAAGACGATTTTGATAGAAGAACTTATTTTTGCGAACAAATGATTCAAAGGTTAGATAACAATGTTATCCAACTGGAAATTGTTTTGTTTTCGGATGAGTCCACTTTTACTTTTCATGGTTGTGTTAATCGGCAAAACTGTCGCTACTGTGCTAATGAAAATTCTCACTAGATGAGAGAATTACATCCTAAAATGGTTAATGTTTGGGCAGGGATAATTGGAAATCATGTCATTAGTCCCTTTATCATTGATGGCAATTTGAATGGAGATAATTATTTAGTTCTGCACCAAAATAATGTCGTACCAACTTTGGCAAACTTATATCCTGCTCAAGCAAACATAAAAGTTCCAGCGGATATAATATGATTCCAGCAAGATGGAGTACCACCAGTTTACCGAATCGATGTCCGGCAATACCTCAAGTTAACATTTCCAAATCAGTGGAGAGGGAAGCGAGGATCGCTAGAATGGCCAGCACTTTCTCCTGATCTTACACCCTTGGATTTCTTTTTTTGGGAATATGTGAAAAGTATTGTATACAAAACTAAGCCACGCGATATAGCTGCCTTAAGAAGAATAATGGATGTGGTTAGGTCAGTCATGCCTCAGATGTTAGACCTTAGAAAATATTTTTATTTACGATTAGGATGATACCAAGTCATTCGTGGAACTTATTTTGAACATTTACTACATTGAAATTCAGTTTTTTTTTAGTTTACTGTTGTGAATTACGTCAAGCATATGAATTGATTTTTTACCATGAATTTTTGCAATAAATATTAAAACCATAGCATTTTTGAATAGAGAATGAAAAGACCTTTCAAATGAGGTATCACAAACCCCTACTTCCCATAAAATAATTTAGAGGTGCAACTTCCACTCGAAGAGGGTGACATTTAGAGGTAAAATTTGTACGTTTCAAGATGACATTTCATAATTCAAAATCGGCGTGTCTCGGGATATTTTATAAATATGCACAATAATTGAAATACTGAATTTATTCCATTTGGCTGTTCTACACTATACAGGGTTACTGGTAATTCGATACATTCCTTTGGAGATGTGATGGGGCATGATCTAAGAAGTAAATTTAGCCCTAACATATATTATGCAAAACTCAATAGTTTTTGAGATATTTATTTTTTTTTGTTTTTCTTAAAAAGTAGATCTTAATGTCCAAAAAGTTAATTTTCGAAAAATCTATTTGACATTTAAAAATTTTTTTTACTGGATTACTTGTCCAATATTATAGATATCCGTTTGGAACGAAAAATATCTGGATCTGATTTCGATCATGTGAACATCTGAAATAAAAAGTTTAAAAAAATTTTTTTTTTAAATCACCTATGAAATTTACCTATTAGGTTTTTTCAAAAAAATATTAACGTAACACGCGTATAAATTGTTATAAAAACTGCCTTATTTCAATAGCTATCTAACAAGGTACAAATGTTCAATGTACCCTTAATAGTTCTAAGAAAATACTAGTAAAAATAACACAAGTAGTACGAATTCTATTTTTAGATAAACAGTAAAAAACATTTTAAAAGTAGAGTTTAATTCTTCATTAATTTCAAAGTTGTACTTTATTTTTTATATGTCTTGCTCAAAATGGGAGCCCCTATTCTGTATACAGACACGGCAGCGTCTTCTTATTTCCGTCCTTGTTACTCTGGTTGTCAAATTATGCTTTACGTGTTGGGCAGCATCGACTATCCTCTGTCTAAGGTTTTCCATAGTATTGACTGGTGTGGCATAGACCATCTCCTTCATATGACCCCATACGTAATAATCAAGGGGTGTTAAGTCAGAGCTTCGCACTGGCCAAGGTATTGGGCCCGCTCTTCCAATCCAACGGTTAGGGAAACGTTGATCAAGTAACTGTCGCACTGTCAGCCAATAATGTGCTGGACAACCGTCGTTCTGAAACATCATTCGCTGTATGACGGCGAGAGGAACATCTTCTAAAATCACCGCCAGATCATTTCTTAAAAAATTTTCATAGATTTCCCCGTTTAAATTTTGAGGAAGAAAGTGTGGCCCTATTAAATAGTGGCCAATGACTTCCATCCACACATTAATAGAAAACTTCATTTGGAAACTAGTTTCACGTGTTAACTTGGGATTTTCCTCTGCCCAATAATGCATGTTGTGGAAATTTGTTATACCCTCGCGATTAAATTTCGACTCGTCCGTCCATAAAATACTTGTTAAAAAATTTGCACTTTCTGCATCTAAATTTAACATAAAGCGGCAGAATTCCACTCTCCTTCCAGGATCACCTTCCTCCAAGCCTTGGACAGGGGTATAGTGGTAAGGATGACATCCAACTCTACGTATCGTAGACCAAACTTTCCATTGGGACGCTCCGGTTAGTCTTGCGACTTTATTAGTTGAAATAGTTGGGTCTTCCTCAAAATACCTCAATATTTCTTCCTCATCATCTGGTTCATAAACGGGAGGAGCACCAGCGTCACTTCTTCTACATTTCACGGAGCCAGTTTCAGCGATATTTCGATATGCCGTACTGAATACACGTGCATTTGGTAAGCGGCGGTTAGGGTACCAAAGACCATATTCCCGGCGAGCTTCAGCAGCGTTGCCGCCACAGTATCCATAGACAAACAAGATATCAGCGTATTCTGCGTTGGCATACGCGGCCATGGCACAGAAAATACAATAACAACAACTAATAACAACAACTACGAGCAAAATCAAAATCTTCGATAACTAATTTAACAAGACCAACAAACTTAAGGGACACGGAGATAAGAATGTCAGTTAATGACATATATGCACAAACGTCAAAGTCAAGGACTGACTAACTTAAATGAAAATGAACGATTAGTCGTTTAATAAATTCCGCCACCAGCATTATCTTTACTAATTTTTGATTCAAGGGTACATTAAACATTTCTACCTAGTTAGATAGCTATTGAAATAAGGAAGTTTTTATAATAATTTTTACGCGTGCTACATTAATATTTTTTTGAAAATACCTAATAGGTAAATTTCACAACTGATTTAAAAAAAAAAAATTTTACAAGTTTTTATTTTAAGTGTTCACATGATCGAAATGTTTCCGGATATTTTTCATTCCAAACGGATATCTATAATATTGGACAAGTAATCCAGTAAAAAAAATTAAAAATGTCAAGTAGATTTTTCGGAAATTAACTTTTAAGACATTAAGATCTACTTTTTTGAGAAAAACAAAAAAATTGAAAGATCTCAAAAACTATTGAGTTTTGCATAATATAATATATAATGCAAAACTAAGCATGAGCTAAGGAGTAAATCTAGCCCTAACATATTATGTTAGGGCTAGATTTACTCCTTAGCTCATGCCCCATCACATCTCCAAAGGAATGTATCGAATTACCAGTAACCCTGTATAGTTATTGTACTTTGATGACTGACAAACTGACAATCATAATGGTGTATAACAATCTACACGTAATAATTTCTTTCGAACCATAACAAACAACTAATCCAATTAAAATATACAAAAGTAACCGTTATAGGAAAAACTAATACAATAATCGATGACATTAGTTATTGAACTTGAAATTACAGTATACGTAATGGAATATGTCAGCTTTGTTTTTCATTGTCTATCGTATTCAGCAACATTTTTTGCTAGTATGTCAAGATCTGAATCACAAACAAATCTAGCTGCATATATGTATATGTAAATATAAGAACGGATATATACATTGGTATTTGTATCTCTTGTAAATATATATGAAGAGACAGACCATCTTTTGTAGCATATTCATAGACTCTCTGGAAATATATACTTGATACTCCCGAGACACAAGCAGACGTCTATGAAGCGCTCACTGGCCTACTTTATTCCGCTGACCAAGGGTTGTCTGTAATTTAATAGTAACACGTTACGTTCTTTCGAGGATGAGGCAATGAAAATTTAGTAGTTATTAAATTTCCACCTTTATAATATTTTTTTCGTTGGTACCAGGGTTTGTGAGAAATAGTGCATTCTGTGAGTCGGATAGAACCTCGAAAAATATGAATGTTTCTAGCCTAACAAGTCTATATCACCCCCCATTTTCGAGGATGCTGAACACGATGGCGTTGGTAAAATTCCTCTCCGAGGTCGCCCCCCCCCCGCAAATGGCCAAAAAAAACCCGAAAGTGGTAAACAGCGTATCCGCTTCTCCTATTAGCCGAATTTGTGTTGCCCCCGTTTTTGAGGATGCTGAGCACGATGGTGATGTCGATACCCCTCATCGATCCCCGCTAACCCTCCAAACGGCCAAAAACCACCCCCGAAAGTGGTAAACAGCGGATAGGCCGTCTTCTCTCGGCTAAACCCGTGTTACTCTCAATTTTTGATGATGCTGAGCACGATAATATTATCGAGACCCCTCCTCGACCCCGGTAACCCTCCAGATGACCAAAATCCACCCTCGAAAGGGGTAAACCACGTATCCGCTGTCTCCTACCAGCCAAATTTGTGTTACCCCCCATTTTCAAGGATGTTGAGAACGATGTTGATGTCGGGACCCATTCTTAATCCCCGCCAACCTCCCAGATGGTCAAAAACCACCCCCGAAAGGGGTAAGCCGCGTATCCGCCGTCTCTTACCAGTCAAACCTATGTTACCCCCCGTTTTCGAGGATGCTGAGCACGATGGTGATGTCGAGACCCTTCCTCGATCCCCACCAATCTCCCAGTCTGCCAAAAACCATCCAAATTTTTACCTGGGTAAAAAGCTGCAGATCCAACAAAATACACCGATCTGCTGAACGGTGAGATTTTTTACCGAGCGATATTTCTGAATGGGTGAAATTTGGTTGATAATTGCCCGGTACCTTTACTCAACGTGCTATTGTGTGTACTCTTCGCCGCCGAGAGCTAGCGTACTTTTTTTTGAATTAAATTCTTCCATAAAAAAATCAAAAAAGTAGGAGTATAATGATACTTTTGCCCGCTTAGTGGAAGTAAGAGTGTAATGATATTTTTGGCCGTTTGCTGAGCGAGGAGAGGTCGCGATATTTTTTCATGCTAAGTATCCTCAAAAACACGGGTTTAGCCGAGAGAAGACGATCTATCCGCTGTTTACCCCTTTCGGGGGAGGTTTTCGGCCGTTTGAGGGGTTGCGGGGGTCAAGGAGGAGTCTCGGCAACACCATCGTGCTCAGGATCCTCGAAAACGGGGGGTAACACGGGTTTAACCAAGATAAAACGGCCTCTCCGCAATTTACCCCTTTCGGGGGTTGTTTTGGCCGTTTGGAAAACTGGCAGGGGCCGAGAAGGGGTCTCGACATCACCATCGTGCTTAGCATCCTCGATGGGGTGTTACACAGGTTTGGCTGGCAGGAGACGGCGGATACGCGGTTTACCCCAATTCGAGGGTGGTTTTTGGCCGTTTGGGGGGTGAAGTGGGGTGACTTCGGAGAGAAATTTTATCACCGCCATCGTGTTCAGAATCCTCGAAAACAGGGGGGACATAGTCTCGTTAGGCTAGAAAAAATTCATATTCCTGTCCTTACAGAATGCACTAAAATATATAAACATTATTTTTTTATTTTCTCAGAATTTGAATGTTCATTTATCTGCTTGGTGTTCGATTTTACATTAAGAAATATTCGTAAAACGTGAAATAAAGGTTTTCAAACAAAAAATTCAATTTATGTCGAACTTAATACAAACTTATAAATCTTCTGTAAACTAAATCATAAATAACAACACACCGCATGTAGTAAACAGCCCACAAATTCAGAGCCAAAGGCTATCCGGATGGGGTTACACATTTGAGAAAACGCAGACAACATCTATTACCCACCGACATTGCTAGTGGCGGTGCCGGAGATCGAACCCAAAACACAGCAGAGTCTGCCCAAGTACATTCAGCACTCAGCGTAATCTAGCCTTGGTATCTAATATAAACATCACAATATGAAACGAATATGGCTGAGTACCAGTAAATATTCTAGCTGCTTATTTTTAAAGCTACCCTCGAAATTTCTCATATCTTTCCCACTGTCTCGCTCACTATTCTATCGTCTCCCACACTATTCGACAACCTGCTCCAATATCCCATTACTTTCTGCTAACTTTCTATTGGTTCATTATCTTCCCCCTATTTCCTTCTACTATTCCACCGTCTTCCCACATTCTCACTATCTCCCTCTATCTTCCTACAGTTTCTACCTCCTTACCTCGCTCTTACAGGATGTCCCCTCACGTCCCCCTTCCATTTAGTACAAGTACAAGGAAAAAGCCATAATATTTTTTCAATTTTTCAACAAAATTTAATTGTGCGTAACTGCACCGAAAACCCAATATATTTTGCAAATTATCAAAAAAATATATTCCGAGAGAGGAATTATAGAAGATAGTTTTTTCAATTTGTGCAAATTATTTTTGTGGAACAACTCCAATGAAAATTTCAGTTTTGTAAACTATTGAAAACATTCGATCCGCGTCTCGAGGAAATATGTTTTTCGAATTTATAACAAAATTTCAATTTTTTAGCAACTGCAACAAAAATTTCACTTTTGGAAAATAAATATCGCTACATGGAGCGTTATTTACGTAAATGCAATGAATATTGCTGCACGGAGCATAAATTTACGTAGGTATGGTGAATATTGCTCCTGTTAAAGAACGCTATAACCCCGATATACTTTTCGACGTTGTAACAAAATCCGACTTAGGAAATACTTCGTAAGAAAAGCGTGCTTCACGTAAAAACGCCGTGGAGGAGGTTTTTAATTCTTGGAAATATATTTTTGCTCTTCGGAGCGTTTTTTATGCCAAATTTTCGCTAACTCTTCGAGGAGCGTTAATTTGGTAAGTGTAGTAAATGTCGCTGCACAGGGACGTAATGTCGCCCCGACCATCCAATTTTAGAAAGTATACTAAAATTGGACTTGAACTTCGAAATTTCCAAGATTAAAAACCCTTTTACGAATCCACGTTGTCAAGCACTGCAACTCTTACGAGGTATTGAGTATGAGGACAAGTTAGTCCAACGACTATTCAAAGTATATCGGAAGTTATAGCGAAAATAGCCCTTAGCGACATGGGACCCCCATCATTTCCTAGCAGTCGGATTTGACGGGGAAATGATGTATTTTGACGGGGTTTGCCCTAAACCGGTTCCTCAGTGATTCGGAGTCAAAAAAGTATTATTACCATGTACTCACACGTGCATGGGATCTGCCTTGCCTGAACGTAAAATTTGTTATTGCATAATACAAACGAAGTAGAAACGCTTCAAGCAATTTTAAGCTCCGAGGAGCGACCAAAATTTATGTGAATTAATAAATACGTTTATAAGACAGGCAAGCATAAGCCCACCAAAATTTCAGTTACATGAAACTTTTCTTGAATCTTTTTGTGCATCGTTAGCTTTTCAAACTGCATATTGGATGGTAGTTGGTACCGTATGAATCGTCCCGTTCCTCACCATGTGTTGTACACGGGTCAGACCATTGTTTGTTAACATTTTCTCTGAAGAAGTTGTTGTAAAAACATAAATTTTTTAAAAGATTAAATATACATATTTTGAACTTTATATTGTCTTTTACTTGTGTTTTCTAACAAAATTCCCTTTCAGATTTAATTTTAAGAGAGTGTGAAACAGACAGTGTTAGATTTATAGTGTTACGACGTCTTCCAATTGATACCATCAGAGCCGCAGTTAAGCATAAACGACAGTAAGTATGATTTATCCATTAATCTCCGTCTGAAACAGTCACGTTGAACCCTAAAAATTTTGTGAACGTAATATTATTATTTAGAATTTAAGAAAAGGTTGAGGAAAAAGAAAATTAATTTTTTTCTTTTTCCTATTTTTTTTTATTTTTCTAAGTTTTTCGAGCAGAAAATACGTCCTTCAGACTTCCATCAAAGCATGGATCGTTCACACTCCAACCACCAAAATTTAGCAACTACCTTGAAAATCTTTATTACGAACCGGCGTTGTGTGGCACTGCATCTTAGGCATAATATTGAATATGAGGGCGAGTAAAAAGTTACGCATTAAAGTTTCTGAATCCTTCAAATGTGCATCTTAGTATCCATTTTAGCAACAGCAACAAAACGTCCATCAGACGCACATAGCATGGATCGTTCACAGTCCCATGTAAATTTTTTCTAAATAATTTAAGTGGAAGCTACAAAAATAAATAAATAAAAAAATTATATTGGCATTAAAATCGAATATTTGCCGAAGGCGCCGTTGGTAAAAATAGTAAATTTATGACACTAAAGGCTATTAAACGAATTATGAAATTATTTTTATTGCAAGGAAACGTAGAAAAACATAAGGGGATAAGAGAAATTAAAATAAGATGGACGGCCTTGAAAACAATTACTAAAAATTGTAAAATAAAATTTTACATAAGTTAATTTCACAATATTATTATTGAATCTAGTATAAAAATTACAAATCTAAACGGATTTAGAAATTTTTTTGAGGCAGGTCAATGTTTTGAATTTTTTTTTTGTAACAGTTTCAACTTTACTGTGCAATTATTTTTGTGAGTTTTTGTTAACAGTTTGAAAAGTTTTTTTCTAATTAGCCATACAGCCAATCGCTACTTAAAAAAACTGTAGAAAAACTTAATAAATATTTCGCTGCTGAAAATCATTCATTGAAAACTAACCTACAACGACAGAGAAAATAATTTGAAGATCACAAAAAAGGAAAAGAAAACATAGACACACGCTTCTCGCCCTGGGATCTGTCAGGACATTTTTAATAACAAACAATTATAGAGGACCACTATAAATTAGAGGGTGTTACAAAGAAAAAACAACAGAGCATACGAAGCTAAACTATTCAGATATTCACACAAAATTTATAACAAAATTTTCGTTTCTTCCAAAAAGTAGATGATGCAATCAAAAACTGGTTTATTAAATTGATTAGGAAGGGAAAGTATATTAAAAGGTGATTGATTTTTGTATTTAATAAGCTTCGTATATAATCTGTCACAAGATATACTTACAAAAAATATTCCCAATAAAATTCAGCATAAAAAAGTGTTTATTACCTAAATTATTTAGAACACAGGTTTTCGATAAATCAGATATTGAAATTAGGGGTTACATTCACAGATATTCACGAACATGGATGGTATATCATGTATTTTAGGTATATTTTTGGAACTCTGTGATTTAATGTAAGGTATTGAAATGTCGCGTGTTCGATACCGGCCGCCGCCCCCGCCTAGAATTATAAGTGATACATTATACAGGGTGTCTCACCGGGAACTGAATCGATAATTGCTAATGTCGGTGTGGCCAATCCAACTAAAATAATTACAAGCAGCTGGCACTTCCGCTTTATACCGGAAGTCGATACCAACTTGCTTATTTTAAATGGAACACCCTATATATTTTAGGGTTTCCGAAAAGAGAATAAAATTCTGAGTCGAAAATATGTAGCATATGCTATACCTAAACCTAGCGGTTTCAGAGATATTTGACCTTTTATAGAAAATTTGACAGGTGCAACGGTTTGCAAGAACCGTTATAACTTTTTTCATGTAAAAGATACTCATTTGCTTCTTGTCACATAAAAAGAACACAAGAAGAACTACGTTTTACAACCGAAATAAATTCAATAATATCATAGTAAGTGTTCCGTGTTTCGCGTTACATTTTGTCAACTTCAAACCGCGAAAACTTGTTTAGGTCAAATGGAACACCCTGTATTTTTTTACGTCAAGTAGTGTAAAATTGAATTCCCTTTTTTCTGATATTAACATCGTTAAAGTTACAACTTTTTGAAATATTTGATTTTATTAGAAATTCATGTATAGGTAAATTTTTGTTTTTTTTTTTTAGGTGAAAGATATCTGAATATCTTACAAAATTTGAATAATAACTATTTAGAAAATTTTCCGCTCGCCGAACATAGAAACATTTTTTATCAGCACGACAGTACTCTCCCACATAACGCATATTTAATTAATAATTATTTACAAGAAACTTTTTATGATCAATGGATTGCCAAAAATGGATTTTTCTTATGGCCTCCTCGCTCGCCCGATTTATCAGCTCTGGATTATTTCATTTGGGGAACTATTAAAAATAAAGTTTATGAGAGCCCATTAACAACCATTGAAAAATGTATGCAAAGAGTAAGAAATGCATTTCAAAACATATCACAGGATTCAATTAGAAGAGCTACCCATGAGGAACTAATACGAAGGCACGAAAAATGTTTCGAGGTTCAAGGGCGGAATTTTGAACAATTATTAAATTAAAATGAAATCATATTTTAAATTGATCTTATCTCTGTCATTTTAGTTCATGCCATATCTTCAATTCGATTAATACGCATGTTAGAGTGTTAGTGTTATTTTGCGTTTTTGTGGATATCGAGTAGCAAATGTGCTGCAAGTTCTTGATATTACTTTATCACATTCTCCATAAATAATAAACAAATTTAAAAAGTTTTCGTTGGTATAATTTAAAGGTGCTAGCATTTCTTGACATAAGATAATGACTGATTGTTTCTAATCATGGCTATTTTGATGAAATGATTATAACAATTCATGAATTTCTAATAAAATCGCAAATATTTCAAAAAGTTGTAACTTTAACTCCCACAATGCTAATATAAAAAAAGGGAATTCAATTTTACACAACTTGACGTAAAAAAATACAGAGTGTTCCATTTGCACCAAACAAGTTCGCGTGGTTTGAAGTTGACAAAATGCAACGCGAAAAACGGAATAATTGGTATGATATTATTGAATTTATTTCGGATATAGAACGTAGTTGGATTGGCCACGCCCACATTAGTAATTATCTAAATTTTAAAAATTTTCTGATGCATACTTTTCTCTATATCGATCGATTCAGTTCCCGGTGAGACACCCTGTATAACATGTTCGTGAATGTCTATTAATTCAATCCCTAACTTCAAGAGCTGATTTCTCGAAAACCTCTGTTCTAAACAATTTAGGTAATAAACACTTTTTATGCAAAATTTTACCGGAAGTATTTTTTGCAAGTATAATTTTCTTGTAGGACAAAGGGTTTTCCAGAAAAACGCAGAAAACTACCGAATTGCATTCGGTGCATTGCATGAATTGGGGTGGGTTTTAGGGATTAAGTTCCCACTTGTCGCTTGGGAATTCTTTGTATTTTAAAAGTACATCCTTTCACAAGTTTAATTCCCAAGTGGCTATAATTTTTTTTCTATGGGCTATTTTTGAGCTAATATGAATAGCCTATAATGATATTAATCTTGGAATATAAATTTTGTTCAAATCAATACTGATAACTTAACTAGGATGTTATCATATGTATACATATATCCCTCGCTGTGATATCGATTTTAGTATGACATTTCAAAAGTATATTAATGAATAAGTCGCAGTTATATATCTATTATTAAAAATATAAATGCCAAGCATGCACCCACGCATTCCACGAAAATATTTCCTGAAAACTATTTAAATGTAATGGACCTTTAGGCATACATATATTTTCCAAGTTTTTAAAACTTTTATTTCCATCCTGTTTAAAGCGGTTTGGACTTCCATGCAGTAATTTATATTTAAAGGAAAACTTTACGTGAACTTTAAACAAGTGGAAACTCATCTATTTTTAGGTTGCCGATGTAACACTTGGGTCGGGGCAGTTTTATAGATTCTTTCAGGGAAGAGAGGAACAAATAATATCGGAAAAACTAAATAAAGCTAATAGAATTTAATGAATTACTGACCTAAAATCACAACCCCATATAAGGTTATTTAAAAAATGTCTATGTATGTTATTATTGCAATAGACTAAAACACTTGAACTTTAATAATTTATAGTTATGTACTAGAAATTATAATTGAGTGTGGCTAACGCAAGTACATGTTTAATGAACATTTTGTACAGGTACATGATCCCACTAATAAGTACATAGATAATATATCTTATTGTCAAACCAAATCAAGTTTAAATGAATATAAATTAATCAATATACAAGAAGTAATTAATACAGCAATGAAATTAAAATATAATTCACAACGTTACCATAGATTGGGGTATAAATAATAGGTCTTTCTCTCACAAACTGTATATTTTCTGTAACTGGTTTCAAGGTATAGCGATGAGGTAGTAAGTACTACTGGTACTATATTTATTTGCACTAACTACTACAAATATTGGAGACTGAGAGATTAATGATTTTAACGTAAGATGTGAATGTTTAATGTGCATAAAACCGAGAGTTCAACATCCCATCCTATTCAAAATATTGTGACACTAGCAAACCAACGAGACTTAGATCTGGCCAACTCAAATAATAATGACACCATTGATTACTTAAATCTAAATAATTCGATTATCTCTAAAAAAATCTTAAATGAAAAAAGTCTGCAGGTCCTGACGTTATACCATCTTATATTATCAAAGAATGTAGTGAATTACTTGAACAGTCTCTATACATTATTTTTCATTTAGCTGTGGAAAAAAATACGTTTCCTGCCATATTGAAAAAAAGTGTTGCTATTCCAATATATAAAAATGGTACAAGAGAAAACAGAAAATTATAGACCCATATCAGTTGCAAACGTATTTGAACAAATAATATATAATAGGTTAATTGCGCATTTGGGAAATAAAATTACCGAATGTCAGCATGGTTTTGCAGTTAAAAAATCAATAGTTACTAGTTTAACAATATTTACAGACAAAGTTCTTCTATAGACAGATATGGCCAATGGACATTATATACTTTGATTTTGCTAAGGAGTTTGACACAGCGGTCACGATATTTTGTTAAAAAAAAAAACAGACATAAAATTTCTAACAATTTGCTGCTTTTAAAAAAATCATACTTGACAACAACTAGATATCAGCAAGTAAAACAAATGACCACTCTGTCTGCTCCCTATTTGGCCAGATCTGGCGTACCTCAAGGAAGCAACTTGGGGCCTTTGCGTTTCGTATTTTTTGTCAATGATGTACCTGATTATCTGAAATATTCTAAATGATTAATGTATGCAGATGACATTAAATTATATAAAGAGGTTGAAATCGAGAAAGACACACAATTATTACAAGAGGACATCAATAGTATTGTCTCATGGAGCAAAATTAATAAACTACCTTTGAATGCTAAAAAATGTACTGCCATGACTTACTCAATAAAAGGAAATCTTTTAAATTATTCATATAATATAAATAATTTACAACTGACTGGCGACAAAGCATCTAGCGGTGTTTTTTAATAAAGGCCTTAATTTTGTAGAACGTACTGAAAACATGGTAACAAAGGCATATAGAAACTTGGATTTTGTTATTCGAAATTCAAACATTTTGCAATAGACATTAACATTATTATATTTTTCATTTGTTAGGTCTAAATTAGAATTCGTCTCACAAATTTTGTGACCCAGGGAGTGTGGACAGACATACTAAACTTATTGAAACTGCACAAATTAAATTTCTGTCATACCTATACTAAAAAATAAAAAAAATATAATATATAGAACTGAATTTAATATCCTTAAAATATCAATAAGAAGGAAAATAGCCAGTATTTTATTTATCTCTAATTCAGTAGCGCTACACTCAGTTTATCCAATAAAAAAAACCTGTGGAATTTTGGGGAGGGACGAAAATCTCCAAAATATTTGCACTTTTTCAATATTTTCGAAATATCCGAAAATGGTTCATTTTAGCGGACAACTTCAAATTAATAAATTGTAGCTGATTAAATTCCCTGCCATTTGCATGGCCAAACGTATTTTTTGACCTCAGGTATCGAGATACAGAGTTTCAAAGAGTGCAAAATCGGAAAAACTGCTGAAAACGCTGGTTTTCGATATTTATTTTCCATCTTTCAACATATTTAATGGACTTGTGGTATCTACTACCATTTGCATAGGTTTAACTACCTCCTCCCCTCCCCCCATAGCTGGATTGAATCACCCACCTCACACAATTCAATTGTGTTCTAACCGTGTGCTCGTTCGTTTCAATGTGAATGGTATTGACAGTGAATAGCCGATACGTGTACATGTGATCGTAATTGGATCTTCAATGGCATCTACCACCGACCCAGGACAGTGTTTTATTCCAGGTGAAGATGTAGATCTCCTCGTGTTACTGACAGCCCTAGCCTCCTCTTCCCACAAAAACATCTATTTCGAGAAGAGTGGGAGAGGTAATGCCCCATTATTATTATATTCAGCAGCTTCATGCAAGATCGACCCACAAGATATTCTCTTTCTGCATGCAGTAAGTGGGTGCGACAAGGGAAGAAGAAGGTCTGCAGAATTTACGAGAAGAACACTTCCTACATGATCTGGTAGCTGTGTTCAAAGACCCGGAAGCCACCCCCTATCAGATTTCCGAGGCAGGCGGGAAGTTTCTGTAGGGAACATGGAAACAGAATCCCTTGACAACCTGCGATATCAACTTTTTACTATGTCGGTGACCGAACCTAAATTCCAATTGGCCAGACGGCCACTTATCAAAGACGCGGCCATCCACCATGTTTTTCGAGCATATCTCCAGGTTCAAACAAGGCTGGGTAATGACATTGTACCGTCAATTTGGGGGTGGCCGCTGACGAGATGAGGTGTCGTCCCCATCAGAGCCACACATAATGCAGCCCCAAACAACATATTGAACATCGCCTTTCGTAAATGCAAAAAACGGCGTAGCAATGCAGCCTTCAGCTGCAAGAAAGTAGGACTGCGGTGCTCCACCCTTTACAAGAGCTGCTCGGGGTATGCATGTGAAAATTCGCCAGAGTCTGATCTCCAGGACGAAGAAGCAGAAGGAAAGCACGAAGAAGAAATGATTATGGACGTACCGCTAGGCGATGAAGAAGAGCGTGAAGAAGATGAAACTCCGTACGGTGCCAAACACCTAAAATATTAACTTTACTTCATTAACATTTACTTTACATTTCCCTACTTTAAAATTAATATTACTGACAATAAGATTCGCTATAATATACTACATATAAAAACGCCGTGTTTTAATGTTCTTTTTTTCAACCTAATGAACATCTACTAGTGGAAAGACGAGCTGGGTTATTGTATGCTTTTTCAAACCTTACATATACACTGTATAGTATGAACATCTCAAAGGAGGAGGAGGTCTAAGTCCATTAAATATGTTGAAAAATGGAAAATAAATATCGAAAACCAGCCTTTTTAGCAGTTTTTTACGATTTTGACAAATTTTGCACTTTTTCGAAACTCTGTATCTCGGTACCTATGGGGCCGAAAAATTATTTTACCGTGCAAATTGAGGAAATTTAATCCTCAGCAATTTACTAATTTGAGGTTGCCGCTAAAATCAACCGTTTTGGAAATACTTTGAAAGAACCGAAAAAATTGCATATATTTTTTTTTAAATTCCGCAGGGTTCTTTTTGTTGGATAAATTGAGTGTAGCACTACTGATCACTCACAAACAACAACACCAAGTTTCATTAATTTCGGAATTTTTCTAAGGTACCCCCAGGTTTGATCCTATGACGACTAGCCTATACGGTCTAGAGATACATTATTTTGGTATACTTATAGAACTAAGCTTAGAGAAAACACAGTTTTTTGAACAATTAATATATTTGAAAACTCCCCTAACAATTAGAAAAAACAACTAATAATTTTGTTAAGAAATAACTAGTTATTCTCGTCCTCTTTGCTATATAAAATTCTGTTATGTTTATTTCTTTCTAACTGTTGTATTTATCTATCTTTTTTTTTGTACTTTTTTTGCTTTTTATGTGCTGCCTCATCTCACTTTAATAAGTAATTAATTAGGTTTAAGGCTATTCTGAATGTTACCTATTACTGTTTGTAAATTAAGTGATGTACCTGTAAACTTAGACAATTTGTTCTGTGTTACATCAATAATTAAATGAATAAATAACACGATGGATGATTGTTTATCATTATCTGTATATTAAATTCTAAACCACTTGGGTGTAATATATAATGTTCAATTTAATTACTATATATCACGAGTTTAGCTTCGCGTTTAGACATAGGTTATCCAATTATATGCAAGTACAGCATGTGTTGCAAAACGAATACTCAAACATACTCATATTACAAATTACTAATCACGCTATAGAACCATTTAATATGATAGTGCATTCAACGTGAACGGTAAATCAGATTTGTCGCTTCAAACTTGGTCAAATTAAGATTGTAAATAATTAGATTATACATGAATTTAAGTCGATCATACAAACATATGAATCAAACATTAAAAAAACTGAAGATTATTTTAAGTTTTTTTCGGAAATAGGTGTCCATAAAATTTTGTTTTTAATTGAAAATGATAGATTTATGGGTATTATAAAACCTTACAAAACTTTTTAAAAAGTAGTCATTTACTTTCGGCGTTATATGTAATAAAAATTAACTCGGCGAATGAAGGCTAAGAAACAGTCCCTTGACGCGAAGCTAGACGGGCGACGTCACATGCCTGCTACGCAATATGCGCTGCATATTCTATGTGTTGTCATAGTGGTGTAGTTAGTTTTGCAACTGTTGTGAGCTAGAATGGGCAGAATATTTTTGCCGATATTTATCGTAGTCATATTCATGTGTGCCTTGAAAAAATATGATTGCAAGAAGGTGTTTTGTGCCTGAATGCGCAAACACAACATTGAGTCCTGTGGAACTGCAGAAAAGGCGAAAAACGCTAAAGTACTCCGAACCCAGCAAAACACATCTCTCTCCCCCGTTTTCAAGGGTGAGGAATATGTTGGTGACAGTGTACCCCCAATTTAGCGCAATCATCCCTTTATGCAAAAAACCGCCCCCTTTTCCGGTTTTTCTGCTCTGAGCGTGCGAGGGCATGTCGGATCGGAAATTTTTGCTCAAATCGAGCAACTATCGACACAAGCCACCCCGCCTGACGCTACGGGTTGAAACCATACCCCTAAAAACCAAAATACGTTGAAGAAGCTTCAAATTGAACAGAAATTGGTATACTCCCGTTTTCGAGGATGAGAAATATGATAGTGGCAACATTTTCTCTCCCACCGTTCCCCAATCACCCCTAAACGCAAAAACCACCCCCTTGCTTTTCTTATTTGGGCATGCGAGGACTTGTCGGATCCGTTTTTTTTTGCTTAATTACATAGAATTAAGCAACTTTCGATCACAAGTCATCTCATCATAAGGTACGAATTTGAACAGAAATAGGTTTCGTAGACGAGAAAAACGATGGTGACAATTTTCGACAAGTTTTTGCATTTGGGAGTGGTTGAGAAGGGGCGGGTGAGAAAATATTACCACCATCATGTTTCTCACCCTCGAGAACGAGGTGTACCAATTTCTGTTCGATTTGAAGTTCTTTGAATATATTTCGGTTTTTAGAGATGTTGTTTCAACCCTGGGGATCAGACGGGGTGTCATTTTATATTTGCCTGTCAAGCAGATAAAGCAGTATACAAAACAACTCGATTAACTAGTGAAAGGAGGGTCCGAAAAAGAAAAGTTGAATGGTTACTGTGCAAATCTACCAAATGTTTGGAACACGTGTCTGAACCATTAACTTCTCATAATGCAGAAGACATCGAGCTGCAGAACACTAGAACTGATGTGATGTATCGACTCAAACCCGAATATTAACTCATTATAGAAGTAAAAGTAGTCAAGTTTCATTTTCAACCTCAAGTAAAGATATAGCCACGTCCCCCATAAAATCTGAATTACTTCTACAAAAGGCATTGACTTATTCCAGTCATTGTTATGATTCAAATGCAGACAGCAGCTTTAACACCACTGAATTGACGCTGGTTAAAATCAATATTTATGACCCCCATAATCACGTCTACATTTGGCAAATTATGTGAATCTGCTTACTGGAAACTATCCTTCATATTTGATAACAACAAACAAACTCTCTTTAACGTTCCGAATAGTAAAGATACTGTTACTGCCGTGAATCCAAGTTTTGTTCTAACGAGAACGACACGGAGTAAACCTAATGCAGTTTACAACTGCCGAGCCAGCAAGCATGTGACGTAAAATCATTTAGAACGCGTTTATCTGACTGAAATAACGCAAGCAATTTCTATTACTGCTGTTGTAGTTCGGGATGACTTTTTCAAGCACAGATTTAATATTGTTATTATTAGGTGAAAATCTTAATTTTTCACTACTTTTAATGTATATTAAGGGACGTTTGGAGTAGGTATTCTCTTGAATTCTACTTTCGTGTTGCGTTTCCAAATATATTTTACTACTACTAACCTAAGAATCGGTTTAAATATCTTGTCTTCAAACTCAAACTAAAAAAAATGGACATTCTGCTTTTCGGTACACTTTTTTTTTAATTGTCTTATTTAGATTGCCGCTCAAGCGGAGTTTAGTATTAGCCATTCCACTATTCAACTAAAACACATACATACAGACAATTACAAAACTAACACTCCCTATGGGAATAACGCAGATGAGACTCGAACTTAGAAGTGATACAGCGACTAACCGGATTGCAACTCACACAACCCCGTCTAGTCCACTGTTATCAACTCGGTAACACATTAGAAACGCCACTAATCATTCGTACTCTAGCTAGGATTCGAATCCGGGACCCCATGGTCTCAATCCTAATACGTAAGCATTAGACCACTAAATCAGTAATTTATTAATACCGTATTGTTAATTATTTTGGTCCTATTATACATTATTTATTATCAAAGTACTAAAAGCATCCATTTTTCATCCATATATTTCACCACAATAATTAACATTCATCTGTCAAGCTTAATTTATGCAAAATATAAAATATACATACATATATCATACCATCAAGTCTATATTTTCAAGTAAAATTCGACTAGGCCACTTACGTTTAATGAGATTTACATTTTTTACCACATATGTAATATTCATACCGCATTTTCTTGAATAATATTACTTTATCGATTACTTTCTACCGCAGTGCCTGTTATTTTATACATTTTAATTAGTTTTTTCTATTTATATTCGAGTTGTGTTGATAGTGTTTACATTTTAATGAATTTCGTTAATAAATGAATTGGAATAAATGAAAATTGTAAATATATAAATGTTGGACTTTGAAACGAATTTAATTTTATAATGCCAGATTAAAATTGAAATTAATAATTGCTTCCTATTTTTTGTTAGAACTAAAATGGAATACTTTGATTTTGTATTGGATTAAATATATTTTTTTTAATTTAGTGACCTTTATGGCTCTGAAATGAGAACACAATTATCTTAAATTTATATCTAAATGTTAAAGGCACAAAGGTTTTATAAGTTTCATTATGGAAAAACTTAAATAAATGTTGTGACAATTTTGATTAACTAAGCATTCACATACGGCCGAGGTTGAGCCAATATTTCATTTAAACACCGCGCTAATGTAATTTTAGATTGCAGGACCGGACGGAGTGGAACTGCTTCGACTAAAAAGAAAATTAAAACAACTAAACCTAGGCTCTTTCCGTCGCACACGGATTATAAAATTTGTTAAAAATAGGAACATATTTAAAGAACAAACCTGAATAAAATCACACGAGGCGCATTCTGCGAGATACGTCAATGCTGGGCTGCGCATGGCTGGCCTAAATTTTGATTGTAAAAATCTGGGTTGTATTTAATATTTTGATTTTCTAAAAATTTGTGAAGCGGATTCAATTTAGAGACAAAAATGTACAAAAAGTAAACAAGAAAAACAAACGCGACAAAAAAGGTTACAAACAGGAAAGATTTAAAGATACAAAAGGTATGGAATATCAGTAGAAGTGGATAGGGTAAGCGGAAGTTTTAGTTGTTGAGCTGAGGGAAGTGGAGTCTTCGGTCTTGATTTCGCGTCTTTTTTATTGTAATCCACGCGAACAGAAAAGTTAAATAAACATTTTAAAATGATTTAGGGCCAGTAGTATAAGCGTCATTCGACTTTGTATTCAGGTAAAAAATTAAGACTATAATTATGGCAACAATAGTAGCCAATATACCACGATATTCTAGCCAGCCTGTAATTTTATTCTAAAGTAGGAAAGCTGCTAGTCACCTCGACTAACGTGTAATGTACAGGGCTAAAATTTTGTGTATACTTGATTTAACACTAGTAAAGTAAGAAAATCATAGTCTGCCAGAATTGGTGCGGTTGCAATAGTACTAAATAATAATAATTATTATAATTCTCCAGAGGAGGTGAGAGCTCTAAGAACTTTGCTGCTCCAGGTCCCGATGGGATAAATAACTTTTGGTGGAATAAGTTATCGAGCACCCACCACCATTTGGCCAGAATTTTTAATTCCTAGTTGAATGGGGAGCAGCAAATTCCTTCTTGGGTTGTTGAGGAGCAGACAGTGCTGATCCCCAAGAACGGAGATTTGTCCAACCCAAAGAACTACAGACCGATAACCTGTCTAAACGCATGTTACAAGGTATTTACACGCATTTTGTACACGCAGGTGCTCCACGCAGTTGAACCGGTTTACGAACGGATATATGAGTGACGAGGGTCGAAGAGAGGTGTCGCTGGCTGCAAGGAGAACCTGCTGATCGACAAATGTGTCGCACAGGACTCCATGAAGCATAAGCTGAACCTCTCTATGGCCTGGTTCGGCTACCGCAAGGCATTTGACATAACATCGCATGAAATCATTGTTCGCTTGCTCCGATGACTTGTGGTACCCGGTCCCGGTGAGATGTATTGAAAAACTGATGCCGCTCTGGAAGACTCGCTTTACCATAACATCGGGTAACGATAGAGTCCAAACAGAGTCGGTAATATTCAGAAGAGAAGTATTTCAGGAAGATTCCCTCAGCCCCCTTCTGTTTTGCATCTCACTACTGCCATTATCCGTCTCGCTCCGGAAAACCCGTGGCTACAACTGCAGTACCCCCGGCGACAGGAGGCATAAGGTCACCCATCTATTTTATATGGATGACCTTAAACTGTATGCCTCTGGAGAGAGGAATCTCCAACAGCCCCTTAGGGTGGTACAGGAGTACACGCAGGCTGTCGATATGCAGTTCGGGTTGGACAAATGCACACTGATCCATCTCAAGAGAGGACGATGCGGTGACTACCGAGAGGACGCGCAGCTCGTGGACGGAAGCATCTTACACCATCTAGATAACGGAGAGTCGTACACTTACTTGGGTGTCGAGCAACGTTCCACCCAAGAAGTGAGTGTAGTGAAAAACGCTCTCCGCGGCAAATATCAGCACCTACTCCGACAGATCTGGTCTTCAGAACTGTCGGGGAAGAACAAGGTATCTGCTACAAATATGTTTGCCGTTCCGATCCTCTATGAGGGTCGGAGCCATAGAGTAGGGTGACTGGTTTTTTGTAAAAAAAAATAATATTCATACCCCTTTTAACGTTTGCAATGACGAAATGCCCTTAAAAACCTTTATAAACTTTAAACAGGGAGCATTTTTGGGGACTGGTGATCATAATCTCTGAAAGTCATGACACGCTGCACTTTGCAATAGGTAGATTAGAAATCTAAATAATTTAGGGGGTACTATTATTATTATTATTTAATAATATTGCAACCGCGCTAATTCTAGCAGACTATGATTTTCTTACTTTACTAGTGTTAAATCAAATACACACAAAATTTTAGCCTTGTACCTCACACGTTAGTCGAGGTAGCTATCAACTCTTAGACTATAAGAAAATATATCGATTTCAAAGTTGTATGATTGAATAAGATGTACATTTTGATTTCTCTAACACCTAATTCATATTTCCAGTTTAGCCGGAAACAGCATAAACTTAACGGACCATCCTGTGTATTAAAAATTTAGATTGCTCAAAAAATTCCAAGTACAAAATATATAGCCCACCATATCTACATCTTTGATAGTTTTCGAGGAAGTGACAATTGAAATGTTTTATCGATCATAAATTATTCTATTTGCACGTTGAACTTTCTTCGAGAGAAAAATTAGCCGCAGGCAGATTGACAGACTAACAGACCGACAGATAGACAGACACATTGACGGTATACCAATTCGAATATATTTGCTATTGGATTTAAAATGTCACTTTCATCATAATCTAGAATTCATATTTTATCACCACGTCAATATTTTCTCTAGGCAAAAACAAAGTAGAGTAATGCTTTCATCCTTTTATACAATATTTCTTGAAATATAGTTAGTTATCACTTGGCGGTGTGACCCTTTCAAAGAAATATATCTTCACCCCACATCTTCTAGCGACTTGTACTGCAGTACATTCGCAGAAGCGATGACTATGTGGTGGATATATCATTTTTCGGAGGGGGATGTAAAGCTGCGGGTCCCTTGTCTATTGAATGCAGGCAAGTAAAAGATTCGTAGTCTTCCAAAGAAAATAGGTTCGGTAAAATTCCTGGTTGAGGGTAGCTGGTCTACAGGTGTCGGTATTAGGCCTCAGTAACTGATAGAAACAGAATCATTATTGAGCTAAGTGGATGCATCATGTTTTCGTATTCTGTTATAACAACGTATTACATAATACTTTTACGAATAACAAATCGTTTCTGTTTTCAGAAGGTAACTTCATCAATTAGTTAATATCTGGCTTGGCTACTGAGGCAAATATAATTGGATATTTTATATATTTTTTTAAATAAAATAAATATGTATAAGTATGCTGAGACGTACACTTTCGTGCAATGAAATCCCGTACACCTATTTTTCGATATATTAACTCATTCTTTAATTATTTGTCAGTGTCCGTGTCATATTTTCGCAATGCCAACATGAACATGAAAAAATGTCTCTCTAAAATTGAAGAGGGATGGTCTATGAGATCAGTTGCTGAATAAAATTACTGCTATGAGTGTGAAGAAAGGGGGTAAAGAGGAAGGTAGCGTATAGAAAAAATATGGTTTAGGCTGATCGAGAAGTTCAAATCTCGTTCAAGATGAAGCGCTCCTTGGCTTTCCAGCATCGAGGCCAACAGCAAGCCGTAGGATAGGAAAATCTGAATTAAGAAACTGTACAAGTGCCAAGAAGACCATATTAACAGAAGAACAGAAGCAAGCCCATATTCTGTTTTGTTTAAATTATGTTGGAGTTTTGGAAAAATGTTGTATTTACCGATGAAAAAGTTTTTCAGTCTAGTAATGACGGACATATTGGGGTGTATCGTCCTGCAAATACCACATTTCACGAACCTTACGTGTATCTGCGGAACAGATCCGGGCGGTTTTCTGTTAATATTTGGGCATGGATAAGCGCGCATGGTTCTGGTGGCGTGCCGATCTTCCGGCAGCCTCTGTAGCCAAACTTCCGCTTATCCTATCCGTCTTTACTGATATTTCATACCTTTGCATCTTTAAATCTTTTCTGTCTCTTTCTTCTTTTATGTTTGTTCATGTTTGTTTCTTGTTTTCCTTTAGTACATTTTTGTTTCTAAATTAATTTCCCATCGGAATTTTTCAACAAAAATCAAAATTTTCGAAAAATCAAAATTATCAAAACCAAAGTTTACGCTAGCCTATGTGCAGCCCGGCATTTACACGTTTAGCAGAACTTTCCTCGTTCAGATTGAGGTACTTGCGTTGGCATCAAAATTAAAAAAAAAAAAATGTGAGAGTATCTAAAACCATGTTTAGTTATAAGTTTTTTAAAATCTGTTTTTGTTAGATATAGAAAATGTTACCACCTATTTTAATTCAGCTTTTATGTGAAAGGAGTTTAGGTTAAGTTTTAAATCGTGTTTTAGCCAAACCAGTTCTATTCCGCCCGACCCTGCAACCCGCCACCGCGAGCTACGCGGTGGTTGCATGGTTAGTCCCTGGAAAAGGTTCTGGGGCGGCACATGTATTGTACTCATAATATATAATAAAGAAGTTTTGAATTTGAATTTGAATTTGACGGCGTGGCGTATTATGGGGAATGGTAGATTTAATGGACAAGTTTATAGGGAAATTTTGGAAAACCTTATGCTTCCTTCAATTGAACAATTATATCCAAACAACACCTTCATTTATCAACAAGATAATTGCCCTATTCACACTGCCAGGATAATTACTCAATGGTTTGGGAACAATAATATTGAATTATTACCGTGGCCTTTGCAAAGTCACGACATAAACCTAATTGAGAACGTCTGGGATTTGCTAGTAAAAAAAATTTATAGACGAAACTTCTGACCAAGAAATGAAGAGGAATTGTGGTCGGCCATTGAAAATTGCTAGGAGGAGCTAAGAGAAAAAGAAAATTTGTCGTAGACCAATTGCTTCTATGCCAACAAGATTTAATCACGTCTTGGAAGGAAACGGAGCCATGACGAAATATCAGGTTACATTATTTACATAATAAATACAATCGTAGTTATGTGCAGTCGTATCTTTGATTTTTTTACCGTAAATTTTTACAGTTGTTGTAAATCGAAATAATTCCCATCGAATGATGTGAAAAAGGTGAAAAAGCAAAAATCACAAAAATACGGATTAACATTATTCAAATATCTTAGTTACGACGTTTCACAATCAATGCCAGTTTTTTATAACCTGTATTGTCCTATATGATAATGAATAGAAAACCTAAATTCCAAAAAGGCTAATTTACACTGCTCAATATCAGTAAAAACTGAATTACTTTATTTTTCAAGTATACGGGATTTCATTGCACAGAAGTGTATTTCTGACTGTATTTTTCAGCCATGATAAATTGTTATAAATTTGATAATTGCGCCTAACAAGTAGAAACAAAATTAGGATTTCGATTGATTCCTTATCACTGAAAACTGCGATTGTTAATATTTGGCTTTCCTGCACAAAATTATTTTTCGTGATAATTGCAAAAGATTTAGAGCCAAACAATAATGTATTATTAACAGCTGAAGCGTTAATAACAGTACTACTGCAAGTAATTAAATTCAGCTAAAAAAATATTCAAAAAGTGCAACAAACCTAATATACCTAAAATGTATATGATCTGGATTCGTATTAACTACTTTTCAAATATTTAGAAACTAAATTTTAACTACCGTGTATTTCTGTTAAGCAATACTAAAACATTTGGGAACACATGGCTTTGTGAACACAACTTCTTACTATATCAAGAAAACTCTATTCAAACGCCATTTGTATTTAGATCTAAAAATAAAGTATATAATGTTCTTAGCTGCGAACTTGAATTCAGATATAACATGGAATCCCACTCAAGGAATATTTCTAAAGAACTCAATAAAAACCTGTCATTATTAAGAAAAATTGTACAACCACAGTATACATGGTTTATTTGTTACTTGCCTCTCTCTCGTACCGTGCTGAATTATACCGGATATTACCTGGGGACCACTCATCTCATAGGTCTAGAATGTTCTAATTACAGAGCGACTCGTGCTTTATATGGTTTGCCTATTATGGAGAAACTGATAATTTCTCAGAATGTGACAAAGTATACCCTCTGCCTACATATGTTAAATTCTAATGAACGTATAGTATATACAGGGTGATTCACATAAAACTCCTCAAGCAGTTTCCGTATTAATGAAAAGAGGTATTCAATTTCTGTAAAGGCCAGTCGTTACATATTTTTGGTGGCTTTATTTTGTCGTTAAAATGTTGTTAATGAAAGTGGTGTCCGCGACGTCGCGATGCCGGAAAGAAAATTTTCGGTGACTGGAACTTTGAACGTATAATATTATTAATATTTGTTTAATTCTACGTACTTTTTGCAGTGTACATTTTTCTATTAAAACCAGTGGCTTTCGAGATAAATCGAAAAAAATTATTCGGTCAAATATTTGGTAACTAGCAAAAAAATTAAAATTCGCTTAAAGATAGGCACTACATACAATAGGTAGGTACTTAGTTTAAAGTGATTCGCAATCTTTCAAATAGTTGTACAAAGATGGCATTGAAGTGAAAATTATTTTTTGATAGCTGGAACATTGAAACATAGCATACACGACAAAGAACCAAATAATATACATATAATTTTGTAATGAAATATTTTTTAAAAAGGCCAATGTCTTTCAAATTATCTAATATTTCCTATTTCTAAATTTTTTAAAGTATAATTTTCATTAAGCCGTCTATTGTTTTGTTAACTATATAAACTAGTGATCCTAAGACTAGTTTAATAATATAAAGTCAAGTATGTTGTGAGGTAATTTATTTTGAAGTTTGTTGACATACAATCAATTTTTAAGTTTTTGAATGCATTTGTTATTACAAGATAATTCAGAAATGGTTGTGTACACCAACGAAGACAAATTAAACATGATTTTGATCTATGGAGAGTGTAGAAAAAATTCCCATGAAGCCAAAAGGTTATTCCAATTAAGGTTTCCTAATTTGTCTAAGCCAGATCATAAGACCTTTATTTCTTTAACTAATAATTTGAAAAATTACGGAAGTTTTAAGGAGAAAAAGCATAATAACTGTATGACTGGTGGTCGAGAGGTGAGCGCAATTGCCTTTCACCAAAAAGTTCCGGGTTCGATCCCCAGTAGTGAAGTGGAAAATACAGTGAGAGGGATTTTTCCACTACACACATATTGGGTGTATGTCCCTTGTCTCTAAATGTGTAGCCCCTCCCACACAAGGCCCTTCTAGAGCCTTCCGGAGGGTGTCGTCATTACCTGTGGTGTTATTTATTATCAAATAAACAGTTAACGGCTACAAACTCAATTCAATTTATTAAGCTTTTTCTCATTAATTACATTTCATAATCTGTATAAATTATTTATGTAGTCTTAGTATTGTATAACTGCACCTAGATGACTAAACATCTGTATGTGCAAAGAATAAGTATGCCTTGTTGATAATTTGAAATGTTATATAAATATACACTTAATTACTAATAAGGAAAATACACTATAATTTATTTTTTAAATCTATGATTGTTAGTAACAGTTAGTAATATGATTTAATACACAAACTAGAAAAGTACCATAAACTTTTGTAAAGTCTGTAATATTCCAACCTATCTGCAAGTGCCTTATATAAATAAGGACTCAACAAATTGAACCAAAACAGCTGTTCTCCCTTACGAGCGCTGAATTATATTTTAAAATATATTCTTTCCTATTATTTGGGTCTTCTACCACATGTATTATTGTCCTCTTCAAAAATAAATCACCGAATCTACAAAATAATAGAATTATTGGAAAAAAAGCCTCTGCGTCCGTGACGTTTACGCCAAAGGAATAGCCAGATGTTATGTTTTTACAAATAATATAAATCGGAATAAACACAGAAATAATACATTACATTATCCCGTATTTACAATATCCCGTGCGAATGTGATAAATGTTATGTGGGTGAGTCATCCCGACCTTTCAGTGTGAGGTTGGATGAGCCCAAGAATTACATTAGAAAGAATGAAATTCAGAAATGAAAGATTTGTGAACATGCTTGGGAAAACGGACATAGAATAAATTGGGACTCGGCAAAAATTTTAACAAAAGAAGCAGATACCAAAAAAAGAAAAATTAAAGAATCAGCAATAATCTTATTAAATGAAAACAAGTGCGTATCGAATTGTTCTGTAGATATTTGTACAACCTGGCTACCAATGTTAAAAGAAGAACTTAACAAAGTCAACATTATCTAAAAGAAAATATCATCAGTTCTATGTTCTGTGTAAGTAGTAAGTATCTATGGAAATAACATAAACAGAATCTTAAAGCTGTGTATTTGACATACACAGCAAAATAAGAGTTCTTCCAAAAAAGCTTTGAAAACGGAAAGAGATTACTTTCCGAAACGTCAGCAAAATACATTATTTCTGTGTTTATTCCGATTTATATTATTTGCAAAAACATAACCTCTGACTCTTCCTTTGGCGTAAACGTCACGGGCGCAGAGGCTATTTTTTCCAATAATTCTATTATTTTGTAGATTCGGTGATTTATTTTTGAAGAGGACAATAATACATGTGGTAGAAGACCCAAATAATAGGAAAGAATATTCGTAGAATGCCACAAATGACTTTCAGACAATATTGTAAAATATTTTGTGTAAAATATTGCGTATTTTGTCTAAACACAGTTAGCACTAAAATACAATGACTTGGAATGCTCGAATGCTACGAAGAATATGTGAGGCCTCCTTCATAATATTATAATTCCTATATTTTATATTTTTATAAAATATCCTTCTGCTATAAAATTGCTTATTCAGTGACGATTATCAATTTTATTTTCGATTGGGATTGTATTTTTGATTGGATTTGGACCGCTCTACTGCGGTGGAACTTAATAGTGTCTATAAGATGCGAACTCTGGGTATTGAAGGTATGACTTGCACTGCACTGACGAGATCCAAAATTAGGTCGAAACCGGTCTGCAGTTAGTGACATCCTGAGATATGAAGGAGGCCTCGCATCTTCCTCGTAGCATTCGAGCATTTCAAGTCATTGTATTTTAGTGCTATTGTTTAGACAAAATACGCAAATTTTACCATATAATTCAGCACTCGTAAAGGGGGATAGCTGTTTTGGTTTAATTTGTTGAGCCCTTATTTATATAAGGCACTTGCAGATAGGTTGGAATATTACAAATCCTATATTTTATATTTTTATAAGATTACCTTCTGCTATAAAATAGCTTATTCAGTGATATTAATAAATATTAAATTCACGATCCTATATAAATCTCATTGTAAGAAATTATTTTTTTTCATAATGTGATAATCGTTCTTTATGCTTATCCCTCTCCTTCGATCAAAGGTTAAGAGCATGATTTGAGAGGGACACATCGAGGTCGAAATATTGAAATTAGAGATCCATCGACACATCCTTCTGACTTTTCGGCTCAATTGAAAAATATCACTTTCAAAGAAGACTTGATGGAATATCTTTTGACAAGCTGGGAGTGAAATGAGATGACACCGATTTTTGAAAATAAATTTGTTTACGTGAACTAGTATGAATGTTACAGGGTATCAAATTGTCAACGGATATGTTGTAAACACAATTGAACATAATCAATCGTGCTTAAATCAATGATCTATCATGTTTGCAATTTCGAAGAGCTTCAGCCATCATTTAATGTTCTCATGCGATGCTAAGACATGGATGTCAATATGAAAGGACCCCACACATTTCTTATGGGAAATGGCCCTCGTTGAAACTCTCTGGAATTGATATATGTTATTCCTTTTGAGCTCCTGATCAAAAGTCCTCATGGCCGCAAAGTCGAAAAATTTACACTTTTCCAGATATGTGGAGAGTCGATTTTTCGGGATTTTTTCACTACTAGTATGAAGCCATGGTCCTTTCAATGCGACTTTGCTAGTGTTCTACGGAGGTTTTTTGAGTCGCTGATTTCAAATTCGATTTCGATGTCAAAAGTAGCATTTCACAGTCGACAACTGTCAGTGGCACTGTCAACTCGCCTTGTTTTTCCTGAAAAAAATTATCAGAATGGGTTTTATGGGTTGCTGATTTCGAATCCAGCACTGGTGAATGCGTCAAATATAAAATCACGTTATAATTCGGTCAGCAATGAACAAAAAGAATTTCACCTCGTACTGGCGTGTAGAGTAGAGTAGATTTATTAGAGTAGATTTATTAGTGTTAAAATACAAAAACAAGGGTTTTGATTCCTTTTCTATATCAATCAGAGCTTCAGGAACACATCCTCATATCAGCTTACATTTCACTCAATGCTCATTTGAAGAATCCCACAACTTTATTCCCTTTTGGTTGCGGTTGGAAACTTGAAACAAATAAATATATTTTCAATTGGTTTAGTGTAGATCAAGTACCGCAATCTATTGATGATGTACCGCTTGAGAAATATTGGAGCGTTGTAAATTATTTTCCATTCAATGTAATGTGCTCGCTGATTAATAGATCGATGAGACCGATCAATATTTCGGAAAAAAATTATGGTGTTTCATACGAAAGTGATTCTGAGGACGAAATCAGCTACGGGAGTGATAATGGAGATTTAGATATGAGTAGCGGAGAATTCGATAATCAAATTTATTTTATTAAAATATTGCGCGATATTTATTTATTTATATTTATTTTAAATACAAATCCAACAGGCGGAAATTCAACTACAGGATACGGAGGTGAACTAAATATAAAATGTAACAATAGAAAACAGCACGAATAAATATGACTAACACTAAAAAAAAGAACCATAAATATGACAATAAAAGAAACAAATACAGTAAACAGTGGAAATAATCTTACAAATCGAATAGGAGAATAGATAACATACATTTAAAAACAACATATACGCACATATATAAATAACTACGGTATAATAATGGTAACTAGCTATAAATAATTTTCACTTACTTGATCCTACAATGAAATATAGTAACCCTGTCTTTAATGTTGCAATAATTAGATATCATCTGATATAGAGGAGATGCCTTAAGAGCATTGGTGTTAGCTGTAAGGAGATTAAAAATGTTGTTTTCCCGCGCTGAGATCTCTCGCACCCTTATATAAATCTGTCTGAAAATACCCGGACAGTCCAAAATCTGATCAACAATTTTATATAAGAATATGATTAGCTATGCGTTTTGACAGTTCTGTAAGGTCAAATCGCGTTATTAACAGTTCATGCGGGAACCCTCTTGGTGGATATACACTATCTAATAATATATACACTGCAGATTTTAAAAATCGTCTTTGAATTATTTCAAATGTCCCGATGGCGACGCGCGACGTGAGTAACATAGATTGGGTTCCAGACTATTGTTGCGTATTCTAATTTCGATCTAACAAAGGATACATACAGCAATCGAATTGTAAACTTATTGGAAAAGCGTTTTGAGGTTCTAATGACAAAACCGAAACATTTAAATGCTGATGACTCAGTAGCTTCAATATGTTTTAAAAATGTTAGTTTAGGATCAAATATTACTCCAAGATCTTCTATGAGGTCAGGTCTGCTCAATAGTGTATCTTCCAATTTATAGCTGAATTCAATAGAATATTTTTTCCTTGTGAATGACATGTTACATTTAGGTGCATTAAGTGGTAAGTTGTTTTGTGTACATCTTGAGTTTATTTCATTAAGTACATCCTGCAAAAGTTCACAATCTTCATAGAGTTTTCTTTCGTGTATTAACTTAAGATCATCTGCATAGATTAAATAATGTCACAATATCATCAATAAATATGACAAACAGGAGAGGTCCAAGAGTCGAACCTTGTGGTATCCCGGACAACTGCAAGAATGTCTTTGACTTGTAGCCGCGGTATTGAACAAACTGATATCTGTTTTTTAAATAAAACGAAAAAAGCTACACACGAGTATTAGATAAACCGATATCAATTTATATAAAAAATATCACATGAGACTATAATAATATATCGATAATAGGTGCAAGTAAAAAAAAGTTACTTTCGATTCAGTGAAAATAAGCCTGCTTTATCTCTCACATTTCAATCTACGACGTTTCTATACCATCTGAAATTTTTATACACGCTTTTTCTATTGAAAATTGTATAACAAGAAGGAATTGAACTAGTGGAAACTGTAAAATTTTTATGTACTCGGCAAAGAAATTAAGGTAGCTACTAACATGTTTAGCAACTTAATTAGTAAATAATATTGCTATAAAACTAATTAAGTTCTATCCAGTTGAATTTAATAAACTCGCATTTTATTTGAATAAAATTGAATTAAACCATGAAAATAAAATATTTCTGATTATCCCTTTATTTTAATGGAGAACCGCCATAATTTTAATTATTAGATTTTTTCAGTTCACAACAATTCAGGAATTTTATATTCAAATCTAAGTTGATTGAATACAGCTCGAAATATTCTACACCACTGATCAACCACCTCACTGAATTGATTTTTGAATCGTTTCCAACTTTCTTCGGGAACAATCCGCTTGTATTTAAGGCCCTTTAGGCTTTAAAAGTAATCTGCATAAAAAGTCAATACCAAGTATAAAAACAGCGCATTTAAATTAAAATTCCATATTAGATATGCAAATTATGCAAGTGCTAATATCACTTCCCTTTTTGTACCGGATAGAGTACACTATTTATAATAATGTTTATCAAATTTCTGTACGCTTTGTGTACTAATTTCCAAACATCTACGTTTTAAAATTTTAGCATACAGTAAATAAATCTCAAATTTAAAGAAATTTGTAGATAAAATCAGAACTCAACGTATTCAAAACTAATTAATTAGTTACTCATTTTTCTTGCTGAAGCTGCCAAGACGATTTGCGCGTGAGTAAGTGACCCATTTATTTTTTACTAGTGAAAAGAAACAATAAATCTAACATAACAACGTTTATTCACTTACTAGAAATGCCGTGTGTAAATAATTTTAACTCATATAATAACAAAAATAATAAATCATAATAGCTAGTTCCATAGTACAGGAAAATATACGTAAAGAAACAGGAAACCAACAAAATCAGGTTAACATAGAGGAATAATTTGAGGGAAAATAAAAAAATTCAAATACATTTTACTATAATTGAAAGTTGTAAATCGAAAAGGTAAGTATATCAATTCTATACAATTTTTATTTAATTTGAATCAATTAAACTATGAAAAAAGTTTGTAGGAGTCATAGTCATAAGTAACCAACTTTTAATAAGTACGATTTAAAAATGCATTGTTTCTTAATATCTTGTACCACTATTGTGTTCGAGTCTCAGCTGCGTGTCACATACGTACATCCATCCGGTTCGATTAGTGAGTAGTATTTTACTTTTAAATGGTTAATATCAAGTATTATTTTTAGTTGTCGAAATATAAACAGAATATATCTTAACTTTTTTATAAAAATTTGTATGTTGGCCACATTTTAGGTATCTTTCAATTTCTATTAGAGAGGAGTTGTAGTTGATATTGGAGTTTGCTTTTACTGTTACAACTAAAAGGTAAATACTTAGTTTATCGTTAGAGACCTTTAATTGACCTATATTTTAATTATTTGTAAATGGTTTCTAGCTATTTCCTTTATTAGTCCATTAGACTTCTCGGTCTTGGGCTTGCGAGGGATCGTCGGATCGGGTTTTTTTGGGAGAATAATAATAAATTCAGTTAATTTACATTAGAGTACCCCGGAGCGAGAACCGGGGGTTGAACCTACCCCTGACCGTAATAGCAATATCCCAAAAAATAGGAAAATAGAGGGACTCGATAAGATTTTTTATGGATTTTTGAGGGCAGGGATAATGATGGAGGTGGTATTTTTCACCCTACAATCCCGCAACTACCCCCAACGTATAAAACCACCCCCTCTTCCATGTTGCTGGTCCTTGGCATGCGTGGATTCGATCGTCGAAATGAGGTTTTTATGGGCCGATTATTAGGGAAACTAACCATTACTCAACTACATTTGACCTAAGCAACCCCCGGGGGTTAAAACTACTTTCAGGAAGAGCCTAATGACAAGTTTACGTCGAAATAAAAAATTACACAAATATTGTTTATGAAAGAAATTGCGTCAAAGAGTTTATTTTTAAATTTCTGGTTAGTGTCCCAGGTAAGCGCCAGAGAGAACAAAATAAAAATGAAAATATTTTCAAAAATAAAAATTTTCCAGAGTGGAGAAAAATCATTTTCAGATTTCCAATCAGAGCTGGTACCTGGTACGTTTTCAGAAATTGCCCAAAAACAATTTTGCGTTTTTATGTTTTTCTGTCGCACTAACTACTTTTATTAAAGGTTTATTGTAATTTTTGTATTCCCTTTAAAGTTGCACATTTTCTGTATTTTTGAGTATCTTCTCATAAAGACTTCGATTTAGGTTGATTTTAACTTGGTGTACTTCAATAATATCGTTTCTATTACTTATTCTTAGACTATAACTTGTATGAAATTGTTATGACAGTTTTTATATTCCCTATAAAATTGTGGAAGTGAATCCTACTGCTTCTATTAGAGAAATTGACTACGTCTTGCAAATTATTCATGATCCATTAAGAAAGATTTTGAAAAAATATTGTTACTGCTCGTTTAAATACTAATTGCGCCAGCATTTGTACGAAGATGACGGTTTATTCTGAATGGTTACTTCAAAACGATACCGCTAACTCGAATTTTATTTCTTTCATATTGCTTTCGACGAGTCGAGATTCACCAATAATGAAATGTTCAATAAACAAAACAATAGATATTGGTTGCAGGAAAATAAACATTTAATGAGGTAAGGTAATTTCAGATTTGGAGTAAATGTGTGGGCTGGAGTAATTGGAACAAGAATTATTGGGAATTTGGGAATAGAAATATTTAGAATTCCTACACAATGATATTGAAGTTGTGTCGATAAACTTGTAATTTAGTGAACCTTTGTAATGGGCGAGTAATTGCAACAGATAGACCAGTACCTTAGGTTGCCCGCTCAATCGATCTGATCATTTTAAATGTTTGTGTAGGGTTATGTGAAAGAACATGTTTCTTACACCCCCTCAAACACTTGAAATTTTACAAAATACATATCCGCGAAGTATTTGTAAGAATAATTTTGCTTGCAACAGTGGGATAATACCAATAAAAACTAAACAAGAAAAATTGCAATATGGTGTTCCGCCAGGCTCAAACCTTGATCCTGTACATAAACGACTAGTTCTTTGCGAATAGATTAATACTGAATTTTACTAAAACTGACAATATCATATTTCATTCAAGCCACAGTTACACACAACAAGACATCAAGTTGCAACAGGGAATAATTACTGCAGTAGATTATGTAAAATTTTTGGGGGTGTATATCGATGAGAATCTTAAATGGAGGAGTCACCTAGTGGAGCTCAATAAAAAGCTTTCAAGCGATTTTATGCTTTGCTTGTTGCCAGGAAAAATATCGGGTTCAAAACATCGACAATAGTACATTGTTACATGGCCTATGTCCATTTAACAGTTTTATTTAAAAACTAGTGTTTTGTGGATAGTTAGCACGACCTGTATATTTTTTTGGATTCAGTTTTTGCAGGTGAAATTGTTTTCAACTAACAGTATTTTACATGTATAACTGCTAAACCATGTCACACTGTTTTATGTACTTAAATTTTATATCTTAGGAACTTAGTCCTGTTTTTCTATTAACACTATTATGTATCTCATATCCGTTGTAATACAGCATTATTATCCCAGGAAACAATTTGTCTACAACATTTAGTTACATCAGATATCTATTTTTCAATTTTTATATTTTTGTTTACTATGGAGTACAGTTATTTTCCTTACCTTCTCTCATTCTATATATAGTAAATCCTATAACATGTAATATGTTACTGATTTATCAATAATATCAATACGTTTTACTACTTATTTACATCTGTTAATATTTGTTGTTATGTATAAAATAGAAATTGCAAAGGCAAATCAGCTGGCATGGAAAATAAACTATTATTATAGATTCCTTTTATCGATTATATGCCACTACTTTAGTTGAGTATGGGAATCTACAAGGCAAGTTGGTGCGCTTAACGCAACCACTGACAGATGGCCATACTGGTACTATTTTTATATTTTATAGCTTTCAATTTCAATAGGGAATTAGATTTCTCACATTTTTTTTGTGGCGTTGTTTTCCAGTAAACAGGACAAAAAGTTTACCTTATCAGTAAAACTCACCAGGAAGTCATTTGCTTGCAGCCTTTGTACTGATTCATACGTTTATAATTTTTAACTGTGGACTTCAGTAATTGATATTACAATTTTTATATCCCAGTTACAAAGTGTTGAACATACAGGTAATTTCATTTCATTATACTCATTAAAATATTTTAATTAATCTTCAAATTTTGCCTTTGATATAATTTCAATTATTTTTAAAATAAATTTTGAATTCAAAGTCAATTCTTTTTAATTTAATAAGTAGTTAAAATGCTATATGTACCACATGGTTTTAAAAATATTTTTCTCTTTCCTTTTAATTTTTTTGACAATTTATAGTCTAAGAAATCAGCTAACTCGTGCATAGCTAGTAATAACTCGTGCATAGCTAATAATAACTCGTGCATAGCTAATAATTACTATTGCATAGCTAAAATTACTTTTGTACTGCTAATCAGCTTACTTTTGTATAGCTTAAATTAATTTCCTGCAGCTTTTGTACAGCTAGCTTAATATTTCGTGCAGCTAATTTAAATATATTTTGTACAGCTAACTAGCTTATATTTGCATAGCTAACATTGCTTAAATTTTGCATAACTAACTTGCATAAATTTTGAATGTGCTTATATTTGGTTAAATTTCCTACAATTTTCACCCCATTCATTGAGAGACGTAAATTGCCAAGGAAAATTTAGAATTCTTGCAACAAAAGACAATTGTGGGCCTGGATTGCTGTCCCAGAACCAGCCACCTGATCCATAAACCATCTAGGATACTGGTATCAATTTGTCTTATATATATATATATATATATATATATATATATATATATATATATATATATATATATATATATATATATATATATATATATATATATTTTCACATTTCAATTTGTCTCAAACCGATTTGTCTAATTTTTTTCATGTAATATATTTTGTCATTCATTTTAAACTATCTTTTTATTTCTCTTACCAACAATTTCAGTCTGATTTATAGCAGACTGGTTATTCGAGAAAAAGAGACTATTTTGCTTATTTCACTATAGATGGTGCCCAATTTAACATCAATTTTTCTTTGTCTCCTTTTCTCGAAATAAACAGAAATCTGTCGCTTATGCTGTACATGTCAGAAAGGGTAAGTTTCTCCACTCTTACGAATGCTCTGGACCCACGGCTCTCTGCTCCGGCTTAAACCAGCTAGTCGTCCGCACATGTTGCCTCAATTCTTTCTCAAAAATAAATAATAAGAAAAAGGAGGTAACAATATTATGGATATTTCCGAAGCATTTTACAATACGGGATTGAATTTTGGGGAGATTAGACTGGGGTCGATGCTTCATTAGGTTTTATAAAAAAGCCATTAGGACAATGCGCCATTTAAGACCAACAGACTCGTGTAGAAGATATTTTAAGAACTTTCGAATAATGATCTTGGCTAATCTTTATATTTTTCGCGTTTCTGTTCCCATATTTCGAAACAAAAATGAATTAATCAAACATTCAGATATTCATAAATGTGAAACATGAATAAGAGCACATATTATCTACTCCAGAGAGTTGGAATAGACTAGAGATATAATCCGTATACTTGAATTGTTTGGTATACTACATAAATTGAATATATGGAGCTGCGGGGCGACGGCGGAACTATTTTCCCACTTCTTGTCGCATACTATCTATACGGTTGTTTCAAGTGGGTAAACAAATTTATTTCCGGGCCAGTCGTCACGCCCACTTTATTACTCTATTCTATTCTAACTCTCTGATCTACCCACATATAATTATAATGTCAGATAAAGTGTATTCTATAAAGGAATTAAAATATTTAACCACTTTTCATCGGATATTACAATGGCGGCGAGTCTAGATGTATTCAAGCGTAAGTTAAGACACCACCTGATAAATAATGTGTTCTATTCAGTAGAAGAATTTTTCAGTTGCTCTTTTTGACTAGTTATTAATAATTAATTAGGTAAAAACTTCTCTTGTAACAAAATATTGTGTAGTGGTAACATACAGGGTGTTGCATCATGAGAGGGACATAGCTTAATAGGAGGTAGAGAACGTCAGTGGTAACCGGAACCTCCCATAGAAATGTCTCATTGGGCCTTCATTACGAAGTTACAGGGTGTTAAATAATTCTTGGCCAAACCTGTTTTTTGTCATAACTTTGACAGGGAATGAAATAACGGATTCATATTTGGTACGGCTAATGTACTAACGAGCCCCAAGAGGTACATGTATAAAAAAAATATATCCAGGTCCGGACTCACTATAATTTATGTTTCTTCTTTGCATCAATAAAACATCACCCTGTATATATTTTTTTGAAATTTCGATACGATATTCGAAAAGAGCAAGAAAAAACAAACAAAATGGCCTATTTAATTTTTTTATTACACCTTCGTGGTTATTTAAATACGTTGTTAAATGTGCAAGAAAATGGATTACAGAACCCTATTAAATGAGAGGCACGTGAAATAAATAATTTTATAACTAAAATTTGCAAAAATTCTATTGAGCCTAGGTGGTCTGGGTGAATCCTAATTCCGGCACGTTTTAAAGGTCCATTTTGGTAAAAAACTGTGGTCCTAATAAGTAATCGGGTATGAAATAACAAAATTTTTAATCAATCACAGTAGGCTTGTTCAAAGAATAAAAGTGACAGATAATTTAAACCATTTAGGCCTAAGCAACCAGTTACTTTGATCAAGAAAATCATCAACATTTTATACTTAATAAAAATTGGAAAAGAGAACAAACTAAAATCTAAATAAATAAAATATTTTCCATTCAATTAACAATAAATAACAAAACAATAACTAAATGTGTTTAAAAATAAAACGTAATTGACACTAAAGTAAATTTTCAAAATGTCCTCCCCCACATTCTGTGCATTTTCTTGCGCGTTTAGAAAGGTCACCAATTGCTCGACGTATCATTTCTGGATTATTCCGTATTTCGTCGCAGGTTGTAACGATGCGCTGGATTAAATGTTGTCTACTTTCAATTTCAATGCTATAAACCTCGTTTTTTAAGTGGCCCCATAAAAAGTAATCACAAGGGTTACAATCAGGAGATCTTGGTGGCCATTCATGTGGACCCCCGCGTCCAATCCATCTATTAGGATACACATTGTTTAAGTGTTCTCTTACTTGAAGGTTAAAATGTGGTGGGGCCCCATCATGCTGAAACAACATGCCTCTTATACCGATATTTTCTAACATATTCGATAAAATGTTTTGAAGAAAATCAAAGTAAATTTCACCATTCAATCTTTCTTCAAAAAAATGTGGCCCCATCAAATGTCTATTCACAAGTCCGACCCAAACATTTACAGAAAACCTGTGTTGCGAACGGCGTTGGCGTACCGCATGTGGGTTTTCCTGTGCCCATTTATGATTATTTCGTGAATTGTTTACTCCATCCCTTGTAAATTGTACCTCATCCGTAAATAAGGTTCTGTAAATGACTGGGCGATGGTTAGACAACCAATGACAAAATGCCAGGCGGGGGATATCGTCGCCTTGTTGAAGACGCTGTACCTGCTGGATATGATATGGATGGTAACGTTCTCTTTTTAGGGTTCTCCATACTCGCCAATGAGGAATACCAGTTGCCAAACTGATTCGTCTAGTGCTCATATTTGGGTTTTCTTGAACTACGTTTATAATATTGTTTTGTTCCTGCACACCTTGTTGTAAAACACGCTCCACAACTGCAGAAGTAGGAAACTTTCCGTGTTGTCTTGCATACTGGAACACCGGTTTTATGATTAGGGCATCGACGACCAGGAAAACGCAGCCGATATTCTCTTTCCGCCGACCTACCATTTCCATTACAGAAACCATAGATGAATATTATGTCAGCATATTCCACGTTTGTAAATTTTACTGGCATAGTTAAAATATTTTCACAAGTTTTCACTAACTAAATGCGGATTATTGACACATTAAATTACTAACAAACAATTGTTCAACTGTTTAGGAGATTTCTTTTTATTATCTGTCACTTTGAACAAGCCTACTGTGATTGATTAAAAATTTTGTTATTTCATACCCGATTACTTATTAGGACCACAGTTTTTTACCAAAATGGACCTTTAAAACGTGCCGGAATTAGGATTCACCCAGACCACCTAGGCTCAATAGAATTTTTGCAAATTTTAGTTATAAAACTATTTATTTCACGTGCCTCTCATTTAATAGGGTTCTGTAATCCACTTTCTTGCACATTTAACAACGTATTTAAATAACCACGAAGGTGTAACAAAAAAATTAAATAGGCCATTTTGTTTGTTTTTTCTTGCTCTTTTCGAATATCGTATCGAAATTTCAAAAAAATATATACAGGGTGATGTTTTATTGATGCAAAGAAGAAACATAAATTATAGTGAGTCCGGACCTGGATATATTTTTTTTATACATACCTCTTGGGGCTCGTTAGTACATTAGCCGTACCAAATATGAATCCGTTATTTCATTCCCTGTCAAAGTTATGACAAAAAACAGGTTTGGCCAAAAATTATTTAACACCCTGTAACTTCGTAATGAAGGCCCAATGAGACATTTCTATGGGAGGTTCCGGTTACCACTGATGTTCTCTACCTCCTATTAAGCTATGTCCCTCTCATGATGCAACACCCTGTATAATTTATTAATTTAAATTTATAAATGGCGAATACGATGTACTTTTTTCTTGCACATGTAAGTTATGTTTTTGAGGAAATAAAATTTACTTACTATGTTGCGAAATATTATGCGATACACCATTGACCGAGCTAGAAAATTTTAAGAAGAAGGGGTTGCATTTTAAACATTTACTACGTTATCAGTAATCTTTCAATGTTTCTTGTTGTTAAAATATTCCTACAGAACATTTATCTAGTTTTATTCAATTTCCACGGCATACTTACTTAATAAGCGTATTTTCTCGATATTTTAATTAGTATTATCCACCAAAGAACTTGTATATTTGGGTTAAAATCAAACTGATTTTCGATTTGAGTCTATCAACGGATTTGTTGTGAAAATTACTGGATATTTAAAAGATTTGCCATTTTTGATTGGTCATAGGCAATAAACCAATTTAGTGCATTCTGTAAGTTGGACAGGAATATGAATTTTTTCTAACCTAACGAGACTATGTCCCCCCTTATTTTCGAGGATACTGGACACGATGGTGGTGATAAAATTTTTGTCTGAGGTCACCCTACACCCCAAATGGCCAAAAACCACCCCTGAAAGAGGTAAACCGCGTATCCGCCGTCTCCTACCAGCCAAACCTGCGTTGCCCCCGTTTGGAGGATGCTGAGCACGATGGTGATGTCGAGACCAATCCTCGACCTCCAGCAACCCTATAAACAGCCAAAAACCACCCCGAAAACCGAAACCCCTTCTCGACGCCAACCCTCCAAACGGTCAAAAACTACCCCTCGATCAGCAAACGCGCAAAAATATCATTACACTCTTACTTCTCAATAAACGGACAAAATTATCATTATACTTGTATTTTTGATTTTTTTACCAAAGAATTTATTTCAAAAGTACGCAGGCTCTCGGCGGCGAAGAGTACACACAGGAGCACGTTGAATAAAGGCACTGGGCAATTATCAGCTGTAATTTACCAAGTGCGCTGATAGTCACGCGATAATTTTCTCTAATAATGAACCGAAAGCTTGTTGCTTAGTAATTATCCGACGCTGTAAGGCGGAGGGTAATTACTTAAATCTGGATCTGCAATTTTTTGCACAATTGGGATGGTTTATTGGCCGTCTGGGTGGTTGGCAGGGGTCAAGGAGGGGTCTCGACATCACCATCATGCTCAGCATCCTCAAAAACGGGGGTTACACAGGCTTGGCTGGTAGGAGACGGCGGATACGCAGCTTACCCCTTCGGGGGTAGTTTTTGGCTGTTTGGAGGGTTGGCGGGGATCGAGGAGGGGTCTCGATATCACCATCATGCTCAGCATCCTCGAAAATGGGGGCATCACGGGTTTGGTTGGTAGGAAACGGCGGATACACGGTTTACCACTTTCGGGAGTGGTTTTTAGCCGTTTGGGGGTGAGGTGACCTCGGAGAGAAATTTTACCGTCTTCAGCATCCTCGAAAACGGGGGGGGGGACATAGTCTCGTTAGGCTAGAAAAATTTCATATTTTTCGAGGTTCTATCCGACTCACAGAATGGACTAATTCGAACCGTTTTGATTATTTTGATTGATTTCAGTGAATTCACTGAACTTTAGATGTAAAAATAAAAATAGTCTTAAAAAATTAAGTAGTCTAAGGAAATTTTTTAAAACTAAAAGAAAATCAAAGAATGTAAAAATGTACAGGGTGCTCCATTTAATATTTCAAAGTTGGGGTCATTTCCGGGAAAACCGGAAGTTGTGGAAAGTGTCAAATAATAAAAAATAGATCATTTATGGTTATATAGTACCCTTGTCAAGTTTAAGACATATCTTGAAAACTATGGCTTGTCTAGTAATTCCGTTGGCACCCAGTACATTTATATTGCCTTAAAGAAATATTTAGCATTATTTAATTTAATGCTATTCTGTAAGGACTGTTTAATGCTCAAAATAAATTCATATGTACAGGTACTATGGAGTCTATAACTTGATGGATCATACCAAGAGAATTAAAGAATATCATTTTTATTGGCGACCGTCTCTGGAGAAAGGTGTCATAACTGAAGGAATTTTAAAATAGTAGTGTTAAGAAATGTTTAGGAATGAAATGTATAATCAAGTCTGATTATTTTTCAAAAAGTATTTATTTTTCACTTGTTCAATTTAATTTAAAATGTTTAATATATTTGGAAATAAAGTTTTTGTGTGTGTTTTTAAAACCACTAGAAATCTATTTTATGACTAAATACTTCATAATTCGTCTTTAGGAATTTTGTGAACAATAATTTTTTATTTATATGAACCATGTATTAAAAATAGTATAAATATATTTATTAATTAAAATTGTACGTATATTTAATATTTCAATCATACAATTTTTGTAATTTTTATGTAATCCATAAACAAGGATTAATTTCAGTGCTACCTTAAACTCGTAGATATTATTTTGACTAAAGCTAACCACGTTACAAAATTAACAGTACTAGCGATCTTTTCCATTTATTTTTCCAATTAAGTTTGAAGTTTACAACTTTTTACCAACCAATCCTTGAAAATCATGTTAAAATACAAGAAACTTACAGCAACCGTTCCAAAATTCTAAACCCTGTATAGATTTTTAATTGAGGTAATCGGAATCAGACACAAGCGTGCGAAACTGGTGCATAGCGCGGTGCATCTGTCACTCAGGTCAACAACCTTTAACCCGAAAAGCAAAGCTTCAACTGAGTTTGAAGCTTTAGCGCGCGCTTTCATATCGTCGAGTATCTTTCAAAGTGTGATCATCATTTAGTGTAGCGCAAGCGTTGACCGGTGAGGACTCATCAGGTGGCGTAGTCACTGTTATGTTTATGTTAAGTTGAAGCCATGTGATTGTCCAACTGGGATGCCAATTTATTATTCCATTGAATGTATCACATGCGGACATTTTGCAAATACCAGATGTTTTAAGCCTGGTTACTATTAATCCTAAGTCTAAATTAAACTTATACTGTAGGACAACACGTAGGATTACGTAAAAATGTTCAAAATTTATTTATTCATATGATACCCAATGTTAAAAACCATATCACAAGACATACAATAAAATATAATTACCAGTTACATTCCAAAAAATTTATTCGTCGCCTATATATTATTTTTTGCTTGTTCAGCCATAGCTTTTTCAGATTCTTAGGTTTTGATTATTCTTTTTTTTTAATAGGCAATTTTCTCGGTGGTCCCATATAAATATATTGTAGAAGATAACTTTTGTTGAATTGGGAAATACTAAATAATAACTTTTCTGTAATACGTACCAATACAGTCTCAAGTTTGGTGAATGCGAGGGGATCCGTAAAAAAAAGTGAATCATTTGGGAATTCAGCAAGTTAATAACACAACAGCACATTATTTAAATACAAGAAAAAAATTTTTTTTGGACAATATACTAATTAATTCATGTAATAAATATAAATATAAGACGGATTTGTTTGACCCGGGATTACCAGACCATTAGGCAATAAATATTATTTTGCAGTTTGAGAGCAATATTCAGTACGTAAATACTATTAAATTTAGAAGAATTACAGACGAAGGTATGTTTCTACTATATTATAACTTAGAGGCAGTTGCTTGGAGTTGGGTGAGCACATCAAACAACAAATCTTGATGCAAGTGAAAAATTTAGACTTTTCATGGAAATTTTAAACCAATAAGTAGGTAAGGATTTTCCGAAAATGGAAATAGAAATTAACAAGTCGAGAAATCCTAGAAAAAATTGGTTTACTTCAGATTTGCACAATATGAGGGAAAATGTATATAATGAATTATTGTATGATAATTTGTCAGATGTCAACCCAATAGAACGCCTAAAAAAGTACAAAACTGAATACAGACGTCAAATAAATATAGCCAAATGCGATTAAATTGATAATATATTACATAAAACTTTGGAATATCATAAACCAAAATAGGCAATAAAATAAAAAACCTGTAAATGCCGCTCTAGATGCAGAAGACATGAATAACTACTTTATAAACATAGCTGAAAATATTACTTTTCAAAAGCAAATGTACCAAATTTCAAATTCTATACAGTTACTATAAATACAGTAAGTGATGTAATCAATAAAATAAAAAGCAAAAACAGCAAAGTTCACTACAATATGCCAATAAATGTTATTAAAAAAATTTAAAATCTATTAGTTGTTCATCTTACAAGTCTAATAAATCAGTGCATTAGCGCAGGTATCTATCCAGATATCCTAAAGGTCACAAAAGTGATACCAATTTATAAAGGAGGATCTTTAACAATAATAACAATAATTTTCGATCTATCTAACTTGCTCCTATAATATGAAAAATTTTAACAGACACAATTGTTGAAGGAAATGAGAATAGAGACTATGTTGGAGTCAGCTTTTGCGATCTGAAAAAAGCATTTGAATGTGTTTCTCACCAAATTCTAATATAATAAATTAAAATTTTACAAATTTGACACGAACAGCTACAACATAATAAAATCATTTTTGCATAATAGACAGCAGTATTTAAGTGTGAATAATACCAATTTAACATCTCAGTGCATAAGAAGTAGAGTGCCACAGGGATCGGTCCTTGGACCAAACCTATTTCTAATATATGTAAATGATCTAAGTAAGTCCATACTTGATGTTGAACTGGTATTATTTGCAGACGATACCACACTCTTGGTATCGAACAATAAATCGGATGTCCTACAAAGAGGATTAAGACAAGCTAAATCCTTTAGAATGGTTCTCATCAAATAAGTTGTCACTTAATGAAAATAAAACCACAAATATGATATTCAGTTACTTGAAAATTTTGAAAATCCGGAAAAAGCAAAATTTTCATTTCTCGACCCAAATTTAAATTGGTTCCATCATGTTGATTACGTAGCAAAGAAATATCAAATAATCATCATATTGTTAAGAAATCTAAAAAATATCGTAACATTTAAAATATTGTTAACGGCTTATTGTTTACTAATAGTGTCTCATATGTCTTATGGTGTGATAAATTCGGGTAATGCTTCGCAAGCTAACCGAATTTTTGGGTTACAGCGAAAAATGATCAGAATAATTAAGAATTGTGAATATAGAGAGAATGTAAGAGATAAATTTGTTAAATTGGATATTTTGACGTTTCCATCGCTTTATATTTTTCACTGTTTTTTTACAAAAAAATAAGAGGATATTCATAAATACAGCACGTGTTCTCAACAGAATATAGTGATACATTTTAATAGACTTAAATCAAGTAACTCTGACTTTAATTATTACGATCGAACTTTTTTTAACAAAATCCCAAATACAGTGACAGCTTTACCAGAGATGAAATATAAACAGGCAGTAAAGCTATTTTTTATGAAAAAATGCTTCTATAGTTTACAAGAATTTTTAAATTTTAATGGCAAAGAATCCAAGATAATGGATAATTATTTCATATAATTCTCTTTTTGTATGCATGTATGTATATATGTGTGTGTATATACGTTTATGTATTTATGTATGTTGTATTTGCATATGTTATATATCTATGTTTTACATGTTCGTTTATGTGTATAAATAAATAAATAAATACACCACAAGTAATGACGACCCCGTTTATCCCGGAAGGCTCTAGAAGAGCCTTGTGTGGGAGGGGCTACATATTTAGAGACAAGAGACACACACCCAATACCCGTGTATAGTGGAAAAATCCCTCTCACAGTATTTTCCACTGTCACGACCGGGGATCGAACCCGATACTTTTGGGTGAGAGGCAAGTGCGCTCACCTCTCGACCATCAGTCATACAAATATAAGTATATATTAATATGTTACACATTTGCTCGTTTTATAATATGACATCTGTTTGTGTACTTCCATGTTTGACTTATGTAAAACATCTTTGTTAAAAGCACCAATAAATTGATTTTATTTGATTAATATTTTACTTCCCTGCGAATAAACTGAAGACGAGGTCATAGAAAAGGATAAAATATATTTTTGTATAAAATTGTGTTAAAAACGCCATTAAAAATTCATAAATAAAATTTCACGCAGTAGTCCAAATAATTGGATGTCGGCGTCGTTGCCTAATACTGATATTGATATCGATGTAATCATGAATGAATAAACTAATCCACTTTAATATTAGCCTAGTAGCTATAAAAATTGGACCTGAGAATCGAATAAAGAGTTAATGAATCGCATTTCTTATTGTATGGCATGGTAAAACAGGCATAAATTTAACGTGCTTTTAGAGGGCGGAATATTAAACATAATATTTTTAGTCGCAAACTCCTCTACAAAATCCTTATTTTACTATAGGGGCCGCTGTTTAGGCATAAATCTAAGTTTGTACGTTCAAGAAGTTTGACCTTGCCCCACCATATTGGAGAAATGATGTCAGAAAATATCTCATTCCCGTTGGTGTCTAACTCAATTTTTAAACAAACATTTTGAAGATCTCGAAATTTTCTACAACTTTGCCTGTTGCAGCATTATCGTAGAATTAGTACTTTTTAGCAATGAAAAATTCACTATTTTTTTAAATAATAATAATAATAATTACCACAGAAATTAGATAATCCCCAATTCCAGAAGCCAGAGGCTTGTGTGAAAGAAGGTTATACATTGAAAAAACGCGGAAATACAACCATTCCCTCTGACAGTGCTAGTGCCGTAGCTGGAATTCGAACCCGGCGGCGCATTACCCGTTTGTTTATTCGCGATTACCACCTCGAGCCTTAACCAACACGGCTATCAGTCAGACAGACAGATTTTGATCTGACTCATTAATTTAAACATATTGCATTACAAAGCGCCACAGGTACGTGTTACATGGAGCAGTGGTATTCGGTACATTATTGTAACTTTTTCCACACCATCTCAAAGGCTGATCAAAGACTCATTTTATTATAGGCACAATCCACAATCAATATCCAGTCATCTTTAAATTCAGACTATTTGAGAAGGAAACATGATATCGAACCCCAACAGTGGTCAAGTTTGGCAGATTAGAAATTTACTCCAAAATTTCTCTCGTAAATTCATCATCGCATTTCATCAAGAAATTTTCAGAAGTATATATCACGAAATTCCAATCTAATCTGTTCATCACTTTCAATACGTTTTCATTGTTTTGCGGTCATAATTTCTTCAGTTGCTTCCTTAGCATAAGTGAAGGAATTGTTTTTAAAGTCGAAAAGTGGATTTCATCGTTCAGTCAATTCCAAAGATGACTCAGAATTTGACGTTGAGGGAATCGAAGTAGTCGATGTATTGCAGAGATGCGAAGATGTCGCTTATCGTAAACGTAAACTTGCTAGGACTATTTCCTCATTTTCCTCATTAACGTATGCGACATAACATAATGCACACTTATGGTGTCAACACCCTGAAAGATACGGAGAAGCTCTTATTTACCTCTCTTAAAACCTTCCACCAGAAATTTAACGCCTCTCGATTTGACCACACGAATTTCTTCTTGTTCACCGAAATAGTATATTGATTTTTATCAAAATCGTCGTGTATTCCTTTCGAAAATTGCCTCGCTGTGTAAGCCATGTGTTAATCGGAAAAATTAATGAGCCAAATGGAAATAGTAGATTTACGACTACTACAGCAAAAGGCCCGGGGAACTTATCTGGTTACGGACGGATCAAGAACTAAACAAGGCATTGGAGCTGGCGTATATAGTGATCTGACAAATTCGCAGTTTAGCATATCACTTGGACCATATCCATTCTGTTTGTAAAACAAAGATATATGCGATGTTGCATTGTGCAAGAGAAAATAATCTGAGGGTCTATGGAATAGGCGGAGTAGCATATTAACAGACAGTTAAGCATCCCTAAGGGCAATATTAAACCCGAGAGTGATATGTAAACTGGTATAGGAATGCCGAGAAGAACTAACAACCCTGGCAGATCACAAGATAAATCTGTTGTGAGTTTCAGGACACTCTGCATCGAAGGCAATAAAGAAGCTGATAAGTTAGCAAGAAAAGGTTCATCATCTTCAGATATTGGTCCAGAACCAGCGCTGGGAGTGCCTAAAACCACAATATGGGACAAAAACCAATGCAAACAATACTGGGATAAAATAACCGGGCACCAACATGGGAAAACCTTTATCAAAGGTCCATGTCGAAAGAAGACTGAAGAATTGCTATTACTGAGCAGGAATCGGTTATGCATAATCAAAGTCTCCTGACAGGACATTGTGCTCTAAAAGACTATCTTTATAGAATAGGTATGTACAATGCAGACTTAAAATGAAGACGGGTCAACGGAGAGAGCTTACTACAACCTGACTGAATGTGAGATTATGGATCACAGGAGACAGGCTCTATATGGACAACAGAAATGTTACATTCAGAAGAATATAACACTCAACCAATTTTGGGGGTGTACAAGTTGGTGCAAGGGACTAGAATATTAGAATGGGTATCATAAAGAAATAGAGAGATTAGCACAATAAGCCCAATGGGCCGTAGTTTTTCCGGAAACATAGACGGCTCCCACAAAAAAGAAATCCTAAAACTTTGAATGATGAAAGGTTTAATGGTTAAGATTAGCTAATATTCGTACAAATATCTTTCGTGAAGTTGATAATAATGTAATTAACATTTTCTGTAATAGACTTATTTAGTCGCGACAAGACAAGTTAAAAGCAATCACAAGATACAGCGAATCAACAAATACTGCACTGGAAGCCATAAATAAATTGATGCTTATGACTCTTGCAGTTTAAATCGATATTAAGACTATGGAAATATAGCCCTATATTTTGTTGAAATGTAAACTTACACAAAATATTCATGGATTTCTACTTACTACATAATACTCTGAACAGATGTGGAATTAATTATATCTGAGTAAAAATCTTTAAATTTTACATATAACAATGAACTTATATGAAATAAAGGATGACTGACTATGCGATTTAATTTGAGTCACACCAATTCAGTCTAAGTAGTAATAGTAGTGTAGGAACTACACAGGTGGATGCACCTCGACAGTTTTTTCTCATTATTCTAAATCCTTAATATATTTTAAACTTTCTAAAACAATTTTGTAAAACCTTGTATTAACTGAACGCAATTTTTGTTGGAAACGCTTAACCTGATAGGAAATTTGCAAAAAGCGGTTTCAATAAAGTTTTTCATAATATAAATATTTATACTATGAAAAGTTTTTTTATTATATGAGTTTTTTGGGAGGGAATTCGACAAAAAAATTGTTTAGACCATTTCTGGAGCGCCCAAAGCATGTTGGTAAAAAACTTGGAAAGATACGTTTTTGATGTAATTTCTCATCATGAACAATGTATAAGCCCACATTGACATTACTGGCATGTAATCAGTGACGGTTTCTCTTTTGCGACATTTGGTTAATATCTCTAAGAGCAAAATACACACAATTATGCAGTGCTGCTATTCCCTGCGCGAGGGCATTTACCAACTGAACCTGTGTAGGAATCGTCACTGCATGTAATATGAATGCCAACAATCTGCAATATCATAGACATATGCGATCCTCATATTATGTAGTGGTTAAAAGACCGCGATCTCCAGTCCTCGGGGCCACATTCCTGTTTTCCATTCTGATACTTCGTGAAGTATACTATCTCTGTATTAGCCAAATAACTTAAGCAGGTTCGCCGTTTTAGTCCCATTTCTAGCTTTTTGCATACTAGGAATAGTCAGTTTGGCTACTTTTCAGAATCATATTTCAGTACTGGCGTCAAATATAAATACTCTGACTCCTGTTAATTCTAAAAGTATGATTGGATTCCTTAATAGACCAAGTTTTGGTTCTGGTTCTTGCTGTTATCGTGAACTATATGTGGCTCCACTTCCTGACAGACGTCAAAGCCATGTAGGTAGATTATTTTCAGAATGGCAAAAAGAGTAACGTCCAGCTTGGGCCAACAAAGTGACGCGACATATAGGGCGGCTACTTTTTATATTGAACAGAATTGCTATCTCGCAAACCATAACAGCTACAAAGTCAGTTAAATGGGAAAAAATGTAGTATTTAGAAGACTAACAAAATGAGTTATAGCAATTGAAAATATTTATATTCGTTTCAGAGATATACTGTAAAATCCGAACTAGTTCGTTCCTTTTTTTACTTAACGCAGTTATAAAAAAAACATGCATTTGTTTGTATATTTCTTTAATGTTGTTCCTATTTCCGCTACTGAGACCTATCACCGACGCCTGCAGATGAGCTACCCCCAACCAGAAAATTTTCCGAACCTCTTCTCTTTCAAAGAGTACTGATCTTTTATTTGCCTAACCAGTCTACAACTTAGCATCATCAAGCTTGTTAAATACCTCCTAGGAAGATAGGATCTGTAAAAGACGATCTACTGGGCAACAAATACTGAATTTATGATGACTTACTAGGAAGGCACTAGGATGTTACGTGCTTATGTATCTTTGTTTCATAGACCATAACTTCTTGGTAATGTGGAGTGTAACATACTATAGAATGTGATATTGGCGATGCGAACACCCAAATATCTCATCATCATTATTCACCAAGTATGTGAAAGAAGCTTTGCTTTCATGAAAATCGGCCTTCTAAAATGGTAATATTAGATTCCCATACTCAAAAATGATATCCAAACATAACACTTAATGTATTCTTATAATTAATCATTACATCTCTAAGTTAAGTTATTCATATAAATCTTAAAAGTTACTATATAGCGAGGTGCAATGCTTGCACGTAATTAAATTTGTTTTTCTGTTTGAATTAAGGTGATAACGCGATTTTTCATGAGGAGCCAGTTATTTTTAGAATTCTCGCTTAAAAATAGATGCAATTAAACGGATACAGATAGCGTAGTGGTAAAGTGTTTTGTTTGTATATAAATGTTTATCACTTACAACAGATACCGTGGCGAACTGTTTTACTTTAAAATACAAGGTGTTTATTATTATTATATTCGAACTTTGAGAGTAATAATTAGGCTTAGTTCAAAGATATATAGGAAATATGACGGGCTCATTTTAATTTGCTTTGGAGTTATAGAACTGATGAGAAACAAAAAGCAGGATTAAATTTATAGACTAAATAAATACTCATTTTACCCACCAAATGTTTAAATAATAATATTTATAAAATACCATCCCCTGTTTATAGGGGTATGTTTTTATGTCGATTTATCTCCTATTTATTGTATAACTTACATTAGTAGCTCCCCTTTCCTCAGCTCCTACCTTAAAAATTACACACAGTAGCATTTACATCTCATTAAAATATATACTCTTCCACAAGAACCTGGTTAGATTCGCACATCTCAAATCCAGAAATTATGTCCCATAATTAAATTATAATGTCGTACGATGTGATCGCAACTTTGTGGAAACAAATAGAGTAAAGGCGGAGGTACACTTATTGCATTACATAAAAAATACATTGCGTTATATAAAAAAAACATATACGCAGAACTTAACCTCAGCTTTATACGGGATGAGCTTCCTCAAATTGATATCGCAGGTATTAAAAGGTCTATAAATTTTCAGACTGTTTTTATTTTTATTATCTAAGTGCCACCAAACATACCCAACGGCTTCTATGAAATTCTGTTTGAAATGATTGAATCCCTTAATTACTTAAATGATAGCGATATATATCTCTTAGGAGATTTTAATAGTCCAGAATACAAAACTGCTTCAAGCACCCATGCAAACTCGCTAAGACAATTTGTCGAAAATAAAATTTTTGACATGTCACAATATAACACTATTTCAAATATCAATGATATTACGTTAGATCTTGTATTATCAAATAAAAATTGTCATGTTCCAAGATCTGTAGAATGTTTATTGAATGAAGGTTCAGACCATCCATCATTATGTATATCAGTAACAATAAATAATACTCATTCTGAAAGTTTACCGTGCAATGTAACAGAAACCTACAACTTTAAAAAAGCAAATTATCTTCAACTGTATGACTTTTTATTTAATATAGTCTGGTCTTTTTTAAACGAGCAACATGATGTTAACACTGCGTGTACTGCCCGTTACTCAAAATTGACAGAAATTTGCTGTTCCCAAATACGTTCCAAGACAACCCAAATACCCTCCATTATATATAAATAACATAGTAGGAGACTAAAGAAAAAGGTATTCTTTGGAAAAATTATAAACAAACAAAAAATAGTAATGTTCATTGGGACCTTAGATACATAAGAAAAAAGGTAAAAGATGAATTAAAACACTTCTATGAAAATTATTTACTGAAAATACAGAAAATATAAAAAAATGATCCCAAGAAATTCTGGGCTTACATTAACGTTAAAAGAAAAAGCAGTTCCATTCCAGCTAATATTGTATAATCATGTTCAATATTCAAGTCCTCAGGAAATTATCAATGCCTTTGCTACTTTCTTTCAAACTACATATTTAAAACCTAATAATAACAGAAATAAAAATAAATATAATGCTTATGAGGATACCAGTAATAACACTAATTTTTCATTAACAGCGTTTGCGTAGAAGTACTTAAATCCTTAAATAACAGCAAACCTAAATTTATCAAAGGACCAGACAATATTACTGCATTTATCATAAAAAAATGCGGAGACATCTTTTAATCTATCGATGAAAACGCTGACATTTTCTGATGTCCTGAAATATTTTCGTCTATGATGTGTTTCTAAAACAGACAATAAAAGCGCAACTGAAAATTATAAGCCCATTACATTTACCTGCAATTTCGCAAAACTATTCGAAATCACCTTACATACGTCATTATAGAATAACGTAAACGGTCAAACTATATATAACCAACATGAATTTGTTTCTGGCAGATCTATTGAGTCTAACCTCGCATGCATAACACAATTTATTGCTAAAGAATGTGATGTAAACAAATTGACACCATTTATTTGATCACAATGTAGAAAGCCTCCTATATGCTGATGACTTGAAAATATATTGTGTAATAGAAAGCGAATGAGACTGCGAAAATCTTCAGAAAAACTTGAATATGGTTAAGGGCTGGTGCTTATCTAATCACTTGCCTCTCAATATATCTAAATGCAATACATTCACCTTTTATAAAATGCATAACACTATCAAGTACGATTATAAGTCAAATATTGCAGAGGACAGACACAGTAATGGATCTTGGAGTTATCTTTGATAAGTGTTTGAGTTACAAAGAATATATTAATTTCACTTTTGCCCAGCGGCAAAAAGGTTAGCTTTGTAATAAGACACTGCAAAAGGTTCAGCAATACTGACATTATGAAACTGTTGTACTATTCATTTGTACAATCAAAACTGAAGAATGTCCAGCGTCATTTTGTTAAGTATTTATGTTATTGAAGGTGGTATCTATCCAATAACTGGATATTCGCAAAATATTATGTCGGAAAGATTTCGCGTACCAAGTATGGAAAATAGAAGGATAGTACACTCAATGATTTTTTTTTATAAAATTATGTTTAACATGTTTCATTGTCCTCTTATTTTGAGGCAATTGAATTTTCAAACACCTCGTATAACAAGCCTGAATTCTGAAACATTTTATATTCCTACTCTTCGAACTAATGTATGAAAGTATTCTTCTTTATATTTTAAGTGTAATAAGTATAACCTACTATAGCTTTAAGGATCAAACAGATTGATTTATAATAATTACATAATACAACCTCTGCTTTTGTATTCTACCATAGCTCTATTGTAGTTCTATTCTATTATATTTTTTTTGTCTAATGTTTTAATGTGTTTTTTAATGTTTCAATTATAATGTTCTATTCTATTATAATATTCTAATACAAAGTGTAATGTTGTTTATTACTTCACTGTAATGTTCCCACCCTGAAATTGGTTACCTGTTGGGTGGTTGTATCTAAATAAATAAATTAATAAATAACCTGCAGAATGAGCGTTATAATTGTTTTCGACTATTTGAAACTTACATCGACATTTGCAGATAATTAATTACTGGAGTAAACAAATATATTGTCTAGCTTTTACATGTATTTTATATTGATTTCAGTTCAAACCGCCGTGTTCATCGAATTATTATTCACGTTAGAATTAGGGTTAACTGTTTAGCTGCTGCTAAATTTAACTGTATATCTGGCTAAATGGACTATGTCCTAATGCCATTAAAAAAAATCAAATCGAGAATATTATGGTGATAGTGCCATCTATGGCATACAGTTACGAAGATATAGATCTGATTATACCAATAAAATAAATATTTGCCCTGAACATGAAGTACAAAGTAGTACGTATCCCATTAGTAATAAATGAAACAAAACAATAAGCTTATTAGCCAGGATTCCTGCTGAAGATAAGTTAGTTTTTAAATATACACTGTGGCAATATGTAATCATTAGTAACTTAATAATTAAATAAGTGTTAATTGAAAATCTATAGGTGGATACAAATATATGGGTTCACAGAAAAAATGAAGACTCTGCTCCGGCAAAAATAGCCTGCTATTCACAAGAGCTTCATTTAACTGGTATAAGTATGTTGGCAACATATACAGGGTGGGGCAAAAGTGCATCGAACCTCGATATCTCGAGTTCTAGATAGCTAGAATTTTTTTTTAAAAATTGCAAGTAAACTAGATAAGAAAGTCTATAACTAGAAATTATTCTTGAACATACAGGGCGAGCCAAGACGAAATTACAGGACCAAGTGCCTTTTTTAAAATGGAATGCCATGTATATCAGTACATTTTTGAAGCCTCTTTCTAGGCTCTATTCATATCTTCCAACCACTTGGATGTAATTAATTTTTTTTTTAAATAATGCAATCTGCAGATGGATATTAAAAAAATCAACACAGTCACAATTATGGGTTTTAAGAAAAATTTATGTGAATCCCAGTTATGAGATATGTAATTAATGTTTCATTTTCATTTCCTAAAAGTGTACAGGGTGGCCAAAAATTATTTTTCAACTAAGAACATTTTAAATTGAATTTTCTCAATTTTTCAAAGGGTATATTTTTCGACGATGTGATGTAGAAATGAAAAACGAACATTTTTTGTAAGTAGTTCCCTATGGCTAATTGCAACCATTTTCGTTTTATAAATAAATAAGTCTATTTTGCAATTAAAAACTTTTTAAATTTAATTTTGTCAAATTTTTTCAAATGGAACACCCTGTATATTTTTCGACGATGTAATGTAGAAATGAAAAACGAACATTTTTGTAAGTATTGCCCTATGGCTAATTGCAACCATTTTTGTTTTATAAATAAATAAGTGTCAAATTCAAGAATAAACTTAAAAAAAGAGGTTCCCTCAAATAATTCATTAGAAAAATTTATAATAGGTGTTCGACGTGTTGCTCATTTTGATTGACACTCGTCTTTATGCAATTTCGAAATGAGGCTATTTAGTGAGACCATTTCTTCCAATCCATTGAACTGAGTAAATAATATTTAACCGGTCCTTTACTGTAATGTTTTTTTGTACATTTTTTTGCTGTTTTCGTTATTCGACAAGCAATAAAACCTTAGTTTCGTATAAATTGTCGTGTACAAAGGAGCATTTATTACACTTATCGATCGTTACAATTTGTATTGAATTTAAAATATTTGGAATTTTACAATATGAATTTTACTAAAGCGGAACTTGTAGACATGACTTTTGTTTTGGGCGAGTCAGACAGAAATTGTTTACTTGCCAATAGAATTTATCACTAACGTTATCCTGAAAGAAGGATTCCTGATGTTAGCAGCTTGCAAAACCTTCTCGATAGACTTCCGGAAACTCGAAATGTCGAATATAAAAAAAGTAAAAGTGTAAGAGTGTAAAAGAGTTTTCTGTGGTGCTGGCAACGGTTGAGAATCTCCATGTTAGTCAAAGAGAAGTGAGCTCATTAGTAAGAATAAGTAGACGGGCTGCGGGTCGAATCTTAAAAATAAATAAGTTGCATGCATATCATATTCAAATGCCCCAGGAATTATCTGATGACGATTTTCAAAAGCGCCTACAATTTTGTAATTGGACCAGAGGTGAAATGCAACATGATGTCAACTTCTTCAATACTGTTTTATTCAGTGATGGGACAACTTTTCATAAAAATGGATTTTAGGCACAATTTCCATTATTATGTTTCGGAAAATCCTCACTTTTTTATGCAAGTTGATAACCAACACAGATGGTCTATAAACGTTTGGGGAGGAATTATTGGAGAACATGTAATAGGCCACATTTCGTTGATGGTACATTGACTGGAGCTATTTATCTTCATTTTTTGGAAAACTATTTGGCACAATTATTGGTAAATCTCCCTGAAAGAATTCGAAATAGGATGTGGTTTCAGCAAGATGGTGCTCCACCATATTATTTAAATGCAGTTAGAGACCACTTAAATAATACCTACCCTAATCAATGGATTGGAAGAAATCCCACTAAATAGTCTGCTAGATCCCCAAATCTTACAAAAATAGATACATGAAGGAAATTGTTTATAGAGACACACCAACAACAGTACAAAATATGAAGGAAAGAATAATAACTGCCTTACATCTATCACACCGGCAGATTTAGGGACAGTAGGAACCTCATTTCAAAAGCGCATAGAGATGTGTGTCAATCAAAATGGGCAACATGTGGAACATTTATTATAATTTTTTCTACTGAGTTATTTGAAGAAACCTCTGTTTTTTTATAGTTTATTTTTGAATTTACTAATTATTGCTCAATAGAACGAAATTAGCCATAGGGAAGTACTTACAAAAAATATCCGTATTCCATTTCTACATCATATCGTCGGAAAATATCGGGGTAAATAAAGGTAAATAGGCACAGCCAGCAGGTAAGAGTCCATTAAATTGCAATTTAGGACATATACGAAAAGTTAAGTTCTCAAAATATTTTTTGGCATCAGCCTCCCCCACTATCACCTCCAATACCACCCACAATACCACCCTCACACTACTATGAAAGGGAGTAAAAAAAATTAAAAATGTATACAAGAACGAAACGTCTCAAACATTTTTTGGTGTTAGCTACCCCCTCTACCACCCCCATTGTGACCCCGCCTTATTATTAAGGGGAATAAAAAATTAAATTGGGGTTTAGTGTGTATATTAGAACCAAGGACCTCTAAAAAATTTTTGGCATTAGCCAACCTTCTACCACCCCCCATTGCCACCCCCACACTGTTGTTATTAAAATTAATACACATAATAATTTTAAAAAAACCCGAGTAACAGAGTTTGGCTCATTTTGTTCATTATAAATTAAGATTTTTTTTAACTCAAAAAATGCACTTTAAAAAATGCATTTTGGTCTGCACATAATGCATTTCCCATCTGTATAAGATAAAAAGTTGTAACATTTTTTATAAATGCCGTCCTAAATCGAATGCAAAGAACCCCATCTTGATCCGTCTTATTGCTTAAACATCGTTTGAAAACAACATTTTAGTGCTAAGGTGCCTCGACTATTATGGACCTCACTGCATATAATTTTTAACTTAAAGTTTTCTCAGCGATAAAAGTCGTTTATCATTGTTGATGATTAGTTGAAGTTGGGTGACTGAAATACGTTTTAAACTGGAAACTGGACTTTTCAAACTGTCACCATCAATCAAATGTTTATAATAACTTTGATACCTACAATGTCTTGGTTCTATTTCTTTCTACAATTTCACAAGACTTTTACTATTCTAATGTATATTCAAGAAGTTGATCTATATCTATGTAATTCTCAGATATTACTTAATTAAAAGAATTAAGAATTTAATTGCGGGCTCGGTGGCTCCACGGTTACGCTTTAAACTTGAAACTATGGAGTTCCGAGTTCAAATCCAGCGTTTTTCATGTATAACCGAGTTGATAGTAGTGGACTAGATGGTGTTGTGTGAGAGACAACACAGACCACTCTTGAGTTCGAGTCTCAGTTGCGATAGATAGCAATGTCGTAGAGAATGGTCGTTGTGTAATTGTCTATGCGCACGTGTCCTGGTTGAGTGGTGAAATAGCTAATTCCCAACTCTGCCAGGACAGTAATCTAAATAAAAAAATAAAATAAATAAGTTAAGATTCTTTAGAAATTGAACATTTTCCATTAACAGAGAAGTATATGTATACTATTTGGACACATTATTGAACCATTCATCACCATTCACAACATAATAAAATTATTTGAAAAATATATTGGGCATTGAGCATTTAGTTATAAATTATTTAAATAAACTGCCTTTGATAGTGTGCTATATATCTGGAACAATATGATTAATGTTAGTGCAGTTTCTTATGAACAAAATTCATTCGTAAATGGATTTTTAAATTATGGCTGTTCCCTTTATATACAGAGTGATTAGACCCTTATATTGTTGATAAATGTCAATTTCACCGAAATTCATAATAAAGTTTCAATCTCTCTCTAATGTTAACCAGGATTTATAAACAATGCGGCCGAAATGGTTTGGATTTTTTTAGTTATGTGTATTATTAATCAAGATATAGTCTGGCCGAAAAGAGTAAATCGTAGTGCCAGGGGCGTGCGTATTTACGAATTTCGTAAATTCCATAATATTTCGAGAAAATTAAAGCCTTCGGATTGTGTTCATTATGCATGAGCTACCATGTCTTAAATTAAAATATTAAAAATTTAATTGTATTTATTTTTTGTTTTATTTTATAAAATATGAATAATATTATTATTTTATATATACCTATATAAATATATGTGTGGTGCAACTGGATGATGAGCTACCCAAATAATTGACCCTCGTCTATAAAAGCTCCGCCTATTTCACAGAAGTCAACAAATTAGCAGGTATAAATGCAGCACATTCACATATTCAACTCATTTGGTCGACTATGGCAATTACACAGAATGTTCTAGGTGTAGTTTTCATTTATAGTAGGAGGCAAAAACTGATAAAATGTAATATATTTCTGTGGCAGAACGAGGTGCCGCTTCAATATTAAATAACATCTGAATCCCTTGACGGGAATATCGCTGATTTTTTGCTCTACTGTACTCTTTTGGCTCCAAACTAGGTACATTGTTTTGTATAAAATCGTGCAATTTGAAACAGATTGTCTTAAAAACCTATGACCGTTAAATGTGATGTACTGGTACGAATAACTTTGCTAACTCTTGTTGAACCATTGAAGTACTGCAAATGTTTTTAAAGGATCCAATTTTTTGTTTTATTTTTACAGCGAAACTACTGGTACGCTCCGGGGGATATTGAGTCCGTTGCGGGGAATGAGAAGTGTCTAATTTATTGAAATTGCTCGTTTCCCACCGTCAGGCAAATACAAGCCAACAAGCCTGACATAGTACTCCTCGACCACCAACTCAAGGCAATGTATGTCGTGGAGTTAAAAAAATTAATAACTAGCTAAATTACCAAATTGACCAAAATTTAAACAGTTTATTATTTTATGTATATCTTTAACGAAAGCATATGTATAACTTAAATTAAGCACAAAACTAAAGCCCATATACGCTTGTACATATATGACGTCTGGGCTTTACTGGGAAGTTAAAAGTATATCTTTAAATTTCTTTTTTAAAATTACTGAGTGATAGGGATTTAAGGGACGCTGCAAGAGAGTTATAGAAGTCAGCGATGTTAGAACTATAATACCTTTCAAACAATGCAGTTCCATGAAAATGCAAGGTCAACATTGCCCTTAAACCTGAATATCATTCCGAAATCGAATTTTACGGTAAAGATATGGGGGAGTGCAATTTAAAATAAATGTCATATAAAGTGTACCACGATGTAAGAGACGCACATGTTTCATATTTAACCATAAGGTTTCTTTCAGTTTGTGACTAACATAACTTTGTCTTCTGATACCATACATAAACCTTAGGTAATAATTTTGGATTTTTTGTCTGCGTTGAACTGTAGCAGCTCTTAAACATGGACCATAAACTGTATCACCATAATTCAAAATAGACAAAACAAAAGATTGATATAACGTTATTTTAAGCTTAATGTTGAATTTTTAACCTTGAGATCACTTTCTTGATGCAGTTTGATATGTGTTTATTAAATCTAAGATCTGAATCTGCAGTTAAACCTAATACTTTCGTCCCGTCTTGAATGGTATATTAACATCGTTGAATCCACCCTAAATGTATTGAGGTGTCTAGCCAGCACTTGATGGGGAGCTGAAAGAGAAATTTTACTTACCCTATATAAAACCCTCGTACTATCCAAAATGGACTACGGTTCCATAGTATACTCCTCAGCACGCCCTTCACGTCCTAAACTGCTAGATTCTATCCAGAACACTAGTCTCAGACTAATTACAGGAGCTTTTAGGACAAGTCCAATATCTGCGCTAGAAGTGGAGGCAGGCATACCACCACTCAAATTAAGAAGAGAACGGCTAATGAATAATTATATGATTTCTATTAAAGCCCAACCAGAACACCTAAACTACAAAATCATTTTCGATCGCAATTTGGCTCATCTCTATGAGTCTAGACCTACAATAACAAGGCCGCTACCTATGCGTGTAGAACAAGGTATGAACATTCCAAAAATATACCATAAAGGCTTTTCTGAAATCCCTCCATGGCACCTTACACCGCCTGAATGCCATCTAGAGTGTTCAATTCTAAAAAAAGAGCAAACAAATCCCGAGATCCTGAGAAATATGTTCCACAACACATTTAACCGATACCCCAATGCAGAAGGAATATTTACAGATGGATCTAAAACAAATAATGGAGTTGGATCAGCAATTGTAACCGCAAATGAAACTTTTACATGGACCTTGCCATCAATAACAAGCGTATACACTGCAGAAATACAAGCCATACGGGAAGCCCTTCATTATTGCGAAAGATCGTTAAAAGAATCGTTCCTTATTTGCAGCGACTCCATGAGTACGTTAATGGCGATCGGAAACATATTTAACACGGACCCAGCCATAAAATCCATTCAAATCTTACTACACCGATTAAAATCTTTAGGTAAAAAGATTATATTTATATTTACACCTAGTCATATAGGCATACTCGGAAATGAGAAAGTAGATGCTGCAGCACGTTTAGCAGCAGATCAAAATATAGTGGCCGAGAATATCCCCATAAGATACCAAGATATAATCAATGAAGTAAGAAGAACAATCTTTCAAAAATGGCAAATTAACTGGAATCGATATGAAACAGCGTATCGATCTATCCAGCCACAACTAGATACACCGAAATGGCACACAAACTTCACCAGAAGAGAACAAGCTATGATTACACGGCTAAGAATTGGGCACACCTTTATGACCTCATCAAACCTATTAAGAGGTGAAAGACATCCTAGATGTCCAAATTGTAGGACAAGGATAACCGTAAAACATATCCTGGTCATATGTCCATTGTTCACTGAACATAGAAGAAACTCTGGAATAGATTATGACGTAAGAAATGTCCTAGCACCCAATATCGAAACATTGAAGAAATTGGTACAGTTCCTTAAATCTAGTGAACTCCACAAAAAAATTTAATTAATAATAGTTTACTGTATCATAAAATACACGGACGGATAAAATAATTATGGAAGCATACTACATTGAAAACGGCCAATGACCTCAGCAGTTGACGCCGTTAATTAAATTAAAAAACAAAAAGAAACATCGTTGATGTTGATATTACCATCTTGTAAGTGACGTGATCTGTCAATTTGCCTGCCAAAAAACATTGCTGCACACTTGCTAGGTTTTAATCTGAGAGAATGCTCTAGAGAGATTTTATAAATCATTATTAATAATTGTCCAATTATTCTGGAGGTCATTTATGTCAAAACTATAGAACAATTGGGTGTCGTCTGTATACATTTGCATTTTGCAATTATTGTAAAACGTTGGAAAAGATTATGTGTAAATAGTAACCAGAACTGGTCCTAATGCAGAGCCCTGAGGCACTCCGCATGGAATGTCTAAAGGATTGGGATATTTATTTTTGAGAACCACCCCTTGTTGTCTCCCATTTAAACAATGATTAATAAAACTTACTGCAGTCACGTCAAATCTAATGAATTTCAAGACCTGTATTAAAATGTTGTATTCAATAGTGTCGAAAGCTTTTGAGTAGTCGAGCAACACGAAAATAGAACATAAACGAGAATCAATTGAACTAAAGAGATTATCTGTAATATTTAATAAGGTAGTAGCACAGCTGTGACCGTCCCTAAACCCTGACTGCTCATGTAGAAATATTTTATTATTACTTAAGTGGTCAGTAATTTGAACCTTAACTATATATTCAATAATTTTTGTTAAAACGGGTAAAATGCTTATCGGTCTCAAATCGTGTAAATGTTTGGGGCTATTGATTTTAGGAAGGGGGGTAACATGCATCATCTTCTATACCATAGGATAAACCGAATTTATTAAATAGAAATTAAAAATATGGCAAATATATTCCAAAATAAAAGGACAACATAAATGAATCAAACCAAACAACTTTGGACTTAATTTTTAATAAGTATTTATATATCTCAAATCAGTGACAAATTTGAACTCAAGAGTAGAAGTTATGTTTTGTTTTACATCATTATAGTAGTCAAAGTTTTTAAATGTGTTATTTCTTGGAATAAAGTTTATAAAATGATTATGTATTAGGCCTACATGTTCCAAGTCGGAGGGGATATATTGTATACTATATTAAGTTACTTTCATTTTTCCAAGTAACATTCATATCATTTTCTGAAAATCTCAAGAAAGCCATTTTCTCTTCTTACAGAGCTCGCTGTCAAGTTTTTTAGATCTTTATAATTTTGCAAATTTTGAGGTTTTGTTTTGTTTATATTTTTGCGACGCTTTGTATTTAATTTTAATTAATTCTTTTATACCATCAGTAATCCATGGTTATTATGGTTTTTTAAAGACACAAGTTTTAAGAGCATCTTGTAAATCCATTAAAACTGTGATATTCTCATTAAAACAATTTACTTTAGAGTCTACATTGTCTAGATCGTAAATATTATACCATGGTATAGACTGCAAATGTACATTGAGCTGATGCTTATCAATAGTTTTAATATTTCTGTAATTGGTGTCCCTCCACCACTCTTTGGCTCACCACTATTAATATGAACATAAACTAATTCATGATCAGCAATATCAGACACTGAAGTGGCACTACATTCGGAATAATTTAAATCTTCTGATATGAGAATAATATCTATTAAAGATAAGCTTTTGCAGTTATTCTTGTGGAAGTGATAATTATTTGTTTCAAGCCCAAACTGTCTATAATATCATAAAAATTTAAAACATTTTTTCAAAAACAACATGGCAGATAATTCTATGCAGCCAGTGGATGTTGATCGCATGAAACTTTCGCAAAAATGTTCACACTTGAGTGCTCAAATTCAAAATGGAAAAAAAATAGATCTAAATCCATAATTTATGTCTTCCAATCTATTGAATGGGTTCAGGAAAATATCTAATAACAATATATAGTGATGGAGGATATTTTTTATTTACTCCTTCGAACCACCCCTTAAGGGATCAAAATCCTTTCTTCAAAAATTATATTTAAAAAATGTTCCAACGCTTGAAATGCTCTAAGTTTTATTTAGTTTCTTATTTTTTCAATAATTTATCAAATATGTACATTTTGCACCAATTTAGCCACAACAACCTCTACAATAGAGGGTTTATAGGGACCATATATATTTAGTATTCTAAGCGATGGGTACAATTTTTGAAGACAATTTTTTTAGAGAAACTGGTAAAGAATTTTATAATATAAATATATCAAATTGTCGGATACATAAATGTGGCATATTTAATAAATTATTGAAATTTATGTATAATAATAAATGTTTAAAAATATTATGAGTAATGTGGTTCAAAAACAATTATATGTAATAATACTTTTGTTATCCCCTGCACTAAACACGGTTATCAATAACTAAAGTTTCATTGATACGTACAAAATTATCATTATTTATGCGCATATTTTGAATATTTAACCTATATTATATTTACATGTGTTTTTTATCAATGCAAAATTGCCACTAAAACATTTACAGAATACATTACTACATTTTTTAGACTAGTTATACCTCAGATTTATCAAGTTTATCTAATAATTATCAATATTATTAAGGCATGATACAAATACACTACAACTAGCGACACATATGGTTTGCTCGAGTACTTCATGAGAAAAGTGTAATATAAACCTCGTACGTAAGAGGGTGTCAACAGCGCTTTGGAAAATCAATAAAGCGTCCTGCAGAGTTTCCTGCTGTGCGTTCCTGCTGTATTTAAGTGCAAGCTAAGTGTTTTGAGTGAACGCTGGTAGTGGGCGCTACTTGCCATTTTTATCGAAGCTGGATACTGTAGTCATTGTTTTTATACATTATAGAAATAAGTACAAAAACTCTTGAAACTTTTTGTATCTATAATGCACTGGAGAATAACTAAACTTTATTGATAGAAAAATTACTGTCGACTACTTTGAGGCAAATTTTTGAAATAATAGTTTTATTTTCTTTATTTTTAAGGGTTTTGCATTTCTTCCTTTATTTTAAAAGCATTGTTTGTACGTCAAATTGAAATTTTTAGCATTTGGTTTTCCAAATTTTAGGTGTAGCATTGCCTAGTGTTTAAATTATATAAACCACCACGAAATATCGAAATATATTTTTTTATAGGTATGTATTCTTTTAAACGTTGTATACGCAATTGATCAGCTTTTGTTGTACAAGAGAAATATTCGGCGATGCTGCAATAAGGCAAACGAACAAATAAAAATTAATTTAATTATTTATTTAAGTGCATTCTACAGTCATGATCTTAAATAGACGTTAAAGATATGCATCTGAATATACTCAAACTTATGCGTCCACCATATGAATAACTAGAAATTTTCATAATATCAGGTAAATACCACTGTCTCTCCCAATATGTCTGCGGCTTATAGTGCATCCAAAAATAATGATAGTGTTCTTATATAAACTTATTTCAAAAAATGAATAATAAGGGAGATATGCCCCTTAATAGGGGATAATAAATTTCAGTTTTCTGCAATATCTTCCGAATCCCTTAAAATATCAAATTCATATTTCATACTTATAATCGTAGACCATCTGGATACTAGTTTACATGGTATCAGTCATCATTATAAAAAAATAATTTTCAGATCATTAGAAATAAAAAAGACAATTTTGTTGCATTTCAATATACCAAACCGTTCTCGAGTAATGTATGTTTAAAAGCTGTTGTCCAAGGAATCACTACTTCTGCATACAGATTTTGTATCCAAGTTTTATACACACTAAATCCCAATGTAATATTCTACTCCCTTTAATAATAGAGCGGGGGCAATGGAGGTGGTAGAGGGTGTGGCTAATGCCAAAATAAATTTTAGAGTCTCTTGGTTCTCGTATACACATTAAATCCAAATTTAATTTTTTACTCCCTTTAATAATAGGGCAGAGGTGGCAATGGGCGGGTGGTAGAGGGGGTGGCTAATGCCAAAATAAATTTTAAAGGCCCTTGGTACTCTTATACACATTAAATCACAATATAATTTTTTACTCCCTTAAAATAATAGGGCGGGGGTCGTAATGGGGGTAGCTAATGCCTCTATGACAAAAATACATCAGGCCAAAAAGAAAGCTATAGAAACTCTCTATAAAAAAGATCTTTTTTCGTATACGCAATAGTCTCTTGAAAAATTCGAGTAAAAGTCATACCTAAAATATTTCTGTGGAATATCTACTGATATGATAATTGAACAATATCTTATGAAATCGTCGAAATCAAAACAAGGTTTTACTCTTGGAAGAAGTACAAATAAAAGTGTCGTGAATAAATGGATTTTTGGACTATTGACTGTAAGTAACATCATGTTACCTCCTTTCTCTTATTATTTATTTTTGAGAAATAATTGAAGCAACATGTGCGGACGACTAGCTAGTTTAAGCCGGAGCAGAGAGCCGTGGGTCCAGAGTATTCGTAAGAGTGGAAAAACTTACCCTTTCTGACATGTACAGCATAAGCGACAGATTTCTGTTTATTTCGAGAAAAGGAGACAAAGAAAAATTGATGTTAAATTGGGCACCATCTATAGTAAAATAAGCAAAATTGTCTCTTTTTCTCGAATAACCAGTCTGCTATAGATCAGTCTGAAATTATTAGTAAGAGAAATAAAAAGATAGTTTAAAATGAATGACAAAATATATTACATGAAAGAAAATTAGACAAATCGGTTTTGAGACAAATTGAAATGTAAAAAAATATATATATATAAAAGACAAATTGATACCAGTATCCTAGGTGGTTTATGGTTCAGGTGGCTGGTTCTGGGACAGCAATCCAGGCCCACAATTGTCTCTTATTGCAAGAATTCTAAATTTTCCTTGGCAATTTATGTCTCTCAATGAATGGGGTGAAAATTGTAGGAAATTTAACCAAATATAAGCACATACAAAATTTATGCAAGTTATTTATGCAAAATTTAAGCAATGTTAGCTATGCAAATATAAGCTAGTTAGCTGTACAAAATATATTTAAATTAGCTGCACGAAATATTAAGCTAGTTGTACAAAAGCTGCAGGAAATTAATTTAAGCTATATAAAAGTAATTATTAGCTATGCACGAGTAATTATTAGCTATGCACGAGTTAGCTGATTTCTTAGACTATAAATTGCCAAAAAAATTAAAAGGAAAGAGAAAAATATTTTTAAAACCATGTGGTACATATAGCATTTTAACTACTTATTAAATTAAAAAGAATTGACTTTGAATTCAAAATTTATTTTAAAAATAATTGAAATTATATCAAAGGCAAAATTTGAAAATTAATTAAAATATTTTAATGAGTATAATGAAATGAAATTACCTGTATGTTCAACACTTTGTAACTGGGATATAAAAATTGTAATATCAATTACTGAAGTCCACAGTTAAAAATTATAATGTTTGAATCAGTACAAAGGCTGCAAGCAAATGACTTCCTGGTGAGTTTTACTGTTAAGGTAAACTTTTTGTCCTGTTTACTGGAAAACAACGCTACCAAAAAAATGTGAGAAATCTAATTCCCTATTGAAATTGAAAGCTATAAAATATAAAAATAGTACCAGTATGGCCATCTGTCAGTGGTTGCGTTAAGCGTACCAACTTGCCTTGTAGATTCCCATACTCAACTAAAGTAGTGGCATATAATCGATAAAAGGAATCTATAATAATAGTTTATTTTCCATGCCAGCTGATTTGCCTTTGCAATTTCTATTTTATACATAACAACAAATATTAACAGATGTAAATAAGTAGTAAAACGTATTGATATTATTGATAAATCAGTAACATATTACATGTTATAGGATTTACTATATATAGAATGAGAGAAGGTAAGGAAAATAACCATATGTACTCCATAGTAAACAAAAATATAAAAATTGAAAAATAGATATCTGATGTAACTAAATTTTGTAGACAAATTGTTTCCTGGGATAATAATGCTGTATTACAACGGATATGAGATACATAATAGTGTTAACAGGACTAAGTTCCTAAGATATAAAATTAAGTACATAAAACAGTGTGACATGGTTTTAGCAGTTATATATGTAAAATTCTGTTAGTTGAAAACAGTTTCACCTGCAAAAACTGAATCCAAAAAAATATACAGGTCGTGCTAACTATCCACAAAACACTAGTTTTTAAATAAAACTGTTAAATGGACATAGGCCATGTAACAATCAGCGAGGGACTCGGCAACTTTTGTGGGCTTTTTTTTCACTCTGGGGAAGAGCATGTTGATGCAAGGGGATCTCGCATAAAGGGAAATATCGAGGATGTTCATAAACTATCAGATTGTTTCAATTATCATAATCCCTTCCCAATTGTGCCAAAAATAATGTATTTTGCAACAGAGGTTACTGGTGATGGAAAAATAACATGTCATGATGCTCATAGGGTTGGAACTGCTGCAACGGAGAAAACAATTGGCAACAATTTCTATGATATTAAATTGCCACGTGCAGATAGAGTACTTCCACTATTAATTGTCAATAGCAATCTTACAGTCCATCATACCACAATGCCCATTGATCCATTATTATTATTTCAAAGGATTACTATCATGAAGAGAACAAATGAAGAGCTTCGCACCTACTTGGAGTATGAATTGTCTCCGTATCCGGTGTCACTCTTTGACGAAGCTGGTACGCGCAAGACTAACAAGTCAGATTTCTATGATAGTTTCCGGATATCTGAATCTGAACCAGATCTCCAAAATGCCACTTATGTCATTGATGTGAGATTTCTCTTGCACAGAGTTATATGGCATCAACATGTAACCTATGGCGCTATTTGCCAAGCACATGTTAATGTTAATTAATTATGTGCAAAATCACTTTGGCTCGAACTCCATTATTGTTTTTGATGGTTATGAAAATATTAGCAAGTGTGAAGGATGTGGAGCAGCTTCGCCGATCCCCAAAAATTTCATCTGTTGACATTTACTTTGATGAACAGACTGTAACTGTAAGCCAAGAGAAGCTTCTTTTCAAAAATAAAACCAGATTGATTCCGATGTTGACAGAAAAGTTTCAGACAAATAATATCATTGTTAGACATGCTGAAGATTTTGATAGTCGAAACAGCGCTTGAGGAATCATGTAAAAATACTACGTTTGTGGTTGGGGAAGATGTGGACTTGAAACTTGTAGCTGAAGTTTTCAGTAAGACTGGTACTTCTCCTGACATAGTTACTTCGAATGGGATAAAATGTTTCCTCGCAATCTATAACGTTTCAGTTAAAGAAGTTTCCATCGATAACCATCGGCTTTATTAAAGTTGTGAGCAAAAGCAAACCAGTAAAACTGAGTTCACTACCACCCACTCATGACGCCACTCAGCAGCATCTATTTTGTGTTTATTTTCAAGTACAGAACTGGTTGGGTAATGAATTGAATCCTAAACAGTGGGGGTGGATGTTAAGAGATACCATATTATGACCAAAAATAACATCCCAATTTGCTGCACCTGATTGCCTTTTGAAAATGATTTTCTGCAACTGTACGAAAAGGCTGTGGACAATTGTGTGGCTGTCGAAGGTTGGGACTTAATTGCTCACCAGTTTGCGGCAACTTCCATGAACAATCTTGCTTGAATGCTGAACTCATTGAAGACTCGTCAGAAATGAAGCCGTCACTTAAGTAGAAACTCAAAGTTTTCAGATTGGCTCGGATTTCCTCGAACAATGAATCCATGAATTTACAGAAGGAGAAAACTGACAAGAAGAAAATTATTAATTTGACAACATTTTAATAAGTATGACAGCCGTGGATTATGGCTGCCGGAGAAACCACATAAAAAACGCACCTAGTAGTCAACCTCAAGGGTGTGATGTAGAATAGAGTACTTAAATTATTCATAATATCACATAAGTTCAAATTCGTGCAAGATTTTGGAAAAAATATTGCGTATACGAAAAAAAGACCCTCTATTTTTTATAGAGAATTTCCATAGCTTTCCTTTTGGCCTGATGTATTTTTGTCGCAGAGGAAATGAAAATCGAGATATCTCGAAAAATTCGTTTCGGAGCAAGATTTTAGCCTTTTACTGCGTTGCCAAATTTTATGCTTACACTCCTATTCGGGGACTTTATTCAGAACATCAGAACCTATCTGGAAAACCATAATTTGCTTTTGTATGAATTGGTTTGTAGAAAAATTCTAAACGCAGTGGATTAAATAATCAGTTGTCCTGGTTTTTTTTTATTAATCTCAATAAGTTTTAGATGTATTTTCCGTCTTTTGATATGTGATCATTGTAATATTTATTTTTTGTCTTTATTAACTTTTGACACCCATTTTTAAAGCTACGTATATCACGTATTAACACAGGGTCAAAAATATTCACACGTTTTATGTGTTGTGAAAATTTTCCATTTAGACCTGTATCCAAAAGCATCAACAAAACTCCAGACAACTGACATTGATTGTCCTAGTTTAATAGTTTCAGTAGACAGCATATTACCAATTTGCTGCGTTACTATTTCAATAGATTTAGATCCGATAAGCCACGGGGAAATAAACTTCTATGGAGTCTCATTGAAAATTTACCAGTACACTATCTATTAAATTATTTAGTATTGTATATTCGTTTATGATTACTTCTTAAAAATCCAAGAATTTTTGTCAGATGATATATTACGACCTATAGTCGGAATAAACAAACCCAGATCCTACAAATCCTTGTAGTGAGAGTAAACAAATGAACGAACAAGTAAAAATCAAATACAATTTATTATCAGAATAAGTAAAATGCAGTACAAATAAAATGTGAACAATCATACATTAAAATAAATAATCAAGAATACAGCAAGTCTAGGGTTTAAAGCTAACGCTATGGAAAAATATTTATTAAATTAAAACAATTTTACAGTAAAGAGGACCTTGAAGGCTGTTGATCGAGGAGAAATCTTCACAGCATAATATAATATGGTTTAGAAATCTGCACAATGGTTAGATAAAGTTTCTTTCAATCGTAATGCATAAATCAAAAATCAGGGCCAATTCGTATACCAAAGAATAGCAAATTATTCAAAAATCCAAATACTACAAAAAAAATAGCACAAAATCCTTCCCAAATTCAACAAACAGAAACTCCTCCTCAGCAAAAAGCCTTCCTACCCTATATCAAAGGTGTCACAGACAAAATTTCAAAAGTCCTGAAATCCAATAACATAAAAACCATATTCACGACACACCAAACAATTTCCAATTTAATCAGAACCAAATACCTAATGATTCCCACGGTGTATACCAAATATCTTGCTCAAACTATCCCCAAACCTACATTGGACAAACCAATATACAGATTAACAATAGAACATATGAACATCGTCTTGCAATTAGAAAATCTGATCCCACATCATCACTTGCCCAACACCACCTCCTAACGGGCCATAAAATAGACTTCGATAACACCAAAACCATAGTACCCGCATTTTTCCAGAAACCGCAAATCATCCGCGAAGCAATTGAGATTGAAGAACGTCCCAATTGTCTAAACAAAAGGGATGACGGTCATCGTCTTCCAGTCGCTTGGAAATCATTGATCTTCAGACTATCCCCACAATCTTCATCCACATCCCATAATCAACAGACCCTCAACCCCCCACCACTCTCCCACCCATAGACACCTTTTGTATAAATAACACTTCGTCACATACTGCCAGCGAGTTCGCTCTAAGGAGTAGGCAGATTGAGGCCTTAGAGACGGATCGTGGTGATATCTGGGGGGTAGGTAGATTGAGACCCCGGAATCGAACCAGTTCAACGAACTCCTAGCATTATTTTCTATAACAAACCGAAACGTCGAGACATTAATAATCTCAGGTACTTAAAATCTGGTCTTACCAAAATCGTCTATAATTAAAGTTACAAAATTATTCTCAAGATTAACATCTAACGTGAACACGTGTCTATAATAAATCAAAAGAAATTCAAACTTACCTAGAATACTACTTCTAGACGATAACTTGCTTATTAATCCGAATAATTCGTAATTTCAATTAAGCAAACCAAAATATTAATTGAAATCTTAGGTTAAATCTAGTTTTTAATCCGGTATTAAATCGACTAGCAGCCGCGTCATGCCTTTTAACTAAATTAGTCCCTAGCAAAGTTTTCGGCTCAACTTCTTGATTTAAAAAGGAAGCTTTAAGCAATTTCAGTGATTCTATAACCTTTGGTAACTCACAAAAACAAAAGGAAATGACTTAAACTGACAGTTCTACTGTCAGTGTGCCAACTTGTGAAATATTCAAAACTAAATCAGTTTTATGGACTATTGATCATTAACACTATCATTTTGTAAACAATTTTTACACGCCAATTATTATAATATTGTAGATTTCCTAAGATATACACAATAATACACATCTATTGAATAAATTGATATATTTTGCTAGGGAAAGCCATCTGTTGGCGAAAAGCCTAAAGTAGTAATTTGGATAGACTATTAAAGCGTGGTGACATTTATCGCAAAGGTAATTTCGTACTACGGGTAGATTGATGATTAGATCTACTGATTAACTTACGGACACCAGCGGAACATGGCATGTCACACTTATCATTAATGATAACCATACGGATACAGCTTTTTAATTTATCCAACACACAATTAATTACGGACAGAAAGCAGTCAAAAATCACCTAGTGGTGCAACCACTTTTGTACGCTAGTATTAAAATGGTCCCTGTTGCATACGACTGCTGTTTTTTGGGGGAGAGCATAGGGTTGTAAGTCAGGAGGGTGGATATGAGAGGGCGCCACTTGGTTGTCAAAAGTCACTCCCAATTCTGCCCAACCAAGAAGCAAAATGGTTTCGACTATATTATACTATTAAACTGAAATTTATAGATTGATTAAAAGATTAATGATTATTTATTTAAGAGAAAACTATGCTGGTACTATTATCAACTCATAAGTTTACCAGAGGCGATGCAAGTATTGAAAGTAAACGTTAAGACAAAAAGACATTTATTATTTACACAAGATGTATATACAGGTTGGAGAGGTTCAGTAAAATGTTAAATATTTAAAATGATGAAGCTAAGTTTTTTTTTTTAAACAATTAAACAAAAAGTAAACAGTACATGTAGACTTGGAAGTGATGTGCATCCAACAGTATTGTCTGTCTACAATGTAAAATGATAACTAGCGTTGCATGATCATGCGCTGCCTTACAGGCTTATATAAGAAATATATGAAAAATTTATGAAAGTTGTATTAAACATGCATGATTAAATTTAGACATTACACAGATTGAAGATCTTAAAAAAATTAATTAGATAAAGTAAACCTGCTCCAACAAAACAGCTCCATCTGACTGGACAGCTCAATCACTGCATTCCAGAATATCTGACTTGGGACGTCTGAGTAAGGCTGCCATGACGATGGTCTCTAGACTTGTGGCTGGTACTCCACTGATTTGATTTCATATCATATCTGATAGCTGGTACGGGCATCTCAGCATAGGCAAATTCAGATTTAGGTACATCGGCAGGCAAGGGTGCATTGCAGGTCACAAAAATTATATAGTCAAAAAAACAACCAATCCAAGATAATGGTCAGTCCCAAACACTCTGGAAGTTTCACAAGCATGAGAAAAATCTGACATAAAATAAAAGTAAAACACCCTTATAAGTGGAGTAACACGTGAATTTCATAAAAAATAACCCAAAAAAACAGGAGGCTTCTCCTTGACGAAAACGAAAGTAATTCTTCGTGCAACAGCTGAGAAAGCTTCCACACAACGGCAATGCAAAATTTCTCAATCAAAATCTCTAAACTAAATTGGCTAAAGCCCATCAAAACGAGAAAATTGCTTCCTTCCACGTGCACAGGCAAGAAGAGAAGGACCGTCATTTTCACCTTCGAAATTTGACAACTCACTCAGTGCTGCCAACTTTAACTAAAAAACTTCCAATTGCCAACCATGGAGTTATAGGGAAATATATTTACATAAAATAGAAAACAACCTCTATTGTCCAAAAATTCAATGAAAGTTACAAAATAAATAATCTGAAAATGAAATAGTTCTTTGAGAATTCTCTGTGGATTAAATTTATGACTCCATGGGAAATGCAATATTAAGTACACTTGTGTGTGCGCCTGGTTACATACCCTTGGCACCACATGTAGTATTTAAAAATGCTACACCGGAGATCGATAGATTATTAAAATAATTTGAATAAATTACAACTTTAATATTGATAAGAAGGAGCTAAATGAAGTAGGTACTTGTTTTTTGTTGTTATTTTGCTGTATAATATTCCTGCACACCGGTGACACTCATTAACGATATTTACAAAAAGTAGTAAGTAAGGCAATGCTAGGGAGTAATGGGGATAATAAATATATTCACGTCCTAATTTTAATGGACGTACATGTTTTAAACGTAATTTCAAAAAAATATTTTGTAAATATGACCATTAATGGGATTTTCACATTATACATGATGAGAGTAAGCTTGAGAGCTTTAATGGATTACAACGTCAAGATCAAGAAGAATATTCATAATAGGATAATAATAAAATAAAATAAAAACGTAACATAGAAGTAAAATATGGAAATTGGGAATAAGTTTTGGTATTAGCAGGTATAATATACTTTTTTATGTCTTTCTTTGCATAATTTTTAAGATTATTTTAGAAACTCGCTCCGACTTCGCTTTGTACAAAATTGGTCTTTTTTTGACATACTTAAAATGCGTTTTTAGAGACAACATCTGATGTTTTTCTATCACGAGACAACATAAAACATCCATTGATTGAACTTGGGATAGAATGATTTAAAGTTGTCCTCGTGATAAATATTATCCACTGAGATCAATCCCAAGTACTTTAAAAATTTGGCTTTGGCTCGTAAAAATTATGATTATTTTTACCATAAAAATATTTTTAAACCGCAGTTACTGTAAAAATAAACATCACAGGAATATAATGTAAAAAAGCCTTTTCTATAGTTGAACTAATATTTTTCCTTATTGTATAATTGATTTTTAAATATATTCGCTGGCAAAAGCAAATGCTTTTGCATTTATTAAATGAAAGACCTGAAGTAAATAATATTTGGGTATTGAAATTGGAAATGTCTCATATTTAGGTCATTAGAAGCTATTAAAATATAAACATTTAATTTCTAGGATGAATTGCGTAATTTGAAATGTAATTTAAATTTCTGTTAAGAGTTAAATTGTTTGGAAACAGAAATTATTGAAACTTAACAGATATGCTACCGATTGAGCAAGGAAAAGGGATAGAAAGTCATATTTTTGTATTTCAGTCTTGCCCTTACTCAGCATATACTTGTGTCTGAAGTTGTTTTAATGAAACAAACCTCTATCTATTTTCCCGGAACTGTTGCTCGGATCGATTCGGCAATGCTCGGAATCGATTTCTAGTGGTTGGCTTAGTCGATAACGATACTTTCCGTCCCTTTATGTGTCTTCGGAAATGTTCGTGCGAAGTTCGGATTTTTGCTTAAAATCCTAGCTTTCACGCGTGTGAACTCCCCTGAAACTTGTTTCGGTTTTTCAATTCTCCCAGTCGTTGATAAAACGATGAATAACGCCTTCGGGTGTGATCGGATCGATTCGATAACCGTCGTAATCGATTCTTCATGGAAGGTATAGTGGAAAATGCTACCCCATCCGACCTTGGGGGTGCTTGCAAAAATCCTACTTAAATATTCGATTTTTAGGTTAGAGAATCCACTCGCACCTAACTTCACTATGTCTTTAAAAAATTTAGGTTATGTTTTTATACTAATTTGTTTGTGTTTATATTCACGTTATTTATAAATGTCACTGTCACAGGATTAAATTAAGCGACTTCCGTATCCGTCGACGTCACACTTCCGTTTTTGAAGACGTATTTCTGTTTAGTACGCAAGTATAATGGAATTGACAGATCTGAAAATTCAAACTTCAATGGCAATGCCGTAATAAGATAACAGGTTATAGAAAGGTATTTATTTGAAAGACGAAACGATAAACAACTCAATTCGTATGTAATTATCAATGTTAAATGATCATGTTCTTTATATAAAAGAAAAGAAATATCCAGATGGCGCAGAAAGCAGTATCTTGCTGTATATGAATAAGGTCATGTTTCCCTCTAAAATTAGCTGCGAAACCCTACCGGGTTTCTTGATAAACATAAATTTTTCTGTTCAGGCGTTAAACCGATCAACAATTTATACCACACAAACATTGTTTTTTCAGACCATACTTGATTTCTTAAATCTGTTTGTGCTTTTTTAAATATGCTCATTTGTGTTCATTAAATTCACATTATATTAATTTGCTTAATAATATTTGTTATATTCAATGAAAAACAATTATTTCTAAAAATTGTTATCACTGTTCTTTTTACTATTATCTATCTTTAGGAATGGGTTCATAAAAAATAGAAGCGATAACGCAGAATCCATTTAAAGAGTCGCAAAATTGATCCAATTGCTAAACTAAACTACTATGTATATCTACTAAACTAAACTAAATCTACATCGATATACAATTTGTAGAGATATCTGGGCGGTACATGCTTGAACTAACAATATACTCTCCTCCTCTACTTCTTTTAAGTTTTACGTATTTTACGTCCGATTTTCGAGAAGTCTTTTTTATAATAACTACAAAAGCATTCTAATACTAATTAATATTCTTAGACGAAAATATCACTGAACGTAATTTTGTGTCTATTATACGAACGCATTTTTAAACTTTTGGGCAAAAATTGAGTCATGGATTACGAGTGAAAAATTATAATTCCCCTTTACTGGGCATAAAAAAGCCAAAAACACCGCAAAATTCTTAAAAACACTTTAGGAATCTGTGTGACACAAACTGACTTGATATGAATCCAATCGATCGATTTTTTCCCATGAAAACCATCAGAATATCTGAAATCACCATACTTTAAAAAAGTCTTAGAAACACCGTAAGAAACAGTGGAACCCAAACTGACCCGATATGAATCCAATCACTCAGCAGGATCATTTGGGTTCCGTCTCTCTTCAATAGTAACACCTACGTCTCAAATATGAACGCGATATGTCTACCCGTTTGCGAGTTATAAGGATTTTTCATGTTTGTGATAACATATGTGGGACTTATATCCATCTTCCATCAGCAGATTCATTCGAATTCCATCCCAGATCTGTATTACAACCTACGTGCCAAATATGATCTCGATCTCTATCCGTTCCGGAGTTATAAGAAAAATTTCATTAAAATGCCTTACTGCAGCAACATTTCGTGTCACTTTTCAAAATATCACCCTGTCTAGTACTTCATTTTGAGAGGTCCGCAAACGATATGTCATTGTGTTCTGTCAAAAAAGCGACGGCTAGGAGAAGGCATACGCGCCAGCTGTGTATTTGACTGTGTAAATCGTTCAAAAACTTTAATCGAATTTCACGGCTCGCCGGTCACTTATAAAAAAAAAAAGTTAAGTAGCTTTTTTACACAGAATTTTTTTCTCTACAACTTGTCTAAAACTTTTTTCGAAAATTTTTCCGTTTTTGACATATCGCGATTTCAACCCTTAAATATTTTTTTTACAACCCCTGCCCATCAATTTCTACTTTTTGACTACAGACGCTTGATGTACATCTTAAAACTAATTTCTGGTAAAAAATTCAGCCATGGAGTACGAATGGACATTTAAAAGTCCCCTTTATTGGACTAACAGGTAGCTGTTGACTAGCGATTGTGGAATACCCCTGCAATAATTGAACTTACTTGCTGGTACAACGATATGTGTATATCTATGTGGGTGGTTGTTGTTAATTTGGTATATATAATTTAATATGGATATTATATATAATAAATTGTTTTTGTTTCTATTTTATTTATATATATGTATATGTGTGTATAAGTATATTTTATGTTTATGAAGTATTTCTGATTGTTAGTCGCTTTCTGTTTTCCTCGTGATATATTTATTTTACTTTTCTGTTGTATATATCTATTCTACATTTTTGTGACATGTGTACACAATTATGTAATTGTCTCACACAACATAAATTATCTATCTATCTATCTATAATTAGGATTAATGAGAGTATATGTTGCTTAGTTATTTTATCGTTACTTTACTTTTAGTAATTTTTCAAAAAATATTTAGTACCTATTTATAGTATTAGTTATTTTAATGTCAGTATTTTTTATAAGCTCTGAAAGAACAACTGTGGATCTGCAATCAAGATTTCTTTTACAGATGGCAGATTATTCCACGTGGGCTTTTTTGTTCAGGTGTGAGATATGCTTTATTCTTGATGTTAAATATCGCATATTAGGCGCAAAGCATATATTTTGCTTGCCTAAAAGTTTCAACTTTGTATATTAATTATATTTTATTTTACTTTGTAAATCGCAGTTAGCTTTGACATACGCTCTTGCGCAAAAATGAAAAGATCAAACCTCAAAGTAGATAATGACGCCACTAATTTCGTTTATTTTTTCTTTTTCCAGCGATATAAAACATGTTACAAAAATTTTAACTGATAGTGTTAATATTTAATATTCCCACCACAATTCGTATCATTGAATCGTAAAAATCAGCTATATCATATTAGAAAAATTCACTTTATAATGATTATAACTCAGTAATTATTTATTACAATTTAACACAAAGAAACAAATATCTCATAAATAAAAATACAAGTACAAAATGAACATCCGAAAAAAACGAAAAAGTATGTATAACAGTATTACATACTACCATACTGAAAAGAAAATGTATGTATTTATTTTTCTAACTACAAATGCTCAAATTGTGCACCATGCATTCTAATACACAAACGTGCTCTACGAGATACCTCACGCATTACATTTTGGAGCATTTCAGGAGTAATTGCCTCACATGCGTTTCTAATTCTGATTTTGATGTCCTCAGTATTTTCAGGGGCAGTTTGAAATATCTTGTCTTTAATGTAACCCCAGACGAAAAAATCCAAGGGAGTAATATCTGGTGATCGAGCTGGCCATATAATGGGTCCATAGGTACCTATCCAGCCATCTGACATAACTTGATTTAAATAATCTGTACATATTATAGTAGTGTGAGATGGAGCCCCATCTTGTTGAAAATATTAATAATTTAATCTTTCTGCCACTGTTAATTCATAAAGAAAATCCTGAAATTCGTTTTGCAGGAAATTAAGGTATATACGAGCGGTTAATTTGCCATCATAAAAATAAGGTCTATCCATCCACAAAATCTTACTCTCCTCAGCTTATCTCTCTCATTTAAATATCGAACTTTCTTCATTTTGTAGCATAGGAATCCGTGTTTTTTTAAATATTTATCTTGCACTATTTTTTTCATGCGACAGCTCTGAATTTTTTCTCAAAGAGGTTTATTCATTTTGGTTAACATAATTCAATACTCTATTCATTTTTCTTACATTATCCCCAACATGCCCTCGCCTTACTACTTTTTTAAACATGAACCGCGCGTTTTTAGATTTTGAACTAACTTCCTAAACATAGTTCGATTTGGCTGCGGAGCAACTGAAAATCTGTCTCCGTAAACCGTGACTGCCATCTCAGCGTCAAAATTGCACAAAAAAATAAATTCTAATCATATCGAATTTGTTATTATTGATGAACGCCATAATTACTGATATAAAACTTGTCTTAGAACTCGGCAACGCAACATACAACACACAACAGTGACAATCTGTCAAATTTGTTAATAACTGTATACATTGTTTTTTCACTTATCATGGCATAGCTGATTTGTACGATTCAATGATACGAATAATTGTGGTTTTCAAATATTAAATATTGACAGTATCAGTTAAAATTTTTGTGACACGATTTATCTTTGGAAAGAGAAAAAATAGACGGAATTAATGGTGTCATGGCCAAGCTAAGTGCGTTTTTCGAATTTTTTGATACACATGATCATTTCTATTGCTTTTTCCGTCAACTTTCATCCCTATAACTTTTTTCCTATCTCATCTATAACTGTTTGTAGTTTTCCTAGTTTTCAAGTTTTTGTAATATATCTCACAAAGTAGGCTATGGATTTCAAATTTATTTTGACTGAAATATAGCTGACAAAAAGTGGAATAAATCTTTCTTAAACTTTATTCTTCTACAATAGATAGTAAACAAGATATTTGGTATGGTCATCATAAAATAGCCAAGAGGTATATTCGAGGGAACATCATTTAACCACCGCATCTTGTTTCAACACTGTACTCTCTGTAAACTGATCCATTTTAAGTCTTTACTTACCTCTTAAGGTTTTTAAATTATCACCTATAGTTTTCATTTTGTTCCGAATTATAAATAAATAACAGTATTAAATACGTGCCTATATGATTTTAATGGTGGTCAAGAAAATGGATGTGTTGATAACTTTACGTAAAGATTTTGGTGGGCAACGTGGTAAGGGTTGGGTTGAATAGTTGTTTAAATAAACAGATGTTCCCGGTCCCTTTTAGTTTGCGGTCAGAAGAGGCATTCCTGGACGTATCCTTTAAATGTTTATTAAAGTGAAACTTTAATTTTCAGGCCATATAAACTTTAGAGGAAATATAACAGAATATACTGTGTATATAACCAAAATCCAGCAAATGTTCTAAAGCGAGTTATATAATAATAAATAATGAATTCATTTTGTATTTGGGTTATTCATCATTAAGGTAATTTATCATGTTACCATTATGTGCAAACATTATGTAAATCCAGCCTAAAACCTACAGGAACCGAGATAAGTCTAGCATCTTTGAGAGGGTTGTTAGTTGATATATTGTATGTATAGATACGGGTGATTTATGTATCACTGAGTACATCCTCGTTTTTTGTGTAAGAACAATAATATCGAACAACTTCTACGGGCTAGGCCATAGGAACCTGAATTTTTATTAATCTAGTTATATTGTTTTTAAAATTAGACTATTGAATTTATAAATAAGTCAACTAATTTTTCAGAGTTTACCTCTTAATGATTCCTGTGATATTTGTCGATATCAACAATTTAGTTCAAAATTAAAAGAAAAAATTCCTATACATTTTTAACCGAAGTCGATATTACAGATAATATTGTAATATTTAATGGCAGCTCTCTGTGATTTATAACCAAAGTGAAACTTCAATGACTGGAAGGTCTAAAAAATAAACCATTAATCAAATTAAGGTTATATTCTACATTTTTAGTAAAGTATGGCTTTTAATTTATTGGCGAAATTCATAAAGTTTTGGTGTAATTTAATCTCAAGAATCTGAGTTGAAAAATAAAATTAAGGATGCGTTAATTATAAAAAGAATGTAAAATTCGTGGATAATTTCCCAAGAATACGTCATGGTGTTTTTAACGGTAACAATATAATTAAAATGGTAGTATCTGCTCTGAATTCGTTTATATATATTACTAATTTCACATTTCAATAGTTCCACGTCTTGCGACTTGCATTTTAAGAACCTTTTAACTTATATATTAAAAAACGGTATACTATTTTTTTCTACTAAATTATGTAAATTTGCTGTTTTCCGCACAATCTGTAGAATGGATAAGTGGGCCATTCCAGTTAACTGAACGGATATATTTCATATACGTTCTAGGATGGATACAGGGCCGTTCCTACCAGGCATGTAGTGCGTGCCCACATGCAGGCGGCCGATTTTAGGGGGCAGCCGACTGCGGTTGAAAATAGAACAGCGTAACCGACCGCAACCAATTACGCGTCCGCCCCGCGCTCAGCGCCACAGGGCGAATTGTCACTTGTCAGTATCAGCACATCAGCAGAGACGCCGACGCGGCACAAAGCCAACTGCGCCTGATTATGCCAAAGTCATAGACCAGTTTGTTGTGAAAAAGCTGGTAAAGCGCCACTCTAAAATTTTGTATGAGGAATTGCGAATGCGATATATGTTTATAAAATGCGTTAATACGACAAATTAATTGTATTCTGAATTTCTCACTATAAATTTGAATAAAGCACTTATAGTACAATAAAATTAATCTATCGTTTGGATTTTATATCTCAGGGGATAATTTTATGATCATTCGATGTGGAAAAATGTCAGGAACAACATACTGAAATGTTTAAGACTTGGGTGTTATAGCAATTTTGTAAATAAATAAAAACTATCAACAAATTAGTCTTGCTCGACTTTAAGGCGGAACGACGGCCATGAAATACTTCTAATAATTAAAAATATATACATCACGTTATAGAGAAAGAAATTCTGTACAATTTTGATACGGGAAATACCCCTCTACGATGCTTATTTTTTTTTATCAATTTTTTAAGATTTTCTTGCCAAGTTATTTTCGTTTGGTTAGCTGACTTTTGTCGCTACGCCCCTTTGCGACATGGCCTGTAGTTCCCGCGTATTCAGCGGTTCTGGATGCGCGCGCAGCACGCACCGTTCCGCCATGTCGAAAAAGGGCATGGCGACAACGGTCAGCTGACCAAAACGAAAACAACTTGGTAAAAAATCTACAAAAATTGATTTATAAAAGAAATAAGCATTGGAGGAGGTTATTTCCCGTATCAAAATTGTAGAGAATTTCTTTCTCTACAACGTGATATATATCTTTTAATTATTACAAGTATTTTATGGACGTCGTACCGTGTTGAAGTCGACTAAGGCCAATTTGTTGATAGTTGTTACTTATTTACAAAATTGCTACAATACCCAAGTCTTAAACATTTCAGTATGTTGTTCCTGACATTTTTCCACAGCGATTGATCATAAAATTATCCCCTGAGAAATAAAATCCAAAAGATGTGAAAAATTGGTCTAGATTTATTATTGTGCTATTATGTATGCTAGTTTAAATATTTTTTCCCATTGTCAAGGTGAGGGTGGGGGGCGGTTAAAAATTGCTCAGCACGCAGACGACTGTACACCTAGGAACGGCCCTGGATGGATATGAAATCGACCTATCACAGTTCGTGTATTAAGTACACAGGCAAGTATTCGTTTTAAAAAATTCAAGTTAGTGCGTAAGCTGTCAAAGTAATTGTCAGTGTGTACTCGCGTAGTTTGAGCTAGAAAATAATTTAAAATGAGTGATTCCAGTGAAGAATCGATAAACGGTATACCACCTAAAACTTTATTGAAATTATTATATACAGACAAAATTTTAGAGATATATTATGACAAAAAAAGTAGCTATATGTGGGGATTGAACCTACAATCTCTTGCATTTCGAAGCGTGCAAAGCAAACAGACTTTATTAAAATTAAAATACATAATATTGCCTCCCCGGAGACTACCTTGCGACAGACCGTGCAACCACCGCGCTGTTCGCGGCGGCGGGTTGCATGGCCGGGCGGGGCGGTTCCAGTTCGGCTAAAAGAAAAGAGAAGTCCTGACTCCTTTCGCTAAAAACAAATTACAAAGGATAATATAATTAAAAAACATTTTTAAAATAAAATTTAGCAAAGCTTAAAAATTAAACACAAACTCGAAGCTGTCGCACTGCACTGAACTAATTTTGGAGCTGACACAGGTACCCAAATCTAAAACGGGGAACCTTCATCGAAATGAGGTACTGCAGGACTGCGCAAGGCTGCCTAAACTGTGGTTTATCGAAATTTAGAGTTTTTTTAGAAATTTTGAATATAAGCTAATTTTGAGTGAAAAAATGCACAAAAAGAGAACGATAACAAGAACAGAGACAAAAAACGCACAAAAAGAGATCAAGTGGAAGTTATAGTAGATGAAGGTTTGACTATAGTGGTTGCCGGAAGATTGGTAACGTCTGGTATGGTAGGGTGTGTTTGATCCGAAAGGGTGCATTATGCTATCTAATTTGTGTAATGTTTGCGGTAAGCGGACTATCGCCCAGTTTGAAAGAGTAGAATTTTTGGGATCGAAGCGTGCATATAACCGCTAGGCTACTAAAGCTTTTATAAAATGTTTGCACCTAGAGCATAAGATTTAGCAGAGGCTAAGTTTGTATATTAAAATTTGATTAAAACTATTATTTGTAGTTTTTTCTTAATCCGGTCGTAGAACTATTTTTAAAATGACATTGTTATAGCCAGTATTTAGAGATACAAACAGATTTTATTGTACGATTCTTTAGTAGGCATTGTCCTACTTTAATCTTTGTAATATCGTTAGTGATCTTTGTTTTGATAATATCAATATTATCAAAAGGAAGGGAAAAAGATTTCATATATTTTTAAAAGATAAATTATATTCAATAAATTTAAAGTACAAACTCATCAACCTAATTCTATAATTTGTTTACATTATCTCTTATACATTGCAAAATTAACAAATATTAAATTTAAACAAATTATTGCAAAACATGTGTGTCAGTTTAATTAAGCAATTGCATACACTGCAATAATTTTGAGGAACAGGTCATAGCTAAATTTTAATATCATTGACGTTTGGGGTTTGAGACAGTGCAGTTAAAAAAACATAATATTTTTAGTCGCAAACTCCTCTATAAAATCCTTATTTTACTATAAGGAACGTAACCAGACTGCAACCAACAGCTACTCTCCCGGCTATGTGCCCCACCGAGCGCTGAATTACAAGTTACAAGTCTGGCGCATAAAGTGTAATAATTGCATATTACCATCAAAACGCTAATGCTTCGATTGCAACAAACACAAGCCGAAAGAGCTCTCATGCCAGCCGTCACACACCACTTGCAGACTGCAGTTTCGAGCTGTTGGCTCTCGTCAGTGCAAGGTAGGCATGTGACGACCGGCACGAGCATTCTTTGACTATTTGGTACATCCCGGTATTTTTACAATAGCGACATGTAAAATAGTCAGCAGGCGCCATTTAGTGGTCCAGTGTCTGTTGCAATCGAAAAATAAATAGCCTGACTGGACTTAGCATAGTTCAAATGTGCTTTTAGAGGGCGGAATATTAAACATAATATTACTTAACGCGCCAGACTTGTAACTTGTAATTCAGCGCTCGGCGGGGCACATAGCCCGGAGAGTAGCTGTTGGTTTCAGTCTGGTTACGTTCCTTATAATAAAATAAGGATTTTATAGAGGAGTTTGCGACTAAAAATATTATGTTTAATATTCCGCCCTCTAAAAGCACATTTGAACAGTGCAGTTAAAAGTAAAGAAAAATATCTCCTTGGCCTGATGGAGTGCTGGGTAGTGATAATAATTATGTAAGTAAGATTTGTTCATTTTCATCAGTTTTAAGTTCACCCATTTTTCATGTTGTCTCAAATTAAATAAATGTCATTTATTATTTTTTTAAAGCTGTCTTTCGCTTTCTGCCATCCGAGTTATCCCCTAGTGCGTATATGGCCTAGAGGAGGCCAGTACGTAACATATGGTGGAGGTGCCTAACTTTTCGGGTAAAATTTTACAAAATTCATGAATTTATTCAAATTTTTTTTTTTTTCAGTATGAATCTTTGTTATAAATTTAGTGTGTGCATGGGGTTATAGTATTTATTTTGTGTGAGCAAGTAAAGGCTGCCATATTGCTTATAGTACATATGGTTACACAAGTAAGGTCTCAAAATAGAGTCTGTGGACCAACCCCAAGGACTCTATTGAAATTTTTACTACAACTCAGATGAATTGATGGATGATGTATATCAAAATTTAATATTGAAAAAATAGCAAAATCGATTGTAGCTTTATGACATACAATATACAAAAGTAGTAATTATTTTTCCTCTTCAATTTTTTTTCTTTTGTGAGAGATTTTGAGCCAAATGTTAAGAATTAACTTTTTTGTAGATAATTGAAATGTTGAGCAATAGCATATTCATAGAGCTAAAATAGAGAAAAAGGCGAGACAATATAAAGAGGGTGTTATAAAAGTTTTGTTTTCAAAATTAATTAAAATTTTAATAGTTGTGCATTCAAATTTTCGTAATTTTTCTTTTCTTTTATATGAAACGTGAATAACCATTTTTTGTAATTTCATATATATATATTTACATTTTTTTTCCTCGTTACATTTAACCTAATTTTATTTTTCTTTTTCCCAATTGTGTTTTATTAAGTTTGTGCGGATTATGTGGTAAAATCGGAGTCCTCAACAAATTCTATTTAGTTTTGGGTAAATTTCGAGCACATGAGCGATCCTAGGAAAAAACCAGCCATTAGGTCAACGCTGAAGTTAGAGCTAAAAGATAGCAAAACACCGGTAGATTTCAAACCCCCTCATCGAGAGGTACTGGGATCGATGCCCGGCGCATCCACCATATGTTACGTACTGGCCTCCTCTAGGTCATATACGCACTGGAGGGTAACTCGGATAGCAGAAAGTAAAAGACAGCTTTAAAAAAATATATATAAATGACATTTATTTACTTTAAGGCAATATGAAAGATGGGTGAACTTGAAACTAATGAAAATGAACAAATCTTACTTACATCATTATTATCACTACCCAGCACTCCATCAGGCCAAGGAGATATTTTTCTTTACTTTTAACTGCACTGTCTCAAACCCCAAACGTCAATTGATATCAAAATTTAACTATGACCTGTTCCTCAAAATTATTGCAGTCTATGCAATTGCTTAATTAACTGACACACATGTTTTGCAATACTTTGTTTAAATTTAATGTTTGTTAATTTTGCAATGTATAAGAAATAATGTAAACAAATTATGGAATTAGGTTGATGAGGTTGTACTTTAAATTTATTGAATATAATTTATCTTTTAAAAATATATGAAATCTTTTTCCCTTCCTTTTGACAATATCAGATCGATACAGAAGATATATGCAAGGAACTACTGAATTACTACTTAGTTAACTAGTAGTGGGGGCGAGCGTGGGTGCGTTTTTACTATGTACATACTTCGGTGACCGTTCCAATGAAGACTGCGTCCTCGCATCACACATCTTCCAGTGGCTTGTATATCAGTGTATGCGCGGAAGCTATGCAACCTTAGGCGAGGGTTATATAGGGGATATTCCATCCTTCGGAGGGGATGTAAAAGCCGTCAATCCCTTGTCTATAGCAAGTAAAAGATCCCTACTCTTCTAAAGGGTAGAGATTCGCCAAAATTCCTAGTTGAGGGTAGCTCGTCTATAGGCGTCGGTGTTAGGCGTCAGTAGCGGAAATAGGCCGACGTTAAATAAATGTATAAAAAAAATTAACTTGTAGTTTTGTTTATTTGTTTTGAAAAATAATTTCTGTATGAAGTGTTTAGTAGATATTTAAGATACAATGTTACCTCCTTTTCCTTATTATATATTTTTGGGAAAGAATTAAGGCAACATATGTGGACGACTAGCTGGTTTAAGCCGGAGCAAAGAGTCGTCTATCCGGAGTATTCATAAGAGTGGAGATACTTACCCTTTTCGAATACACAGCATAAATGACAGATTCTTGTTTAGTTCGAGAAAAGAAGACAAAGAGAAATTCATATTAATAGGGCATCATCTATAGTGAAAATCAGTGGAGTTGTCTCTTTTTCTCGAATAACCAGTCTCCTATAGATTAGACTGAAATTGTTGGTAAGAGAAATAAAAAGATTGTGTAAAATGAATGATGAAATATATTACATGAATAAATAAATCAATTTGTATAATGTGCAATATGAAATTTTAAGTTATTTAATAATATCGACAAACAGACTAATTAATACTAAAAAAATTAATAACAAATTTAGTCCAGGATCCAAGATTCCGGGATTGAGTATCGTTGAGGTGAAGGGTTCTGGAACAGCAATTCAGCCCCACAATTGTCTCTTACAAAAATGGTATCTAAGGGGTGTCTTGGCAATTTAGTTTACGTCTCTCAATGAAGTCAAGTTTTAAGTTTGTAGACATTTTTGTGCAACTATATGGTTTTGAAAACTTAATGAACACAAATGTAGGTGCAAATTTATGTAACAAACACAGTGAATATAAAAGGAATGGTTATAGATTTCAATCTATAGAAATAATATTCCTTTTAACGTAGAATATGAATTTATAATTGATATAAATTTGTGAGACGCTCAAGTTTTCAATATAAAATATAAAGTTTAAATATAAAGTATAAAGTTTAAAGCATAAGCATAAAATATATAAAGCTGAATTTCAAGTTTGAAATATATAACTGAATTTCAGTGTTGAAGAAACTCAAATTTTCATTATACAGAAATTTAAAGAAGTTCAAATTAACAGTATGCAGAAGAAATAGCTGATTCGCAAACTATAAATTGCCAAAAAAATTAAAAAGAAAGAAAAAAAATTTTTTATAACCATGTGGTACAGACAGTATTTTAATTACTTATTAAATTAAAAAGAATTGAATGTGAATTTAAATTTATTTTAAAAACAATTGAAATTACATGAGTCAAAAATTTAAAATTACTGAAATTTTAAAATAGTAATAAAAGAAATTTACCTGGTTGTTAAACACTTGTTAACGCGAATATAAAAATGTGTTATTAATTACTGATGTTACACAGTTAAGTTGTATAGGTCTGAATCAGTACAAAAGCTGCAGGCAAATGATTTCTTGGTGAATTTTACTAATAAGGTAAACTTTATTTATCCCATTTTCTGCAAAATAATTCCAATATACAAACTTGAAAAAGATAGTCCTACTAACAAAAGCCGTAAAGTGGAGCATGTATCGCCATCTGTTAATAAGTGAGTTAAGTGCACAACCTGCTGGTCGCCTTAGGTAGATTTCCTTTACTCACAACTAAAATAGTGGCATATAATCGATAAAAGGAAGCTTTATTTCTATATAAGCATGTATGGGTAAATAATGACATTTATTGTAAGTTTTTAACCTACTAACGAACTGTCGTAATAAATAGTAAAACGTATACAAACCGTTGTGTAAGAATTCAGCAAATCTATTACATCTTGTAGGATATATTATATAACAGGTTAATGAGAAAGGTATGAAAAATAACCATATATATACTTACATAGTAAACAAGAGTATAAAAATTGAAATATAGGTATATGAGTGTAAATAAATGTGTTGTAGATTTGAAATCGATAATTGTTTCCTGAGGTGCTGTAATAGAACGGAGATACATAATAGTGTAAAAAACATGACTGAGTTCCTGAGACATAAAAATATGTACATAGAACAATGTGAAATGATTTAGCAGTTATACAAGGAAAATTGTGATAGTTGAAAACACTTTCACTTACAAAAACTGAATCAAAATGCTACACAGATCATGCTAAATATAAATAAAATACTAGTTATTATATAATATTGTTAAATGGACATGTAACAACAAGTGTAAAAGTATTCTTTACCGCAACGTACAAATTAATGAATGTTTGTAATTTTAAAGGAAAATTTATTTATTATTGATATTATAAATGTTGTGAAAACTTTTCATCTGCTCAACAACTATTATTTTTCTAATTTTGAAAAGCTTAAACCGAAATGCTGTAATGTGCTTAAAGAAATTCTATTTAAAGAACATATTTTTTTTAAATTTTTAAGAAATGAAAAATAAAAAATTTAAAAAAAAATTAAAAACTTGCTTTTCTGTAAAAGCAGTACTAAAAAGTAAAAAATGAAAAAATACTAATGTACGATTGCAAGGAAAGCAAGGCGTTTGCACTTTGTATGATTGTACGCTTGATTATATGAAAGGGGTGAAATCGTTGTGTACATAGTGCCTTCATTCATGCGTACATAAAGATTGAAAGCGCCAGGGATATCTTACTCGTAAAAATATTTTAACCCCAGAGTATAAGCAGTATAAGCAAAAAAAAAAATGTCTATCTAAAGTGGGCTACAATTTTAATGGATAAAGTTATACATCGATAAAAACTTACCGTCTTACAAGTGGCGTTGGTTGGAGATCATAAAAAATATCTTATGTATACAGGGATAGGTTGAAGGGTAGGAAAAAAGGAATACACAACGTTATCTTCTTAACATAAAGTTAAACACAAACACTATTTATCCCAGTCACTTATAAATTATAAATTTACGGAGGAATGGAACACGCAAAACATAAAAATGAAGCGGGAATATGGATTCCGGTCTATAGCGGGGAAATCAACTACTTACTGTCTTCGCGCGTTGTAAAAGAAGTCCCGACTCATATTCTCCAGAAAGAGAGAGCACCAAAATACAAAATTTTACGCCAGTGGCGTAACCAAAGATAACACATATACTTATATATAAAGTACGCATGCCTTGCTTTTCTTGCTGTCGTAGATTAGTATTTTTTTATTTTCTACTTTTTAGTACGACTTTCTCGCATCTTCGTTTTGCAGATTTTTCAATTTTCACCCCCGCGCAACCTATGTCTGGATATTTGCAAAAGTAACGGTGGATACTGTATTGTCAGCCGATGTAACTGCAAAATTTCATCAATTGATTACGTCAGGGAGCGCGTTAAATAAAGGATGCAATATTTGAAGAAAATTTTCACCCTCGCAACTCTTACGTGCGGATATTTTCAAAAGTAATGATGAAATACTGTATTGCCATCCGATCTTAGTAACTGTGCAAAATTTCATCAATTGATTATGTCAGGAAGTGTGTTAAATAAGGGATGCAAGATTTGAACATAAACATTGTGCACGCATTGTGAGTTAAAGAAAAGTAAGTAAAAAATAAGTAAAAAAACAGTATAATTTAGTGTATGTTTCGCCTGCTATTTGACATTGACAGACAAAAAATGAAAATCATTATGACTAACAGGTTTACGATTCTCTCTATCATTCGGGTCCAAAATGATTAAAATAGTTTAAAAAATAAATTACTGAAGTAAATAATTAAGAATTCCTATGCCTTTGTATAGCTCCCTTTATACAGGGTGATTCATAAGTACTGGTACAACACTTAACTGTAGATACTAGGAGTCGAAATATTAAGATTTAGCCAATAATGCCTTAATGAAATGTTTATAGGTTAAAAGATAGTTAAAGAGTTAAAATTAATTTTTTTATTTTCCTTTGTAATTTAATGATTTTTTAACATTTTATCATGAAAATTGGTGGGCGGGGGTTACTTGTGGTGGGAAATCATACCACGCCTTAAACTTTCGTCTACTCCTTGAAGGTGCTACGTACATGTTTAATGTGTCAAAAAGGCCGTAACTCTCACCTTTATCGCAGATTTTGCATAAAGTTTGTATTCCTCTATCATTTCTTAATAGAAAAAGGTATAATTGTTTCAAGTCTCTAAGTACAACAGGCTTTGTGAAATGAAAATGCAAATGAAAAGTTGCATGCATTATACAATTTGAAAAATTATTTTGGAGGTAAAATTCGACATTCTTTGGTTGTAAGTATTTTTTTCTATATAGCTAATACCGCTTATGTAGTAATTGTTTGTATGGCGTTTAACTACTTCAAAATTTCAGACATTAAAACAAAACAAATAATGATACACTTTTAACTAGTAGGTATAAATAATTTAATTCAAAATGGTAAACAATGTATCACAAATAATAAGAACTAGAACAATAATAAAAACAACTTTAAAGTGTAAATACCTACAACAATAAATGTTCAACATGACCACCATTAACCTCAATGCATTTTTTTAAACGTTTATTTAGAGACTGACTAACTTTAAATAACGATTCTTTGTTATCCCTAATAGTTTCCCACAGCTTTACAATTTTTTTCCCATAGTTCTTCCCAGGTATTTAAGCTATCATTGTAGGCTAAATACTTACAGTAGCCCCAAAAGTAAAAATCCGAAGGATTGAGGATAGGACTACGAGGTGGCCAAGGAAATTTACTTCCTCGACTGATCCAGTGATGCACGTCACGAGTGATCTCATTAAAGAAATTTTAATCCTAACATAATTTTTAATCATTAATTACGTTAAAAAGAGTAATTCTTGACACCCAGTTATTAAGCTTTTTTTAGAAATAGGTGCAGTTTAATGGGACTTCATGATTCTTAGCAGTACTGTCTTATTTATAAAATCGATCTATGACGTGCATCGCTTGAATTCTTGTCTCGACTATACTTCTACCGAATAATATGCTGGGGTCCCACCCTGCATGTACCACATATTGTTTCTTAAATTTAGGAAGAATGTTTTCTAAAAAGTCCAGTTAGGATGTACCATTTAAATTTGGTGGTAACTCAATCAACCCTAGCATGCAGTCTCCAATGATAGCACACCACAAATTTATTTTAAATTTATGCTGGAAGTGTTTTTCCTTGGATAAATTGGGATTCTCAAGTTCCCGCGAATGACTATTTCTCCTACTAAATACCTATCCTACTCTGTAAAAAATATTCGTTTCAAGAACATATGGTCATTATTTTGTTTGTTACGCAAAAATAATGAAGATTTTTAAATAACCTATGATGAGGCTGCCTTCTGTTTCGATACAGTTCTAAGTACCTTCGAGTTGTAGCGCAAAAATTTACTTACCAGTATACACAAACTATGTCTCTCATTTCAGAAGCCGAAAAAAATGTACGGCGAGGTATTTTTTATAAAACGATATTAGAAATAAATAAAAAACACAACACTTAATTGAAATAAAACTCTCCGCAACAACTAACTATTGTTTGAAAGATTAATTGTTTAACAAGATCTTTTTGTCTTTATGCTTACTTGATAAATATGCTTCTTTATTTACTGTGATAATGCTGTATCACAACATCTACTTTTAATAGTACATTATACACTAAGGGAGAGAAACGTCTTATTTTTCCTGAGGTGAAATTTGAGGCCCGAGGGCGGAGCCCGAGGACAACAAATATATCGAAGGAAAAATGGCGGTCTCTCCCGAGGTGTACATACTATTTTTTCCACGATCGGGAGTACAAACATTTATTTCATAAATAAAGAATTATAATAAATTGGAGCGAAATTACAATATTTAGAAGCCTTTGGGATTCTTCCATTCAACGTATCATGGCAACAGATATTTGTTTATAAAATTTCTGTACTATTGGGCATGAAATAAAAACTCCCCTAGGGAAATTATTGTCCTATTGTCCCTAGGGAGTAAATGCTTTACTTCTGTCACAGTTTTGATGCCATAGAAGTCGATTTCTACTCCCGGTCGTGGAAAAAAACATTATTTGAAAAGGCTTTTAAAAAATGTACATGTAACTTTTGATTTGCACTTTTCTCAAAATCTGTTGTACTTAGAGACGTGATACAAGTATACCTCTTAAGTTACGACCCTTTTAACACGTTAAACATAGCGTACGTAGGGCCCTCTAGGAGCGAGACAAAAGCTAAAGGTGTGTTATGATTTTCCACCACAAATAACTTGCGCCCACCAATTTTCATGATAAAATGTTTAAAAAACATAACTGTAACTCCCTATAGCTTTTTACTTATAAACATTTCATTAAGGCATTTTTGGATAAATGTTAATATTTTGACTCCTAGTATCTGCAGTTAAGTGGTGTATCATTACTTATGAATCACCTTGTATAGGTAAATTAAGGCTGTATTAACGATTTATCTTTTTAGGAACAATGTAAGCAATATTTTCTGATGTCTCTTATATATAAATGACGTAAAATAAAGTTTTTGTGTAATTACATTAAATTATATGTTATTCTAGAGAATTCCACTTTATTATTACATATATTTTCATATTTCATTATTTTGACGGTTATTTCACTAATTGTCCACTATATTTCTACTAGCGCTACTAATTTTTCACAGAAGCGAGGTATTGCCAAGGGAGTTTAAGTATCAAATTTAATTAAATTCAAAAATAACTCACTGCTAGTTATACAAGATGCAATATTTACCTATAAACTTTATGTTTAGATTTGTAATTGATTATATGCATTACCTTGTCTGTTAAGATATATTTTTGCCCTTCAAGTAGCATACCGCATCCTCTATAATATAACAAGCTCCCGCATAATATAGAACCGTTTATTTAATGCAATTTCTATTCAATTTAAAACATTGAAATTTATTTCATATGATAACTTTCCATAGGTAAAACTTCTACTTACTGTACTAATATACATTTCGCATGGTCTATAAACAATCATTGCATGTCTCGAACAAATTGTGAAGACCCCTTCATAGATGGTGATTTTAATATTCCTGAGTATCGTAATTGCTACCAAAGGAATATTTTTACTGATCAATCATTCCTATCAAAGACATTCACTAATTTTTATGAGTTACGACAGTACAATGATATAACCAGTATAAATAATAGGGCACTGGTCCTAGTGTTATCGAATAAAGGTTGTGATGTCATGAAATCCAATGACACATTACTCCCAGAGGATGTTCACCATCCAGCACTTATCATAGATGTGCCTTGTTACGTCATCGAGAAGAATAATATTCTTTCATTCAATGGAAAGTTGGTCTCAAAAACCGCTTGCCTGGCCGTATTGAAAGGGTTTTCCCTTAAATTACTCAAAAATCCTGTTCCGCATATGAAATTTTGGGCTTTCCAGAACACGGCCTTCTAGTCACGGTCCCTTCTTATGGACCACCTCTCTTCAAGTTTTAGAAAGCCTCAAAACTTTGTCTGGCTCTGTCAGTCGAGGCATTTTGAGTTCTCAAAAGTTCAAATGTCAGAGTTGATTAATTACCATCCTGATTTAATACAGCGAAAAATAGGTGTACGCGAAAGTTCTGAAAGCAAGTGAATACGCTTACGCTTCTGTCGGTAAAATCTCGGGTATTTCAACACCGGTGAACATTATCCAAAATGTGTCCAATCTTTAAGAAAAAGGAGAACTTTAACGTTGTCAACTATCATTCTATTAAAATAATTTGTAATTTAACTAAAAATTTTTTTACATAACGAAATATATACAGCAATGTTCAAGCACAGATCATCATGCTTCGGCAGGGCTTTGTTAATGGCAGATCAACTATTTCAAATTTATTTTCTGTAACCCAATTCATATCTGATGCAGGTTAACAAATTAAGTATACACGGACTTTTCCAAAGCTTTGGATAGGCTTAACTATGGTATTGTTCTTTAAAAAGTTAAGGTATTTTGTTCCTTTAATTTGGTAACTTCCCTGCTATCATCTTTTTAACTGGCAGGGATCAATATGAGTTAAGTCTGATTAATTCCTAGATACATCTGGAGTGCTACAAGGCTCAACATTTAACTGGCAGGGATCAATATGTAAAATACCGTAGCTTTAAGTCTGATTAATTCCTGGCTACATCTGGAGTGCTACAAGGTTCAACATTGGGACCTCTATTATTCACCTTATTCATCAACGATATAGTTATTTGTACTGATGTTGACATTTTGCTATATACTTATGACATGAACATTGTTTTATACTGCCGACACTAACGAGAATGTCGCTCTACCGCAAAGGAATTTAGAAATCATCAGATATAGTGGCTTGTCCCTCAGCAGTTAAAGAAATTTAAAAATATTCATTCACTAAATATATATTACACTCCGTTTGTTAAATTTAGGTTTGATAATACCGCAATTATTTGGAATACTGATTATAATAACATTGTAATAGCATCGAGAATATTCAATGTCAATAGCTAAAATTTGCATCATACAAAACGAATAACGTTTATTATCTTAACGGTTTTAAGTATGAACAGTTGCTAAATAGATTCTGTTTTCTTAGCTTACATAATCGAGGAAAATTTTGCTGCCTTTTGTTTTTGCACAAATATTCACAATCTAGTTGACTGTCTAAATACCTTATACATATCGAACTTTCACTTTGCGTTTGAAACACGTGATCACAAAATCTTTTACCTTCCTACCCCACAAACAATCATGCTGAAATTCTCTCCTTTGCATTTTATCTGCAACAGTTACATGCATATTGAGAATCAGCTTAATATATTTCATTCAAATGTAGCTATTTCTGTATTTGTTGGTTTAACCTATTTTTATGATGTCTTCTTTACTTGTGTATTCACTTATGGATATTTTCTCTTCACAGGTATATACTTAGATCTTATTTCTTGTATTCTTTTCATACCGGAATTGAATTTTACTCTCATACTGGCGTACCTAAATTTATAAGTAAAAAAAAATAAATTGCATTTGACCTCCGTTACTTCCTGATCGTTGTTGCTATTTAAAATTGAATGCTGCATTACATTGTTGCATTATAGTTGACTACTATTCATGTAAAACTCGGATCCATATATGAACATTGTACATGAGTTTAATTAATGGTGTGCGCGTGATTTTATGTGACTAATTTCAGATTTTACATGAAAACTCGATTTTGGATTATCTGTTGTATCATTAAAACTAACGCAATATAATATGAGTCGTAAATAGAATAGAGATCGATTTCTATGTTAGTTATTTTTTAGCTTTGGTAGATTTCCTGATATAATGGTAGGTATGGCTATGCAATAACAATTTCGCGGCAGTATATGAAAGATATGGCTAGCCATCAATCTTGGTTAAAGAAATTGCCACTAAATTTAGTATGACACCTGTAGTATCCGTAAAAATGACTTTGTTGCATAAAATACAATTTGAAACTTTTAATATTGGCCTGAATCAATAAAAAAGACGGTTGTAGAACTTTCTCGTCCGAATTTGAAATTTCTGTCAGAGTTTATATTCCCTAATTTGAGATTCGTCAGTGTAATATATTCTGTTCATTAGCATACATGAATTATAAGTTGCGAAATATAACACCTACCGTTGGCAAAAATACTTTCAAATACATTTAGACCATTTTTATCTTATCTTGACTTACCTCTAATGTTATCATTTTATTTATAAAATCTATAATGAGTAATAGTTTTGCTAACTATAAATTGAACTAGGCCTGTCACTGCAGGAATTGCATACAACATATCGTAATGTAACAGTAGTAAAAGCATCAATTTAAATTTTCGTATTTGCAAGTGTGGATTATTTGTTTACTAGTGTTTAAGAGACTGAAAAATTGTTCTTTTTCACACAAAAACTTGACAATTATCTCCATCGAAACGAAGCCCAATATATTTTACGTGGGACATAAAATTACACAAATTTTGCTGAATTTTTCCATGCAATCACCCCCTTAAATTATTAAAGAAATATATTATTTAGAATTCATTCAAGCAAAACTTCCACATTGATGTGAAACTACCTAGTTTTATATTTATATCGGTGTTCTTCCATCAGAACATGCTATATAAAAGTAGTAAGTTTAAAAAATCATTATCAAAGACAGAAACTAATAAGAAATTATCCAACTTCTTGTATGAACTTCTGAATTTTGAATGTTTTAACACATATCGCATTAGGTAAAAAAATATCAAACAGTGTTATCCACATTTAGTTTATAATACAGAAACCGATTGTTACATGGCCTATGTCCATTTAACAACTTTATTAAAATATTTGATATTTGTTTATATTTAGCACGTTCTATACAGCATTTTGATTTAGTTTTTGTAAGTGAGACTACTTCAGAATCATCTTTGTATCACTGCTAAATATCTTCGCATTTTATATATACTTATTTTTGTATCTTAGGAACTCAGTCATGTATTTTTAACACTAATTTATGTGATATGTACTTCTGTTAAAGAACTACAGATCTCCAATTGGCAATACCCTGCCTGCAAAATATTTATATTCAATTAAATTTCACTATTTACTTTGTTTGCTTTGTACATTACCTCATTTCATTTACATCTGTTATATAGTGTATCTTATATGAGTGAATGTATTTACTGGATTTCTATATTTCTTTAATCGATAGTAATTTCTAATTTTTGGTTATGTTATATTTGCAATAATAGTTGTCAAACATTTTAGTGTACATTTGTAACATTTAGTGTAGAAGTATCTACTTTTTTGAAGTAGAACCAAATGGCCTAATTTTTTTTTGGAAAGTGTTCAGAAGCACTTATGATCAAGTGTTATATAGTCTGAGGGTGTGCAAATGTTTTTATCCATTATTTATTTAACAAATGACTAATGTTAATGAACAATTAATGTACCATTAATTAACAAATTAAAAATCTTCGAAAATATCCCACGAAATGGATCCAAAATCTGTACTCTGTGATTTTAGAGGTCGCTGAATACGAATCCGAGGTCCAAATTTAAAAATTCAAAATGGTGGATCCAATATGGCCGGCATTAAAGTTAGATTGATATTTCTGTTAAAGATATACCTCAAAATTGAACAAAAATCTATACTCGGGAATTTTCGAGGTCGCTGAACACGAATCCGGGGTCCATATTAAAAATTCAAAATTTCGGATCCAATATGGCCGAATTTTAGGGTTAGATTTCCATTTTGGTTAATGGCAAATCAAGAAATTGAACAATAATATGTGCACAGCGGTTTATGAGTTCAAAGTTTACGATTTTTATTGAGAAAAAATTAAATATAAGATATTTAATATTATTTTAAGTAAATGTAAATTTGGCATTATTTAAGTCTTAAATTAAGTTAAATAAACAAATTCTCTTTACTTACTTACTTTACTATTATTGTATTTACCTAAATGGAAAATTGCATAGATAAGTATGAAAAACAGCAGGTTTGTGAAATAAAAATGTAATAAAATTTAAAAATATTATTTTTATAATTATTTAAATTACTCATATGACATACGTTTAGAAAAATATAAATATATTTATTTAAAAAATGTATATGAAAAGCAAATTAAAAAAAATACAAATTTGTAACATTTACTTTTTTTCTTTATTTATTAACAAATATAATATATTTTATTATATTTAAAATCAAGATAATTAAAATTAGTCATTTATAATATAATTATGATAAATATTACATAAATATCATAATTATTATAAATATATTAAAATATAAGATTTTATTACCAATTGTTTTAGTATCGACATACATTTTCTATACGAGTATTATGCATCGTTTGCTTTGTATAACAAAATCATCAACAGTGAATTGTAAAACCTCCGACTGTACATTTTTGTTCAATTTCGTGATTTGTCTTTAACAAAAATGGAAATCTACCATTAAGAGTCGCCCATATTGGATCCGCCATTTGGAATTTTTAAATATGGACCTCGGATTCGTGTTCAGCGACCTCGAAATCCCCCGAATATAGATTTTTGTTCAATTTTGAGGTTTCTCTTTAATACAAATGTTAATTTAACTTTAAAGTCGGTCATATTGGATCCGCCATTTCGAATTTTTAAATTTGGACCTCGGGTTCATATTCAGCGGCCTCGAAAACCGCCGAGTGTGGATTTTTGGTCCATTTCGTGAGATATTTTCCGAGATTTGTAATTTGTTAATTAATGGTACATTAATTGTTCATTAAGATTTGTTAAATAAATAATGGACATTTGCTCACCCTCCGACCAATAACACCTGATCAATAAGTGTTTCTGAACACTTTCCAAAAAAATTGGGCCATTTGGTTCTACTTCAAAAAAGTAGGTACCCTTTTACTAATTTAACACGATTATGAATGACTAATAAATATTCCTTTTATCGATTCTATACCTGTCACTAATTTAATTGTAAATTGAAAACTACCTATAGAAGGAATCCGGTTGCGCGCTTAAGTAGCCCATCAACAGATGGCGACACTAGTATAATATTACAGCTTTCATTTTGTTTAAAAAAAAATATTTTTAAAGTTTCTATATTGGCACCGCATTTTAAATTGTGATATAAGAACGTTTACCCCATCAGCTAAAATTCCGACGGGGCCATTTATCTTCTAATGTGCTATATAAATATAAATTATTTTGTTATCACAATAACAAACAAATTATATTATAAAGAAATATATAAATGTTATAAATGTTTCAACCGCCTTCCAGATCACTTGAATGATTCTCTTAAGCCCACATTGACCCTACATTTTACAGTGGCATCCGAACCACTTCTCGAGGGGAAATTTATAGTTGAAAATTACTTTGCAGTATGTGAGGCTCGAATCCACTTCGCTAGGTATGCTCAGAGTTAAAGCTAGAGGCGCTAACCACTGTGCTACCGTCCTCCTGCTCAAAGTCAAAAATGCAAATTTGCCACGTCGAACTATGAATTTAAAATACATTGTAAAAAGTGAAGTCGCGTCGAATTAGTTGCAAAATATTTTTTGTTGTATTCATATGAAAAATAATAAATCATGTTTTTCTAATTCACACAAGCCTCTACAAAAAAGTTTTCGCACTTATAGATATGAAAACACAGATTATTAATAGTATATAGGCATCTCTCGACAAGATAAAACAAAATGTTGGATCCATAGTTGTTCACAAGATTCTCCTTCAATGGCTGGCCTAATAGTGAATCACAACAGATGAGAATCTAACTCAAAGACCAGATTGCAGTAAACTGAGGTATTTACTTATACGAAATAAGCAAATTAAATTAAATTGAGCGGTTTGAAATTAGAAACCGAGTCATTTAAGCGTCGCACTGTTCATTGTCGTATATCCCACTGAGCTATTCAAGACAGGAGCGAGTGATAAATAACTGGGTCAAAGAGATGTTTTGAATGTAAGCAAGAGATAATTGGTGGTTGAGAGGCTACTTGCTTTATGTCAAATAAATGACTGAAACGGTAGTGTGGGACGGGGAAGCACTTTTTAATTGTTTCCTTTTGAGATGTAAATAATCTGCTTCAACATTGTACAGAAATTCTTAGTGGTTCTTGTTATAATCTGGACCCAATTTATGTAAGGCAAAAGTTTTGTAATATTAGCTCAAAATTAAAAAGTAAAAGAGGTTTTTTTATATATTAGTAAAGAATTAATAAAAGTTTGTTTCATTTAACATGGATCCCTTCGCGCGGACTTACTAAAGTAAAGAAACAAACAAATTATGAAACCTTGTATGTTCTTATTTTATTAAATGATTTCATAAAATTTAAAATAGGGAGTGTTATAGAATGTAAAGTCAAAGTTAACAGCTCGCCTTCACAGCATTTGAAATAAATTTACACGGCCACTGCTTGATAATTTTTTTCGAATGATAGCTATCCTTATGTGATTTTTTCGGAACAAAAACAATAATGGAGTATTATTGGATATTTAATATAATTTTAGTGTACGTGGTTATTTTAATTCCACCTTCATTTTTATTATTATTGAAGATTAAACATTTTTGTACGAAAGAGTTTTATATATAGGGTGGGGTAATAGTGCATCGGACGTCGATATCTCGAGTTCTACGATATCGATATCGATTTTTTTTAAAAAATTGCAAGTAAACTAGATAAAAAAGTCTATAACTAGAAATTATTTTCGAACATACAGGGCGAGCCAAGACGAAATTACAGCACTAAGTGCCTTTTTTTAAAAATGGAATGCTATGTATGCCTTTTATTTTACTTTATAATTATTTAATCCAAGGCGAAAAACTAAAGATTTTAATTGTAAGTACCTATTGATTTTAATAAATTTCCGTATCATATATTTTTAGTCAGTTAATAGTTTAATTAAATTAATGTAATAACAATCATTTTAACGACTTTTAACTTACAAGGCTAATATAAAAAAATATATTTCTTAATTCACCTATTGTTAAATTATACTTTTAATTTTGTATTTATTGTAGGCCCTGAGGAAGACATAATACAATGCGAAAACGTTGGCTATATAAAAAAATATAGTTTTCTTTAAAAAATGGACCTGAACCCGACAACTCCCTATCTGCAATCATAAAAACAATTATAATTATTAATTGATATTTGATTGGCTACACGAATGTTATACGTATGCTTATTTGAGTTTAATGTAAGTTTATTTCTATTTTGGTAGACAAACACGGCTGCGCTTAACACAAAAATTTAAATTAAAGTTAATATGTTATTTTGTATAAACTTTGATCGACACGAATCTAGTAGCATGAGCGAAAACATGACGCGAATAGTTTTCTTCTGTAAATCAAAGACACGTTGCGTTTCTGCACCTACACCATAGAGAATGATTAAACATCTCATGTGAGAATACACGAGCCCATTATATACATTTAATAGTTGCCCCTTCGATAATATTGGCTTAAGATTTCGAATTGCAAAAAATGCAGAGTGTAGTTTTTTGCATACAAATTTTATATGATTTATCTAAGTGAAATTTTCATCTAGTGTTAGACTTAGAAATTTGAGGGATGACGATCGTGAAATTTTACCTTGATTAGTTGTTAGATTTAAAACAGATGGTTGTCGTCTTTTATGAAACTGTATATAAGTTATTTCATATACACCATGATAAGATTCTAGTAGGTTGTTTGCGAGTATTTAATTCTTCTGGTGAATCATTCACAACTCCAATTGTAACATCAACAGCATATAAAACTAAATTAATAATTTTACTTAAATGCGTTTCCAAATCATTAATAAAAATTATAAATAGCAGAGGAAAGAGGACTGCGCCTTGAGGCAAGCCGATGTTAATGTATCTTTCATGTGAGTAATTGCTATCAAATTTTACATTTTTTCTCTCAATAATAAAAGATTCAATCCATTACTAAAATTTCTTAGAATCACTAGTGATTCAATTAAAAAAAAAACTTATGATTTAGGCAGTCGAAAGCTCTACTTAAATCAAATAGTATGCTTAGGACATATTTATTAGCATCTAATGATTCGTAAAAGAATTGTACATACTCATATGCTGCTATTATGGATGAATATTTAGGCCCGAAACCGTGTTGAATTTCACTTAACATATTGAATGATGTTAAATATTCATGTCATGGAGTTGACAAATGACTACTCTATTTACTATAGTTTGTATAAAACTAACAGGTTGGCCACTATCATTTGTCTGTTTCATGATCTATGGCATACTGATGAGAACTAATAAGTTCTAAACCGGTCTATGCCTGGTCGGAGAGTTGACAAATGACATTGGCTTCCAATCTCTCATCATTTGTAAGGTATAATTCAATGCAGGTCGGGGTATTTGCCCGCCGAGTAGTTGTTTCCTGCAAATTATATATTATATAAAGCCCAAATAGTTCCCATCTAATCAGTGTCCGCAACTTCCTTCATTTTGAAACCTCCCTCCGGTGGTACATTCTGTTGGTTTTTCTTAATTTTCTCGTAAACAGGTGTATTAATACTTTTATTCATATTACGCAATTATCTCTTAGTCTTTAATATAATTTATATTTGAAGTGTTACTTTCAACATTACTCAACAGTTTATACATTTTACACATATTACACTTACACTTATTATTTTGTAATTAAAAAAAAAGATGTAACATTTTTATTACTAAATTTCTAGTCCTATTTTGTGTAAATATTGAAACTTATTGGCAGCGAGGATAACTAGAAGTGCAATGAAGCTCAAAGTGCATTTATTTAAGTGTATTATGCAAAAATCAACTTGCCTTTGTCTATAATAGTCCACAATAAAATAATGGCTGCGCAACTTTGTAGTTATACGTTTAATGTAAGTATATTGTAGAGCCTAAACACTATTGTATAATAATGGTTGCGATTTCAATTTAAATTCTGGACACATATGTTACTAATATAATTACCTGACTGAATTGGAAGTCCAAGTTTGTAGACTAGCACTACGAGTGTCTAATTTACGATGAGCCACTACTACAGCCATCCTTCTGGTGTTACGCCCCCTGTCGAAAGTTCCGCGTCCTCTAGGGGGATACTTCATGCTCATCTTGAGTATCGCTAAAGGGGAAAGTTTGGTGGTGCTATTGTATGTAACTATCACGTTTTATTATTCCACACAGATTTAAGTTACTTCAAACCGGTAAAATTATTTTGTTTTATTTAAGAGTTTTATAGAGTACAACCAGCAAAAATTACAACTACTTTTTAACACGTTTTAGTATTCGTCAACGAAATAAGGAGCACTGTTTTACCACAAAATTCTTATTTATTGATTTTTAATAACGAGTATTTTATTATATATGGCATATATGCTGAATTTCGAGAATTTTCAGTGGGGACTGTAGCCACTTCTATGTATCTAAAAGCAGATTTTTACATAACTCAGATTTTGCTCGTGACTACGGTCTCCCTTACCCCCCCACCATCTTCTCCCACTTTCTCACCTCTGTCATCCACATTCCCTCCATGTCGAGGGATGTCTTCATTAAACTTGATACTAGCGTACCATGTGATAATTATGCATCAACTAAATAAATATTCAATGAAAATTGTAATTAAACGGGAGTGGCATATAAATAGACACATAAATTTAAAAAAATTCGTTCATATTAACTAAAATATTAGCCCAGCCTCTCGGGATTTATACCTGGTAAGGAGTCCGCAGTTGCTGATTTTTTGAGAGTTCATAAGGGATGTTAAGATAAATTTAAATTTATGTTTAAGTGATCTTAACATTGTCAAACCATCTTAAAATAGGGATGAAATTTATTTTTTGAAATATCTAGCTTCCCTTTGAGATAGGACACGTTTTAAAGAAGATATGATGGCTCTTAAAATTTTCTACAATTTTTCTTACATCAACTTTTTTTATAAAATGAATATTTTTCGAATTATCGAGTAGACAGCAAAACAAATTTAGGGATTGAATGAGGTAAAGTTATAGGTGAGTTCTTTAACGTGATTTCTCTGATATATCTATCCAACATTCTTCAACTATTTCATCGTGTTAGTTGTCTTTTTATAATTCTTACTTTTTTTCATGTCTTCGATGGTTCGGAATTAATTCTTCTCGTTTTTCGATAGAAATATTAATTGACCTTGATATTAATCACTTCTGTATGATCATTCTCGTCAGTTGTCCGTTTGAGACAAGTTTCTTCCGTTTACATTACATCGACGTTGCCCAATTCGTTGCCTTCAAGGAGAGTATCGTTGTCTGAGACATTATCGTGATTGTTTCCAGTAAAATATTCGCAAATACTCCAACAGTTTATTCATGCTTTTCTACAACCGCGCATTTTTTCACATTTGGTATTACATGTGTCTTGCATCCAAAATCTGAAAAAGCAAATAGATATTTTCATCTCTCAAATTTTGTCGCATCTTGCTCGACAACTTTAAAATATTAATTTTTCCAAAAAAAATTATGTGAAATAAATTGCAGAGAATTTCTAAAGTTGTCAAATCTTTTTTTTTAATTTCTAGCTAAAACGAGAAGGAAGATATTTAGCATACAAAATTTCACCATTATATTTAAGATGGCAGGCGATCCTGAGATCGCAGTACCCCGTATTTTAACATTATCCACGATCCTTCAAAAAAATCACTAACTGCTGATTTCTTGAAAAGACCCATGGTAAAAACTCCACTGCAAACTGAACTTATATCGTCAGTCTATTGAATTCTATATACTGATTGCATATCCAAAAGGAAGCATCAAATTCAAAGATAAGAAATGGTGTACATTTTCTGTCTAGATAGAATTTTGAAGATTATATTGTGTGATATCTTCTCTCGTTCTAAACCGAACTATTGAAATGTATATAATTTATATAAAAGAAGTATGTAAGACACCTTCAATATGTTTCAAATTATAAAGAACAATGCAGTTGCTATTTATGGAATAATTTGTCCAAAAGATGTTCTTTAAGCGCATGAGCTGGAAAATGTACTACGAAGTGAAGCCCAGTTGGATAACACGTCTCGTTCGTAAAACTTATCGGTTTCGGTAAATGGTATGTTTTAGAATATTATTTGAGTAGTATGGAAAGGAGAGAACCTGGGTTCAGGAGGAGGAGCAGGAGCGAGAGCCGGAGCAGTGTTTTGTTTAGGGGTGGGGGTAATTAGAGTGGTGGGAGGTAATTAGGATGCGGGGCGTAAGAGGGCGGGACCTAGGTCTGGTGGTGGCTGGCAATTGTAGTAGTAGGAAGTCCCATCTAATTAAAGTGGTGGGTAATTGTAGTGGTGGGAAAGAGAGGCAAAGGTCACGGGGTTAAGGTCAAAGAATCAAGCGGTGGGAGGCCATTAGAGAGTAACTAAGGGTAATTAAGTTAAAAATAAGGATAATTAAGAGTAATTATTGGTAATTTATATAAAAATTAGGGTAATTAAGGCAATTATGGTTCATCAGTCTGTCCGCTCGTACGTCCACCTGTTCGTCTGTCTGTCCACTTGTCTGTCCATCCATACGTCTACCTGCTCGTTTATTTATTCATATACAGACAGTTAAATAATTGTCCATTATGTTGTTATGTTAAATAGTGTCCTATTGCACAATTATAGTATCTCTGATTTTTTTACAATGAGATAACAAACATTCATTTTCATTCATTCTTGATTATATACCTAATGTTGCATTTGCCTGCCAGGTTATTTTACCTGCCTTATCTTTATACTGATTTGTGAGATGAACATATACGATAATAGTAATTTTACCTGCCTGTCTTATCTACCGAGATTTCTATGGTTTTTAGTTTATTTCTTATATTATGAAAAGGATCATTTACAATGTTACTTTTTAGTGAAATTTTGCAGTGCATTTCAGTAGTAGTCGATTACCTCCCACTACCATAATTACACCTCACCACCACTTTTAGGCCCCGCCCTCTTTCGCTACACCTTCTGATCACCCCCCCACCACACTAATCCAGTCATACTGAATAGTTTTCATTTAAAAAATTGCAATAGAAATGTATTCGAGCCATGCACATAAAACTTAACACTTCAACGAATTATTTGTCTATTAAGGTGCTTTCTGTTAAATACCAAATTTATTAAAATCCAAAAATATCCTTTTGACATGTCGTTGTTGACAATTCACTACTTTTCTTTGATTTTTACAAGTACTACAAAAACGATTGACTAACTACAAACAGTTAGTGGGTCTTCACATCTCCAAAGCTTAAGAAACTGTGACCCTACGGGACTCGATTTTCAGACGGATTTTCGACTTGAAAAGTACCACTTACAGCTCGTAGTACGTAATATACTCTATTAATTTTACTTTTGTGAAACATATAGTCACATAATATAATTTAAATTTATGTTTACAAAGAATCAACAACAATTCAACCTGTTTTATTCAATAGTCACATTTCTATTACAAATAACTTAATTACTGTTTTCTGTGAATATGTTGACGTTAATTAAATTAACAAGGGTGCGGTTCATGTGGCATGTGATTATACATTTTTATTTACTTATAAAATTTCTCGTTAGTCATTCAGTTTCGTGAATATAATAATGTTAATATGTAAAACGGGCTTCGCTTTTGTAATCTCCATTACACTTAAAATTAAATTAGATTTCAAAACAATTGGGAAGGTTGAAATTGTTTCATAAAATTCAGATGGAAAAGCCAAGGATATTTCCTGACAATGTATAAACATCGCGCAACAAGACAGTTTTGCATTTCATTTCCATCGTCTTGTAAAATTAGAAATTTCGATAACTGTAATTATAGTCTAGTATACTTTAACTTGGCGTGTGTATGTATGAGTTAATATTTCCGTACGATTTCATTTTCTCCCATATTGTACACAAAGTTAAAGCAATAGTCCAGAAACATTGTCTACGTGGACAATATTTCTTGATCTTTGTGTACAAGAGAAAATGCAATCGTACGGAAATATTAACTCATACATACACACGCCAAGTTAAAGTATACTAGACTATAACAAACACGAAACGCATATAAACACACACGCACATACAAACATCTACATTGTCAGATAGATAAAGATAAGCTAACGTTCAGTTATTTCGGTGGGCAGTTCTACACCCAAAAATATGGAGAAAAATTCATATGAATAGGGGTGCAGGAAGCTACTCCCCTTAGTTATTATATTTACATTCATAAATAAAGTGAATTAAATTCTTATCACATGTTTATTATTTATCACTACAAAAGGCGTTCAAATGCACATCATTTATCTTGGAGTTGGTTCCTGGATTAGATTGCTACGAATTTTCTACCCCTTCGGAAGGATCTCTTAATAGGGTATCCAAAACTATTTTTCTAGGGCGCAATGTGTAGCATGTCGTGGAACTGCTAACCTGGAATTAGTAGTCCATGAAAAAGTTGAAAAACCCCAAAAGTTTTTCGAGGACGTTGACACGATGGCGATATTTTTGAAGTTCCCACCTATCATCAACTACCCCTAAACTCGAAAAACTTTTTTTTCATCGTAGGCATGCGGATTGGTTTTTTGGGCATGATTCGAGTAGGCCGTATGAAATTTAATCATACCACTCCGGTGTTGAAATTACCCCCTTCGCTAATACTAAAATAACCCAAAAAAACCAAAATGCCTGAAAATTTGTTTATTCCCGTTTTTGATGGTGCTCAACGCAATTTCTCCCCCACCCTTCATCAAAGACCCCAATTTGGGTGTGGTTGATGAAGAATGGGGGTGAAATAGTATTGACATCGTGTTTAGCGCCCGCGAAAATGGGGAGAAAACATTTTCCACTATTTTGTATTTTTCGGTGGATTTCAATGTTAGGAGTGGGTTGATGGCATGTGTCGCCACTCAACCCCCTTTACAATGTCAAAATGCCCTTAAAAACCCCGATCCAACAAGTCCCCATATGCCTAGTATCAATAGGTATGAAAAAAGGGTGGCTTAAGGGGTGGGGGAGAAATGAATATTACCATCGTGTTGAGCGCCCTCGAAAATGGTGATAAACAAATTTTCATGCATTTTGATTTTTTGGGAATATTTAATATTTAAGGGAGGGGGTAGTTTCTACCCCCGGGGTGGATAAGACGCTGTATGGTTAAATTTCATACGGCCTGTCCGAATCCTACCCAAAAAATCGATCCGCATGCCTACGATGTAGAAAAACGCGAAATAGGGGCGGTTTTTTGAGTTTAGGAGTAGTTGCTGAGTGGTGGGAACCGTATTCAGCGCCCTCAAAAACGGGGCTACCCATGTTTCATCACTCTCACAGAACCTTTGCGTTTTAACCCATTTTTTGTAACTTTTTCATAGATTACGTAGATTACGACTTAAAAGTACTGAATCTAGCTCAGTATCCCAGAGCATTTCTGTACCTAATATTTACGATAATTCAAATGAGACTGCTACTGCTTTTCCTGATGTGGTGAGGAAATAACATACTTGATCTTCAAAAAACAACATGAAATAGACTACATTCCCAAGTTGACAAGAAAGACAAGAAACCGGCTATGCTATATGTATATACATCATAATTGACATATGATATCAAATATGTCCAAGAAAGAAGATTAAATTATCTGAGGTAATTTATATGATTCATACACAGATTTATGGACCTTTTAGGTAACTATCTTCAGGTTTACACAGCAGTAATGATGGTAAAAGATAATAATAGTGTAAGGTGTTATATATGTGTATAGAACTGATGAGTAAGTGTAATTTCAGTGTCTTATTTGTAGCCTGTCCGTCGTCCCTCCCACTATCAGCTGAATAAATTGTCGAATATTAATTTTAAACCTGCAGCATCAATTACTTTGTTCTCTCAGCCCAAATATTAAGTAGGATTCCAGATTTCCAACCAAAAAGGTGTAAGATCCTTGAAGGCGTTCCCGAACCACATGTCATTCACTCAAAAAGGGTGGCCTTATAACCCAAGATGTCGATGACGAAAGCGTAGTGAAAGCCAAAGCGAAAACGAAAATGGAAATGAAAGCCCCACGTAGCGTCCTAAAATAGTGAATACATGTTTATTGATGAAGAAAATAGAAGAGCAGTTTATCGTTTGTGTTGACCTATCTCACTAAGCGGCAAAAGTTTTTCTCAATATTTATCTCCAAAACAAAAACAGGTAGTAACAATTAGGAAAACTCAACACGGCTGTCCAACTCCCAAATTCCAGAACCATAGCGACAAATGGAATTTAACAGCTTATCAGCACAACGACGGCAGCAGTGAATTATTCAAAAGCCAGAAGTAAAATGACAAAACGAAGTCGACACAAATATACGTACGTAGAGGAAAAATATGCATAACATAATCTTTACAAAAACCAGAGGAAATGTTAATAAGCTGAGAAAACCAAGAACTAGGTCAATATGCGGGCAAAGACGTTGCACATACCTTGGTCCAAATGCTTATAACTCAATCCCAAGTGATATTAGATATATATCCTCTTCTAATATTTTAAAGGTTAAAATTAAACAATACATTCTAGAAACTTCTAGAAATGCACGATATCATTAGTCCTAAACATTACCTCAATAAATTATTTTAGATTACGACACTTTTTAGAAATTAAAACATATAATATATTTTTATGTGTGTACATACCGGGTGTTAGAAAAGTATGGGAACGGTGGAAAATCTCGGAACAGTTTGCAGCAAATCGAAAAATAAAAAAATACGTGTCAAAAATTTTTCAAAAAACTATCTACTGATACCAAAATAACCTCCCCACCCACCACCCTGTGGTTGGGGCGAGGGGCAACTTTAAAATTTCAAATGGAAACCCCTATTTTTTATTGTGGAATCGGATTCTACGGCAAAAAATACGTAAATTTTATTCCGGACATTTTTTTCGATTCTTGCATTGTGTCGCTGTAATCGCAAAAAATGAAAAGAAAACATTACTGTTTCAAGGGTAGCGCCTTGTGCCCATAAAAAAAAGTCCAATTCAAAAACTGAAAAACACGTATTTGTTATTTTTACGAAATCAATGCAATGACATTGGATTCGACTCTCCCACACCTAACCCAGTGGGTGGGGCGGGGGGCAACTTTGAAATTTGAAATGAAAATCCCTATTTTTCATAGCGGATTCGGATTCTACGGCCAAAAATACGTGAATTTTATATCGGGCACTTTTTTCGATTCTCGCAAGGTGTCGCTGCAATCGCAAAAAATTTAGTGGAAACATGAAAGTTTTGAACGCATACTTAAAAAAATACGACAAGGAAAACTACTGATCTCAGAGTGAATGATTTCCCGAGCTGTTTTGAGAACATTGATTTTACACGGTCGTGCGGAAATTATAACAACTATTAACATTCTGTAAATTTATTAGCAGCCAGTAATTTTCAATTTACATTTTTTACAGGGCAAAAAAACTTGATTTAAAAAAAAACTAACAGTGGTTTTACCTCTTAATTCAGCCCCTTCAGACAAATTCTTGATTCCAGCCAGTGAAGGCAGGGAGATAACGCAGCCATTTAAGGCAAGGTGAGGATTTCGGCCAGTTGAGGCAATTAGTTTACAGCTTAACTGCTACACTAGCAGGTTATGATTTCAAGATTATAGCAGGTGTTCAAAATGGTGCCCATTGACCTCTTGGCATTGTCCGATACCAACGTAAAAATTTTCAATAGCACTTCCTATCAGTTGAGGTGGTATTTCTGCAAAAATGTTTATTATGCGTTGCCTCAGCTCTTCCAAATCACGAGGTTTAGTGAAATAAACCTTACCCTTCACGTAGCCCCAAACAAAATAATCAAGTGGCGTGAGGTCGGGAGATCTTGCTGGCCATTCAATAGTTCCTCTTCAACCTATCCATCGATTTTCGAAAGTCCCATTCAAATAGTCCCTAACAATATCCCGATACTGTGGAGGAGCCCCATCTTGCTGGAACTAAACATTATTGAACTCGTCACCAGCAATCTCTTGTATTGCAGGAACTATTTGATTTGTCAACATTTCCAGATATTTTTTTCCATTCAAATTTCCATCTATGAAAAACGGTCCTATGATTCGATCCCTGAAAACTCCTGCCCAATCATTTAATTTTTGTGGATACTGCGTGTGTGTTTCAAGCATCCAGTGAGGGTTTTCGTCACTCCAATATCTGAAATTATGGCGACTGACTTTTCCACTGAGTTCGAAAGTTACTTCATCTGAGAAGACAAGTAGAGATGACAAAAAATTTGGGTTTTGGTTACTCTTTTCCGTCATTAATTCACTAAATTCAAGTCGCCGATCAAAATCATCTTCATTTAACTCTTGGTGAAGTTGAATTTTGTAAGGATGAAATTTCAGAAGTTCCAAATTCTTATGAACTGAAAATGCACTCATATTAAGCTGTTGACTGGCTTTTCTGATTGATAACCTTCGATTTTCAACAAATGCCTGGACCACTTCCATTTGTCGAGCTTCCGGTGTTTCAGATTTTGGTCTTCCAGATTTTGGGCGATTTTTATTTGTCCTTGTGTCTAGGAATCGTTTGATGGTACGGGACACAGTAGATTTCGAAATTCCCACTTGATCTACACGGAAAGTTTCGTTGAATAATATCACAACTTCATCATAGAACCTTTCTTTATCGCCCCACCCTCGCATCATTAAAAGAGAAACTCTCTCTCTTCCTCTGTTAAAGTAGCTATTATGCAGAAAAAAACGCGAGAACTAATAAAAAATTAAATAACTTTTTCCGTACAAAAGTGCGCTCCTGCCTCTACAAAAGTTGGAAGGAACTGAACGTTCTCGTAGAAATTTCACAAAACAAAAAATACTGTTATTAAGAACACTTTTAAAAAAACGATTCATAAAAACCCATATATCACAGATATTGTTTTTTAAACTAAACACGAGTAGCTAGAGTTTGTAAATATTTACAAACTTATGGATGCTTAAGGTTTATTTTAATTTTGTGCGATTGCAGCGACACCTTGCGAGAATCGAAAAATATGATCGATACAAAATTCACACGTATTTTTGGCCATAGAATCCGATTCCGCTATAAAAAATAGGGATTTTCATTACAAATTTCAAAGTTCCCCCACTCCATCCACCGGGTTAGGGTTGGGAGAGTCGAATCCAATGTCATTGGATAGATTTCGTAAAAATAACAAATACGCGTTTTTCAGTTTTTGAATTGGACGTTTTTTTATAGGCACAAGACGCTACTCTTGAACCATAAATGTTTTCTTTTCATTTTTTGCGATTACAGCGACATAATGCAAGAATCGAAAAAAATGTCCGGAATAAAATTTACGTATTTTTTCCGCAGAATCCGATTCCGCAATAAGAATAGGGGTTTCCATTTGAAATTTTAAAGTTGCCCCTCGCTCCACCCACAGGTGGTAATTTTTTATTTTTCGATTTGATGCAAATTGTTCGAGATTTTCCACCGTTCCCATACACCCGATATGTATATATAGGTAGATATAATTAAAGGATTGTTATTATAGTTAACAGTCCTTGGATATAAGTATGTAGGTATGTATTTATATATACGTTTGTGTATCTATAATTTTTTTTTGTATGTTAACTGTTAGTGTAGTTACTTGTTCATATTTGTTATTTTGCAATTTTAATATTCTAGCTTAACCGTGAACCCAATTAATTATGTTATTTTAAAATATATCTCGTATTCTTCATGTACAGTACATTATCTGCAGCTCTATGAAGTATCTAGCTTATTTACATGCCTGTAATTTTTTTCTTACTATCTAGTAGTTTTTTATGCATTATTTTTCTCATAAATGAACTTCTTATTATTATTACTGATAGAAAAGTCATCTTTTATTATTTATACATACTGGTGAACCAAATCCAGTACGCTTTTACTGTCTGAGAATTCATTTGATAAGTTAAAAGTTAAATAAATTGTTAAAAATAGAGTTTTTCGTATTAGATTCTGAATGTATGATGGGTATCTGATAGATACCCAAAGAAAGCATTTTTCAATACGTAATTGTTACAGCAGAAATAGAAAAAAACATTTTTGAAAGCTCCATTTTGATTTAAAATCCCCTTTGTTTAATATTTTTCTACCCTTGTACTTAAAGGCACTAACTTATCTTTCCAATTATTCATTGCACCGTCTAACTATTTTTATATTTATTTAAAGCAATAAGTATTGATTTTAACCACTAAAAATATGTTAATCATCTATCGTTAAATTCACATTACTCCATTGGCCACAATTAATTATTAAACCACAATCGAAACAAATTTTCAACACTCGGAACGACCTACCGATAATTCAGCGAAACGTAAATCACAAGCTCGCAAACCGAATTAGCATATCAACATTCACGTCATTTAACTCTAACGTTCACATGCACTGGATGGTTTCTAATTGAAATGGGCCCACAACAGCACTTCTCACCAAGGTATAAGCATAATTGTAGGTGTTAACTAATCTAGATCAAATAAAAGTTTGTTGAGCATATGAAAATTAAAAATATCGCGCATGTCCATGGCTTCACTTTTAAAGCGCGAATATTTGCCATCATCAAAGGTTTTATCTGGCCGTGTTTATGCGCCCCATTTGGTATAGAATTGATTTGACAATGGATAGATAAGAGGAAATGCAAATGGGGAGGATTAATCTTTAATCAGACGGAATCTGTTAGGTTTTTTAATATATTAAAAGGCACGGCATGGGGTGAAATATATAGCGCCGTAATATGCAGTGCTGTCGTAAAAAATGCTTGAAAAATAAACAGCTTGACAAGACGCGATATATTTTTAAAGCAGTGACGTATGAATAATAAATACGATGGATGTATTTAGAGTATTTTTCTTGCAATTTTAAGGGATTAACTAGGAAATATACTCAAAACTTAAGAGTGTTTAAAATTTATATCAACATACAGGGTGGGGCAATAGTGCGTCGGACCTCGATATCTCGAGTTCTACGATAGCTAAAATTTTTTTAAACTACATAAAAAAGTCTATAACTGGAAATTATTTCCGAACATACAGGGCGAGCCAAGACGAAATTACACTACCAAGTGCCTTTTTTTTAAGCGGAATGCTATTTATATCAGTATATTTTTTGAAACCTCTTTCTAGGCTCTATTAATTCCTATATTATCATTGAATATCTCCCAACCACTTGGATGTAATGAATTTTTTTGTTGAAAAATGCAATCTGCAGATGGATATTTAAAAAAATCACCACAGTTACAATTACGGGTTTTAAGAAAACTTATGCGAATACCGGTTAAGAGACATCTAATTAATGTTTTTGAATCATTTTCATTTCCTACAAGTGTACAGGGTGGCCAAAAATTATTTTTCAATTAAGAACATTCTAAATTGAATTTTCTCAATTTTGTCAAATGGAATACCCTGTATATTTTTCAACGATGTGATGTAGAAATGAAAAACGAACATTTTTTGTAAGTAATTCCCTATGGCTAATTGCAATCATTTTTGTTTTATAAATAAATGTCAAATTCAAGAATAAACTTAAAAAAAAAGAAGTTCCCGCAAATAATCCATTAGAAAAATTTATAATAGTTGTTCAACGTGTTGCCCATTTTGATTGACACACGACTTTATGCAATTTTAAAATGAGGCCATTTAGTGGGACCATTTCTTCCAATCCATTGAAATGAGTAAATAATATTCAACCGGTCCCTTACTGTAATGTTTTTTTGTATATTTTTTTGCTGTTTTCGTTATTCGCCAGGCAATAAAACCTCAGTTGCCATGTAAAAAGGAGTATTTATCACACTTAACGATCGTTACAATTTGTATTGATTTTAAAATATTTGGAATTTTATAATATGAATTTTAATAAAGCGGAACTTGTAGAGATCACTTTTGTTTTGGGTGAGTCTGACAGAAATTGCCAATAGAATTTATCGCCAACGTTATCCTGAAAGAAGGGTTCCTGATGTTAGCAGCTTCCAAAACCTTCTCGATAGATTTCTGGAAACTGGAAATGTCGAATATAAAGAAAGAATAATAGTAATGTGTTGTGAACGAAGAAAACGAGTTTTCTGTGGTGCTGGCAACGGTTGAGAATCCCCACGTTAGTCAAAAAGAAGTGAGCTCATTAGTAAGAATAAGTAGACGGTCTATGGGTCGAATCTTAAAAACAAATAAGTTGCATGCATATCATCTTCAGATGCACCAGAAATTATCTGATGACGATTTTCAAAAGCGCCTCCAATTTTGTAATTAGGCCAGAGGTGAAATGCAACATGATGTCAACTTCTTCAATACAAATCCTCACTTTTTGATGCAAGTTGATAACCAACACAGATAGTCTATAAACGTTTGGGGAGGAATTATTGGAGAACATGTAATAGGGCCACATTTCTATGATGATGCATTGACTGGAGCTGTTTATCTTAATTTTTTGGAAAACTACCTGCCACAATTATTGGTAAATCTCCCTGAAAGAATTCGAAATAGGATGTGGTTTCAGCAAGATGGTGGGTGCTCCATCTTTTACTTGCCTAACATTTAATAGACAAGGGACTGACAGCTTTACATCTTCTGCGAAGGATGGTATATTGACTACGCAATCCTTGCCTTAGATTGCACAGCCTCTAGCCATACACGATAACGAGCCGCTAGAAGATGTGGGGCGAGGACACTGCATTTCCTTGAAAAGATCACTCGGCCGAGTACTACCTGCGTGTAATGTTACTTGACATTACATATCGGAATATGTGTAAAAGAAGTCAAACACACATTTATTATACATTTAAAGACCTGATCCTGAGCCAGCTAAATATCCACGGTGCGCGGTAATTAAAGTGCTGGACGGGTGAGCTCCGGTTCGGTGAGAAACAAATATAAATAAAAAAACTTAGCTCCTTTTGCCAGAGTGACAAATTAAAAAGGTAATAATGAAGTAGATTCTTCCGGGTCTTGCCGTGGTCGTCGAACTTGACTTGACGTTTCGCTGATCATCCTGTCAGCTTCTTCAGAAGGATTCTAAAGACTGAATCTGTTGTGTTACACTCCTCGTTATATACCTAGGCGCCGCTTCGCTTCGTTGGTCATTGGTCGCGCTTGGTTCGCTTCGCTGCTCATTCGTCGTGTTTGGTTGACCGTGACTTACTACGGTGCTGGTACTTGGCAATACCAGTCTCCACGTGTTACTAAGTCGATACCCATCCTCTCTGTTAAATTTGTTCACGTTTTTCATAATTTCCAGTGATTCCCTAATGATTCGCGGATAATAGCGCGTATTCCTGTCTAATATATTGACGTCCTCGTAGTCGATTTTATGGTTCTCGTTATTATGGACATGTTCTGCTATCGCCGACCTATCCGTGTTTCCAAATCTGGTATTTCTCTGGTGTTCTTTGATTCTGCACTGAATACTCCGTCCTGTTTGTCCGATGTAGCTCTTACCACATGTGCACTTCAACTGGTAAACACCTTTTGATAACAGTTTGGGGACAGGGTTTTTGACTGAGGGAAGCATCTGCTGTATTTTCTTCACTGTTCGAAACCGTACACGTATTTTCTTTTTGAATAAAATCTTCTTCAGCCTATCTGTGGCTCCCGCGACGTAGGGTAGGCATGCATACGTTGTTGGTTGTTGTTGTTCTTCTTCTGTAGTTCTCCTCTGGTTATTTACTACCCGTTGTATATTGCTTTGACTGTATCCGTTCTTCTCTAAAACTTGTTGGACATTCTGTAGTTCCTCGGGTTTGTTCTCGTCGTCGCATATTGTGTTGGCTCTGTGGATCAAGGTTCTAATTAATGCTCTCTTCTGTTGTGGGTGGTGGTGAGATGTCGCATGTAGGTAACGATCGGTGTGCGTTTTCTTTCTGTAGACACCATGGGCCAGCTTGCCATTGTGTGACCTTTTCACTAATACATCTAAGAAAGGTAAAGCTCCATCTTGCTCGGTCTCCATTGTAAATTTGATGTTTGGATGCTGTTTATTCAAATGGTCGAAGAAAACAGATAAAGATGATTCTCCATGTGGCCATATGATGAACGTATCGTCTACGTAGCGTAGCCAGCACTTTGGTTTATTCTCACTGCAGCGTATGGCTTCCTTTTCAAAAGCTTCCATGAATAGGTTGGCTATCACAGGTGAAAGTGGTGATCCCATGGCTGCTCCTTGCTTCTGCTCGTAGAAGTCTCCATTCTATAGAAAGTATGTTGTAGACAGGCACAATCGGGCCAGATCAGGTATGTCTTCTCTTAATCCTTTAGGTACAAGTTGTTGACGAATCAGGTTAACTGTTTCCTCAATTGATACATTGGTGAACAAAGATTCGACGTCAAAACTAACCATGATATCATTACTCGTTATTTCCAAGTTTTCCAAAATTTCTACGAAGTGTCCGGAGTTCTTTACGTGGCTACTAGTCTTACCTATATAGAGTTGCAGTGTGTCTGCGACGTATCTGGCCAACTCATAAGTTGGTGATCCACATGTGCTGACGATTGGTCTTAAAGGATTACCTGGTTTATGAATCTTAGGGAGGCCGTAAAGTCGTGGTGGTTAGGTTTCACTTGGCAGCAGGCGGCGTTGTTCTTCTACTGGGATTAATGAATTCTTGATAGCTGTCCTCGTTTGTCTTTCAACTCTTGATGTCGGATCCTTTTTTAATTTTGTGTACTGCTCTGGAGCTAATAATGATTGTAATTTTTCCTCATATTCTTCTTTCTTCATTACCACTGTGGCATTGCCTTTATCTGCTCTTAAAACGATGATGTCTTTATTATTCCGAATATCTCTGAGAGCTTCACTTTCCTCTCTAGTAATGTTCCTCCTAGGTGGTTTTGATTTGCGCAGTATTCGGCATGTTTCGCGTCTCACTTCCTCAGCTTCTTCAACTGGCAACCCTCTAATGGCGTTCTCAACTTCAGTGATAATATCTTCCTTAGGTACTTTATTCGGTGCAATAGCGAAGTTCATTCCTTTGGCTAATACAGTTGTCCATTCTTCTGGTAGTGGTTGGTCCGTTAAATTAATTACGGTCTTCCCGACGTCCAGTTTGGGTGTAGTTGATGTATATTTGGCTTGAAGTTTCTCAAATTTCTTAATCTGCTTCTTAGTGGCCCTATCTTGTTGAACTTCTGCATGCTCATAAGTAATGCGGTCGACTGTACTCCAAAGATCTTCACTTAATGTGGTGGCCAACTCCAAGTGTAAATTATATAACTGCAAAGAGACTGTATGTAGTTGATGATAAGTGTATCTTACCCTCTCCCTGGTTAATGCTTCTTCCGTTCTGTTGATGATCCTCCGGGCAGCAGGTCTTTCTAGGTGGTGTTTAATCTTGACGAATGCTGGTGTGACCTTCTTGTCTCTACAGCGTCGTAGGAATGCTAACGATGAAAGTAACTTATTCTTCTTACTCCTTAGTGTGTCCAATCTCCTCGTTTTTAAGTAGATATCCTCCCCGTAGAGGCGTCCAATAGTAGAATGCAGGTTTTCACGGCCGTTGTCTAATGAACTAGATTCTTCCGGGTCTTGCCGTGGTCGTCGAACTTGACTTAACGTTTCGCTGATCATCCTGTCAGCTTCGCCATTAGAGGGTTGCCAGTTGAAGAAACTGAGGAAGTGAGACGCGAAACATGCCGAATACTGCGCAAATCAAAACCACCTAGGAGGAACATTACTAGAGAGGAAAGTGAAGCTCTCAGAGATATTCGGAATAATAAAGACATCATCGTTTTAAGAGCAGATAAAGGCAATGCCACAGTGGTAATGAAGAAAGAAGAATATGAGGAAAAATTACAATCATTATTAGCTCCAGAGCAGTACACAAAATTAAAAAAGGATCCGACATCAAGAGTTGAAAGACAAACGAGGACAGCTATCAAGAATTCATTAATCCCAGTAGAAGAACAACGCCGCCTGCTGCCAAGTGAAACCTAACCACCACGACTTTACGGCCTCCCTAAGATTCATAAACCAGGTAATCCTTTAAGACCAATCGTCAGCACATGTGGATCACCAACTTATGAGTTGGCCAGATACGTCGCAGACACACTGCAACCCTATATAGGTAAGACTAGTAGCCACGTAAAGAACTCCGGACACTTCGTAGAAATTTTGGAAAACTTGGAAATAACGAGTAATGATATCATGGTTAGTTTTGACGTCGAATCTTTGTTCACCAATGTACCAATTGAGGAAACAGTTAACCTGATTCGTCAACAGCTTATACCTAAAGGATTAAGAGAAGACATACCTGATCTGGCCCGATTGTGCCTGTCTACAACATACTTTCTATGGAATGGAGACTTCTACGAGCAGAAGCAAGGAGCAGCCATGGGATCACCACTTTCACCTGTGATAGCCAACCTATTCATGGAAGCTTTTGAAGAGGAAGCCATACGCTGCAGTGAGAATAAACCAAAGTGCTGGCTACGCTACGTAGACGATACGTTCATCATATGGCCACATGGAGAATCATCTTTATCTGTTTTCTTCGACCATTTGAATAAACAGCATCCAAGCATCAAATTTACAATGGAGACCGAGCAAGATGGAGCTTTACCTTTCTTAGATGTATTAGTGAAAAGGTCACACAATGGCAAGCTGGCCCATGGTGTCTACAGAAAGAAAACGCACACCGATCGTTACCTACATGCGACATCTCACCACCACCCACAACAGAAGAGAGCATTAATTAGAACCTTGATCCACAGAGCCAACACAATATGCGACGACGAGAACAAACCCGAGGAACTACAGAATGTTCAACAAGTTTTAGAGAAGAACGGATACAGTCAAAGCAATATACAACGGGTAGTAAATAACCAGAGGAGAACTACAGAAGAAGAACAACAACAACCAACAACGTATGCATGCCTACCCTACGTCGCGGGAGTCACAGATAGGCTGAAGAAGATTTTATTCAAAAAGAAAATAGGTGTACGGTTTCGAACAGTGAAGAAAATACAGCAGATGCTTCCCTCAGTCAAAGACCCTGTCCCCAAACTGTTATCAAAAGGTGTTTACCAGTTGAAGTGCACATGTGGTAAGAGCTACATCGGACAAACAGGACGGAGTATCCAGTGCAGAATCAAAGAACACCAGAGAAATACCAGATTTGGAAACACGGATAGGTCGGCGATAGCAGAACATGTCCATAATAACGAGAACCATAAAATCGACTACGAGGACGTCAATATATTAGACAGGAATACGCGCTATTATCCGCGAATCATTAGGGAATCACTGGAAATTATGAAAAACGTGAACAACTTTAACAGAGAGGATGGGTATCGACTTAGTAACACGTGGAGACTGGTATTGCCAAGTACCAGCACCGTAGTAAGTCACGGTCAACCAAACACGACGAATGAGCAGCGAAGCGAACCAAGCGCGACCAATGACCAACGAAGCGAAGCGGCGCCTAGGTATATAACGAGGAGTGTAACACAACAGATTCAGTCTTTAGAATCCTTCTGAAGAAGCTGACAGGATGATCAGCGAAACGTCAAGTCAAGTTCGACGACCACGGCAAGACCCGGAAGAATCTACTTCATTAGACAACGGCCGTGAAAACCTGCATTCTACTAAAAAGGTAATAGTCTTTAAAAAGCCTAAAAAGAAATAAAACAGTTAAAACTTTTTTTTTTTATACATTTATTTAACGTCGGCCTATTTCCGCTGCTGAGGCCTAACACCGACGCCTGTAGACGAGCTACCCCCAACCAGGAATTTATTTTGCCGAACCTCTTCCCTTAAGAAGATTAGAGATCTTTTACTTGCCTAACATTTAATAGACAAGGGACCGACGGCTTTACATCCCCTCCGAAGGATGGTATATCTCCTATACAACCCTCGCCTAAGGTTGTATAGCTTCCGCGCATACACTGATATACAAGCCGCTGGAAGATGTGTGAGGCGAGGACGCGGTATCCGTTGGAATGGTCACCCATCCAAGTACTAACTGCGCCTGTCATTGCTTTCCATCGCATACCGAAGTATGTACATAGTAAAGACGCACCTACGCTCGCCCCTCAGTTAAAACTTAGTATTTGGTAAAACACTAAATTAATTTGAGTAGCTGATACGAGAAAAACCTCGTTCGAGAGAATTACAGATACAGAATCCCAGCTGTCCAATTTTGGCTTTAGTAAAAGGTAGAGTTAATTGTGAAGTGGAAAAATAGAATTAAATAAAAAGGGAGGCAGAATAGTACTTTGTGCAACAAAAGTGAATATGATATCGCACGAGAAAGAAAATTGAGCACGGCGCCGTAGGCGGTGTATGCCTTAATCTTTCGAGTGCGATATGGATAATCTAGTCGAGTTGTACAATATACTTTTTCTACGATCGGATGAAGAAGAAACTACTATAGTTTTAATCAAGTTTTAATATACAAACTACTGTCTGCTTAATCTTATGCTCTAGGTGAAAATATTTTTTTTAAAGCGTCCGTGGCTTAGCGGTTGCATTTTTACGCTTCGAATGCAAGAGGTAGATTTTCTGTTTTGTACATTTTTGTTTCTAAATTCACTTCAACATTAAAATCTAAATCATAATCTTTGTTGAAATCAAAATTTTTAAAATTCAAGTTTAAGCCAGCCCTGCGCAGTCTTGCATTCTGTATCTCGCGGAAGGCACTTCGTTCAAGTTAGGGTGCCTGCGTCAGATACAAAATTAAATAATTATTTGTTTAACTAGGCAGCAAAATGCTAGATTGACTGCCGCCGCTGATAATTCCTCAGGAACTCAGCCAAGGCAGTCAATCTATTTTGCTGCTGAGTTGAACATATAATTTTTTCGCCGATTGTTTAAATATATTCTAAAATAATTAAATTATTACAATTCTCAATCTCTTTATTTTTGTTGTAATAAATTCAATAAAAATTCATTAAAAATCGCAGTTGTTACTAGTTGGTTATCATGGAAACTAAGTGTCACTTTCCCTGCCTAGGCAGGAAAATGCTTACTTTCCTGCCTAGGCAGGGAAAATAAGCACGTTCCTGCCTAGACAGGGAAAGTGACACTTTGCTGATTGACATTAGTCAGCAAAGTTAGTACTTTGCTGTCAATCGGCGAAAAAAGTGTTTTGTGCCCATTTTAAACTTTGTGTAGTTTAAATTTTGTTGATTCCGTTTATTGGAAATGTTTTTAATGTTATTACCTATTTTTATTTGTTATTGTTCAAAAGGAGTTTTAGTTTAGTTTTAGTTTTAGTTTTAGTTTTAGTTCAATTTTTAGTTTTCGCCGACCCAGACCTATTCCGTCCGATCCTGCAATCCGCCACTAAGTTAACGCGTTAGTTGCACGGTCGGTCCCGGACTGGTTAGGTAACTGCCCTGTATGTTTTAATTTTAATAAATGTCTGTTGAATTGAATTAAATGCAAGAGGTCGTAGGTTCAATCCCCCCATATAGCTACTTTTTTTTGCCATATGTCTCTAAAATTTTGTCTGTATATAATTTCAGTAAAATTTTAGGTGATATACCGTTTATCGATTCTTCACTGGAATCACTCATTTTCTTTGATAGCTTACGCAACATATCCGTTACAAATATATCCGTTCAGTTAACTGGAGTAGCCCACTTATCCATTCTACAGACTGTATGGAATATAGCAAATGTATATAAAGGAGTAGAACAAAGAATTAAAAATAAAAAGTGTTCGGTAGTATAGGGCGGAGTAAAAGGTAATCGTGGTAAGTGAACGGTTCGCTAGAGCGGGTGCCGGAAAATGGGCAACCGCTGGTGAGGTAGGGTCTGTTTTCTCCTGAAAGGGGGATTATGTTATCTAATTTGTGTAATGTTTTGAGTTAGCGGGCTATCATCTAGTTTCAGAGTTTAACATTTCTCTGAAATTTTCTGGATTGTGTCCACTATTGGGGTAATCGTACACAAGGCCCTCTGAGGAAGGTGTATCTGTCAGAATTTGATATGAGGCGCATACATAATTTGTGTTCTAAAATTTTTAGTTTTCTTATTGTCGCCACCGCTTTGCTGTACCATAGCAATGCCGCGCATGTAACAGTCGGTCTAATAATAGCGATGTAATTCAATTTTTTATTCTGCCCACGAAGTCTGCTACCCCTAACCAGGAGTGAGTACAGGTATGTGTACATTAAAGGCACACCTACGCTTGCCTCTGTGTAGGTTCTTATTTCAGAAGAAATATAGTTTCGTTCCCAATGGTTCCAGTATATTTTTTTACGTATCCGAAACTTATCACATATGCCCTTCATAAACAATGTTAGAAAAGAAAATATTTCTGAAATAAAATATTTAGGATATTCCGTGTTTGACATAAACAATCCTCTGCTTAACGAAATCCAGTACTTCCTATTTTAATAAGTGGCATAAGTTACTTCCGGCTGAAGGTTTTAATAACTCATTAAAATATAGGTCACTTGTAAGAGGTGCAAGAGAGGAAAGCAGTCATTAATAATAATAAAAAAATATATAGAACTTCAGTCTCGGAAACACGATTCCAGTAATGAGTAGTTTTATTTGTCAATTCGGATCTACATCAATCGAGTCTTTAATAGTGAGTTTAAATACATACGTTTTCTCTTTCCAACGGAAAATTTATACCGTAAAAATCATGGAGATGAACTTTTCTGTATGTTGTTTCATGGCGTTATATAAGGAGATAGTACATGTTTAATTGCGATTTATTTCTTTATAAATAATAATTATCTTTAGTGGCATCATATTTATCCTCTACTTAGTGAAACAAATATGATATTAGCATGCCCTTTAACTTTTCCCTATCACTGGCGCATTCGCCAAATATACGATTATTCTGGAAATTATAAAAATTTCTCTGTAAATTTTCTCCACATTAAGCTGCCAGGACATGCTCTACAGTTACCAAAAGTTTTCATAGTTTACCGGTCGATTAAACTAATTCAGAGAAGTGTGTGAACAAATATACAGAAAATAAGAATATACAAATCTAATTAAATTTGAAGTTTGTTAGAAACCACTTCACTTCTATTCTTTTGGAACATGCGGCCACTGTGTACAAATTTTCTAAATTACTGCAGTACTTTATTCAACTTTATAAACTTGTATTCTTTTTTAAAATCACTTGTGAAGCTATTTTGATTGTTATTGTAGATTTTGTGATCTTCTTAACTTTCTCCTTCGTCGAAAAAGTTTTCCTTCTTAGAAGGTAGGTTAGCCGAATTTCCATAGTTTTTTTTTAAATAAGAGCTTTAGTTCCTCATGAATGAAATGACGTTGCAAAGTTTGTTGTTAATATTTAAATAATAGGTAAAATACATCAGGGACGGATTAATTGACGATTAAAATTATACGAAATTCCCCAGTTGTGCGTTGAAGGTCAGAAATAGAACATACTCGATTCCTATGGACAGAAAATATATTATCGTATCGCATTCCAGTCACCTTAATGAGCTTTTAAATCTAGGGAATCTAGACATGTCTATGTCTAAGAGAGGAGATAGCACCCTATAGTTTAAATTCGAACTAATGGGGATAATTTTTAAATAGAAACGATTTTGCAGTACATGAGTATGAAATTTTTTTGACACCATCTAAATTAATTTTATCTAAACTCAGCATTGACATGACGTATCTCACTTGTAGTGCTTCAAAAGAGGCTTAATGTATAAAGATATTGGGCACATAAACACAAAACTTTACAATTTCTACGCGGTCTCTATTTAATAATAATAATAATAATAATAATGTGTCTTTATTTTTCTACTAATATACAACTTTAAAACATATATTATAGGGGGGGGGGGGGCGACGTTCAACCAGGTTGCTCTTCCACGCAACCCCCACACAACAATGAAAAGAAATTTGAATACAAAAATTGAACAAAAAAGTAATAATAATACATATATACATTGGCAATGACGCAGAAAAATTAAATTATTATTTAATTTATTGTCTGTTTGCAAATATTTGGGATCTAACCTGCTTTCTGAAAGAGGCAATACTGGGAAGGCATTTGATATGTGATGGTAAATTATTAAATATTTTCACCGAGTTGTAAGAAAAAGACTTTTCAAATTGGGCAGTCGTATGCTTTGGAACACTAAATAAGTAGCGCGACCGCGTGAGACAATTATGTATATCTATACCTCTGACTAATTTCTCGAATAAATACTTTGGACTTTGATTTTTAACTATTTTGTAAACAAGACAAGCCATATGAAGCTGATAGCGTTCATCTAGAGTAAGCCATTTACTGTCATGAAGTGGGCCCGATATATGATCAAATCTTCTCAAATTGAAACTGAACCTTAAGCATGAGTTTTGAACCTTTTGTAGACTTACTTGATCTCTTTTTAAGAGGGCCGGCCAGTATACAGTATCACAATAAGATAATGCGGATAAAACTAAACTATCACATAATTTTAGTTTTAATTCGCTTGACAAAATATCTTTATTCATATATAATAACTTTAATTTTGCGTACGACTTTTGAAGCAGATGACTGACGTGTTTTGTATGTTTTAAGTCTTCATCAATGTAAATCCCAAGATTTTTGCAGTTGTCACTAAATTTTAAATCCTGATTATTAAGTGTAATTTTAAAATCGTTATGAGCTTTTAAGTCCATCCTATTCTTCCCAAATATTAAAACTTCTGTCTTCAATTCATTTAAAACAAGACCATGAGCTTTTGAGACAGTCGCTAGTTTTTCCAAATCTGAGTTAATTGCTGCAGTTGCCGCAAAATGAGAAGTATATTTGCGTATCATCGGCATATTGATGTGTGGAACAAGATGTTAAAAATGCATGAAAATCGGCTGTATACAAAGAAAATAATAAGGGCCCCAAAATACTACCTTGTGGTACACCTTTTATATTATCCTGATATTCTGAAACATTCCCATTAAAAACTACCCTTTGACGTCTGTTAAGTAAGTAACTTTGAAAAAAATTTATTGCGCAGTCACTAAAATTAAAATATTTAAGTTTTTTGCATAAAGTGGTATGATCCAAAGTATCAAACGCTTTGCTGAAGTCCAACAAAATTAAACAGGTATTTTTATTCTTATCATTTGCTGCGTAAATGTCATCCGTTACTTGCAATAATGCTGTTGTCGTGCTATGACCTGCGCGGAAACCGGATTGTGTATGGGGCAAAATACTATATTTAGATATAAATAGATTTAATTGTTCTTCAACTATTTTTTCTAAAATTTTCGAGATAGTAGGCAGAATGCTGATAGGTCTAAAATGACATATATTCGAGGGGTTATTGACCTTCGGAGTAGGAATTATATTTGACAATTTCCAAGCGGTGGGGAAGTAATTTTCTGAGAGACATTTATTGATTATAAAAGTCAAATATTCATTTAAATGTGGGAGTACCAGCGATAACATTTCTAAATTTATTCCATCAGTCCCTTTTGCATTGGATTTTATGGTACGAAATATACTTTCAACCTTATGGATAGAAACTTCTGAGAAACTAAACGCAGTATCGTGCACAAGTGGGGTCGAATATTTGTTTAAAATAATATCAGAATTTACATTAGAGGTATTGGGTACACTGTTAATGAAAAAATCATTGAAAGAATTTGCATTTGCAAAGTCCGAATTGACACCTTTGGTTTTAGAGTTAATATTTAAATATTCTAGGCATTTCCAAAATTCTTTAGGATCTTTCTTAGATTTGTCAATTAAATATGCTTTTTTCTCTAATTTCACTGACATATTGACGAAATTTCTAAGTTCTTTGTAATGGTTCCAGCTAGCATCAGTTTTATTTTTTTTGTACTTACTATATGCTTTGTCTCTGAGTTTCATCATTAGCTTAAGGTTGTCAGTTAGCCACGGCGCAGGTAATTTTGAGATTCTAACAGTTCTATATGGCGCGTGCATGTCAAAGACTTCTGTTATGTTTTGGTTCCAGAACTCTACCATGTCATCTATTGATTCTAAATTAAATATCAGGGGCCAGTTTACTCTAAATAAATCTATAAGAAACATATCATAATTAAATTTTGAAAAATCTCTATAAGTGTGGAATTGTTGTTGCTGTTTAACCCTTTTGAGTTTAACGGTGCAATCAACCATTGAGTGATCAGAAATATCCTCCATGTTAATAACATTAACATCGTCTATTAAATATTTATCAGAGCAAATTATTAAATCTATTAATGAACTTGAATTATTAGTGACACGAGTGGGTTGTGAAATTAATTGGTGTAAGTCATATTTATTCAAAAAATTAGACAGATGAATAGTATTTATATTATTTGTATTTAAAATATCCACATTAAAATCACCACCAAGCAAAATGGCATCAAAGTTAGGCATAAAACTAATCAAAATATTTTCTAAACACTCCATACAATGATTAAAATTTGAATTTGGTGGCCTATATACAGTTCCCAATCACACTTTCCTACCTGCGATTTTTGTAGATATCCATAAATTTTCAAGAGGGCAATCATTATGACTTGGCGGGTCAAGTATGCTAAATTTTACCGTATTATGTATATAAAAAGCTACACCGCCTCCTCGCGTTCCTCGGTCTTTTCTAACAATTCTGTAATTAGGAATATCAATATTATGATTTGGTACTGCTTGATTCAACCAGGTTTCGGAGAGCCCTAAAACTGAATAACCTTCTGTATTAACCATTTCACAAAACAAGTCAAATCCTTTGCAAACAGATCTAATGTTAAGGTGCGCGAAGGTAAACCATTTATTATGATTAACCATTTTACTCAATGCGACAAGATACTCCAGTGACTAATTTATACAACAACAAAAAGGGTATGCCTAATTAGCATTATAAAATATTTCAATAAAAAAGTTCAAATGCATTCGAAACAAAAATATCTAAATATCAAGTCATTATCAATGAACAAAAACAATGTAATAATGGAATTCATATTTTTTATATCGTTATGATAAATACTTGTACAAATAATATTAGGTTCTAATAAATTTTAATATATATTCTATAGAAAGAAACAAACAAAAAAAAATGTATTAATAGGATAACTAGAAAAAAGTATCAAAGGAAAAAAGAAATATTATAAATTGAAGTAAACATAAAACTCGAACAAGAACATATAGATGCACCATGTTGATAAAATTACAGATCCTCAATACATTCGATTGGAAACTTCTTATTATCACGTGATACATAAATCTTTCCAGGAATTGACCATGCGTTGAATTTTCCATATTTTTCTTTCGCTGACAGAAGAAGTTCGTAACGCTCTTTTGCTAGATCTTCGAAAACAGAAATCCCCGAGTTTTTTGCCAGTTTTCTTGCAGTAAAAACTAGGTTTCTTTTTATATTAGATATAAAGTTAACTAAGATTGGTCTCGTTTTGTTTGTGACTTTGCCTGTTCCTACACGAAAAGCGTAGTCAATGTGATTTGGTGTACAATAGACCTTGAGAGTGTCGGTTATGAAAGTGGTAACAACATCGACTATATCCTCTCCTTCTACCTCTGTAAATCCATTAAAACGAAGGGCGTTCATCCTATTACGTTGATCCAGATTTAAAGTTTTGACTTCTAAGTTGCCTATAGCTTTCTGATTTGAATTGACGGACTTATTTAGCAAAGATAAGGTATTACAAACTTCACTCAACTTATCATTTAACAAATCAAATTTTTTATCAAACTTGACTTCCAACTGGTTAGCAAAAGTTGCACATACCTTATTGATAAGTTGTTCTGTTACAAAGTCATCTCGTTTTTCATTATTATTGCCGCTATTATTCCTGGTATCCATTTTAGGCGGCATGTCTACGACTTTATTGTCACTATAGTACTACAATGAGTGTATCAACACACGCAGCCAATTAATAGACAAATAATTAACATCTAATGAATTATTGTTTTTAAGAAGTAAGTATACTTTTTCACAACAGATGGCTTTTAAATATTATACAGTGCAAACACAGCGAGTTATTGAAAAAGGTAACCACTAGATAATGCTAAAAATACTGGAGCACTTGACAGCGATCTCAACGGCACCAACTACGCGTAGCCATTTCGATATAATATTTTTCTATTGTGTCAATATTATTTAGCTAGAACGCTAAGCAATTATGTAATTATTAGAAAATTACAAAACTTGAATAATTATCAGAAATTGCTAAATTTGTTAAATGTAGATATTTGCAAAATTCTAATGCTTACAATATACTAATACTTCCTATATGTTAAAACTTGCAATATGGCTGATTGAGAACTAAATTGCCAAAAGAAATGGAAAAAAAAATATTACCAAGTGGTCACATGTAGAATTTTAATTACATAAAATTTAAAAAAATTTAATTCAATTTATTTAAAAAGTGGAAGCACATTAACAAAATAATCGAAAATGATTGAAATTCAAATATTTAATAAATATAATTTATCTCTATGGTCTTCAAACTCAAAAAAATGTGGGCTATGATTGTAATAGTAATTACTGGAGATTTCACAATCGAAAAGTTTGTATGGGTGTCAGTCAGTTCAGATTTGGAAGGTAAATGACCACTCCGGATAATTAATTAATTAATAAGGTAAACTTTTCTATATTACAATTTAAATTATGGTACCAATATACAAGGTGACCCACGACGAATTGCGGCGATCGATATCTCGAAAAGTAGACATCGGAAAATTTTGAAAATTTGGTAGTAAACTAACTCGGCTAAAATATTTTCAAGATGCTGTCAAAAATCAATTTTTTCAAATAGAAACCCCCAATTTTTATAATCTTATATTATTCGCCATTAAAAATAAGGGTAAGTTTGTATATGGATGTTTACTCCGGAAATTTTTAGTTTTCGAGATATTCCCAATTCAATATTTCTATATGGGGATTTTGCTATGGATTTTAAGTTCAATTATTGCTAGTTGGCTATGACGGCGTTGAGTGCTAAACAAATGTATGTAGCTGTCACTTACCATTTGACAAATATCAATTATCATGCTGGGGCGCTTAAATTATACGCACGAGAATTACTTAAATTTGTTTATAATCTATGGAGAATGTAACAAAGTTTTATCAAGAACGTGTGAAATATTTGCTAATAGATATCCAGATAAACAAAAACCGTCTCCGAACAGTATTAAACGAATAATGCAGAATTTCAAAAATTTTGGCACCGTTAAGGCAACAGTTCATAAAATAAAACCAATTGTCGATAATGAAAATATCGAAATTGCTATTTTGGGACATTTCGCGGCATATCCTATGACATCCATAAGACAAGTGGCCTTACAAACAGGAATCTCCAAGAACTCTATTCATAGAATTCTTTTGAAACACAAATTCCATTCCTATTTCATTTCTAATGTTCAACACCTAAAGGACACCGATTTGACCAGAAGAGTTCACTTTTGCGAATTTATTTTAACAATGTAACAAGGCGACTTTCGATTTTTGGACAACATAATTTGGACTGGCGACGCAAAATTTACGAAAAATGGACTTTTCTACAGACATAATTCCCACTTTTGGTGTGATTCAAATCCCCATGCCGTGAGATTGCGAAATTATCAAGAAACCTGGCAATTTAATGTGTACTGTGCTGTGAGAAATGATGAAGTCGTAAAACTTAATTTTTATGAAGAAAACTTAAATGGTAATGAATTAATATTTAAATAGTTTCTGTTTTTCAAATTACGTATCAACTTTTTTTTACGTGAGAGATATTTGAATATATTACAAGATTTAGATAATGAATATTTGAACAATTTACTGCTAGCTGAACATAGGCAAACATTTTACCAACACGATGGCGCGCCACCGCACAGCAGCTTCATAGTTAACAACTTCTTGGAAGAAACTTTTTACGATAAGTGGATTGCTAACAATGGACCTTTTCTGTGGCCTCCCCGTTCTCCTGATCTGTCTGTCTTAGACTATTTTATATGGGGAACAATAAAAGATACGGTTTATTTTAGTCCAGTCACAACAATGGAAGATTGTCAGGCAAGAGTAAGGAATGCTTTTGAAAGATTATCTCCAGGTTCTATTAGAGCGGCCACCCATGACGAACTAGTCAAGAGGTGCGAAAAATGTTTGGAAGTTCAGGGTGGACACTTTGAACACTTATTAAAATAAAATATTTTCCTGAGCATAAGTAGTTATACTGTTAATATTTTATGTAAGAACCTTTTGTATCTAAGTTACATTTGTTTAATTATTTTATGAACTGTTGCAGTGCCAAATTTTTTGAAATTCTCCATTATTCATTAAATACTGTTCGGAGACGGTTTTTGTTTCTCTGGATATCTATTAGCAAATATTTCACATGTTTTTGATAAAACTTTGTAACATTCTCCATAGTATTCTTTCCTATTATTTGGGTTTTCTACCACATGTACTATTATCCTCTTCAAAACAAATCACCGAATCTACAAAATAATAGAATTATTGGAAAAAAAAGCCTCTGCGCCCGTGACGTTTACGCCAAAGGAAAAGTCAGAGGTTATGTTTTGCAAATAATATAAATCGGAATAAACACAAAAATAATGTATTTTGCTGACGTTTCGGAAAGTAATCTCTTTCCGTTTTCAAAGCTATTTTTTGAAGAACTCTTATTTTGCTGTGTATTATAGATTATAAACAAATTTAAGTAATCCTTGTGCGTATAATTTAAGCATCCCGGCATGATAATTGATACTTGTCAAATGGTAAGTGACAGCTACATACATTTGTTTAGCACTCAACGCCGTCATAGCCAACTAAGAGTAATTTAACTTAATATCCATAACAAAATCCCCATATAGAAATATTGAATTGGGAATATCTCGAAAACTAAAAATTTTCGGAATACACATCCTTATACAAACTTACCCTTACGTTTAATGGCGAATAAGATAAGATTATAAAAATTGGGGAATTCAATTTCATCTTTATTCTTATTTTTTGAACACTGTATTAATACTTATCAAAATATTATAAAAACTCTATTAAAGTAGGTCTCTTTCAACAAAGAATCGAACCCAAATTAGATAATAAAGACTTCCTTATAGGAAAAATTGATAATTCTTTTAGGGCCCGCAAACGTCATTTTTGACATAAAAATTGAAATACCTCAAAAACGGAGAGACCTAGGTATAGGACATGATACACAAAATCGGCCTAGAATTTTGCGTACAATCCAAAAATGTAATAATATATAGGGTGTCCCATTTAAAATAAGCAAGTTGGTATCGACTTCCGGTACAACCGGAAGTGCCACCATCTTGAAAATATTTTAGCCGAGTTGCCCCCATTTACTACTAAATTTAAAAAATTTCCGATGTCTACTTTTCGAGATATCGATCGCCGCAGTTCGTCGTGGGACACCCTGTATAAACTTAAAAGTACATATATACATATTTGTTAAAAATAATGAATACTGTAAAATTTATTAGCGTCGCAATCTGTTGATGATCTACTCAATTAATTAATATAGACGTATACCATAATCGGATTCTTTTCTAGTTACGTTTCCTTTCTTAACCAAATTACAGAGAACCGGTATATATTCGATAAAGGAAATCTAGAATATCCAATGTGTAATGTTAATTTCATTTGCAAACATAATCAAATAAATACGGACTGTCCAAATAAAGTAAATTGTTTTCAAACTGTATTATGATGATCCAATAAATAGATTACATTATATAACAGGTTTGCCTGGAAGAAGTTATAGAGGTAAGGAAAATAACTACATTTTATACAGAGTGAACTAAGTAAAAAATGAAAATTTTAATGAATGTAAATTTTTTGCAGGCTTGGTAGATACAATTGGTGATCTGAAGTTATAACAGAAGTACGTAATTTAGTGTAAAAAAATATGACTGAGTTCCTAAGATACAAAAATAACTGTATAATAAATGTAAAGTAATTTAACAGTTATGCTAGGAAAATTCTGTTAGTTTGAAGTATTCTCACTTAAAAAACTCTCAAAATGCTATATAGATTGTGCTAAATATAAATAAATATCAGTTATTTTCATAAAGTTGTTAAATAGACATAGGCCATGTAATAAATAATAATCACATATATCAACATTATACATATTTATTATTTTGATATCGAAGTCGCCTCTGGAATTTCTCACTGGCTCACAATCTTTACTTGTGACTAATTCTATCTTCGAAGCTCTTCACTACCACACTGATTTTCTATGGGTTTTTGTAATTAATCTTTGAAAATAGGTTCCAAATGGTTTTAATAAGAGTAACATTGCATTTAATTATAAAAATCTAAAGTGCGTTGCATGCTTAAGTAAAAGTATTAATGAAATTTTACGTATGTTTTAAGCTATTTCATTTAAGGTACCTTTATACTATTCCAGATTTGAGTAATATCTAATTTAAGATTTTATACATCCACCTTACGGAGCAAATATAGAAATGGATTTTGTATTTATGACGCTGAATTTTACGTCTTTGTGCTATGTATCACTTCTGGGACACGTGTACACGTCTCATAAATTATAATAAAAAAAATCCATCCTAAGAAACTCATTTTAGATTTTACGATAGGTCCGTCCGAAATCTTCGATGTTCAACATCTTTATAAATTTATGATTTTCTAGGCGCTGTCAGCTCAATACGACAAGATACTTTTTCATTTCCTTTATTATATATATATTTCGATAAAATAGCAATGTTTCAGTTTTTTAAATTAAAGCAAATTGATAAAAGAAAATTGGAGAATTTGTGAAATTTTTAAAATTATACACAGAATGTTAAGTTTTAAAACCCCGAAATTTAAAGCGTTTTAAACTGACCTTGGCTTCGACCAATTATTATATCTGAAGGGTTATTAAGAATGTAGTATATGAAGAAAATTCACAGATCTTGCATCCTACGCAAGTGTCTTAGGCGTATTGAACATATCAGATACTACTTTTGTTTGCTGCAGTTATTTCGGATTAAGTCAATAATGCAAAGAATGAAATTTTCAATTTATTTTCAATTGTGTCACTATATTTATTTTACATTCACTATAATTTATGTATATTATCTACTTGTCATTCATTATTATTATACGTAAAACTATTTTTTTTTGTTAAGCATTTTATACATTAGTTATATGTTTCAAGCATCACTCAGTATGTTACTCTATATTTAGCAACTGTTTACTCGAATATTATTTGCAATAAATACACACCTAATTTTATTTCATTTCACAGGCAGCATTTAATATTTCAGTATCTCCGACCATAGGTCACAAATAGCACTGGTTACTAGTCATCCTATAAATAATTTTATCCTCCGTATTCCGTGACTTTCGCGCAGTGTGCATCGAGAGGTGAAAGTGTACGGACGTGTACCGAGCATCAGAGAGCACAGCGAAGTGGAAGCCCCACAGACAACGACGAGTGCAACAGTGTAGAAGAGGAAAATTCAAACGTCTTTTTCAAGACGGTGGATTTTAAAAGATAAATAAAGTCTCCCTCCTTTGGAGACACCATTTCTTTTTAAATTGCTTTTATTCCCGCTAACAAATATAGGCATTCCTTTACAGGCAAACAGTGACCACCTTACCGGGGAGGACGGTATAAGGATGGAGTACAGCACACGACGACTAGACACAGGGAGTGAGCTCCCGTGAGAACACCCCTGAACCAGATGACAAGGACGAAATAATCCGACAGCTAATTGCCGAAAACCAGGCCTTAAAAGGAAAAATAGAGGAGCTGAATGGAAGGCTTGAACAGCTTCAGAACGACCAGCGCACCCAACACGGGGAAGTGCTACGTGCGATAAGAGGCGAGTCGCAAACAAGAAAGCGGAAAAACTCGGCCAGCTACAGGGGGTGCCCAAAGTACCCCAAAAACACAGCTGGCACAACACAAAAGCCAGTACAGAGGCCGACGGCGGCCTCTACACAAAAGGGCGGCGTAGCGCCAGGGACAAGCTACGCAAAAGTAGCCCAGGGCAAGGCAGGGCAGAACACCGCCCCTGCTGCAAAACAACGGGCATCGCCAGAGGCCATAAACCTCACAGGGGTGCTCGTACAAATGCAACAGATGTGCTCAGCAATGAGTGCATTTTTTGCACAAATGCCATACCTTACTAACCTGTAATGCCTTCTCAGGTTAAACCGGAAGTCCTGCAGATGGCGGCCTGGAATGTCAACGGCCTGCGAGAAAGGGGACTTGAAGTCGAAGAGCTCCTGACCAGGTACGACATAGACGTCATGGCACTGCAGGAAATCAAGATGACTCCGGCCAAGGAGATCAACTTCCCTGGATACCACACCTACAGGATGGACTGGGTAAACAACCCTCAGCGACTCGCGAGAGGAGTGGCCCTATTGCTGAAGAAAACCATAGCCCACCATCCAACAGTACTGCCTGAGCTAGAAAACATGAACGCCACCGCCGTAGTAGTGTCCACAGCGCGAAATGGCGACATACAAGTGGTCTCATGCTACAAGCCACCCGCAGCACGCTTACCGAGGGGGATCTGGACGCAATCCTGCCCGCCAGGACACAGGTCGTCGCAATTGGCGATTTCAACGCCAAATTCCAGGAATGGAACAGCGGCATAACCAACACTCGAGGACGAGAGTTGCTGAGGTTCCTGGGACAGCACGCCGGCGAACTGATGGTGGTAGGACCGGACTAGCCCACCTTCGACAACGGCAGACACAGGCCAGACGTTCTAGACATCGCGATCCTAAAGGAGATGACCCTCGCGGTAGAGATCACCACGGGGGGATCTACCGAGCACAACCCGATCTTCCTAACCCTAGGAGGACAGGCAGGTGAGGACAACGCCACCTTCACGAAGAGACGAACGGACTGGGAATCGCACCGGCAGCAGTACATCGCACAAATTCCCAGGCTAGAAACCAGGTCACCAGGCAGCTGATAAGGGACAGAAGGAGCGCCAAGAGACGGGTTCAGAGGACCAGGCTCCCCACCGACAGAAGGGGGTACAATGTCCTCAGCCGAAGAGTGAAAGCCGCCCTCCAGGAACACCGTCAGGAGGGGTGGCAACGCCACCTTGAGTCACTGGATCCACAGGACAGAAGCATGTGGAACACATAACGTGCCCTGCGAAACCGAAGGAAGCCTATGCGCCCGATTCACGGAGAGCGAGGGATCTACACTAACCAGGAAAAAACCGAGGCATTCGCCGACAGCTTAGAACTGCAGTGCAGAGAGAACGAGCTCGATGACGAGGACAAGGACTGGGTGGACGACGTCGAACGCAGAGTACGAAGGATACGCCGCCTGCCAGATGACGACCACATCCGTCCGACTACCCCCGAGGAAGTCAAGGAAATCCTGATGAGCCTAAAGCCGAGAAAAGTTCCGGGATGTGACAAGATAGGAAACATCGCTCTTAAAAAGCTGCCCAGGAAAGGAGTAGCGGCGCTAGTCAACATCGTAAACGCGATGTTAAGGTTACGGCACTTTCCAGCCAGGTGGAAAAAGGCCGACGTCATTATGATCCCTAAACTAGGGAAAGAACTAATTTTCCCGTCTTCTTACAGGCCCATCAGCCTCCTCCCAGCCATGAGCAAGGTTGCAGAAAGGGTCATCTTGAAGAGGCTAACAGAGAAGACAGAAGAGCTGAACATCATCCCGGATGTACAGTTCGCGTACCGAACAGGACATTCCACAGAACTCCAAGTGCTTCGCCTCACCGAGGAGATCAACCAGCGTCAAGTTGCCGCGGCGCTGTTCCTAGACGTCGCCAAAGCGTTCGACAGGGTCTGGCACGACGGTCTTCTAGCTAAAATGATGAGTATGAGTTACCCCATCGAACTCGTCAAACTACATACACTGCAGACAGCTCAGGTTGAAAATCTCGGACCAACTCTCCACCTACAGGACCGTGGAGGCGGGAGTTCCACAGCGATCGGTGCTGTCACCGCACCTGTTCGCCATCTATACCTCGGACCTCTCCCGGACCGACCACACAGCCCTAGCCCTGTATGCAGACGACACAGCAATAATTGCCAGATCCTGGAAAGCCATTAACGCAACCAGAAAACTCCAGGAAGCGGCCACACTCCTGGAAGAATGGTGCACGAAGTGGAAAGTCGCAGTCAACGCCGACAAGAGCCAAGCCATCCTCTTCAGACGAGTGCGGAAAGAAATTCCCACAGGACACGTCTCCATGAACGGCGAGGACATCCAATGGCACGACACCGTCAAATACCTTGGCGTGGTCATGGATAGAAGCCTAACGTGGAGACAAAACACGGACGCCATCACAGCCAAGGCCCGACGTACGAGAGTCCTCATCTACCCAATGACGGGAAATGGGAGCCGACTCAACTTGAGGAACAAGCTCACGCTTATCAAGACCCTCATCAGGCCGCAACCGACGTACGCCTCGGTAGCGTGAGGCTACCAGGCGAAGTCCTACATGAAGAGAATCGAGGCAGTGGAGAACATCGCCCTCAGGACGGTAGTTGAGGTACGTGAGGACCGCAGACATCGTCAGAGACCTGGAGTACACCACGGTCACTGAAGTCATCCGGGAACGAGCAAAGAAGCTGTACGCCCAAGCCGAGGAGCATGAGAAAACGCTGATCAAACAGGCCACTGATTACGACCCCGCCGACGCCCCGAGGCACAAGCGAGCGAGGGTTCAGCTACTGGACAACGGGTAAGTATAACCTTTATTTCCCGCTAAAAGATCTGTTTCAGATACGCCAGGACGGACCACCACTATCAGAGACATGACGTTTTCAACCCTAACCCAACTTCCTTGCGGGCGTCGGACAACATACCGTCCGACGCCCGTTGTCCTACCTGCTCCGTGTAGACCGAAAGTGCTAAAAGAAGCACTTAGGTTTCCACACTCCCGAGCTACACAGCTCATCCTTACCTTTCCGACGATCCGGGGTAGGATATCAATTGATGTCCTACGTACCGGCAGTCAGTCCCAGCCAAAACTTCCTAAACCCAACTCGACCGATGACTACCCCCGGGGGTGACAAGCTGGCGAAGAAAGAAAACATCAAGACAAGATGAGCGCCAGAAGAGACCTCAGCCAGCGAGGTTCAACAGCCAGGACCAGGGGAGGTCCGCAGAAAATACCACGACACATCTCACATTTGTGAGCTGGGTCTGGTAGAAGTACGCGGGCCCACCTATCACGAAGGCCGGTCCAGGTCTACAGAGATAATCTAGGTGCAAAGAGTAATAGTCCTACTCGGCCCTAGTTATCGAGACCGACATCCAGCCAATGGATATTGGCGCGTCCGTGACCTTGCCGACTCGCCAGCTGAACCAACAATCCACAAACCTTGCAACATATGCAAATCCACAATTCATCCTAGCGAGCATGTCGCATGTCACGAAATACTCGAAACGTTTTTTAAAAGACAGCTCCCATTTACACACGCCCAGAAGTATTTTCAATAATAAAAAATACGAAGATTATCTTCTAGGAAAACTTAATGAGGCAGCTGAAATAATGAAGACGAAAATAAGGTTAGGCATACCCAGAACTGAGGTGCGTCGATCAGTCGTTGCTCCTCCTATAGGGAACTTCCACCTTGTGGTGCCTACTGTGGGTTGACTTGTTCTATTTATGACTTGCTCTTCTTCGAGCTAACTGTGTTTAATGTTTATATTATTTCTTGGCTCTTTTTACATGACTGTTTGTGGACCTTTTTTTTTTTATTTTCAGTATTTAATTTTTTTTAAGCTTTTATTTTATTTTGTTTGTTTGTGCTGTGCTATGTATCTTTTCAAAAAACAAATTATTATTTAAATTATTTACAGTATTTGCAATTTAATAGAATGTTTCTAGACCATATAATAGATGGTGAAAATCTTTTTGGATTAGGTCCAAATATCTAACCCAAAAAGATTTTCAGTATTTACAATATTTTCTAGAGCATGGGTGCATATATACCGGGTGTTAGAAAAGTATGGGAATGGTGGAAAATCTCGAACAGTTTGCATCAAATCGAAAAGTAAAAAAGTACGTGTCAAAAATTTTTCAAAAAACTATCTACTGATACTAAAAGGACTTCCCCACCCACCAACCTGTGGGTGGGGCGAGGGTCAACTTTAAAATTTGATGCAAACTGTTCGAGATTTTCCACCGTTCCCATACTTTTCTAATACCCGGTATATAGTTTAGATAATAGAGGATGTAAGGAGGGAATTAGCAAAGTTAGGTACAAGTTTTTTAAGGATGAAGTCTACCAATAATGGTGTTCCGGTTTAGTTGTGGATTTTGTAATGGGTGCAATCCAGTGAAGGTTACCTTCTATTCTAAGGGCCTTGTTCTAGAGCACCTGGAGTCTTTTTTGTAGGGGTGCTGTAACGAGGGGATACAAGGTAGGTGAGGCGTAAATAAGGATAGGTCGTAAATATGTTTTGTATACAAGTGTGGTGGTTTTTAGCGAGGCTTGTTTAAGGACATGGTAAAGCTGAGACATTCTCCTATTAAATTTTATTTTTATATTATCAATATGACTGTTGAAATTTGACCTTATATCTAATAAAAGGCCGAGATAACCAACGGTGGTCCAATTTACTGTCTGTTTACTTAACTTGATACTGGAGCTGTTATATATTTCTATTTCCGTCTAAAGTAACACGCTTGGGTTTTCGATAAATTACTGTTAAGTCCCCAATCTTTATAGAATTTTATAACTACATCCGTCCGTTCTTGTATCAAGTAAGTCATTACTTGTGGGTTTCTAGATGTGGTCAGTATTGCCGTGTCGTCCGCGTATAAACATATCATCATGCTGTGATATTCTGGGAGTGGAATGTCGTTTGTATTCAGGGTAAAAAGTACAGGTCCGATGACTGAGCCTTGGGGGGTGCCAGAAAAAATGGGGATGGCGGGAGAGCACGCCTTATTGACTGCCACTCGGAATTTGCTGTTAGATATATACGACTATCATTTTAATTATACGTATGGATAATTCAGTGACATGCTTGTAAAGCAGCCCAGGGCGCCAAATTTTGTCGAAAGCTTTCTCGAGGTTCAGGGCGACAAACCCCGTGAATTGACCTTAATTTATACTGGTGGTGATAATCTCCCGACTCGAAAAAGCTGTTGGGTGGTAGAGTGGCTGACACGAAAATCAAATTGATATTTATTTAAGGTATCATCCTGGTCGATTTGCAGTTGGACTCGACTAAGAAAGAGGTATCAAGTACCGTGGTTAGACAGGAAATTAAGCTTATGGGACGTAATTGGCGATGAGATTGCGGGTTTTCTGGGTTTTGGAAGATTGATAATCTTGGAAGTACACCAAGCTATCGGATAATAAGTGAATCTGAGACATGAACTGTATAATTTGGTAAGGAGTTGGATGATATGGTAGAGGAGGTGACGTAATCCAAAGGAGGGACTGAAATTAAGATGTGCTGAACAGTTAAAATTTTATTTGAAACAGTGGATTTTATTGTGACAAAAAATGTTACACCTGTATATTTTTAACCAATAAAATATTTGTTTTCTCTAGCGTCACCATGGCAACAAAGGTTTTTTTTGAAATTTTTGTACTGGGGTACCCTAGAGAGAATTATAGTGGAAATTGCTTGACATAATCATGTGATGATTTTTAATTTAAAGCGTGACTATATTTTAGCATTTTTTGTTGCGTACTGTAATGATTACTAAATACTATTTATAACATAGATGGCCATGAAACTAGGTAAATAGTTATAATAAGTGCGGCACGGTAAACTAACCACAACTGAAAAGTCAGTAAATCAAATTTGACATTTAAAGTGATTCAGAGCCTTCTGTATTATCTTGTCACAATAAAAATAAATTGTGGTATTTAATTTAATTTAATTTAATTTAATTTAATGTGACTTGGTGTGAAATTTTCTTACCGAATGCCACTCGAGGTTAAATTAAAAACCGAAATTTAACCACTAATGGTATTACAAGTGAAAATTAATAAACACTTATTTATAATAATCATTTTATTTTGTTTAATTGCCATTACAGAAATATGGAGGAATAAGAAGGAATAGGAATGAATAACAAGAAATAGGAATAGACGGGAAAGAATAGTAAGAAATAATCAGGTACATGAAGGAAGTTTTTAGGCATATTTGAATGTATATGGCATTACATACTTTTTATTTGATGACTTAACTGACTGTTGTTTGGTCGATAGCCGAGTGGGTTAAGGCGCGAGGTGGCAATCTCAATTAATCACACGGACATCGCACCACCGGGTTCGAATCCTGGTTCCGGCACTGGCATTGTCGGAGGAAATGGTTGTATGTCCGCGTTTTTTAAATGTGTAACCCCCTTCCGCACAAGCCCTGGCTTCTGGAATTGGGGGTTATCTCATTTCTGTGGTGTTTATTATATAATCAAAATAAGATATTACAGCAATACATTTTGCAACTTTATCTGAGTGAAATATTTTTTTTACGTTTATATGGAAATAGTAAACGAATTAGGCAAAATTTGGGTAAGCGAGGATAACCTGGCTGTTTGCATAATAGTTAGATAAGCTAAAAATCATCTCACTTGCCAGCTCCTTTCAACTGTACATCAAGAAACTAAAGACCCTGTGTACTTTTAATAAGCTAAACACAAATGTAATACACATTAAAAACATAAATTACAAACTTAATTTATTACAGACTTTTTTATTACGAGATAAAAATAACAATATCAAAATGTAATCTTTCTTGTACCCTCGATGTCATTAATATCGAATTTATAGGATTCAAACTGGATATATTTGGCTTAAGGGGTAATATATTGAATTAGAATTTCTCTCTTTTGTCACGAACAGAACTCTACATAATATCAGTTACACGTGATTTGCAAAATATATTTTTGATATGGATACAGCACTCAATGCTTTAGTAACCCTAGGTACCAGCTTTTATTTATTTTATTGATTTATGCAGTGCAGACTGCATTAACTTTGCTGATGATATTTCTGTTATAGTGTTAGCTAGAACACCTCATGATTTACAGCTTGTGATGAATCAAGTTGAAGAAGAAATTAACCAATGGTGCCATTTAAAAATAATAGTAATGATAATAATAAAATGTTGAGAAATTCCAAAAATAAAATATTGAATTATGTTAGAATTTACTACAACTACATAATGAGAACGTGTAATAATTTATATGAATATCACAGAATCCATCGCTTAACCGCCAACTTGTTTGATCTTTCTGTACATTTACGTCGTACATTAGGAAGCTACATTTCAACGAATAATAAGGAACTGACTGAAATGAAAGTTTTTATTACTGGTAAGCTGAATATAAACGCTATTCTAATTTCCTTGTGATGAATTGTATCCCTTTTCGGATAATAACTTATCTGAAATTACTTATTTCAACAAAGTCTAAGAACTATCTATCTGCTTTATTAAACAACTGAACTAATTTCGATCTACACTTATTGATATTAATTTTGTTAATACAATTATTGCCTAATCTAACAGATACTCTGTATTTTGTACAGTTTTATAACTGATAAATGGTCGATTTATTATGAGCTGAATGTAAAATTTTGCTGCAACGATGTTATAAGACATATCGAAACTTTACTATGAAACATAGTTTAAAAAGTACTCACTCTATGCCACACAGAGATGGTCTTACTACGTTGATACTCTATAGTGCTTTATAATTCACTAGGGTTGTAGAGTGCAGAGACAACGCTTTATTCCATTAGAAGGATAATAGAAGAGAAAATAACTTGAATGAAGACTCGGTGGACCCAAGGGCCTAATTAACTATAAAACTTGCGGCTTGGAATAACACTATAAAGGTTTTATTCAATATTATTTCAATATTTACGAAGAGAATTTTTGCGGTGCCCCAAATTAGGTTACATTAAATTACTACTCTAAATATTAACATACTGGTTTTTATAATCTAAAGTTCATAAAAGAATTTGGGGGCCCAGATCTTACAAATCCTTGTCGTGAGACAGAATCACTAAAAGAAAACTGTTCTAGTTTATTATTCAATATTTTGGGCTTTATGACAGCTACTTTCTTGGTTTCCATTCCTCCACAGGAGTGATATTATTTTCAGAATACCCTTCCTGTGTTATATAATTTACTTTTCGAACCATCTCGCTATATTTCACGGCTTCTAGAACATTAAATCATATAAAACTTCACTGGCGATTGCTGTACGTAATTATAGTACACAGTACAGGAAATAATACTAATGCACCAGCAATGTCTCTTAAAAATATATCTGTAGCGCCGCGCAGCGGAGCATTCAATTTTATATTTTACCTGTTTTCCGACGTTTTGTGTGATAAATTGAGTGGAAAAGTATTATCTAGTTAGGTAGTAAAGTTCAAAGTAGTTTACACAGAGCCGGAGACCATGATGTCAGAGAGAATTTTATTTCCACTTCTGAATACTAAAAGAAATTCTCTTCATATTACAAAATGTTTTACAAGAAGAATTTAAATATTAATTTTATAGAGAAACTTGTACTCGGATACATTATATTATAGTTAATAGGGTATGTTGGATGTTGAACCTCATAATTAATCAGTCAATACAAGCTACAATAACAAATAATAAGTTGAATCTGGGGCATTAGGATTGATTTAAACTTAAACACACATAGAATATTACAATAGTATATTACATACCGAGGTGGAAAGTGTTTCATTACTGTCGAGAAGACCAGTAGGCCAGGGCCGAAGCCTTTGAAAGTGGTAAAAAGTGAAAAAAGTTTAGAACAGGATGACACCCATTGAAAAAGGAAGAAAATATAACAAAAATAAGAGGAAACATAATTGACGGGAAATTTGAAGTCGGGAACATTTAAGGGTGGAAAACGGTTTATCACGATTTCAGGCAAAACTACAACTCGTATCGAAAAAAGTTAAATGACAAAGTTGTAGGTAATAAAAAGATCTACAACTTTTGTATTTACACTTTTTTCACATAACCTCAAAATATCTGCGAAAAATCAAAATAACCGACTTTCTGGTTTTTTATTTTTATCTCCCACAAAAAAAAAATTTTTTTCATAAAATTCGGTTAAAACTTACCTTCTTATATCCCAAATACGCTGTAATTTTTTCGATTCAAAATATTTATTTTTTCCCCTTATTTTGATTTTATATCGAAAATGTAACCTCATTTTCAATCTAAAATTCTCACATCAAAAAAGCTGCTTTTTAAAAAAAGTCGGTGCGCTTTTTGTTCGCTGAAACCTCTGATGGTGTACAAAAAAATATACATTACTATGGAAAATTTTCTCAGAAAATGCAAAAAAACGAAAAAACTAGATTTTGAAAAAAAATGTTTTAATCATTGTTTAAAATTTTGCGCTATTTATTGAAATTTACACTTTAATTACTCGAAAAATGTAAAATTCCATGTTACATTGATAAACTAAGAAGTTGCAAATCGATATATATTACTATAATTAACAACCAGATAAGTTAATAAACTTAATAGTTTATAAGATATCTACAATATTTTGAGAAAGTTGTAGGAAATTTTTTTAAATTATATGCGTAGGTGCCTATTTATTGCCATTCTAAGAAAACTTCTATACCTGAATGGCTTACGGGAAATTTTAGCCCATCAGAAGGTATGTCATAGGGAAGTGGGGAAGGGGCTGGTAGGGTCTGGGCCTTACTACCTACTTTCCTGAGATCATTTCGAAGCAACAGCAAACAGCATCGTTTATAAAAATACACGTGCAGGCTGAGTTACTTGAAGAGAATCGTGACGAATTTACTTATTTGAAAGAAATTTTTGAAATCTACATAGCAGAGTAAATACTACCTGTATTTTATTCTGAATCAATCAACTTTAAAATAAAAAAAATATATTATTTTCTTTCATAAATATTATGATTAACATAACATACCCTCAAAAATTTAAATCGAATGATACATATTAACTGTAGTTTTTCAATCACCATTTTTTTATACTTTTCTATTCAATATACCCGAACATGAAATATATGAAGCTGAAAGTTTTAGACTGAAAAAAATATTGGAGATGAAGACGATGATGGTCTTGAAGATTTCGAAGATCCACTAGAATCGGAAAGATTTGTCGAATCTAACGATGAAGAAATGCCATCAAAGAGGCAAAACTGATGGATAAATGATTAGAATTTGAGATAAGGTGATAAATGTGTTTCAAAATATTTTTTTTTTTTATACATTTATTTAACGTCGGCCTATTTCCGCTACTGAGGCCTAACACCGACGCCTGTAGACGAGCTACCCCCAACCAGGAATTTATTTTGCCGAACCTCTTCCCTTAAGAAGATTAGGGATCTTTTACTTGCCTAACATTTAATAGACAAGGGACCGACGGCTTTACATCCCCTCCGAAGGATGGTATATCTCCTATACAACCCTCGCCTAAGGTTGTATAGCTTCCGCGCATACACTGATATACAAGCCGCTGGAAGATGTGTGAGGCGAGAACGCGGTTTCCGTTGGAATGGTCACCAATCCAAGTACTAACCGCGCCTGTCGTTGCTTTACATCGCATACCGGAGTATGTACATAGTAAAGACGCACCTACGCTCGCCCCCTTTCAAAATATTATAATGAATAACTTTATAAGTATTTAAATTGAATCGTACAATTTTAAGCATCAATTTTTTCAATTGAAATGCCTAACAAATACATTTATATATTATGAGATTTTCTATTCTGCAAATTTAATTAGAATTTAATAAATCAACTTTTTTATCGAAAAAAAAATTGCAGCAGTCATATTTTTTAGATTAAATCCCCTTTAAATCCCATCTTTAATATTTAGAAAATTAACTATTTTCTCATGTTTTTTGTAAACTCTATGTTTCATGGATTTGCAATTTCTTAGTTTATCGATATAACATGGAATCTTACATTTTTTAGAGTAATTAAAGTGTAAATTTCAATAAACAGCGCAAAACTTTAAACAATGATTAAAAAAAAATTTCGAAATCGAGTTTTTTTAGTTTATTGCATTTTCTGAGAAAATATTCCATAGTAAAGTATATTTTCTTGTACACCATCAGAAAGTAGAGGTTTCAACGAACTAAAAGCGTACCGACTTTTTTTAAAAAGCGCATTTTTGACGAGAATGAGAATTTTCGATTGAAAATGAGGTTACTTTATCGATATAAAATCAAAATAAGGGGAAAAAATAAATATTTTGAATCGAAAAAATTACAGCGTGTTTGGGACATAAGAAGGTAAGTTTCCACCAAATTTCGTGAAAAGAATTTTTTTTTTGTCGGAGACAAAAATAAAAGACCAAAAAGTCGGTTATTTTGACTTTTCGCAGATATTTTGAGGTTATGTGAAAAAAGTGCAAATAGAGAAATTGTGGGATCTTTCTATTACCTACAACTTTGTTATTTAACTTTTTTCGATAGGAGTTGTAGTTTTGTCGAAAATCGTGATAAACCGTTTTCCACCCTTAAAAGTTCACCCCCTTCCACTTCCCGACCTCAAATCGTCCGTAAATTATTTTTCCTCTTATTTTTGTTATATTTTCTTCCATTTCCAATGGGTCTCATCCTGTTCAAAATTTTTTTGGTCTCAAAAATTATCGGCCTTGGCCTACAGGTAGTTTCACGATACGCGTTATTTCGAGAGAGTAACGAAATTTCCCTTCCACGTTTGTATACTATTTTATCTGCAGCCAGAATTAAAAAAAAATTTTCTTAATAAAAAAATAAATAGAAATGCCAACATTACAACAAAATAATATTTGAGTTGTCAAATAAATACGCTATCTGACATTTATTCTGAGTGGAGGTGTCACAGAAATGTCAAAAATATCACGCAAATTCACAAGCTGGCATATTATTCAAATTAAGCGACGTGACGGTTTAAATATAATGTTGAAATTTCTTTCTTCCTTAATGTCAAAAGGCAAGTTGTGTATAAACCTTACACCCATATATGAAGGTGACTTTTCATAATACTAACTAGTATTATGATATTCTAAGCAGATTACCATGTCCAGTCCATTTATATACAGGGTGGGGCAATAGTGCATCGAACTTCGATATCTCGAGTTCTACGATAGCTAGAAATTTTTTTAAAAAATTGCAAACAAACTAGATAAAAAAGTCTATAACTTGAAATTATTTTCGAACATACAAATATAATCTAGTTCCAGATCTCGTTACAATACATAAGGTACCAAATTTCAAGTCAATATCATAAACAGTTCCGGAGTAAACGTGCACACAAAAAAGTTACAGACAGACAGACCGACAGACAGGAATTTTTTTTTCTCTCAAATTTCAAATCTCGATGTTTCAAAAAAAAATTATTTTTTTTGCGTTACTGTACTACCACTAGATGTGGAAATAAAAAAGATTGTATAAATACCTCGAATCTAATTAGATACTATGCAAATGTCAATTTGACTTTCGAATAGGTTGTTCTACAGCTGGGACAGTACACAAGTCATGCAGGACGTAGTGGAGGGCTTTGAGGTAGGAGAACATACAGCTGTTGCTCTATGCGACCTTACAAAGGCCTTTGGCTACGTTCCACATGACATATTGTTAAGAAAATTAGAGCGCTATGGAATAAGAGGGTTACCACTACTTTTCTGCAAGTCATATTTGGAAAATAGATCCCAATATGTTATTATAAATGATAAAATGTTAGATCCTAAAAGAAGTAAACATGGTGTATCACAGGGATCAGTAATTGGACCAGTTCTGTTCTTGATGTTCATCAATGATATTAATTATTTTATATTCCCTAGTAAGTATGTATTATTTTCAGACAGACACAACACCATACTTATCATATCTCACAATAAAATTTCTGAATATAATTCACTATTAGTCATACTCGAGAAAAAAGTTGAGAAATGGTTAACTGTCAACAAACTTAAATTAAATAATAATGAAACTCAGAAACTTTTTATTTATGCTAATCTAGGGGAATAATGTGAAATTACTCGTTATAGTTTTAGATGATAACTAAAATTGTTCTGGACATATAGAGTATATATCGAAATCACTCCCAGGTACTATATTTTTAATAAAACAGTTAAATTCTGTGGTAGGTAGAGATACCCTAATTACCACTTACTTGGCTTTGTTATAACTTACGCAGTATATTCATGGGGAAATTTTGTTCTTTAAAGTACTTCGCTTACAAAAGAGAGCTATTGAAGCGATTGCAAATATCGGTGGCAAAGAACATTGCCGACCCTTTTTTATTAAATTCGGTAACCTACCATTATCTCTGATTTATATTCATTTCTACTGTATTTGAAATACATATGAAAATTAAATAATTTTGCTTTCACTTGGATATTCATACCCGTAATACCAGGTCAGCAAATATGATTTAGAGCAGAACGTTTTAAGCTTTCAAAGTCAAATATAAACTCTTTCAATGTGAATCTATATAATAAAATACCCCTCAGAATTAGACAATTAAATTAATGCCGCTTTAAATCAGTAGTAAGAAAGCATTTAGTTATTAATTGTTTTTATTCGGTGCAAGAATTTCTTAAAACAAGTTGTTGTACATGTATTGTAATTTGTAATGTTTTTATTCTCTTTTTGTTCTCTTTTTTTTATTGTACTTTGATTATGATATATTATTATTATGTAGTATACATTATTGTTAGTTATTATTATATTATAGTTTAAAATAAACTATCTATCTATAAGACAAAATTTTTATTTGTGGAAAACAGACAATGAAATATTGATGTTAAGTGGGCACCACCCACAATGAGAAATGTGTAAATTTCCCTGTTTATCCCTTAAAACCATTCCCCTATAGATAAGACTGAAATTTATTGGTACTAATTGTTAAAATGAACAATAAAATATATTTAAAATAATTGGAGTTTACAAGTTAAATTTAGGAAGCAAATTTGTAAAAATGAAATTTAAAAGTAAATCTTAAAATGTAGTATAAATTTGTTAAAATACGTATGAAATGAATCGAAAAAAATTGTAGAAAGAAAATGAAATTTAATACACGAAAAATAATAAGATAGATCTAATACCAATGTCCTGTGATCTCACAATGGACGCGTGTGAAGCTGGAACGTTCTGATTAGCAGTCCAGATTCCTATTGTCTCAGCAGCAAATCTAGATGTTTTTGATAATTTATTTAACCATCAGAATATAGAAAACTAAAGGCTTTAGCGTCTTAGCATAGGCCAAAAAAGAGAATCAAACCTAATGGTTTGACTTAAATAATTTGTTTAATATTATTACAAAGGTATATGTGTTATGTAGCTAAATAAAGTTGCTCAAATAAACCTCAAAAGTTGTTAGTGCAAAATAATATTGTTTATTTGCTAGATGTAAATTCTTACTACATACTGGCTACAAATGTTAATACTTGCTAAATTCAAAGACTTGCAATATACTTGTTATTAAAATATATGCTTGCTACATGCTTTCTAGTGCGTTCAATGTTTGAAATATGGTCTGATTAGAACTAAATTACCAAAAAAACAAAAAATAGGGAAAATATTTCATTACCATGTGGCCACATGTAGAATTTAAATTACATAAAATTAATGAAATTGAATTTAATTTATATAAAAGGTGGAAGCGCCTTAATAAAACAATTGAAAACGAATGAAATTGAAATAATTAATAAATAAAATTTACCTGTTTGATGTTCAAACACAAAGAAGCGAGTACTATGAATATAATATTAATTACTTGAGGATCCCACAATCGAAAAGTTCGTAAGTGTCAATCAATTTAGATCTGGAAGGCAAATGTCCACTTCGGATGATGATTAATTAATAAGGTAAACTTTTTTGCAGTACAATATAAATTGCGGTACCAATATATAAACTTAAAAGGGTTAAAAGTAACTGTATATATTATTAAAAATATAAAGTTAAATTTACTAGCGTCGTCATCTGTTGATGAGCGATTCAATTAATTAATATAGGAGTGTACCATAATCGGATTCCTTTTCTAGTTGGGTTTCCTTTCTTAACCAAATTATAGAACTGATATATAATCGATTATAGAAATCCTTAATCAACAATAGTTTAATATTAAATTGCATACATAACCTAATAAGGAATAAGTACGAACTGTCCAAATAAATAAAGTAAATTGTTTTCAAACTGTATCGTGATGATCCAGTAAATACATTACATTATATAACAGGTGTGCATATAATATGTTTTAGAGGTAAGAAAAATAACTACATGTGGTGTAGAGTAGACAAAGTAAACAAATGAAATTTAAATGAATGTTATGTTTTGCAAGCTTGGCAGATAATAGGTGATCTGAAGTAAATTATAATACATAATACATACCTACATAATATAATACATAATTTAATCTTAAGAAAACATGACTGAGTTCCTAAAATACATAAATAAGTATTAAACGTTATCAGGCTGAAAATTCCAATCCCTGATAATTATTGAGTCGTATTTTAAAAATAGTTACTGATATTTACAGAAATACTGATGAGTATGTATTAAGTTTCATTATACAATCAATGGTTTTTTGATCTGCCTACATTTCAATAATGTGTTTCGGTAACACGGTATTTTGAAACCGTATAGGCCCCTTTTTCATAGCTTAAGAAAATCTCTTATGTGCCGTGTATGTTAAATATACAATCTTAAAATTATCTCTTAATAAATATTATGATATTATCTACCTAATTTACATCTTATTGAACAATGCGAGGTACCTATAGTTTATCAATGTACTCTTTAAAGAATAATGTCCTCTATTGGCCCATATTTGTTATTACTGAATGTACTATACCTATAGTTAGGATAAGTAACACTATTTAGCTATGGTTCAATAAAGAAATAACAGGTGTATAAAAAATTTGCAGTAATTAACGTCTACCAAGTTTGTTTTCAGTCATATAAATCATGAAAGCAATTTCCGCGCGAAATCTTAAAATATGTTAATAATAAATCAGTCGAGTTTAAGTCGACGGCTAGGGTATTTCTTGTGGCTCGCTTATTGTATTCATAAAGAAATTTTTTGATTTAAGAAATTAGCTTGGGGTAATTATACTTCATCCGCTACAATGAATAAAGTGGAGCCTATCCAAGAATCTCCTGTGAATAACACGTCAAGAATACCTGAAATAACAATAGACCCCAAAACTTTGTTATTTAGTTAAGAGGACGCCTGAAATGCTTGAAATAATATTTCAGTCAAGGCAGTTCCAGAGAGGCAAAAATTTGAGAAGTTAATAATATAAAATAACAAGATGCTAATGAATACATTTTCAGAACAGGAAAAATATTCAAGAGTTATGGTAATTTGTGGCAAATGGATTTAGGTGAAATGTAACCATTATGCTGATGATAGTAGATGCTATAACTACATTCTAGAGCCGATTGATACTTATTGTAAGAATGTGTGAATGTGGCTTGTAATATTATTGTAAAAGTTATGAAACATAAAAGCAAACTACTCGGTTAACAACAATTTAGAACCGGATGTTAATTATTTGAAACTTTTGCTCATTAAAAACAATACATCATTGTAAGTATTTACTTATTGTTTAGTAGTAAAAGAGAACACATATAGAAATAAAGCAATAATTGTGCGAATAATACAAATATAAAGAAACTCTTATATAAGGAATTTTTTATGAGGATATACCGGCTGATTCAGTTTGGTATTTTTTATTTTTTTTTATTTTAACGCCTTATTTGGATTAATCCAAGTATCTTTTTTTGTTTCAACAATAAACTACACCAAACCATATATATTTGTAAATCAGTTGTAAAGCTCTATCAAATGGCCTGCCTCGTATCATATCTGTGATAACATATACCAAAGTAGCGATAGTTAACTTCTTTAAAATCTTTTAACCCGCAATGTTTGTTTGTTTGTTAGTTTGTTTAGGTCAAGTCTTGCAATCGAAATTTCGATTAGTTGTTCTAATTAAGCTAGAGCTTTGAAATTTTGCACATGTGTATAAGTTCGGTGACAATGCACTTTAACATTTTCATATAAGAAAAAAACAACATGGCGGATTCAAGATGGCGGACGACTTTACCGTTTTTATCCGATTCGACTCAAAATCGATATCTGGGGGTTTTCGAGATCGCCAATTATGAATTCATGGTCAAAATTTGAATATTCAAAGTGGCGACGCCAATATGGCGGACGCCTTTTGTCATTTATGGTCCAAATTGATCAAAATCGATATCTGGGGATTTTCGGGTTCGCCGATTACGAATTTCTAGTAAAAAACTTAGTTCAAGATGGCGGACAACTTTACCAATTATGATCCGATTCGTCTCAAAATCGATATCTGGGGATTACGGCATATCAGAAGACTAAAAAGTAAAAAATATAATTATATAAACAACATTTTTAAAAAAATCTGTTATTTAAATGATGCTCATTTAGTTGACAGAACACTCCCCTAGTGTAATATACAGGATTTGATTGCAACCTAGCTTTAAAATTAATATCATATCAATCATTTCAATGTTGTATACATTGATATTATAAAAAATGGCGTAACATAAGAAAGTGAAATGTGAGAAATAATAATGAGAGCTGACAATTCATTGTAAATATTGCTGCCATACAATGAAAAGATAAAAAATAATCGAAGTCCATGATTTTTATTTACAAAAAAATATTTATTGTGTTCCAATATAGAATGGAAAGTAAATTTATTTCGTTCCGTTTGTATATAATGTTCACCACAAATAAGATATTTGCGCTGAAATTCCTTTGTCGACTTAAAGCTTCTATAATACCCCGGAGAATATCTTAAGGGAGATGTTAGGTCCTACTTCAAAATATAGAAATGACTTTTTTTGTTGTTATTATTGCGAGATGGGAAGAATACTAAAATAATTTCGTCAGAAATCTTATTTGTGTTACATTAATGGAAAACTCTCAGTAGCTGCTCAATACATACATAATAGATTGAGCAAATCAATTATGTATTTAATCAAATCTTGAGAAGCAATAATCCTATTATATTGCTCAAGAATTTTATAACATTCGGAGATTATTTTGGCCCAATAATTTGAAAATTAAATCTTACAGGTAAATTAGCTAATCAAATTTCTATTTAAAAAAAAATCATTTTAATTTAGGGTGGTCATTGTTTATTATAAGATTAAAGTTTATCTAAAATAGAGGTCTTAAATTAAATTAACAATGGCACATAACTTACTAATAACAGAAGAATTTCAAAGCGATATACAATTTTATAATTGGCATACCTGCTCCCATCTTGATTTTAAGCAATTCGTATATGTTTCTCGATAAATCATAGCTTACCAATAAATAATTGTTTATTTACATAAATTGTTCGAAATTACCTCCACATACAGGGTGGATAATTAATAACAAGCCATAGTCAGGGTTAGATTCTTTGGGCCAAAATAAGAGGATGTAACCAAATATGCTTCAGTAAAATGTTGCTGTAGAAAAAGATACGGGGTGTCAAAGTTATTTTTAAATTTTTTTTGCAATAACTCAACAGCCTCTTGACTGATCTTCGTCAAATTTGCTACAGTACCTTTTTTTATTCTAAGAAACAATAATTTAAGTACAGAATAAACTGGAATACTGGACTGTCGTAGTAGGTGTATTTTTACTTTACTACACTTTTACCGTTTTGGTAATAATTTATCCACTTTGTGTTGGCTTATATATTTTGTTACTTATTTATGTATTACATCACGTTAGATTATAGAGGGCGCCGCAGGATATGTATCTGATGATGAATTTTTTCATATTTTTTATGACGAAACGTTGTGGTACTTCTGATCAGAAAATCTGATGAGGGCGTCATTTTCAAGGTACACTTGGTAGAATTTGATAACTCCAACCGGTTTTGATGAAAGTGCCGTTAAACATTTGAATGATTGAGTAAAAACAAACAATGTCTTATCTCACTAAATTCTTTAATCTTGTAATAGCGACCGGTTTCGAACTAAGATTTGCTTCAGGAAACCGGTCGCCATTACAAGATTAAATAATTTAGTGAGATAAGACATTGTTTGTTTTTACTCAGTATGACCAACTCACTTGGGGTCTACTCTATGGAATTATTTCAATAATTTTTTGAAAGACAAATTCAAATTTAATGAAACAATGTGTATTTATTGAAAAAAGTGCAAAACGTAAGGGAACACAAAATCGCAATAACAGCGTAAACTCTTTCTCATTTTCTTATGAACTAATAGATTATTTTCATGGTATTGAGATAAATACATAAATCAATAGATTATCTGAAATATGTATCTAATCTTATTCGAAGAACAAAAAATGACGTAAAATACGACTTAACGACATTATAAACTTCCCCCCATGCAAAAATCTCATTGCTGCAATTTAGAGTAAATATTCGATATGATCTCTACCTACTTCTATGCCTTTTCTAATTCTATCCATAAAAAAATTTTTTACATCGAAAAATCCATTTTACTGTCCTATAATAAAATTTTGTATTTTGTCCCACAGTTCTTCTCTTGAGTTTATTTATTTATTTATTTATTTCTTTGTTTGTTTGTTTATTTGTTTGTTTGTTTATTTATTTATTCATTCATTCATTCATTCATTCATTCATTCATTCATTCATTCATTCATTCATTCATTTATTTATTTATTTACACTGCTCTACAGATTACAACAATCCAACTACAGAGCAAGAAGTAGTCCCGCAAAATTATACACATATAACATATAACAACATACATAATAACAATATAGTAAGTACTTAATATAAATCATATAGGTAGAAGAAGAAAATTTATACATTATTTTAATAGAAGTGATTTTAATGTTTTAGGGCTGGTGTGAAAAATATCAATATTCGAACAAAAATTATCAAAATTGTGACATATTTTAGATAATGGCGAAAAGTTCATAGCATTAGTACGGGCATTTGGTGTATAAAAAGTTGCGCGGTTACGTGTCGATACAGATGGAACTCTGAAATTAATTTGGTCGAGAATTTCTGGACAGTCTATTTTCCTATTTACAATGTTAAAGAGAAACATACACATGCAATAAATTCTTCGATGTTCCAGAGATGTAAATGACTATCTTTCTAGTAATTGGTCCTGCGGTGTATAAAAAGTTGCGCGGTTACGTGTCGATACAGATGGAACTCTGAAATTAATTTGGTCGAGAATTTCTGGACAGTCTATTTTCCTATTTACAATGTTAAAGAGAAACATACACATGCAATAAATTCTTCGATGTTCCAGAGATGTAAATGACTATCTTTAGTAATTGGTCCTGCGGTGTTCCGATAGCCGGATAAAAACCATCAATTTTAAAACTAAGAAATTTCATTAATCGTCTTTGAATATTTTCTAAATTTTTCACATGAGTCTCATATCCTGGACTCCAAATTATACAGGCGTATTCTAATTTCGACCTTACGAAGGTATTGAATAGCATTTTTATAGTATCGATATTTGTAAAACTACGACCAATTCTGCATATGAAGCCTAACGTTTTGAAAGATTGCTGGATTATGTGATTCATGTGAGAAACAAAAGATAATTCACTATCAAAGACAACACCTAGATCTTTAAACGTATCAGGTCTGTTGAGAGATATATTCTCAATTTTATAATCGAATATAATTTTTTTCGGACTTTTACTGAAAGTAAGAACATTATATTTTATCGCATTAAGGTGTAAGCCATTGTTTACACACCATGTATTTAATCTGCTGAGGTTACTTTGCAAATTTAGACAGTCATTAGAGTCTCGAATGTTTGTAAATAGTTTCATGTCATCGGCATAGAGTAGGGTATTACAATTAAGGTCTTTATTGATGTCATTTACAAATATATTGAAGAACAGGGGTCCCAGGACTAATCCTTGTGGAACTCCAGATTCGACTGTTATTGCATGAGATTTATAGCCATTATAGTGTACAAATTGGTTTCTACCGCTTAGATATGACTTGAATAGCTGAAGCAGTCCATTAGGGAGGCCATTTAGATCAAGTTTATGCAGTAAGATTTCGTGATCCAATCGATCAAATGCTTTAGAAAAGTCTGTATAGATGACGTCTGTTTGGACTCCCTCATCTAATGATTGTGATAAGAATTGGGTTATGCAAAATAGATTTGTTGTGGTAGATCTACCTTTCATAAAGCCATGCTGCTGTGTTATTATGTTTGGTTTTACATGATTATATATACTCTCATGTAATAAATACTCGAATACCTTTGCAAAGTTGCATATTATTGTAATGGGCCTGTAGTTGGTAATATCAAATTTGCTTCCTCTTTTAAAAACGGGGCATATTTTAGAGTTCTTCCAAACGTTCGGAAAACAACTGGTACTGACTAGATCTATAGAAATTAAGTCGTTTAAGTTAATCTGAATCGCTTCTGAGTTAACAGCATTTTCTACAGCAATGAGAACACCCCCGCCTCTACTACAATTCAAGTTATTAAAGTCTCTATCAGTTCTAAAAACATTATATCTACTTGTAAATAATTCAGCATTAAAAACACTGGAGTTAAGCCAAGTTTCTGTGAATGCTATAATTTCATAATTGCAGGAGGTGATAGCATTTAGGAGATCCTGCGTTTTGCTATTTAACCCACGAGTATTTTGATAGTATATGGAATGTTGATCATTGGGCGCGTAGATTTGAGAAGCAGAAGTGAGTGAGGGATGCGGTAGTGGCTATTGTATGGCGAGTATATTATTTTTTAGTTTCTCACGTGCATCCAAGAACGCAGGACATTCTGTGTCCCACACAGCATGATTAATATTAATATCCGCATTTTACACAATTACTACAAACTAAAGTTTGACAATTTATGGTTTTTACTGCATCGGGGACACACAGGGCTATCTTTAGTGCATTTGTTTGAAGTGTGATGGAACTCGTTGCAATTGAAACATCTACGAATTTCTATAGCATCATATACTGTACAGTAATCATAACCTACTAATACATACCCTGATTTCATAATTTTACCGTATGAACTCTTATCCACTTCTAAAACTGCATTATAAATTCGATTATTTTTCTTTGTTGGACCGAATTTGAGTAGTTTTACTTCCGAGTCAGGGGAGAAAATATTCTTGTTCATGTTCATTACATACTCTAAGAGTGTATCTTCAGACATTTCTTCAGAGATTCCCGCAACTCTCACTCTAGGGTTAAGACCTTTGACCTCCTTCACCTCATAAGTGTCTGATAACTTTTCTTCAGATAGTATTTACATAGACTAAGGACTTCATATGTTCCCACACATAATAATCCAAAGGATTATAATCAGGCAAAGCAAACTCACTTCCTCGACCGATCCATCTGTGTGGGAAAGTCTTATCAAGATAATTCCTGACTTCAATGGAGAAATGAGGGGGAGCTCCATCTTGCATGAACCACATTCTGTTCCGTATGTTTAGCATGAAAGCATGTAATATATCAGCAAGAATATTTTGAAGAAAAAACAGCTAAGACTGTCCATTTAAATTTAGAGGAAGGATAGATGGTCCCAATAATTGATCGCTAATGATACCACACCAAAGGCTAATCTTAAATTCTTACTGAAAATGCCTTTCCTACTACTACTACTTTCCAGTAATGGCTATTTCTCCAGTTAAAAACGCCTCGGCGAGTAAAAGTTGATTCGTCGGTAAATAAAGTGTTCTTAACAAAATTTCGACGCCTGTTGTGTTTATTTAGGGGGTTACACATTGAAAAAGACGCGGACATACAACCATTTCTCCCGACATTGCCAGTGCCGGAGCCAGGATTCGAACCCGGTGGTGCGATGCCCGTGTGATTAATCGCGATTGCCACCTCGCGCCTTAACCCACGCGGCTATCTGTTAATTACAAGTTGTAGCTACTTACATTTCCTATTCTTATCTTTTATATATATTTTCTATTTGACGTGTAAATTTCTGTAAACATATTAGGTTGCAAGAGCAATACGACGAAACGTGCATTTGTGCATTTTAACATCTATCATTCCTCTTGTTGACTTTATTTGTCACATTTGCCTTAGCCGAGGCTTCTTAAAGTGTCTGTTGCAGATGCCATTGGTGGGACCTATTTGTACTGTTTGTAAGTCACGGATAAGGTGTTACTTGCAATGTATATAACATCAGGAGACGCAGCATGGTCAGTGTCTGGGTCTGCTCTGCACTGATGAGAGCCAAAAGCTCGAAACCGGTCTGCAGATGACTCTGGACATTGTCGATGCTGCGGAACTCCTCTGTTTTAATAATGGGTACCTTCACCGGTATCTGCTATAAACACTTTATTGCGTTTCTAGTAATAGGTAACTAAAATACCACTCAGGGCGCACACATTTATTTTTAACTTATTACAGATTTGTGTAAATACTCTGTGAGTGTGTAAACACCAAATAAATCTATCTATCTAACAACGGTTATGACATCATTGTAGTTTTCGAGGAATTCAAGTAATCGAGATTAACATATTTTTTTCAAATATGCTGCCTTTAGGATCACCCTATCCCCACCACCGTAGCTCACCATTTTTGAAAATTTGTCGACTTAATTAAGGAAGAATTCATAGTAGACAATAGTGGTGACATAATGCAGCCCCAACGTACAACTCTTTGTATTTAACTTTACTAAATGTACCTTGACGCAAACAGATCTAATACGTAAGCTACCTATTACCGTATGACGTGAAGCCATTTATTGGCATTGCACATGTTTGCCTTCATTGGCAATGCCTTTAATTACGCCTGAACAAATCAAAGAGAATATAGATTAATGGTGCCTAACTTCCTGTTAAATCGATTGGGAATTACTCAAATACCAGAAACCGAAGCCTGTCGGGATATGCTCTAACCCGTGTCAAAGGGTCAATTAACTCTCCTACTTAGATTGATACAAACCATAATTTTATATAATCGTTTACTTCGTGAAATAGTCTCACAAAAGTGGTTTGATACAGATACTTCTAATCTAGTAAAAAAGACAATTTCTCGAAATCGTTTAATGACTTTTTGATAATTATTTTATTGGTCATGAGGTTTGAGTGCAATCCAAAAAAATAATAAGAAAATATAAAAGATGAATAAGTAAAAACAGATGTGTTTAAAATTTGCCTTTATATAAATAAATTTTATGTCCGACCACGTTATAAAGGACTGTTTATGATACAGTTTTGCGGCTATAAAGTACCTCTGTATTGTAAAATAAAGTAAATCTATTTTACTAATATGTCTGATTTAGACGTTTTCAAATTAATATGGACAACTGTCAATGACAACATAAGTTTATTTAAATTAACATTGCAACTCGCTACGCTCGCTCGGCCATAAATTGGACTCGTTCAATTAAACCTTGTATTATGGACTTGATACATAAGTAGCTATAGTACCAATTTGTTTGTCAGCTTATTTATATCACGCAGTGAGCTTGGTTGCTTATATTAATTTTTAATTTCATTATTTTCACGTACTTAATTACAACGAAAATCTGAATTAAAATGTCCATGTACGGAGAAAGTATACCTACACACGAATTATTTATAGTTAATTAATTTTTAAACAATAGACTTGTTTTACTTTATTGAAAATAAAATATTCATGTAAGGTATTTATTTAGAATTTTTTATTAAACACATTGTTTAAACAACATAATTCTACATATTCTGGGTTTCTTTAATAACTGTGAATTTGGGTTTAGATCTAAGTCATCTACTACACTAGCCATAAATACATGGACTAACTTAATAAATAGGGGTTACGAACAAAGTGAAATCTCATATATCCAGTTTTTAGATTTAAGCAAAGCTTTTTTCTTTCATTTTGGTAGAAAAATTGGACTTTTATAAATGTTCCACTGACAGTCAGAAATTACTTACGTCTTATTTAGAAGAGAGAACTCAATTTGTGCACCACCACAACAGGAACTCCGAATTTACAGATATAGAATTTGGGGTACCCCAAGGCTCTGTATTAAGCCCAACCTCTTCCTCATGTTCATAAATGACCTCCCTAATAATACTGCAAGAGCTAAATCGGTTCTATTTGCGGACAATACAACCTTGATTTCAGTAACTCGGATACCACGGCATTACGATCTAGCGTGAACGATAGCCTGTCAACTATTCATGACTAGTTCCTATCAAATAGGCTAATGTCAAACAAAAGTAAGACTGAAACAATGCTCTTTAGCTTAAGATTCCAGACATTAGACGATGTTGTTTCTACCGATTGTGTAAAATTTCTAGGTGTCGAAATAGATAACAAATTAACGTGGGAAAATCATTCTAGTTTTATCTGTAACAAGGTTTCCAAAAATATATTTGTTCTACGCTGCCTTGTAAATTGCGTATCGCAGACAACCATCTTAACGTCATACTATGGTTTTATACGTTCAGTAATCACCTATGCAATTTTGGGTTGGGGCCATTTCTCACATACTGCATCTGTATTTGCTATCCAAAGACGTGCAGTAAGAGTAATTACAGGCTTAGGCTACAGAGACGATTGCAAAGACTCATTCAGAAAATTAAAGATTCTAACTTTGTATACCGCTTATATATTACAATGCCTCCTCCATGTGAAAGACAATGAAATAAATTTCACACAACGTGATCAGATTCACTCGTAACCTACTCGTAATAAAAATTAGCTAAACATTGACTTTTTGCGTCTATCAAAAACACGTGACGGGACAGGGTACTACCCAATAAAATTCTTTAATGCGTTACCCCACAGAATTCGGGAACTGGATTATAGTAGTTATAAAGCTGTCATAAAACATTTTTTAACCGAAAATCCTTTCTATAGTTAACCGAATTTTTAAATGCTGACTTTTCTTCTATTTTAGCTTAGTGATTTCTTGTTGAAACTTCTATTTTATTTTATTTTATTTTTATCTCGATGTTTATAAGTATTTGTTATTTATTTATGTATTAAATTACGTATTTGGTGTACAAACCGTATTTTGTATGTTCGACGTGCAAATACTTTTAATAATGTACTAATGAAATATTATCTTACTAAATACTTACTAAAGTTATATTAGTGTTCATTGTATGTTTAGCGTCGACTGTCTCGTTTACTATTTCTCTTGTGTTGCAATGTTATATACTCTACATGCTATTTATTATTTTATTCATTTATACATATGTTTTTTTTTGTACTTAAAGACACTGATTGTCATGTTTTGTTTAAAAGTTTTATTTTTTCTTTAATGACCTGTCAAAACACAATTTGTGTATTTATGACCAATAAAGTTCTATTCTATTCTATTCTATTCTATTCTATTCTATTCTATTCTATTCTATTCTATTCTATTCTATTCTACCATATTCTATTCTATTAATCGAGAATTGTCAACCATCCTAATATTTGCAACTTGCGTAGTATTAACTATATAAATAAGCAAATTGTATTCATCATATTTTATTGTAAAGTTTTTTAAATACTAAATTAGGAACATCAAAAATTTGATACATCAAAATTTTTATTATTTTTCTTCTTCACCATCACGGGTAACTTGAAAAAACGTTGTTATTGTAGGAACTTGAAGTGAGTGGGCAAGTAAGCTGCTACATACACCCCGTCCCCCCGAAGTACTCCGAAAAGTAGTTGAAATTTTTTTAAACATCGTTACCAAATCCCATAGAGAAAGTATGGATTCAACGTTAAAAGAGGATACCGACGAACTTCCAATCGGACCTTGGCAACATACAGACGCCACCATCGAATTCTGGCACGATTCCCAAATGCGATGCGCATTTCCTTAATATCTGTCTTACCAGAGGCGGTAATCGCAATAAAAATAGTTTTGGGTAAGCGTCTTTCCATAATTTAAAAAGCAACTCATGGCTAACCATATGGCATCCTCCTATAATGCTTAACATAGACTGATAAAAATTGGAAGTGAGGTCTCCCATCTGGGAACCAGAGAGCAAGTCATCCAAACGCTTCTCTTCAGTGGAAGTTAGGCGCGAAATTAATGTATACTTTAAATTAACATACAAATTCCCTTCAGGAGGATTAGCTATAATATCATAAACATTATTTATAACTTCCAAAGGCAAAATAGCGACTACCTGGTCATATTTCCTAGATCGTTGATAATATGAGCTACGGCAAATTGGGACTCAACTTGAGCGAGCCAAATCTCGGGTTTTGAGATCCAAAAAGGCGGAAACTTGACGGTCGTGACATATTGATCGTGAGCCGTAACTGTCAATCCAAATTTCATTTGTGGGTTGTGCTATCGCGAATGATTGATTGTTCCTTTTTGTTTAACGAGAGGTGATGAATAAACAACTCACCATAAAATATCAGCCAAAACATATCCTTGCAACAGCGGTAGATGCCTTCTTTGCTGTTCTAACGGTCCACTGGACCAATTAATATCCTAAACAATTCCTGGAAGTTTGACGGCTGCCGTCATCACGTTGAGGTCACCAATATGTAGTATTAACTGTATATATCATTAAATGTGTTCATCATATTTTATTGTATACGTTTTTTAAATGCAGAATTAGGAACATCAAAAATATAGTATATCAAAACTTTTATTATTTTTCTTATACTGGTGACCATCATCGATAGCTTGAAAGAAACCTTCTTATTGTAGGAACTTGAGGTGAATGGGCAAGTGAGCTGCTACACTTGTCGTGCTACTGAAGTAGCTATACGTAGCTAATAGTTAGCTACAAACCCAGATTATTCAGCAAATAATAACTAATTAGCCTCAAAATAATTCCTTAATTGTTCACATACGATTTTCTCAATAATTTTATCGACAACTGAAAGTAAATTAATTGGCTTGAATTCTGTAGGAATTTAAGGATTCGTTATTTTTGGAATATGTACTAGCATGCTAGTTTTTAATTCACGGTACTTTCCAGTTGCTAGTGAGGTATTTAGAAGATACAATAGGCCAATTACACAAAACAAGACCTTAACCACTTTTATATTTAGTAAATTATCACTGATACTTTTATTTTTAAGTTCATAAACAATTTTTGTTGCCCTAGTTTAATGTTTTCAAATCTTAATAAGTGAAATTGTTCGTCTGGTTTATTTCCATTAATTTTTAAAGTCCCAATGCCTTTTTTAATACTCTCTGATATTCCCTGTATACTTTCTGAATAAAACTTACAAAAGTATTTTTTCTGCCGTTCTATTATATTTCTCATAATTAATATTTGTAAAGCTAATTTGTCTTTTGCTTCCTATCATCTCTTTTTTGCTGTTCTCTACATATCTTTTGCATCTATTTATATTTTGATCACAATATTTAGTTTTTCACTACGTATTATTGAAATCACCTTATTTTGCAAACTTTTACAGACTTCCCAGTCCATTGAAGAAGTAGTTACACAGAATTTTCAAGAAATTTTTTTTCTGTGTATGTATTTGAATGACATTCATGAAATCTGCATACAGAAAGTTTACATCCGTTGATGTATAATTCCAATTTGTCCTTATTAATTCTGCCATTATTTCTGAACTGGTCTCATCTCTTAAATGTATTTTATGAACACTCTCTGATTCTTCGGGAACTGTATTAAACATGAACTACGTGCCAATGATTTCATGGTCACTTATGGTAGGAAAATCTCTTGGAACTTCTTTAGCATCAAAGTTGTTTGTGATTATATAGTCGATCAAAGTTGATAGGTTATTCTAGTTTTTTTCATTACTATTTGCTTACGGCTTACTGCATATACGAGGTTCCTTAGTCTTTCAATATTATTATGTTTCTTCAATACATCAATATTTAAGTCGTCCATAATCACAGTTTTTCTCTTGTGGCTATCAATCAATATCAAATAAGACACTCTATAATTTATTCTAAAAATGCCATTTTACAAAGCAATTCAATGATAACATATTTTCTTTTTTTTAACACAACCTAGAAAAAATAATATTGTCTTTCCGAAGCATGAGATGTGTTCAATATTAAACATAAATTGCAAGAACTTCATTTTTTATTACAATAAATATTAAAATAACGAACATAAAATAGATCAAACGTAACTAAAGTTACTAATTCATCATTGTAATTAGTTTTTTTTATATATATAAATCTGTCCGTAGTTAGTTATTAGCATTTGAAAACAGAGGTTATAAAAACAGCCCGATTTCAAATTCCCATATTTCGATAATTTTTTAACAAAACTTAACGTGAATGGTGCTTAAATATCAGATTTCAAAAGTACTAAAAATCATTACACTCAATATTTTCGCAGACATTAACGGTTTAGAGAGAAAAGTATAAAATGATTTTGGAAGTAAATTTGAGGGTAAGCCTTCAAAGATATTTACTTTGACTTTTTTATGTTTATTAGTACTCTGAATATTATAATGGGAATTTATAAAATGAAAGTTCCTAGAAATCTTATTACAAACCCCAAAAAACTATTATTTTATTGGTGTACATTTCGAAAATTTTGTACATAATAATAATAATAATAATTTTATTTATATCAAAGATTCAAGTAAACATGTATAATAGGCTGCACATATCATGAATATAAATAAACGAGAAATCGCTTAAGTTTTTTGTAAACTTGATTGCGATTCAATGTTATAATACTCATTGGTAGGTGCCTTAATAATATAAGTAGATGTTGTTTCCCTTACGATACAAATTTTTATAATATATGTAACATATAAAAGAGCTTAAGAATATATACTAACAATTTTCTATCTCCTATTTACTATTTAAAAATAAAATTATATATACACCTACCTACGCTCTAAAACCACACTTTTTCTAACACACATAAAAAACTACACACATATATGTATGTATCAACACACACACATTAATGATGAATATAGATTCAGACCCTGCAATTTGATACATTTCTTGACGTTTCTTTTGAATTTTGTAATATTTCTAGCATCTCTGGTACATTTATCCAACATATTAAAAAGTTTTTCACCTATGTATACATAATATCTTTGCCCTACACGTTTTGCCATTTTTTTGATTTTGATGTCATCCTGCTGCTTACTTCTTGTGCTATATTTATGTGTAAAATGCTCACCTTTTTGTTTGTTATTGTACTGATAAGTAAGAGTGGTATAACAATAGAGTTGTCGTATGCTAAAAAGCTCGGAGTTTTGAAATAGCAGTTCCGTAGGATAAAGAACATTTTTCCCGTAGATAATTTTAAGAAACCATTTTTGCAAGATTTGTAATGGCGTTAAATACGTTACCCCTACTCCTCCCCAGCCTATTATCCCATATCTCAAAATTGACTCTACCAGTGCTTTATAGATGGCAATTAAATGTGGAGTTTTTAATATTTCTTTAATTTGTTTAAATTTATGTAACAAACCTCTTACTTTTTACAATATATTTTGCATTTGGTGTTGCCATCTTAGGTGACAATCTATATAAATTCCCAGATATTTTACTTTTTCTGTAGCATTAATGTGGATGGTTTTATTTCCCTGTATTATTTCCAGTTTATTAAAATTTGGTAGGTTGCAATTGTAAGATGTTAAAGGCAAGTAAAATGTTTTTTTTTTATAATTTATCGTTAATTTCAAACTATCAAATGAGTTTTTTATTTGTTTAAGGTCATGCTCGACAATGGTTTTAAGAATTTCCCAAGAGGTTGCTTCACAAAATATAACAGTATCGTCTGCAAAGGAGATTATAGTACCGGGTCTATCAAGGGAAAGTATGTCGTTTATATAAACTGAGAAAAGTATAGGTCCTAATACTGTTCCCTGTGGTACACCATACGTTACGATTTCCGGCTGACTTAAGATATTACCAATTTTCACAAACTGTTCTTTCACTTAGGTAGCTTTTGAACAACTACAGTGCTACATCCCTAATGCCAATAGATTCTAATTCATTTATTAATCTTTTGTGACACACCGTGCCTTCGCTAGGTCTAAAAAAACACATAACGAATGCTTTGACAGATCTACAGAACTAACATCGCGTCATGTGTAGATTTGTTTTCTTGTAATCCATATTTCTGTTCCGATATTATTTTATGGTTTTTTAGAAATATCTAATCTTAAGTATTTTTTCAAATATTTTACCAAAATTTGATATGAGTGATATGGGTCTATAGTTTTTTATTAAATGTTTTTCGCCACTTTTGTATAAAGGTGTTATAATAGCCTCATTGAACAATTTTGGAAATATATCTGTACTTATTGATTTACTAAATATATGGCATAACGGCTCTGAAATAACATCCTTTAAATCTTTAATAATTTCCGATTTGAAACCATCCTTTCCAGGAGCTTTGTTATTCTTAAGATTATTAATACAGTTTTTAATTTGAGATTCATTTATTGGTGTAATGAAAAAGAAATCCACTATCTTGTTTTTAGTTAGGTCAGGAGAACGTTCCTCAATTTGGTCTGCTAGTGTAGATCCTATATTTGCGTAATATTTATTATAGATGTTTGCCATTTCTCTCTTATCTGTGACTTTTTCTGCATTTTTTGTAATAAATTTGATTTCAGTATTATTTTCGTGTTTTTTTGTTGGTAATTCTGTTCACTCCCTCCCATAAAATTTTATTAGTAACTTGTTCTCAGTATATTAAACTCATTATATAGTTATTTTTAGATTTTTTACCAGATTACTTATTTTATTTCTGTATGTGGTATATTTATTTTTTATTTCATAATTATTTGGGTTTTTGAGACATTCTTGGAAAAGTGTATACCGTTTATTCATTGAATTAACTATACCAGCAGTAATCCAAGGTTTTCTTTTTCGATTTTTGTTGTTATTTTTTAAGGTCCGTGTAGAGCTGCATATAATTGTATTCAGTTTTTTTAATGAATAGTTTTGTACAAATGTCAGGGTTTTCCTAAAGATATAAATTACTCCAATTTTCATTTCTTATATCTGTCAAAAGTTTCTTTTTATCTATTATTTCATAAAAATTGGTGTGGCTGACAGATTTTTGTTTTTCCATATTAATGCCTATATTTAAGAGAACTGTATAATGATCCGTTATGGTAGTTTATATTATTGCTGCGATGTTCTCATTTTCTTGGGAATCGCCAGTGGTTTTCAAGAAGACATGGTCTATACACGATTTTGTTAACATATTTTTGACCCTAGTGTAACTATTTATTTGTGAAACAAAACCATTTTCATTCAGCAGATCTACATAATCTTGTGCATATATGTCATTGGACAGTATGTCAATGTTTATGTCTCCTACTAATAACGTATAGTCTGAATTTGTTAAGTGAGACAAATAGTCCCCTAGTTGTTCATTGAAGTCATTGCATTTGATTGTAGGTGATTTGTAAATTCCAATTATATTAATTACTTTATTATTTTTTTCTATTTTTACATTCAAATTAGATATACTGCCCAGTGGCACAATAACTGATTCATATTGATGACACTTTTTTATATTGTTACATGCCACTTTCAGGCCATGTAACTGGCTTTTAAATATTCCGCAATTTATGTGAATACTAAATAGGAATTTAGGTTGGTCCGCCCCTGGCTGCATGAACCATCTAGCGAAGGTGCGAACCGTAGCTGGATAAATTCCTGTCGGTAGGTAAGGTGGGAGTTTCCGGTTGTTGAGGGCAGAGGCCAGGCGAGAGAGTCTGAAGGTAACGGGAAAAGAAGATGGTCGTCTAAGGTTCCATTGGAAAATAATTTTATTTTATTCATCATCCAGGTAGATTTAAGTGTTTTCCATCAACAAATTGAGTTTTTCTATTGTGATACATTGGAATTTTCGAATGGTATATGTATTTTTATGGAAACTTGAACCCTTGAGGGGATATAGTTGGGACGCCGTATCGCCATTTTTTTCCTGTAAGTAGCACGTTTTCATTTCAAACTATGACCTAGTTTTCTTTATTATTCAGCCTCTCCGCACCTCAGTAATCGAAGGCCATTTAGCAGCAAGTTTAGAAGGACCTGAGGCTATTTTTAAAATTTGGAAAAGAAACCCTCGGGCAAGAGGTAAAGTTATGTTCGCTTATGTTACATTTGGCTATTTTCTTGGGTGAGTAGTTGCTTATGATGATGTATTGTTTTAGGGTCTTTTTTTACCTCCGAAACTTTTTATGCCGAAGTTTCCCCAACACAGAAGTTTCTCGCAAGAGTTTTTGTAGAACTTTTTTTTGCCCACCACTAGTTTTTTTCCAAGGGCATTCCACAACATTAGCCAATCCTTATCCTGTGGCTGTGAAGAGCTGTGGATTGTGAGACTTCTTGTAGCTGGATAAAGTGTCCTCGACTTCTGGGATCTGGGACTTCATTCGTGCCTCAGCCTTCGGAACCTGCTGCGTCCTCTTGGTTAGGGCAAGTAACATCCGCCCAGAAAGGTATGTGTTGTGTATGTGTCTGTGCCAACATTATAGGTTGTCACTGCCAAATTTTGAGCAAACTGCTATTTAGTTTTTTATATTGAGTACCTAACGAGCACGCCTTACTTACCTCTTTGTTTATTGTAAACAATTTGGTTATATATATGTATATATATGTTTTGTTCCTATTAATGTACTTGAGTAGTGATTATATTTTAAGATATATGCGTATCGATTACCACTGACTACTAGTTAGTCAAATTTGTTATAGTCACATTCGCTTTAAGCTTTTGCTATATTGTTCGTTGTTAAGAGAGATAAATCAGATATTTTATAAGTTTCTGTTAGCACGATCCAATCGAAATCTTGTTTAAATTGTGACAAAAGTACAAAAAATTCAGTAAGATTTTTATGGATGCTTCTTACGTTATTGTGTATTACAGAAAATTTGGTGCAATTAACGTCCTTTTTTAAATTATATTACTATATTCATCTACATTTCGACATATGTGTGTGGTAATAGGCGGGTTCTGATAATCTCTAATGTATGGATCCATATTTACTTTATTATTTTTTTATCAATAGATATATTTCCAATTAGCAATATACCGTAGTTTCTGGCATAAGCTATAATATCGAGTAAATGTAAAGACCATTTATGGATTTTTTATGGGATGAAATCAAATCTGTTACACTTTATAAAACGACTTAGCGCATTAGAAAATACGTCTCTGTTCGGTGAATTTATACTAACATTATGCATACTAACAGATTTCTAGAAGTACTTTTAACAAAGGAAAGGTTTAATAGTTTCAAGCAACCAAATTTTCGAAATTGAAAATAATCAAAGAATATTTTAAATTCAATATACGACCCTGTCATATTTGTAAAACTTCCAAACTTATTGTGTAATACAGCAATCCTGCCAATGAAATCACATAAAATAGTAAAAATAGGCAGTTTTTAAAAATAGCTAATATTTGTACATATTCTCATTAGAATTATAAAGTTATATTAAATACAGTAACAATAATAATAATAAAATAGAATTTTGTAAATTGTGGCATTACAAAATAATAACAGTTATATACAAAGTATTTATGTGAAAAGAAATAGACACGATTTAATGCTGACTTAGTATTTAAACTTTTATTTGATTAAGAAAAATTCTTATAATTCGCTGTCTTATAATAACATTAGTTCCACATAACTGTCAGCAGTTTACTGGAGTATATTGAGTTTGGACAAATTAGCTGCACTAATTTGTTTATTGAGTCAAATTTACTACTGCTACAGCCTAATGAATAGTTATGGACAATGTGTCTAGAGAACTTGATATCAAAGGGTCTAATGTAGAGGTATATTCGGAATACTCAAATGGACAATCCTAATGTGATTATACCTATTAACAAGTAGCTATTGCATGCTCATGAACGTTGCGTGACGTATTAATTTGAATCAAAACGATAATAAAATTATCTTTTACGTCATCGATTACTGTCTCGTGAAAGTATAATACTGCCATACTGGATAAACATATATTATTAATGATAATATTAAATCGTCTTACATACAGGGCATGTTTAGCTGTACAGGAAGGAAAGCTACTCTTACATATAACCCCAAATGCATAGAAAATTGAGTTTTTAATTCATGATGGGCAATGGCTGCCTCTTTAGCGGGCCGGCGCCGGTGGGTGAAGACTGTCTCAAGTCATTTATAATATTGTACATTGTTCACCGAGAGTACAGATAAGACAATCCGCCACTATGACCAAAAACTAATTCTACTATTATCATATACTTGTCACGAAAATGTCGAAACATTGATCGAAAATTTTACTTTAGATGACTACATTATTATATCAGAAGGAATCTATGAGATTAATGAAGAAAAACGCCGTCGTTTCGTCCCATTTATAGTAAACTTACATTGATTGTATATACACATACTAAGGTCTTGTTTGTTAGTGTCATATGGTATAATACGTTTAAAAATAAGCATGTTTTTAAATATAATGCAAAATTTAGCAACTTTCTTTTCAAATTCAATACGTGCACAGAAGGAAATGTTCAATACGTTGAAGTAAATACCAAACGCTCAAAACAAAACTAAATAGACAGTCAAATGCATATAATATATCCAATGCTAAGAAAATTTAATAAAAATCTAAGGTTTAACAACATAACCATCACAGTACGGGGTAAATTCAACAGTACGGTCAGGGATCTCATTTCAGAAAGTCCTGAACGTTACTCAATCATAGGTCGAGAAAGAGGGACTAAAAATCAGCCCTCAAAAAATCACCGTCATCCCATTCACCAGCGAAAGAAACTTGGAGGGACTAACACTCTTAAGAATCTCAGGTGAAGAATTGACAATGTCAGGGGAGGTGAAGTACCTTGGAATCATAATCAATATCAAATGACCTGGAACTAACACATTGAAAGGATAAAACAGAAATCGGAAATTACCCTGACAATAATCAGACAAATCCGTGGAAAAACTTGGAGACTTAAACCTGGCATGGTGCAGTGGGTCTCTACCACGGTTATAAGACCCTAGATTACTTATGCAGCTTTGGGGTAGTGGCCAAAAGTGCTGCAGACCACAGCCTCGTGCAAGCTAGGCTTGATACAAAGGCTGGCATGCTTAGGCATAACGGGGGAAATGCGGTCGACTCCCACTGCAGCAATGGAAGTCCTGCTTAGCCTTCACCCTCTTCACATAGTGAGACAAGGGAAGGCTAGGTTGGGACTCCTCAGGCTGCAAAACTCTGGGGAGCTGACACACCACTGACATACTACTACAAATCGTGCCGGATCTCATCCTTGAGATGACGTCGGACTATATGGTAACAAAATATTCCCTCCATAGACCTTTTCAGCTGATTATATCGAATCGAGAGCAATAGAAGGGAGGAACACCAGAATTTGCTACATGGCCTATGTCCATTTAACAATTTTATATAAAAACTAGTATTTCTGTTTATAATTAGCACGATCTGTGTAACATTTTGATTAATTTTTTGTAAGTGAAACTGTTTTCAACTAGCAGAATTTTACTTGTATAACTGCTAAATCATTTCACATTATTTTATATACTTATTATTATATCTTAGGAAGTTCAGTCATGTTTTTTTTTCACTATTATATATCTCTGTTCTAGTTCTATTACAGCATATCAGGAAACAATTGTCTAAAAACATTTATTTACATTCAGATACCTGTATTTCAATTTATATTTTTGTTTACTATGTAAGCATATATGGTTATTTTGGAGCGAGCGTGGGTGCATCTTTACTATATACATACTTCGATATGCGATGTAAAGAAGCGTAAGGGGCGGTTAGTAGTTGGATAGGTGACCGTTCCAACGAAGACCGCGTCCTCGCTTCGCACATCTTCCAGCGGCTTGTATATCAGTGTATGCGCGGAAGCTATACAACCTTAGGCGAGGATTGTATAGGGGATATACCATCCTTCGGAGGGGATGTAAAGCCGTCGGTCCCTTGTCTATTAAATAGTAGGCAAGTAGAAGATCCCTACTCTTCTTAAGGGAAGAGGTTCGGCAAAATTGTTGGGTTGGGGGTAGCTCGTCTACAGGCGTCGGCGTTAGGCCTCAGTAGCGGAAATAGGCCGACGTTAAATAAACGTATATAAAAGAAAATATGGTTATTTTTCTTACCTTTAGCTTTCTAATTATCCTGTTAAATAGTATATCCTATAAGATGTAATATATTTGCTGAATTTTCATAAGACGGTTTTACGTTTTACTACTTATTACGGTAGTTCATATTTTTGGTTATGTATAGAATAGAAATTACAAGTTGTTGCAATCTAAATCAGCTGTGGTATGTGGTATTATAGATTCCTTTTATCGATTCTGTAATTTGTTTGAGTACGGGAATCTACATCAGGCAGGTTGTTGCGCTTAACTCAACAATTGACAGATGGCCATACCTGTACTATTTCTATACTTTATGGCTTTCAATTTAATTAGTGGAAATAGATTTTTCAAGTTTATCTGGTGGCATTATTTTGCAGTAAGTGGGACAAATAAAGTTTACCTTATTAGTAAAACTCACCAGGAAATCATTTGCTTGCAGCTTTTGTACTGATTCGAACGTATATAAACTTAACTGTGGACTTCAGTAATTAATATTACAATTTTATATCCGCGTTAACAAGTGTTTAACATCCAGGTAAATTTCATTTATTAGTAATTTAAAATTTCAATAATTTTCAGTTTTTGTCTTTGATGTAATTTCAATTATTTTAAAATAAATTTAAATTCAAGTTCAATTCTTTCTAATTCAATAAGTAGTTAAAATACTATATGTACCACAGGGTTTTAAAAATTTTTTTTTCTTTTTAATTTTTTTAGCAATTTATAGTTTACGAAATTAGCTGATACGCATATATTTATATACTTATATATTTATATACGTATATATTTATAAGTTTATATACTTATATATTTATACATTTCTGTATATATTTCTGCATAGCTTCTGCATTTCTGCATAGCTTTTGCACAGCTTATGCATAGCTTATCTTTCTGCATATAGATAAAATTTTCTTCATATTGAAAATTTTGACTTTCTTCTTATTTTATGTTTATTCATTAACTTTTCAAAAACCATATAGTTGGTTAATTTTCCTACCATTTTCAAACTCCATTTTATTAAGAGACGTAAATTGCCAAGGAAACCTTTAGACTCCATTCTTGCAAGAGACAATTCGTGGCCTGGATTGCTGTCACCTCAACAATACTCAATACCGGAAACTAGAATCCTGGTATAAATTTGTTATATATTATTATTTGTTATAATATATTTTATCATTCATTTTAAACTATCTGTTTATTTCTCTTACCGACAATTTCAGTCTGATCTATAGTAGACTGGTTATTCGAGAAAAAGAAATAATTCTACTTATTTTCACTATAACATCAATTTTTCTTTGTCTCCTTTTCTCGAAATAAACAGAAATCTGTCATTTATTTACTTAGGCATCATTTTGTATTCATATTTATTGTATGTACTGTTGATTAGTGTAAATACTCCAATAAATACTTAATTACTATACTTACCAAAAATTTGTTGTAATAATAAGTATAACTATTCTATAGCACATTTTGTAGTAAATCCATATTTTTTATCACCATTGATCTACTGTATTATACATATTAAAACAGTGCAATGCATGCTGCAGTTCTTAAATTATGTACAATAAAACTATACTGCACTTACCGAGAGACACTGTTGAGAAGTTCTGGCCATGCCAATGTGAGTAACGAGTCCCGTACGAAGAGTTCCCATGAGGTTAAATGTGACTCACTGAAAACTCTTTCAGATCGTTGTAACCGCGGACGCCCGGGAATCCTCGGCTTACTTTCCATTTTGCGGACTGGCCTTTCTATTCTTCTTCCTGGAAAATAACAAAGGATCTTGTTGGTACATTAACTTGATTGTTTTAAACTTATTTGTCAAGTTTGTCAAGGGCGGTAGAAAATACTTCGAGTTCCTAAGTTCCTTCTATATTAGGGACATACTTAGAAGTCATTATGTAAGCTTAATCGTCCTTAACATTACATTAATTGGAATACTTCCTTTAGGTTTTGTTATATTTTCGACTTGAATAGCCGTTGTTCGTTCAGTATATAATGTTAATATGAGTAATGTCATTATTGGTTTTAATTAAACTATCGCCGAGCATGCACAGAAAACTCAATTATCAAGTAATTCATGTAAAAGAGTTTTTTTGTCTGACTGCATATAAACAACTTATAAAGTGAAATAATTGTACCAAATATTAGTGTTACGTAAAAAAATACAGAAAAGAGAATTTATTAAAAACAAAAGATACAGAGTGTTCGAAATGTCGAACAAAGCGAATGCAACCGTCTGTGGATAATGCTATAAAAACTTTAGTATCAGCAAAAAGTCAATTGTGTATGGAATTTGTCTCAAGGAGTTTCATGTTGGATGCGTAAAAATAAAAGATGCATGTTGTAAAGTTATTAATGACTGCGATAATTTAATGTAGCTTTGTGACTTGTGTAAAGAAGTGCAAAATAAATGCTGAAACAAGTGGTTGCCGTTGAAAAAAATTCAGGAAAGCACTAGCAGTATTATAGGAAATACGATAAATATGTTATTATTGCAAAATAAACAAAATTCCATTAGGCACTAGTTAACATTATCTAACCTAAACAAAATGGAGAAAAATAGTGAAAAGGAGCAACGAAGGAAAATACAGGGAAACACGCTTCTCATCCAAGGGTCTGTCAGGACATTAAGTTTGACATCACAAAAAAGACCACAGTAGGGTAGGTAAAAACATAAGGTAAAAACAAGAGGAAAAAAGCTAACCTATAGTGTGATATTAATATCTATCACAAAATCAATAATTAGTTCATAGATTTTCTTACTACCTATAGCAAGTAAACTAACTTCTTTGAACGGAGCAATCATATTGCAGTATGAAGATATATTTTTCAGAAGTGAATCTTTAGCAGTTTTGTACTTATTGCAAAGGAAAAAAGGTGATAAAGATCGCCCATAATATCACATAGATCACAAAATTGCGATATGACTACATCAATTTTGTACAAATGTGCGGGAAAGCAGGCATGACCAAATCTTAATCTACTAATAGTGATAATATATTTTCGTCGAACGTTTAAACTGTCATGCCAGAACTGTAGCGGGATGGTTGGTGGTTTTGTTGAGCTCTTGAAAACGTATTGTTCCCAAGTATGAATCCATTTATTTCTTAATTGAACTTTATACAAATTGGAGCAATCTGTTAGACATAGTTTGTGGTCTAGTACAGTCCCATTAATGGCGGCGTCTTTGGCCAAAATGTCGACATGTTCGTTATGATTTAAACCTATATGGGCTTTGACCCAGACAAATGTGATGAATTTACCAGCTTGTGTGATATTGTAAACGGCATCTTTTATTTTCAAAATATATGGGTTCGTTTTGTATGAAAAGGAGTCAGTATATTTAACAGCTGAAAGAATTGAAAGAGAGTCAGATAGAATTATTATTTCCTTTGAGTTTGTTTCTTTGATATAGCTTAAAGCTTTGTAAATGGCAATTGCCTCCAAGATAAAAATAGAGCAGTTTATGTCAAGTTTGAACTTAATTTCTTTGTGTTCAAAAGGAATGAAGAAAGTGCATCGATTACCTTCTTTGGATTTTGAGGCATCGGTGTAAATAAATGTTGGGTTAATAAACCGGTCAAGGACATGAAGAAATATTTTCTCACTAAAAGTGGAATTTTCATTGTAGATGGCGATGATAAAACTAGGTTTAAACCATATACCATACCATATTTACAGCAATTTTTTCAATATTATCAAACTGTTCATTAATGTTACGGAATGAAATGCACATAGGCGGAGAGCGCTTCTTAATCCAATGGCTGATGGTTAGATCAAAAGTATTGAGGACAGAAATTTTTTGAAGTAAAAGATTCAATTTGAGTAGAAATTTATTTCTTAAGAACTCTCTTCTTATTAGAAGCGGGGGCTCAAGTGCGTCAACACGGACGGCTTAATTTGCCGTGGATTTCATCGCGCCTAGGCATATGCTCAAAGCTTTAATAGACGGTTAAATTATAGTGATGCGTTAAAACGGAATCAAAACTTAACTATCATTATCAAACCAAAAAACAGTCAAGACAGTAAAGTACTCAAAGCAGATTTAGAGCAAAAACTTAATCCTAGTGAAATATCGGTCTCAGTAAATAAAATGGAAATTGTATCTCAAGAAGGCATTGCAATAGAGTGTAATGATAAGACATCGTTAGAAAAACTTAGAAACAAATCATCTTCGAGTTAATTAATATAAAAACCCCAAAACCATAAAGTCAAATAGCAGGAGTGCGAGAAGAAAATCTGGGCGATAATGAAACATTTATGAATAACATAATAACTCAGAATTCTGTATTACACAATGTAAATAATGAAGACATTCGGTTTGTCTACAAATATAAGCCGAAAAATAAAACACACTTCAACGTAATTGTAGAAATAAATTCACGGCATTTAATGCAAGTCTTATACAATCAAAGAATTTACGTGGGATGGAACAGTTGCTCAGTGTATGAATATATAAGTATCCTACGTTGGAGATTTGACAAAAATGTCAATGAGTGCGGCTTGTTTGACGATAGCATGCCGCTTGGCCCAACGACGATATAGAAATTATGTAGTAAAGTTCTTGTTGCGTTTTTTGAGTGCCGAAAACTGATGAACTCGACTATACCAGTTCCAAAAAATAAACATTAATCTATCTTCCTAACAACATATTTTCACTGTTTCACCAATTCCACTTTTAGAATTACTTATTTCAGAGCACATATGTGAAGTACATCTTGCATGAAATTCCTACTGATCCTGGTATAACTAATTTTCACCTCAATTATTATCCATTATATATTATAACACAAACTTCATTATAATATTAGGTGTACATAAATTTCCTTAACGCCAATTTTGCGGCGAATTACGGGTCAGAAATCCCGTTATAATAAAATATTCATGAGACCGTGCTAAGGACTTTACAGTCTCAGAAACATTAAAGGTCGTAAAGCAGCTTCCTCCCTTAATAGAGTAATGCTAGAGTACACCTACCACAAAACAACTTGATGAGATAATCTAATTTTGTGTGTGCTTAGACCGTAATGTAATGTACTACATCTTAAGATCCGGGGAATTAACTCGGTTGAGCTAACACTGTAAGACACAGTAAATAGAAAACTGACATAGTGAAAGTGCATTTTGATTTCAAATGCACGTGTAACTGCTTTAATGTATACTTGCAAACCAAGGAATAACACACACATTCTACAAAATCTAACAGAAATGAAAGCTGACAGTTCATGTATTTTAGTTTAGTTGCATGTAGGTTATTTTTCTAATGTATGGCTCTCTGCTGATGGTCAATACATCGAAACATAAGAAACTATGATATATTTTTATTTAATGAGTAGCTAAATGTTTACGCGTTATAGTGGAGTTAAATTAGATCTGAAATGCGCTATGTTTCGGAATAATTACGGAAAGCTTGGATTTCCGTGAAACTTTTTGATAGACACTTGAAACAGTTTAAAATAAAAAGTTTTATTGTTATTGTTGCGGACCTCTAGCGTATGCGACCCAACATAAGCCTTAGCATTTTGTGGGCCGCATAATAACAACCGCTACGTCCGTAGCAGACTTTCGCTATTGTCCACGGGAGGCGCGATATACTTCCAGCTGGTGAAAAGCAGAGAGACATTTTTGATGGCGGTATACGGTTGATAATCCCACAAAACTCGGTTTATCCAAGACATCCTGGTGGATTTTGGGATTGTCAACACAGGAAAATTTTCTGTTGTTGTTCCGGTTAGCGGAATAATTTGTTGTGAGTAAATTTTAACCGCGGAAGCAGGATATTTAAGTATACAAGGTAAGTTAACCTCTTCGCCCTCTTACCTGTTCTCTACCTACGTGTTTTACAAATTTACTATGTTCATTAGATATAAGATTTTTAATTTCAATTTGTGCGGAAAAGCGATAAAACTCGAAAAAAGCACAATACCGCGTGATGAGAACCAATTCGTTTTATCAAATTGAAGTCAAGGAACATTCAAATTGGTATAGGCGATTTTATTATTTGCGGAAAAATAAGTAAGAGTGTGGAAAAATTGGAAAAATTACAAGTTGCTAGGGGATGAAAAATAAATAACAATAAGAAAATTATTGTAATTGCAATTTTTAGACAAAGTAAATACCTATAATACGAGAGAAAATAGACTGCTGTTGATGAAAGTTAAGTCTAGTACGAAGAAGGAACACAACCAGTTTACACATTTGAAACGAAAGAAAATAAAATAATTTTTTCCCAAAATTCTGACAAGTTGGTGAGAAAAGATAATTCTAAATTATTTTAAAGTGCCGAAAACGATTCCTAGTGGAACCGAGATATCACTTGAATTGTGTAGGAGTTTATCAGTTGTATAGGAGTTTGGCAGATTGCAGGAATTAAATGATATAGTGCGCTTGGAGGTCTTTCATTTGAGCTACGCGGACTAAAGGTTGCAATAAACTTCATAAAAATTTCTTGTAAATCTTTTAATAGTTTGGATAATAATTAAGTATATGTTAAATTGAATATTTCGATTTAGTTCTATTTGTTATTTAACAAATTTGATTTTAACAATAATTATCCAAATTACATTATTTTTAGTCTCGTATTTATATTTTAGCTAGATAGGGAATCTTATTTCATTTGTCTATTTTTTTTAACGACCGTCAGTCGAAAATCATAGCAATATCGTGGGGGGCGGTGAACCGATTTTCATGAAATTTGAACTAAAGGTTCCTTGACCATTAGAAATAAAGGTACCATTCCCTTTTCTTAACTAGCATTTTAAAAGGTCCAAAATAAGCTAAAACTGAAAAACCAGCCTTGAAAATGACCAATTTATCCCTTTTCCGCGAAAAAAAAAGGTTCCCCCATCTACTCGAAGAGGAAAACTCGGGGTATTCCTAGTTTCACCAAAACAAACTTATTTCTCTACTATGTCGCGTTGTTCCATGTAAAATTTTCTCTGCAAAACTCTATTTATTATTTCGACTCTGAGGATTGAACCTCGCTTTTTGTTTTCACTTCATTGTACAATATATAGTTACCCCTTAAAATGCAAATTTAAAAAGAAATAGAAAATACGCTTATTATTATTATATGAAACAGAAAAATTCCGCTTTATTGTGAATGGCCAATTCATAATAGACAATTAGACGTTAGGTAAATTAACATTCATATGCGCCAAAACTACTACTTTCAAAATAATACATATAGTAGATTGCAAATTGTGCTACTGTTTTTACTAGCCAACTAGGCCGCAGACAGACGGGCCCATTGTGCCTAAGGATCTACAGTTTAGCGTGGACTCCAAACCTCGATCTTCGGCTTATTGACAGTCCACCCTTGTGCTTACTCCTGCCTGCGAGAAAGGTTCTTGCCCCAAGGGCTGTATGTCGGACGGTCTAGGGGTTGTGAAGTCACACACAGCTTCACGCCTTAACAACGACAGACAGCCTAACAGGATTGCCTCAGTTTATAGCCCACCGACTACTAGATCAAATATATTGGTCACCCATCCAAGCCGGATACAAGTAGCGATGATTTACTTCACTGATGAATGAATGAACAATACTTTATTAGCATTAACACATACAACATGTCCTCCCCAGAATTCACTCCCGGACCAATCATGCAACCACCACGCGAAGTGTGGTGACGATTAAAGGATTAGGCGGGGTGGGTTTGGTTCGGCAAAAAATAATTAAAACTAATGATCTGCAGTCCTTTTACAGCATGATTGTTTTTTTTATAGCCTTATTTAGATTAGCATCATGGCGCAATTTAGCTTTAACGATTCCATCATTTAACCAGGACACATACAAATAGACAATTATACAACGACCATTCCCTACGATATTGCCATCTGCTGCAGCTGAGACTCGAACTAAGGATTGGTACAGCAACTAGCCGTGTTGTCTCTCACACTTACTGCCACCAACTCGGTAACATATGAAATACACCATTAAACATCCATACCCTAGCCAGGATTAAAACCCGGGACTCCTTTTTTGCAAGCCTAACATTAACCATTAGACCATTAAATACATTTATTAGTCAATTTTTTGTATAATATGCAATTCATCTCTATATTTGCTTTATTTATATCATTTTTACAGTTTTAGATAACCCGCTGCGTTACATTGTGTATACGAAGCACAAAAACGACATCAGGTGCGGTTGGACCGCCGAAAAGCATAAAACGATTTTTCTGTTTGGTGATTTTATGCGACTTTCGGGTACAATCAGTTATTTATTTTTCCTAATAACAGATTTTATTTCAATTGAAATTTTAACTTTGTTGAGTTTACATGATTTGCTTGAGCCTCGTATAGGAAACATTAACTAAATCCTATTTAACTACTCTTATCTTAATATGTACAGATACAGAAAATTAAATAAATTAAAATGAAATTCATTTTTAATCTTGTATGTAATTTAAAACTAAAATTTACATCTTTACGAAGGTTCCTGTATATACAATATTTTACAATAATGGAAAGGAAGGGAGGGGGGAAGAAAGGAGGTTGGGGGTGGTAATGAGCGGGATTATGTGTCTATTCAGTATGGTTACCATCTTTTGTAAAAAATAGTTTGTCTTTGGTGGATAAGTTTATGTCTATGAGTCGGGTTATCGTGAATACGAATGTCTGCTAATTGTCTGATGATTTCCGATCAATGAATTTTTCTCGGAAAAATTTCTAGAAGTCTCTCATCATAGAGACTCCAAATTTCTGATGTAATTCAACGATCGGAATATATCTGTTAAAATTCGTCAGAAGTCACGGTATTTTGTTTTGAGTCGTCTGAAGTCTCTTACATTGTTAGTCTGAAATAAAAAGAAATTATTTAAATGATTTATAAAGAAGAATGATTAATCTATTACAAAAATTAACTATAAAATCCGGCGCTCTGTACTTGAACTTTAAAGGTGCATTCTGACATGTTTCTCTTCCGGCACATTATTTTCTCTTGTTATAAGTCCCTGTAGATATTAATAATTTTCTATAGGACTAACAAACATGCGGCTACATTTCATTAACTATTTTTTTTCGCAAACGTGATATAATGCTTTGCACATATCGTGATTTATTTGACTTCTTCATTGCCAAATATTTACATGTGTAAGTTAGCCCAGAATTTATTTGCATTATCTCCCACACTAATCACATTAATGTGTCAATCTTCTCCCTATATACATGTGAATCTATCCAATAGGCTTTATTCGTAAACGTGCCTTATAAATAGGTTAGACCTTTAATTATCATAACAATGAATATTTATCAATAGGTACTTATTCTCTGTTTCGCGCAATTCAAATTAGTATTCATAAGCTTAACTGCTTATTTGAAACTATTAATTCTATGCTTGGCTTATAGTACGCCTCGCGATCTTTCCAAATAGAACTAAACAATTGTGTAAATTTTCTGCAAATGTGAATAAGTAATATAATTTTCCCTAATTCTGACATTAAACTTTATACGGGTCTCCAATTACGTTAATGTCTGCAAAAACACAGTTATATTGTTGTGTATCTTCCAGTCACTCCAAGTGGATAGCTCTCAAAATTTCTATATTTATTAAATTAACGTAAAGGTTTGTGGTATTATTTGTGTCCTCCTAGGGGCATTCCTGTCGTTAGATTCTTTTCCAATCTCTAGAATTCTAAGTATTAGTTCTTTGCAAATATGTATTATTGCGGGTTTGTACGCTTTGTAGTATGCCCTCTCAGTGGAAGCCTGTAGAATTAAGTTACACTATCTCAGTGATGATTCGGTAATCGTCTCAGAGATGGCGATGCTAGCTCTCAGATTGTAGAGACACTATAAAGTAGAGACTGGCTACTCGGATGCATAATGGCGGAGTTGGTTTGTTTGTGCGTGCGTGCGTGCATCAGCGTATTTAAAACGTATCGCAAGTGTCAAAAGCAGGTTGCAGTATTTGTTTTGATAAAGTGGAAAAATATATGTAAGTAATAACGTTACCATTAATTATTTCGCGACCAAATAAGTCATAACTGTTATTTTAATTTTAACTTATTACATTGACTCTAATGACGTTATGCTTGTCAAAACAAAGGCTACTCCTATTGGTGCCGCCATTATGCATCCACCTTTCATACCAACCAATCAGTGCCTCCCACTCGAGTGGCCAGTCTCTACTTTACAGGGTCTCTATCAGGTTGCTGTGAAAGTTTTTGTAGGTTTATTAATACAGGGCTAACTTGTAACTGGAGAATAAATGTCAAGCAAAACAATATATACCTTTTGTTTTATTTGACATGGTGACATGGGAATGGTAGCTCAGTGTGTTAAAGCGACTGGCTAGTAAACTGAGTTGCCTAGCGAAGTGGGTTCGATTCCCGCAAGGTGAAACAATTTTTCATTAAAAAAATTGCCCCAAGAGTGGTTCGGAGTCCACATTAAACTGTAGGGCCTCGTCTCTCTTTGCCTAGCACAAGATCCTTGAGATCATCCAGGGGGTTACTTCGGTAACTTGAGAGGCGGTTAAGAAAACATTTTAAGAAAACATTTCTTTAAAACATTTTTTTTTTTTAAGAAAACATGTATCCTCTAGTTAAGACTTAACCCTGTATTGATAAAGCGGATTTTAATGAAGAACTTTATACAGGGTACGATTACGTCAGAAATGTCAGTAAAAGATATAAATGAGCCAAAACTGGTGTACTAGAGTGAGCTGAATATTGAAAAGTGAAGGAATACTAGTAGAAAGGCAATAAAGCTATCAAAGTAGTGAAGTATACAGTGACAAAAGTTATAGAGAGTTATATAGTGGGAAGTAGTAACAAGTGTCGTAGTTATTAAGTAGCAGTTATTGTAAAGAATCATTGATGTTAATGAATCAATGGTTGAATTTACCCTTCTGCCGCTATCTTTGACGACACGTTTGAGGCGTTTAATAAGGGGTGTAAATATGTATCAATTGGTGTTAGAGGCGGTACTACAACAAAAGTTTTCTGAAGTATTCGCGGACAAAGATAGCGAAGATCTTTCAATTAGATAGTGATACAGACCTTAAATGAGACATATTGTGTTAGTTCGAGATAATAGTGTAGCTAATTAAATTTTAACAACCGAAAAATGACAGGGACGTTAAATAAGATCTACTTCTGATCTATTGAGTAAATTTTTAGAATATTCCACTCAAAATTTCGACGTAATAATTAGATTTTACGGGATTATAGGTAAATGTAAAAAGAATACAAAAAAGAGAAGAGATACCTCAAGTAAAAAGAAATGAAACTTGTTAATATATTATATGGGGGTCTAAATCTCCAACTGCATGCTTCGATAGTTCTCCAAATAATATTTCTTAATGGAAGTATAAACATTTATTCTATGAAGGATACACCTTACAATAACTATCCAGAATTCATCTACATCAATCTTAGATCTCAAATGATACCCTGTAAGTTTATAACCATATATAATAATATATTAATTGTTTTCCTACCAAAGGAATCCAAAATAGCTAATTAGGTAGTATCAGCTGACGTCACAACCGAGCTGCAACTTCAGTTCAGTGGATAGATAAGTTTTTGCGACATTTACAGTCATTTAGTTATCCCAAATTTTAAAGAATTTCAGAGCTTTTTTAAAAGCTTTTTTTGTGTAAAATTAACAGTTAGTGTTTCCTTTTACTAATACGTTTGGTGATTTGTTGAACTGACTTTAATTTTGTGTTTTATTTGTGTTTTTTAACCGACGTGTTTTTTTCCGTACTGTCAACAGGTTTTTATTTTCGAAATGGTGAGTTAATTTTAGCAATTAGGATTGTTAAATTCATTGAAATTTGATCTATACACTTCATTTCAGGAGTCACCAAATTATATTTTTAAGTTAGAGTATATTAATGGCGTTGATCCATATAGTTTAAAAGTGGCAGATTTGACAGCATCTTTAGATGATATCCCAGAGATTTATAAAAGTGTGGTGATGGATTATTTATTATTTCGAACGAGCCCTATGACCAATGATCAAATTAGAGCATGTAAAAGTTTAGATGCCTTTGCCCAGCTTGCCTGTAAATGCATAGAATCTCTGGGGGCAAAAAAAATTAGCAAACGATATCTCATTGTTGGTAAAGTAAGTGTAGATCTGTATGAAATTTAACGTTTATTATCAAAGTATATTACTTTTGTCTGCAATGTTTAATCACAAATTACTGTTTTTCAAGCATTAAAATATTATTAAAATGGGTTAAGGATGAATATAATTTTTGTTTTAGGTTCGGCATTCTCAGAGAGTGTCAGAAGCAACACTTAAGCCTTGGATTGTTGTATGAGGATACGTCTGTGACGGATGTATTGGCTTATTGAATAAAACTCAGTAACAAGAACATTGATATGGCTGTAGTATTAAAAAACAAGGCCAGATGCTTAGAGTATGCAGTGCGCTTTGGCATTTCACAAAGATTTTTATGTAATCTATACATTTGTAAATTATGCAGTTATGATATTTAAAAAGTTAATGGCTTTATATAATGTATATACAGATGTATGTTTCCTAAGTTTACATGTAGAATATGTTAATAAAAACAACAAAACCACAATGTATTGCTACAAAGTATTTTGCTCTATGCTGCTCTATCAACATTTAATATATTCATCGTTTTTTCTTCCTGAATTTAAAAATGTTCAGATACATTGAAAATCCAACGAAGTTTTTCAAAAAGTTAGGGTTTTATTTTTCATTCTTCCATGTATTTTGCAATGTTTAATACACTCAGTTTAAAATCTGATTTGATCTTAAAACCCACCTTCATTTATCAACCCAAAACTATGTCTATTCGCACGTTACTGGAGGAGGATGTAATTAATAACCATATAACTACATATTCAATCAGTTTTATTTGTGTTATTAACAATACTTTTTACCACAAGTCAATATAATAGAATACATGTTAAAATAATGTGTAAAGCATACTAAAAAAAACGTTACATATCACCTTAAGAACAATCTACACTTTAAGTGAAATCTTAAGAACATTTATGCATCCTATTTTGACTAAATAGGCAAATTCACTGTCAACATTGCAATATCTTATAAATGATGTAAAAACTATCGTATAGGTACCCATGACCAAATGTTTGGAACATATTCTTGCATTTTTTATTTTCGATTCGAGAAAATCATCTTTACAGAATGCTGCTGGGCTGAGTACGTATTTCTATTCTTGCAAGCTCTACTTGTTGTCTGGTTTGAGCAGATGGAAATCCCAAAAATCTAACTGTTCTTTTTCGATTCCATCGATTAGTGCACACAACAACAGCCGTCGTTGACATTCTGTTTCTAAAATGGTAACGAATTCAAACTCATTAGAAATTTTTGAGCTTGAAGTACAACCCTGCCAAAAATGCTCATAGAAACAGATAAAAATAAAGCTATATGGTTCTATGAGACCGATAACATTTTTTGAACGAAACTAGTCGATTTCACATACAGTCATATTAATAACCATAAAAATCCCAAGAGATATTCTTCCTCAATATGATGGGAAGTCGTTGTGCAATAGAATGGCATAGAAACTCATATGTAAAACTGTTTCATCATCTACATAGATCCTCTCCATAAAGTATATATTTTAAATTACTTTGGAGATATTTCTATATGCCATTTTTGGCAGGGAATTAATAATATTGTCAGAAAATATAAATTTCACAGCAATGGATATTAATCTTTTATAAAACCATCAATATTAGTAAATAGAAATTACTACTACCTAACCTATTATATCCTATGTCAATATTGGCTTATACCAAATCTATTAATACATATATTAAATGAATATTTAAGCAAATAAGTTATACAATATACATACTTAACAAAAAAAACCGAAAAACTAAATTATTAGCGTTATTAATGCTTATATTTACAATTTACGATTTAACAGGGATGTTAATATACCTGACAACAAATTTTTCTTTTCCAATAATAGCACTGATACGATATGTATCGAAATTTTTTTCACACTAGGCTCTTAAAAAAAACCTTAATAAATGTCTCCACACAAATTTGTTATTAAAATTATGCACCACTAATTTTAGAATTGATCACAAACTAAGACTTGCTCTTATGTCAAATTCTTCAACAATCCACTTAACCGTTTTCAGGCTGTCAAATAATGACGTCACTGATACTACCTCATTGCTTGTATTTATTTTTATATTAACAGAATAATTTTTTCGCCTCTCGACGCTTAACGTTACCTGTCAACATTGACGGCCACTAATATGATTATTTTTCCAGTAACTTATATTGGCCTAAACTTACATGGCAAACTGATGCTGCCGGTTATTTTACATACATTTGTTGATAATTGGAATAAAAATACAATAAATACAAAATAGTTGGGGTTTGGGAATAAATTGAAGATCAAGAAAAAAACGTCAAAAGGAAAATGGAGCAAGTGTGATAACTTGAAGAAGACTAAGAAGAGTGAGAAAGATGATATTAAGAAGAAGAATGTAATAATTTGATTAGTTTATGCGCAATTATGATTCGCACTTTGTTTGTGCATTACGTATGTACCCCACTGACAGTAATAAAGTGGCTGTTACTATGTACACACAGAATTTCATGTAATACATGGTTTTGTGTAGATAGTGGTTTTATTTGGTCAAATTACCAGAGAAAGAAGCTAAATATATCAAAAGATAAAGACGAATTACGAAACATACTTGTCAATCAAAGGATAATATAGAGACATAGCAGGAAAGTATCTTTTCAGACACCAAAGAACTAACAATATCAAGAAGGATATGAGCAGCATATGGGCTGAAATGAAATGTAAATAATATCTAAGTATTAAATGGAATCAAAGGAAAAATTAGTGCCGAAGAAAACTTCAGTGACATGGAAGGAAAATTCCCTGTAGTCGAGGAACAAGTAACGTAAAACATCATCAGGTCTTCGGCTAAAATCTCTATCTTTTGATATTAAAATTCAATCGACTACACTGTCACTGGTGTGACAGATATGGCCTAATTGAATTGAAACTCTATCATGCCATTATGAAAATTTGGAATAAAAGGTTCAAATCGAATGAATAGAATAGAATAGAACTTTATTCTCAACCATAAAGTATATACTAAAAAAGAACAAAAAATAATTTGAATTTACTTTATTCTTCTTAATTGTGTAAATGTTTTATTATAGCAAAGATTTGAACACCTTATTGAATTATTTTATCGTTTTATTTAATCATACTTCTCCACAGTAAGTATAATGCTCGCTAAAAAAAAATTATTGGTTTAAAAAAAATGTTTTTATAGTTACTAACGTAGTACCAATGAATAAATATGGCATGTGATATATCGTTGAAAATGGAGGAAAATACTCTATTTAATGGCTTTTTTAACAGCCTGAAGAGTAAATCTCAAAATACAGCGATTTTGAAAAAAAATAGATAAAACCTCGTTGAAACACTCTGTTTTCAAAAAAATTTTTGCCTTAGAATCGTTCTTGTATCTCTTCAAATAACGGAGATATTTGGCCTAGACGTTTTCCGCCTTTTCGATATTTTCCGCCATAACTCTTAAAGTAGGCCGCCATGGATTTCAAATGTCTTTAAACCATTTTGTAGGTTATATATTATATTATAATATAGGGATATTAAGTGAGATATTCTCGAGTGTCCTTATAAAATGGACAGCCTGTATAATAATTTACTCTTATGTATGTGTACACATACATGTACAATTACACATACACTCGTATATATAATTCATGTACCTATAGGAAATGCTCATTATGGAGCAGTAGAGAATTTGTAACACTTAGCTAGCCTACAATACAAAAACAATAATAATGACAGTAGTACAAAACAATTATTCCACTCATTTATTTTTTAAATGATTATTTGAAAATTTAAATACTCACTCAATTTACTTATTGAATTAGAACTGGGTTTGCAAATATTCAGATATATTGTAAAAGATGTATGAAGACAGCAGATTTTTCAGTTTAATTTTAAATTTGTTTAAACTGTTACTTGTTTGAATACATTGTGGTAAAGGATTAAATATTCTTATCTCCATGTATAGAGAACCCCTTCTATTGGTGTCGTAGTTATAAGACGGAGTGAGATAGGTTCATTTCTCGTGTTATATATGTTGTATTACTTTTCTTCTTAAAAATTAATATTGCTAAACGATATATATACAGATTGGTTACAGTAAGGATTTGTAATACTTTAAATGAGTTATGACATGAGTCGCACGTTTTTGAATTAAAAATATACTGTTTACGTTACCGAATTTCCCCAAAACTCAATTCCATATTGTAGGATGGAATAGAAATATGCATAGTAAACTGTCTTAGCTGCTTCAAAACCGACTACATTTTTTATCGTAGCTACAGCAAATACGGCACTAGAGAGTTTCTTGTTGATTACAGTTGTGTGATATTTCCAATCAAGTTTTTCATCAATATACAAACCTAGAAATTTAGTATTGAAGACAGGATCAATATTTTGTATATTTGCAGTTAATATGACTTGTGATATATTTTTGTTAGATTAGAATAATATATTAAAAGTTTTTACGAAATTTAATAATAATTTGTTGGATGGGAACTAGTCCCTTATGTCAGTTATTGATATTTGTGACGATATTACTAGAGTATCGACATCTAGTTCTTGTGCTCGTGTCATCTGCATGTAATGAAAATTTTAATTATGGGAAATTATGGACAAGGTCGTTAATGTAAACTAAAAAAAAAGCACAGGTCCCAGAATAGATCCTTGGGGTAATCCGCATTAATATTTTCGGGAGAAGACTGGTATTTTTTGTGTGAGGTATTTTTAAGCAGAACAATTTCAACTTAGATTTGACGATCCTCTAAGTTTTGAACCAGCTATTTATAATTCCTCTAATTCCATAATACTCAAGTTTATTTAGAAGTATCGAATGATCTACACAATCAAAAACCTTAGATAGATCACAAAATATTCCAAGGGGTACTTGTTTATTTTATATTATATTACTAATATCATCCAACAGTTGAAACGTGGCATCCGAGGTGCTATAGTGAATACGACCAGAACTGAATCCGTATAAAAACTAAAAGCCGGCAAAAACAGTCGGCATCTGTTGCAGAGGTAAGCAGAAATGCTTGTCATAAGAAAAACAATAAAGAGGTGCCGGTTGTATTTGCCGGCTTTTAGTTTTTATACGGTTTCAATTCTGGTCGTATTCACTATACAATTCTTGCGAAATCCGTACTGAAAATCTGTTAGGATATTTTTCTTATCAAGATAAGTTAAGAGTTGTTCTTTAACGACCGCTTCTAATATTTTAGACGGAGAGGGTAAAAGTGAAATAGGCCTGTAGCTTGGTATTATAATTTTGTCACCTTTCTTATGCAATGGTTTTACTTTTGAGCACTTAAAACAATCTGGAAAAAAGCCTGAAGTTAATGAAAGGTTGACTAAAAACGTGAGAGGTTTTTTTAAATTTTCTCCCTAGTCTCCTTTTTTAATTGGAATATTGTTAATGCCTATTGATTTTTTTGCTTTAAGATTGTTTATTATTCGAATAATATGATATTCTGTAACTGGTGAAAATGTAAATGAATTTACAAAATTTAAATTACTTGCATGTAGATAATCCCATGATGAGTTATTGTTAAAGAACGCTATAACCCCGATATACTTTTCGACGTTGTAACGAAATCCGACTTAGGAAATATTTCGTAAGAAAAGCGTGCTTCACGTAAAAACGCCGTGGAGGAGGTTTTTAATTCTTGGAAATATATTTTTGCTCTTCGGAGCGTTTTTTATGCCAAATTTTCGCTAACTCTTCGAGGAGCGTTAATTTGGTAAGTGTAGTAAATGTCGCTGCACAGGGACGTAATGTCGCCCCGACCACCCAATTTTGGAAAGTATTCTAAAATTGGACTTGAACTTCCAAATTTCCAAGATTAAAAACCCTTTTACGAATCCACGTTGTCAAGCACTGCAACTCTTACGAAGTGTTGAATATGAGGACAAGTTAGTCCAACGACTATCCAAAGTATATCGGAAGTTATAGCGAAAATAGCCCTTAGCGACATGGGACCCCCATCATTTCCTAGCAGTCGACTTTGACGGGGAAATGATGTGTTTTGACGGGGTTTGCCCTAAACCGGTTCCTCAGTGATTCGGAGTCAAAAAAGTATTATTACCATGTACTCACACGTGCATGGGATCTGCCTTGCCTGAACGTAAAATTTGTTATTGCAAACGAAGTAGATACGCTTCAAGCAATTTTAAGCTCCGAGGAGCGACCAAAATTTATGTGAATTAATAAAATACGTTTATAAGACAGGCAAGCATAAGCCCACCAAAATTTCAGTTACATGAACTGTTCCTTGAATCTTTTTGTGCATCGTTAGCTTTTCAAACTGCATATTGGATGGTAGTTGGTACCGTATGAATCGTCCCGTTCCTCACCATGTGTTGTACACGGGTCAGACCATTGTTTGTTAACATTTTCTCTGAAGAAGTTGTTGTAAAAACATAAATTTTTTAAAGATTTAATATACATTTTTTGAACTTTATATTGTCTTTTACTTGTGTTTTCTAACAAAATTTCCCTTTCAGATTTAATTTTAAGAGAGTGTTAAACAGACAGTGTTAGATTTATAGTGTTACGACGTCTTCCAATTGATACCATCAGAGCCGCAGTTAAGCATAAACGACAGTAAGTATGATTTATCCATTAATCTCCGTCTGAAACAGTCACTTGAACCCTAAAAATTTTGTGAACGTAATATTTTTATTTAGTATTTAGAAAAGGTTGAGGAAAAAGAAAATTAATTTTTTCTTTTTCCTATTTTTTTCAATTTTTCTAAGTTTTTCGAACAAAAAATACGTCCTTCAGACTTCCATCAAAGCATGGATCGTTCACATGGCGCCCGAGCAGGGACCATGCCGTCCCCAAACCCAACAAATCCTTTCTCATTTATGGCGGAAGACTCCGAGGGGTCGACCCCAAGAGAATTTTATGAGCGAGTCACCGCACCGCTCGTCGACGACGGTTCTAGAGGGATAGAACCACAGCGACTGTTTCCGGAGGGAGATAATGTTAATTTATCAGCTTCACAGCCACAAACTGCTTCGATGGAGAGTATGTTTCTGAAAATGGCAGAGGGCTTCGTGCAGGCGATACAGAACGTGTCGACCTGTACGCCCCATGAGAGACAAAGATGTCCGAACGTGACGTTCCATGGGCTTGATCATGAAGATCCAGAAGCATTTCTGAAAATTATGGAGGAATATTTCGACAGAGCTCGCATAAGCCACGACTATGATCGCCTCCATAACGTAACCGGCCAACTCAAGGGCGAAGCTCAACGATGGTCCGAACAATTTAGGACGTTGACTACTTCGTACGCCTTATTCAAGGAAAGATTCCTTACGAGATTTAATTCTCCCGACATACAGTCACGAGCTATTGCTCAACTGTATGCCGTCAAGCAAACGTCTTTAGACGACACGGCAGTGTTTATCACAAGGAAAACCTGTCTTTTCGATCGTATTGATCCCTTTAAATCCGAAGCCATCAGAGCTCGGGTCATCATGGACCAACTGCGTCCAGAAATTAGGTCACGCTTGAGAAGCAACCTAATTTCAAACACAGAGATGTTAATAGCAGCGGCTACTAACGTCGAGCGGGATTCAGCTGACGAACAGACGTCGCTAATCCAGCTAATTGATCAACGTCTGTCCCGCGCGTCTTACTATCGAGAGCCGGGACACATCAGTCCACAAAATTCAAGTATAAGGAGCAATGGAAGCCCAACTCCGACAGCACCGAGGGTGCATTTCCGAGAGGACGTATCTCGACAGGACGGTCCAGGCAGAGCGCCTGGTCGTCCTTTTTTTATGCCTAATTCTACGAGCGGTTCAGTGAATCCTGACCGCAGGCAAACTAATTTCAATGGCGGATCGGGGAAATTCCGAGTACCCGACCGACCGGCAACCCCGTGCCGATACTGTACAGACACAGTACAGTGGCACTTCCATAGCCAATGCCCGAATAACCCGCATCTCAGCAGGAGACCGGGAAACTTTCGAGGGGCCAGAGACCCAGGCCAGGGTCCATCTGCAAGATCCCCGGCACAACGGCCGAACCAAGGCGGCAGCAATGTCCAGTAATTTTTTCCGATACTCATGACCACTACGACGCTCCTCTGCACAAGACAAGAGAGTCAATAAATTATATGAGCGAAGCGTTCCCTTTGCCTCGTATAAAAGTTCAAATTAATGAACATGCGGTCGACGCACTGATCGATTCAGGCTCGACGCGAAACGTTATCCATCCGAGGATGTTGGATAATTTTAAAAATCTCACGACACGTCGATCATTTGCTATGGCGTGCGGAGATCGAATGGTGGACTCTCTTGGAACGACAAAATTAAAAGTAATAATTTCAGGCACCTCTTTTGAAATTGATTTTCAAGTAATCGAAAATTTGAACGAAACGATAATATTAGGATCACCATTCTTATATATGAACAATGTCGCATATGATTATGGCAGAAAATGCCTATATGCCGGCACAGAAGAGCGTATTACCGTCTTCTGGAATCAAGCTTCTCAGAGGGAGAGACAGCAGGCAAAGCTTCCTGAAGAGCTTGTTATAAATGACAAATTTCTACGGCCGCTGTTCGAAGAATTTGTCGATCTGTTCACTGCGGAACCGACTCAAGCAACCACAGTGACTGTGAAACACAAAATTACAGTAAAAGACACGAAACCATTTAATATCAGACCATATCCGATGTCTCCGAGTACTAAGAAAATTATGTACGACCAAATCGAAGAGATGTTAAAAGCTGGCGTCATCGAACCTAGCACTGCCCAATATAGTTCACCACCAGTGATCATAAAACGCTCCGACAAGAAACCACGATTTTGCATCGATTATCGCCATTTGAACGAAATGACTGAAGACGAGGCTTCCGTCTTACCAAAAATACACGAAAGTATTAAAGATTTAGGCAATTCGAAGATTTTTTCTGTGTTGGATTTAAAAAGTGGATATTGGCAAATACCACTAGATGAAGCGTCAAAAGATTTTTCGACTTTTACCACTCCTGATGGGGCAGCTTACAGATTCAATGTCATGCCTTTCGGACTCAAGACAGCTCCCTGTACCTTTCAGAAATTCATGGCAAAGGACGTTTTAACGGGTTACCTGCACCATTTCTGTAAAGTGTATTTAGATGATATAATCGTTTACAGCGTAAACGTGAAGGAGCATATGTCCCACTTGAGATTAGTCTTTGAAAGACTACGTCTGCATAATCTGAAAGTGTCACCGGAAAAGTGTGTAATAGCGACGAATGAAATCCAATATTTAGGCCATACAATTAGAACCGATACTTCCCAACCATTAGAAAAACATGTCTTACAAATTCAAAATTATCCCGTTCCGGCTACGAAAAAGCAGCTACAAAGTTTCCTAGGGCTTTGCAACTGGGTACGAGAATATCTACCAAATGTGGCGATGATCACGAAGCCACTAACGAAACTTCTTTCGAAGGAAAATCGTTTTCACTGGAACCATACATGCGATGAAGCGTTTAGAAAATTAAAAGAATTATTATCCGGACCGCTGGAACTCCATCGGCCGGATTTTTCACGTCAATTCATTTTGCAAACAGATGCATCCCTCCAAGGCCTTTCGGCCGTATTATATCAATTAGGCGACAACGGCGAAAAATACATAATCTCGTATGCAAGCAACACGTTATCTCCAGCGGAGAGACGTTACCACATAAATGAGCTAGAATGCTTGGCGGTGGTGAACTATATTAAAAAGTACAAGATGTACTTAGCAGACAAACCGTTCTTGGTGAAGACGGACAACAGGGCGTTACTTTGGTTAAACAAACATAAGGACGACAAAACAAAATTTACACGATGGTCATTACTATTGCAAGAATATGCATTCAAAATTGAACACTGTCCAGGAAAGGAGAATTTGTTAGCAGATTTTCTAAGTCGTAACCCACAAAATCAGTATGTCGAGACAGACGATGAAGAGGAAAGAATGTTCCTACCAAATTATAAGTGTCCAGAACGTATTTCTGTTTTAACGCACTCAGAAATATACGAAGATATCGTACAGGCTCAATTGAGTTCAAGAGATATTCAAGACAAGATCCGCCGTTGGAATGATCTATTTCAACAGGAACAACGTTCCGATGCGGATCTTATTTTTATGCAAAATTTTCACGTCCAAGACGATGTACTTTTTAAAGATTGCGATACAAATTTTAAATTAATAGTTCCAAAGAGGAAAATAAAGGAATTGATTTACCATTATCATGACCGAGATGAAGCATGTCATCCAGGAAGAGACGAGACTCTCAGGAAAATAGCGAAACGCTACTATTTCAATAATATGGCCAGGAGCGTAGGCAGATACATAAACGACTGTCTGATATGCCAGTCTGTCAAGACAAGACAAGCCCAACCCAATGCTCCACTTAGAAGTCATGCACCACAAAATGCATTTGAAACCTTGAGCGTCGACGTAATTGGCCCGCTGCAGAGGACTAAAGACGCCGAAAACAGATACATGATTATCGTCGAAGACGTTTTCAGTAAATGGATAGAGGCAAAGGCATACATTCAGGTCGACGGCAGAACGATAGCCAAATATATCGACGAAGAAATAGTAGCAAGATTCGGAGTCCCTCGAGTCATAATATCAGACAACGGTGGTCATTTCAATTCCGAATGGTACATCACATTTTGCGAAAGGAATGGTATCGAACGATACTTAATTCCAGCATATCACCAACAGTCCAACCCCGTGGAACGACGGGTTCAGGAATGCAAGAAAATTTTAAAAACTCTTTTATTCAAAAAGCCAAACGACACTTGGGATCGCTACGTGCATCAAATGACATACATATTAAGAAATCGTAGGAACGCCGCTACAAATCAAACTCCTAGCATGGTCGTGTTAGGATATGATCCAGCCGAAAGAGGCGAATGGGATTTGTATGCCTGGAGGCAAGAAAGAGCCAAGCAACAAACGCTTCCACGATACGAGCGGATCAAGGAAGCCCGTCAGGCCCAACAAAATTATAAACAGAAATATGCGCCGAAAGAGGCCGTCACTCCGATCGTCTACAAAGTAGGAGACAGAGTCATGAGTAAGAGAAAAAAGAAGGTACATACCTTCACGCCGTCTTGGTCAGGCCCGACCAGAATTCTGAAGAAGTTTTCAGACGAGGTGTATCTCGTGCAAAAGGGAAATGCAACGACAAGAGTACATGTCGATGATTTGAGACCAGCCCCGCCAGAGGAGCACAACTTGGAAATCGAATCTTCCGATGAAGAAAATGCTAGTCCAGGCGGAACATCACTCGATGGAAATGATTCCCCGTTCTCAGACGATTCCACAGAACCTCTACCGCCGGAGCAAACGGTTGTACAAATCCATGCACCGCCACGAGATGCTTCCACTTCTGATTCAGAATCCAGTTCTGGAGATTCAATCATCTTTTTATAACATTTTTCAACCTAGGCTAAGTTTTAACTTAGTGCTAGGTTTATTTTATATCAAAATTTCCATACCAACTTCTTGTCGTGTCAGGCAAAAGTTGGTATTTTTTATGCATTTTTTACAAGTTATTTTCATTGGGGATATTGTATCCATACAAATCTTCCAAATTCACTGCAGCAACTCTGACCGTGTCCGGCAGAGTTGGTATTTTTTATGATTTTTTCAAAGTCCTCAAATGTTATTAAACATTCATCTGTAAGCAGAGTCCGACCCAAAGGGTCCAAACAAATGTTCCATTGGCACGGCATGGAAAGACGACGACTCTGACGCAAGGGCGCGATTCAGATGAGTCTAGCAACTCAAGGGCGAGATGCCGCCACGTCTGCTGGAGGGGCAGATGCAACGATCCGACGGATGCAGATTCTGTCGCAGATTTCTCCCAAGAAGAGATTTTAATAAAAACCATTTCAATCAGCATAAGTCAACAAAATTCAATGTTCCTATTCTCAAAGACGACGATGTGATATCGGTCGCAGATTTCTCCCAAGAAGAGAATTTTTAACTACACGGAAACCATTTCAATCAATATAAGTCAACAAAATTCAATGTTCCATTCTCAAAGACGACGATATGTTATCGGTCGCAGATCCCCAGACGGGATGTAAACAAACATTTTACTAAAATTTTGTTTTATTGTTTCATATAAACCGAGCAGAGCCATAGTATAGCTGGAGTTAAGCAGTCCGAGGACCACCTAAGCTGTTCCAGAAGGCAGTTCGACACCGAAGGTGATCGACGAGGCATAGACACGAGGAGGAGCAGACGCAAGCCCGCATTAGTGGAAGAACACTAAGAAAGATAAGTGCGTCGAAAGTGTTTGTGTTGTGTCATCGAGAATCTGAGGATTTTCGATTTTTTCTTTTTTTTTATGCCATTTTTGAAACATAATGTTCAATAATTCAATCGAATGCTATGCATCGATATATGTTCAAATTATTACCATTTTAGATTTGCATCTATGTTTTGTTCAGATAGGCCGGTCTGAACGATAACCGAATACAACACATGGGAGACTACATCCAATGATCCATTTTATTTTCAAATAACCAATTTACCAAACGTTACACAAAAAGATTCACGGAAAGGAGGGGAGTGTTAAAGAACGCTATAACCCCGATATACTTTTCGACGTTGTAACGAAATCCGACTTAGGAAATATTTCGTAAGAAAAGCGTGCTTCACGTAAAAACGCCGTGGAGGAGGTTTTTAATTCTTGGAAATATATTTTTGCTCTTCGGAGCGTTTTTTATGCCAAATTTTCGCTAACTCTTCGAGGAGCGTTAATTTGGTAAGTGTAGTAAATGTCGCTGCACAGGGACGTAATGTCGCCCCGACCACCCAATTTTGGAAAGTATTCTAAAATTGGACTTGAACTTCCAAATTTCCAAGATTAAAAACCCTTTTACGAATCCACGTTGTCAAGCACTGCAACTCTTACGAAGTGTTGAATATGAGGACAAGTTAGTCCAACGACTATCCAAAGTATATCGGAAGTTATAGCGAAAATAGCCCTTAGCGACATGGGACCCCCATCATTTCCTAGCAGTCGACTTTGACGGGGAAATGATGTGTTTTGACGGGGTTTGCCCTAAACCGGTTCCTCAGTGATTCGGAGTCAAAAAAGTATTATTACCATGTACTCACACGTGCATGGGATCTGCCTTGCCTGAACGTAAAATTTGTTATTGCAAACGAAGTAGATACGCTTCAAGCAATTTTAAGCTCCGAGGAGCGACCAAAATTTATGTGAATTAATAAAATACGTTTATAAGACAGGCAAGCATAAGCCCACCAAAATTTCAGTTACATGAACTGTTCCTTGAATCTTTTTGTGCATCGTTAGCTTTTCAAACTGCATATTGGATGGTAGTTGGTACCGTATGAATCGTCCCGTTCCTCACCATGTGTTGTACACGGGTCAGACCATTGTTTGTTAACATTTTCTCTGAAGAAGTTGTTGTAAAAACATAAATTTTTTAAAGATTTAATATACATTTTTTGAACTTTATATTGTCTTTTACTTGTGTTTTCTAACAAAATTTCCCTTTCAGATTTAATTTTAAGAGAGTGTTAAACAGACAGTGTTAGATTTATAGTGTTACGACGTCTTCCAATTGATACCATCAGAGCCGCAGTTAAGCATAAACGACAGTAAGTATGATTTATCCATTAATCTCCGTCTGAAACAGTCACTTGAACCCTAAAAATTTTGTGAACGTAATATTTTTATTTAGTATTTAGAAAAGGTTGAGGAAAAAGAAAATTAATTTTTTCTTTTTCCTATTTTTTTCAATTTTTCTAAGTTTTTCGAACAAAAAATACGTCCTTCAGACTTCCATCAAAGCATGGATCGTTCACATTATCACCGATTAGATTTTTTGATAAGTCGTCTGCAGCATTTATGAAATAATTTCGGAATTTGGATGCAATTTTGAATCGGTCTGATATTTCTTCGTTGTTAATGTTTATTTTTACGTTATTTGAAACGGAAATATTTTCCTGTCCCTTTATTATGTTATTTATGATGCCCCATGTGGCTTTAATTTTATTGTCCGCATTCAGTATTCTATTATTTATATGGTTTTACTTAGCTTCATTTATGATATTTTTGAGTAATTTACAGTATGAATTACAGTAATTAATACATTGCTGATTTGTAATAAATTTTTTAAAATATAATAAACATTTTTTATTTCGACAAGATATCTTAATTCCCTTAGTGAAACATCCAATACGTTTAGCATTTGAACTTACATTGATCCTTTTAATTGGAAAAGCTCGATTGAAGCAAATGTTGAACATTTCGTAAAATTTGTCATAGGTCGCATTTACATCAGTATAATGGTGTAGCAGAGACCAGTTTACTTTTCTAAGAAGGTCAGTGAATTGCTTTTACTTCTGCTATTATATAATCTTTTATCTTCAAATATTGGGCATGATTCTTGTGATAGATTTTGTTCGGTGAATGTGATAATTTGAACGTGATGGTCAGAGAGACCATTGGCTTCATTATAAATATTTTAAATATCTTGTATATTTGTGATTACTGGTTTTAAATCGAACATGTTAAGTACATTTAAAATGTTAACCTTTTGGTGATTATCAGATTCAAAATGTATGTTAAAATCTTTGCATATTATGATTTTACAAGAGGGAAGGATTTGTTTATGTCATAAAGTAGTTCATAGAAAATATTTAAAAAAGAATCAAACTTAATGAGAGGGGATCTGTACACGCAGAGGATTAAGGCATTTAACCGCTTACTAATAACTGTCACATATTCAAAGTCTATTTCAACTTTTTCTATTTTTAATGAATCCAAGTCCAAATTAGTTTTGATAAATATAGATACACCGCCATGTTTGTTTATAGTTCTACAGAAGCATGAAATATGTTCGTATCCATTGACCGCTACTGATTTTTGTTCACCATCCTGTAACAAATGCTCGAAAAAGCAGAGAATGTGTCCACATTATTGTAATCGACTCAGTTCTTCTAGAAATACCTCAAATTCGCTGATTTTATTTTTTATGCTTCGTATATTTTGATGCAGAATGGTAAGATTACATTTTCTTTGCTATTGGTTGGTTCTGTCTTTCGGCCTGTTTCTGAGAATGCTTTGTTCTTCTTTTTCATTCTTCTGAGCTTTATAATCGGTGCGGCTAGATATGGATGTTCCGGGTATAGTTTCTGGATGTGATTTTTCTATATCACTTTTTGGCGGTACATTGTTTTTGAAAATAGTCTCACATTCGCTAAGGGATAGGATTTTATTGTTGATAATGCATTTATTATTTTTTATGTAAGCCTTATCTTCATTTGATTTCGCTTTTAATAAAAATGATTTAAACTTTAGTCGTTCCTTCTGATCACGTACTGTATAGAATAGCGAAATGGCATATATCCTGTTCCTAAGAGGTTCTTGGCGTTTTTTAAGATATTCTCCTTATCCTTATAGCTTAAAAATTTAACAACGGTTGGTCGGGGGCGGATTTATTTTTACTTAATCTGAATATTTTTTGGATGTGATTGATAGTTATGTTAATGCTCAGTTTATTTCTTATAATATTTATGATTTTTCCTTCAAGAACCTCTTGATTTTTATCTTCCTTTTCTTCTATGCCATAAAAGACCAGAAATTTTTCCCAGGGTCGGTTGGCGAGAGCATTAATTTGGTGTTCGAGTGTATCAACTTTCAGCTGAAGTTCGAGTGTATAAACTTTCAGCTGAAGTTTCTCATTTTCTGATTTCAATGTATCCACTGTGGATTTTAATTGAGTTAACACAGTGCTGGTTTTTGTTACAATGTTTAATATCAAATTCACTTTTTCGTTTAGCGATAACGAACTATGATCTGTCAAGGACATATTGAAATTTCTAACGCTAATAAACACAATATTTTAATTTATTATTAGGAGCACCTAGAGTGCAAAGAAGCATCAAATTTTATATGTCCGTACAAGTCACAAGTGTATTACACGTGTTTTTTTAAGTATTTAGAAATTTTTAATGCACTATTAGTTATTCTACTATTATATTAATCACAAAGCTGAACTATTAATCACACACACACACACTGACAGCGGCTAGCTACCTATATGTTCATGGAAAACAGCCACACAGACACACACATACATACAGAAACACAGATATTTTCGTCATATTTGATTTCAACGTACTATGAAATAAATTTGTGTATGTCCTATCAAAAACTTATTAATTGAAATAAGTGTAAGAATGTGATGTTTATATTCATTTATAAGTAGACCACCATGTGAGTGATAAGAAGTGCTGATGTACAGTATTATTATAACTTCTATTTTTATTAATAGTCGCATTTTTTGAACAAAATAAGTAAAAAAATGTGATATTGATTATACGGATAATAACAATCATAGCAAAAGCCAAGGCTGTATATCCTTCTGTAATCAGTATAAAACAAGCTGTATAATATGTTGATTATACCGAGATATTCTACATTAATATCATGCATCTTACCATGTTATTGACGCCTAAACGCTGCCAGATAATGGTGAAGTGTTTAAACTCCAGTAAATAAAGGATCACGTCCTCTTGAATTGACTCATACACGGTAGGCGTTTCTATTTTTCTTACATTTTTACTACACGTCCCGTTACCTAGGTCAGGAACAGCACGGAGCATCGACTAACCTGAAACATATTTATTCGACTTAGAAAACAAACTTGTTTACGTTCCCGTCATCATAAATGTTTCAATATTGACTAGATAAATATGTAATATACTTGAAAAATATATTGTATGAAAAAATTTAGGGATGTAAGAAATGTAAGCTAAAAAATAATAATTAAAAAAAAAAACAGAAAATCTGGCGGAAAATATTATTTGAAATACCAAGAATTAAACAAGGTTAGTGCTAGTACAAATAATTTATTTTCAAAGACCGTCAACTGGAAGTGTCACTAGCACTACTAATTTGTTCACTATATACCAACTATCGTGCAATTCTCGCAGATGAAATAAAAGATTTTAGGTAAGTTAGCAGGCCTCAGAATGCAGTTATTGAACATTAAATAGTTTTATTTAACCTCGTTTAGTTCCTTTTAGTTCGCTGCTGAGTTTTTCTCAATCGTGTTATTTTTAAATTTTTGAGTTGTTTGTGACATTTCACATTTGAATTTTAATCATTAATGACTTCAGTAGGTGTAAATTATTATGGCCGAAAAATATTGACTTGGCTGGCATCTTACTTATAAGTATTCATTTTATTATTATATAGTTTACGGAACCCCAAGGCACGAGGACAGTAGCTCAGTGGTTGGAGCGTTTAGCCTTTCTATTAGCATATCTAGCGAAGTGGGTTTGCGTCACACATACTGTGAAGTAATTTTCAGTTATAAATTACCCTAAGAAGAGATTCAGATCCCACTGTAAACTATAAGGCACCGTCTATTTTACTCAGACAATTCTGAATCCCCTTGATTTTTGAACACCCCATATATCTCATATAAAAAAGGCCTCGCCCGGGTGCGCAATCTCGCGTCCTCCTCTTCATTAGTAATTTTTTTTTAACGTCTATTGACATTTTAATAGCTCTGACTAAAGACAATTAAAAGTTAAAATCTGGTGCTATGATTTAAAAATGATTTTACTTAAAACATAACGTTTCAGTCGCAAACTCCTCTATAAAATCTTTATTATACTATAAGGAATGTAACCAGACTGGAACCAACAGCTACTCTCCGAGCTATGTGCCCCGACGAGCGCTGAATTACAAGTTACAAGCCTGGCGCGTTAAGTGTAATAATTGCATATTACCAATAGAACGCTAATGCTTCGAGTGCAACAAACATCAGCCGAAAGACTAGTCCTACTTTAAGGAGCTCTCGTGCCAGTCGTCCCACACCACTTGCAGACTGCAGTTTCGAGCTGTTGGCTCTCGTCAGTGCAAGGTAAGCATATGTCTACCGACACGAGAATAATTCGATTGCAACAGACACTGGACCGCTAGATGGCATCTGCTGACTATTTTGCATATCGCCATCCCAAGGATATCGAGATGTACCAAATAGTCGAAGGATGTCGGCCGTCACATGCCTACCATGCACTGACGAGAGCCAACAACAGCTCGAAACTGCAGTCTGCAAGTGGTGTGGACGATTGGCACGAGAGCTCCTTGAAGTAGGATCAGTCTCTCGGCTGGTGTTTGTTGCTATCGAAGTATTAGCGTCCTGTTGGTAATATGCAATTATTGCGCTTAATGCGCCAGGCTTGTACCTTGTAATTCAGCGCTCGGCGGGATACATAGCCCGGAGTGTAGCTGTTGGTTGCAGTCTGGTGACGTTCCTTTATAATAAAATAAGTATTTTACAGATAAGTTTGCGACTGAAATGTCATGTATTAATATTCTGCCCTCTAGAAGTACAACTGAACAATTTTACTTGTTACTCCGTGTTTAAAAAGTCACCTAGTATTCCTTGTTAATAAATATCTGAGTAAAGGGTATTTTCCCGCAGCGTGGAAAGATACTAACGTTATTCTGGTACTTAAAGTATCTAATCCTTCCCTGGTTAATCATTTTTGCCTCGTTAGTATTTTATCAACTCTCTCTAAAGTCGTAGAAAAAGTAGTTGCTGAGCAGGTAACTATATACCTGTAACTTTATCATTTTACCTACTACATAATCTGATTTTCGGGCTCAATATAGTACCTGTACTGCTCTCCTAAAAGTAACAGACGACATTTTTAAGGAAACTGATATTAATAATCAAGTCTGCCTATTGGTACCTTAGATTATGCTACCTTGTGAATTAAGTTGAATTTCGGCTTTTCTAACAATTCTGTTTCGTTTTTAAAAATTATCTATTTGCGCGACGTCGGCATGTCATTTGGAAGAATGGTATTTCAAACTTTATGGGCATTAGTAGCAGCGTTCCGTAGGGTTTTATTCTGGGGCCCTTATTATTTTCTATTTACACTGCTGATTTTAGCAAGTATCTTAAATGCCGTTAGTGCCACCAATATGCCAATGATACCCAGTTATATTTTTCTTTTAATTTCCAAATTTTCTTAATGGCAGTATCTAAAATTAATGAGGATTTACAAGTTATCTCACAGCCTGGTCTTAAATGAGTCAAAAACTCAGTTGGTATGAAAATCTCTAATTGATACTGACTTGATAATTAAATTAAATGATCAGATAGTTTCAGCTAGTGATTGTTGCGAGATCCTGGGGTTATGGATTGATGTTAATCTTAGATTTTCCAAACTGGTCAATTACATTGTTCAAAAATCCTATACTAAGTTGAAACTGTTGTATGTTCATAGAGATATTCTTAGTATTGAAGTAAAATAAAAGTTATGAAATTCGCTCATCTTATCTTCCTTAACTTATTGTGACATTGTATATTGGCCCACTTTATTTTATAAAGATAAGGTTAATTGCAAAGAATTCCGAATCCGTGTTTGAGATTTGGTTAAAATCTGCGTAAATATGACCATATGACATCCAGTTCTTTTGCATCTAATTGGCTCAAACTTGCAGAAACATTTATTTTATATATATCTTGCATGATATATAAACTAAATTGCTACTACTACTAACTATTACTACTAGTACTACTAAATTAGTGAGAAATAGTGGTTTACGCACAGGTTCCAATTTCACTCGACGTGATGGTTTTAGAAACATTAAGCATAGACAGCCGAATTTCAGCGTTTTTTAGTTAAAATGCGGTAAAAACCTTCAGTGCTTTACCCAACAATATCAGATCAGTCTCTTCTCCACATTACCACATTATCTTAAATACACGTGCAAAAGATCTAACATTTACTTTGAGGGGATAATTTATTGCACGATTTCTAAAAAAAAATGATCGGCAGCTACTGATAGAAGCGGCTGGAACCTCCCCACTCGGTGGATCTTTGAAGCCGAAAAAAGCATTAAATTGTGTAACAAAACGGCACTAAACGTAATGCGATCTCATCCAAAACCTTTTCAGATCTTCTGGGGCACTAAAAAAAACCCTAAACTTAATGAATTTACAATCATCTATGCGAGTTATTACCTACATTATCGCTCGTTGAATAATATACTATTAGGATATTAACAACTTTAACATCACTTGAACGACTAAGAAAGTCTAGTTATCCTAAATACTACAGATTTGTAAAGCAACAAACTGAAAATTGGTAAAGTGATAATCTATAATAAATTCACCAACGAAGGTACAGAAAGCATATGATATTGATATTGTTACATCTACCTTTAAATTTTGTGACAACACTAAAAGTTACAAATGTGCCGAAATCTTATTAACATGACATGACACCAACGTTATCGGATGACAAACGATGACAATGACAATCATCAAAATTTGCTCATTGCAATCCGATCGCTCGCGGCTGTCTGTTAAATCAAACATTAGTATTTCAGTAATTTTACTAGATTTTAGAGGAATATTTGTAGTTTAATTCTTCGATTTGTCTGTATATATATTTAAAAACGGCACTAAACGTAATCCGCTCTACTTCTAGAGCAGTGAAGAAACCCTCACAAGTGAATTGACACGTGATGTGACGAGTTTCACGATGTAATGGCTACGCATCATGTCATGCGAAATGCGGTCTATGCCATATTTGCTTGGTTTTTAATTTTTTTCACGGAAACCAAATCGAAAGGGTGGAAGTGTGATATATCGTTGAAATCAGAATTTTAACTGCTTTTCAATGGTTCCATTGCAAATTGAAAGTAATTATAAAATAAACAACTTGTTGCGTCAAAATGGCACTAAACGTAATCCGATCTCAACCAAAACCTTTTCAGATCTTCTGGGACACTAAAGAAACGCACACGCAAAGTTTCATTCAAATCCGTTTAGTCGTTTCTTCGCTATCGTGCTAACACACATACACACATACATACACACATACACACACAGACATTTTTCAAAAACCACTTTTTTGGATTCCTAGGACCTCAAAACGTAAAGATTTGATGTTATCTCAATTTTCGTTTTTGAACCAATTTTAGTAACCTCACAATTTTATTGTGGAGAGGTTAAAGAAAAAATACTCCAGCTTATTTATAATATCTTTTCCTTATTTACTATCATTACAGATTTTCAGTCACGGCCATGAAGTAACATAATTAGAATGGAGACTTCAACTACAACTCGAATAATACTAACCGTCAAAGTGACATTCACAAAAAGTTGATGCAGTTTTACAAATATTCATGAAAAATTGCCCATTTCTCGCAATAATTGGAACGATCGAAGGTAAAATATTGTATGACACACTTGTAAAAAGTCTCTTTATTACACTTATGGCTTCTAGAAACACTCACTTTGCTCGTATTTTTAATCTAGCCATTCGTGCAATAAAGAATGGATTTTTCACTTGTATCTTAAATAACTATTAAAGCCAAATTTCCCCCAAGTTTCGTTGGATTCTTTCCATATTTTAAAAAAAAATAATTTCTTTAAACATACCTAATTTTAAAATACTTATTTTTTTTAAATACTATGGCAACTTAGACTCTGAAATGCAGGATGCCTTAAAATACTTGGAACCGTGTAAAACAAATTTATTGATTTATCCTTGAAGTTGAAATGGAAGCTTTCAATTCAGTGAAATGATGATAACCCTTTTGTATTCAAGACAGCTGTGTTAATGTTATTCTATTTCCTCGGTAACTTCTATAACCAAGTTACGAAATTATAAATGGCTCAAGGAGTGTATTAAAAAATTGCGGAAAAGGAAAATGAAATATTTACATTATTTTCCAGTTCCAGTTTCCGTATATTTACAGTATTCAGTATAAATTAGGTACCTATTATTATATTCACATTTATATAAAATTTCTTTTCAATACGCGCAGCCAAAATTAATCTACAATTATTAATTTCGCCTCTGTTTTTGCCTGGTAGTTAGTAAAATCATCGGAATTGTTTTATGATGGACAGAAACTGTGCGAGTCAGTGTTTTATTTTTAAATTCGATTTAACTTTTAATGACTTTTACTAAACAATTTTCAACATACAAATTACAAGTTATAAAAATAATTATTAATTAATTCAGTTAATTTAGGACTAAATTATATGATACCCTGACTCCTTCTTGCATCTCACTTTTTCTATTATTTGTTGGGACAGCGAAAATTGCGGCCACGTAAAAGGGACATGGGATGATGATTATATGGAAGAATAAAATTTTTATACAACAAAAATATGTGTTTATTAAATCCACTACAATAATTCATAAAATTACGACAACTCGAAAACAAATAAGGTGACACTTACCCGCATCATATACACACTGTTCGTCAAAAAGTCTGTACAATATGGGAAACTCGGTTGTTACTTTATTTTTTATAAAAATTAGTCAAATGAAGAAATGGACTGCACAAGTTTTTGTTAGTCCTGGCGCTTACATCAAAAATTTATTATATTTTAAGTTTGCTAAAGCTTCAGTTAAACAGATATTTTTATTAACTGGATTGAATCTGCGGTAGGTTCTTGATGAAACATATTCAATAGAATAATTATAAATATTCAAAAGAATGGTTACAATACGCACTTGGTTTATTGTTTCATTAGTTTTGTTCAGATTTCTCTGACATATGTTTCGGCCTTGCGGCCATTATCAGTTTTTGAGACTCTTTGATAATGGTCGCAAGGCCGAAACATATGTCAGAGAAATCTGAATGAAACTAATGAAACAATAAAATAAGTGCGTATTGTAACTAGATACTTTTAGTTACTTCATGCTATAAATAAATAATTTTTATTCTCTAATTCTTGAGGGACTAAATCACAAATCTTGCATATCTGATGCCGAAATAAGCTTTTAACTAGTGCAATGAGGTTGAGGAGAACAAATATTTGAATCGAACATTTCGATTACTTACATCAGTTCTCCCCCTCTCTGGATCTTCACCTTGTCGTGGTGAGGAGGTTTGAGTGCTTCGATGAACCGAGAGCTATGCCGGCGGTAGCTCAGCTATCAGTAGGGTACCCTTGCCGAACAGATCGAGGAGAGAAGTAAGACTAAGAAAGATCCAAGCACATACTCTCACACATATATACACCCATCAACATAAAATACAACACATGTGCCTGGGCGGGAGTCCGATACCCTCTGCACTTCTCTAGGCAGAGCTTCGAGGCAGGACCCTGGACTGGGATCGTGTTTGGAGAGGTGGCAGTGAAAATCTCGGGTCATACAGTAGTGCCAGGTGGCAGTGGATAGGGCCCTGTTGTCTGACTCGGAGGGCTTCACTAGCGGCTGTCAACCTTTTCTGCCGGGAAAAGTCAAGCCACGGAGCGGTGCTGGGAGGAGAAGGAGGATTGAGGGCTTCGACAGTTCAGGCACATACCTAGTTACACATCCACACACACACAATTATACACACTACACACACATAGCCTATGACAGAACAAAATAAGGTCGAGTAGGAATAAACGGTTGAGTGGACGACAGGGGATAGGTAAAAAGGGCCCATTTGTGGCCTACTTGCCAGGCACCAGGCCTCCCCAATAATTACTATTACTAACATCAGTTCTAGTTTTTTTCCTATTTAAATATTGGCGTGATTTATCTATTTATTATAAACAGGTCGCACGATATATTCGTCTATTGTTCATATTCAACCAGTCTAAATCTCATGGCTTATATGAAATTTCCCCTCCATTCAAATGCCAAATTTAAATATGAGTTTTGTACCTTTTGAATTTTACTCTTATATAGACCAGTTGAATTATAGGCCGTTGCAAATTTCGGCGAGCACAAACCAGGTTACTAAAACCTCTTGTAAATAACACATAAAGCCCCCTCCCCGATCAATTTTCTTTATTAACTTTTCTCTTCTTCCACTGTATAAAAAACCCCATTTTTGAAGCAATGAAAAAGGGTAAAACTTTATTAGGGACAGTTGAATGGGATAAACCGTGGGACCGTGGATCTATTTTTAAAGAAGCCGCATTGATCCACATTAATTTGCCCCTCTATATGAGGATAGAGCACGTTATATAGAACAATTTCAAATATTTTTGCGAAATTACAAATTACAGTAATTTACCGATGATTTCCTAAATTTTTTTTGCTCTTCTTGTAAACCGGGCAGATACAAGATTTTTTCCATATATCCGGAAATATACCAAACTTCAAAAAAATATTAAAAATTAAACGGAGGGGCTCACAAAAACATGTGCACAATCCCTAACAATAAAAGCTGGTACGTCATCAGGTCCTTTCGTAAATTTAGGATATAACTTTTTCAAGTCAGATAAGACGTCATCTGTTGAAAATTTATCAAAATGTAAATTACTATTATTCGGACTGAACAATTTGTTAAACGAAGTGTTATTTGTTACTCTGGGATTGGTAAATGAGTTACTGAAAAATCCTGCAAATCCGTTCACAATTTCTTGTGTATTATTTAACTATTCATCTCTATATACTAAATTTTGGGGGGATAGTGGATACACCTTTCTTAAAGTTGATATAGTTCCAAAAGGATGTAACGTCATGTCTAATATTGTTTTGAATATTGTTTAAACATATTTTATAAGCATTATCTGTGTCTGTCTTAATTAGAGTTCTTAATGCTTTAAATTCACTATGTTCTGCACCTGTTTGCGTAAATAACTTCCAGATTCTAGTTTTTTCTTTTAAGTTCTTAATAATATTGTTATTGAACAAAGGCGGATATTTCTTGGTTATAAAACACATTTTGGCACGCAAGAATCAAGGATTTCATATAATGCTATATAAAAATGTTCGCAGGCTGAATTTATATAACTAAATGAATTTAGAATGGTCCAGTTATAATTTCTGATACTGTCGTACAGTGTGTAATAGTTTACCTTACGGAAGTTAGAAGATTCAATGTAGTTATATACATAGTTGTTGTTTCGCGATCGATGGTTTATAGAAAATGATATATTTAGAGCAGGTTGATGTAAATCTTCCTTTAACTTTAGTTTAGTATACGTCCGTTTGAATTTAGTATTGTTATATATTGCTTAAGATCAAGGAAATTGAAGAATGAGTGCAGTTCTAACATATATCCATTAAAATTATCGATTTCATAGAGAGATTCTCAGTAGAAATTTGTATAGGTTTTACCTCATTTCTGAAGATAGTTAGAGTTAGTCATGATCGATACAAACTTTCTGTTGCCTATCAGTCATATAGTTTTTAAGTAGCATAATAGCTTCTTTATATAATTCGATGTAATGTGGTCAATAATATGATAGTTAATAGCACTCAACACTTCGCCAAAATCAAATAAAATGAGCATAGTTCAGTCACCCCCAATATCATCTTTTAAAATTAGCACCACCTTGGTGCAACTATGGTCAACCCTAAAACTAGATTTTACATAGATTATATAATATTATTCGATAAGTGTGTTATTAATTGTTGTTTCATTATTTTTTCAATTAATTTAGAAAAGGTAGTTAGTATACTTATAGCGCGATGATCTTGGAAGTTTCAGGATTTACTTTTCAAGCAAGAGAGTCCTCGTAGCACCAACACTTAGAGATTCAATGATTGATTAAGATAGTATAATCAACACTATGATCTATCGCAAGTAAGTGATGTGATTAGGGGTTTCTTGCACAAGCAACTTCCTGATACGTAGTTCAGCTCACATTCAGCGACATTAAGCTTAAGTGCTATTTGTTTGTATACATGGTATGTACCTTATAGACTTAAGTACTCTTTTACGCCATAATTATTGTCAAAAAAATATCACTAAGCAAAATATATTTCAATTGAGGAAGAAACCAGCTTAAGTAAATTGAAATTTATTATAAAAACTTAAAATTAAATTGTTACAGAAGAATCCTTGTTCTAAAATACTGTATTGTCGTGAAAATAAAGCTAAAAATATAAAAACGGTCTGTTTGGAAAACATTTTTTTATTCAGTATACTTTTTCATCTGGAGACTGATCTGTACTCTTATATCTATTTGATATTTTCAAATCTGTAAATATATTTTTCTCATTTGTATAGGATCGAACGATAATATTTGTAGTAAAGATTTATTAGAAAGCAAGGATTTTATCTTTTATATTTTTCCAGTTTAAAAGCCAATACACAGACATACACAGACATCTAAAAGCTATCTATATAACTGTTTTTAAATAAATAACATTTTTATTAATGGCCAATACGTGTGCAGTCTCATGTGAAGCTTGAAATCGGAAATTCTATATTCTATTTCCCAAGGCGGTTGAAACTAATAAATTCTCATTTTCTCATTCATATAGTAGTTTAAATTCAGATTGATTAAAGTTTAACTATATTTATCATCATTTTTAGAGCGGAAATTGCGATGAGGCATCCTATTAATTGCATACAAGGCCGGGATCGCAGATATGCATAATGAAGAGAACAGTGATATTAAAAACTTATATATTTCGCCCGCATCTACACTATAACACAGTCACAAAAAATATTAAAACCCTAAAACTCCATTATGCTCTGTTGTCATAACGTAAATTTATTCATTTTTGATTTATAAAACGGTTATAAAAGGGTACAAAAAAATTCGGTATAACATAAATATTTTCAAAATTTGCGTTGTATACATTCGAGAGATATATGTGGGCATTGTAATATAGAGCCGATACAACACAACATACTCTAGTTTACTACGCATATAAGCATAATATAATGTTCTCAAAGATTTAATGTTATGAAAGTCCTTGGTGCTCCTGATTACAAAATCCAGCATCTTTATTGCTTGATTAGAAACCTGCTCTATGTGAGGAATAAAAGATAACTTTTGGTCAAATATAACAACCAAACCCTTAACTTCCGTTACTCTGGTTACGTTTTGATAATTAATTCGACAATCAAACTCAGTAAGGGAATTTGCGGGCAAAAGTCATTACTGTACATTTTCCTATATTGACTTTCAGGTTATTGTTAGCACACCACTTAGAAAGTGTCATTATTTCGTCTGCAACCACTACATATGGAAAACCTCAGTGAGTTGTTAAGTAAGTAAACTAATAATTTATCATAGTTTATGTAAGCTTGGGCTTAACGCCCTGAGATAGTCTGAGCTAGAGAAATTTTATCGTAGGCACGTACATCACTTTCTGGGTAAGTCAGTGCCTACGGTATCTGCTACGCTACAGTAGCCCAAGTGATTTCGTTACGTAATATCTGATAATCATTAAGATCCAACGTATTTGTTTGTTTATGTACGTTCAACCCGTAGCAAAAGAGCAAAAATAATAATGCGCCCAAATTACTTCCTTGGGTGACATCACTCGTTACTGCATATTGTAATGACCCTTGTCCCATGCAGTCGATATATTGCATCTTATCAATTAAATAAGAGTTGGAAAACGTTGCTAGATTATCCGAGACACTGTAACCATGCAACTTACGAAGTAAGGTAGGGTGATACACTTAATCAAAAACTTTTGATATGTCCGTATATATAACATCAACTTGCCTTTTGTCTTCTCGAGCGTCAGAAATATATTGTGTAAAATTGCATACTAACAGAACGCCCATTCATAAAACCATGGTGTTATACCGCAATACAATGTGATACGTGATTATAAAAATAACATGCAATAAGGAAATAAATTTTTTTTACAGATTTGCATTTTGATACGAACCCAGACCACAGTAGAGTCTAACCAAGCGAATTTGCCACACAACGCCCTCTAGCCGACTGAGCCACCTTATCGTTAAATTTAAAAAAAATATGTATTTAAGTCATTTGTACGTACTTGATTTTAGAGCTTTTATTGATAAATACGACTACGTGACCAGATGACAGATGCATATTCAAACTTGCCTCTAATAAGTGACACATTAATTTCAATATGTTGACATCTGTAAAACTGCTCCAGTTTCTGATACAATATCCAAATACTTCAGAAGCTGAAGTAACAATGGTAGTAATCATTAAAGCCCAGTCAGTCTATTTATTTTTCGATTGCAACAGACACTGGACCGCTAGATGGCGCCTGCTGGCTATTGTACACGTTGCTATCCCAAAGATACCGATACTAAATAGTCAAGTGATTCTCGTGTCGGTAGTCACATGCCTACCTTGCACTGACGAGAGCCAACAGCTCGAAACTGCAGTCTGCAAGTGGTGTGAGACGACTGGCACGAGAGCTCCTTTAAGCAGGATCAGTCTTTCGGCCGGTGTTTGTTGCAATCGAATCATTAGCGTTTTGATGGTAATATGCAATTATTACACTTAACGCGCCAGGCTTGTAACTTGTAATTCCTCGCTCGGCGGGGCACATAGCCCGGAGAGTAGCTATTGGTTGTTAGTTACGTTCTTTATAGTAAAATAAGGATTTTATAGAGGAGTTTGCGACTAAAAATATTATATTTTAATGGTACTTATGAAACTGGAAAAGTAGAGCCTGAAGTCAAATGTTACTCCCTACAATTTAAACATCTTTTCAGAATGGTATTATTAATTGTATATGCGAATAATATCAGTTTTTTGTTATTGTAAAAGGACATTACTTTACATTTAGATATATTTAGTAGTAAGTAGTTGTTTTGCATCATCCATTAACCGTTTCTAGCGAGACTTGCAACTTGCTTACTTCAGAATAGATTTTCAAAAAGTCTATAAAAAATAAATATGTGAGGCCCATACTAATAGAAAGATTATCAATAAATACCAAGAATAAAAGCGGCTCTAGGTTGGGTCCTTGAGGAACTCCAGCTATTGCGAATAGTGAGGTTACAAAAAAAATAATATCTCCCACTCCAGTGCTCTCTTGTTAGAGTAGTTAAAAAGGAAAATTTAGACATAGAGCTAATTTTTCACGCCTAATTTTAGGGGAGTTACAAAATGTGTATTGGAAATAACCAAAACTCATCCATTACTAAATAACTTAATCCATGATTCACAATGTTGCATTTTCAATGAATTTAAATTCTACTGGGAGATAATCTTAGTGAACATTTCAATGAAATTACTCAATGAAACAATGGTTTTGCTTTTTATTAAAATCGGTATATCTGATGCCTTTGACCTTTAGAAATTCACCGACGTGCGAATTAATACACTCTGCTATTACTCCTAGAACAATGGGAAGGATCGTTAATTCGTAATTTTATAGTGCGGGTGACCTATATCTCCGTGTGCCCCAATTTCAAAAGTTGTCACGGGTAGATAGTTAGACGGCTAACAAGTTGATAAATCTTTAAAGGCGGTCTAGAATACTTGCAAAGCAGCGGTTGGATCATTTTAAATATACGTTTCATGTTCAAAAGCATGTAGTAATTACTGGATAAGTGTATAATGTTCATTTTCCCATTTCCGTGCAATTTGTGTCTCTTCCTAAAATCTAAAATAAGATAAATCTGATTTATAAAAAATGTACCTCTTGTACATTTCTTTTATTCTGGTTCCTTTATAAAAGACCTAATTATTCTCTTGCCTTTAGTGGGCGTTTTAATAAAATTGTAAATATTGCTCGTAGGGGAAAAATCATATCATTGTGTTGGTCAAGAGACCCTTAATTTAATCCCCGCTAGGGCATGGATACGTGTTTCCGAGTTGATAGCAGTGCGTTAGACCGCATTTGCGCGAGAGACAACACGGCTAGTCGCTCCCCTCTCGAGAGTTCGAGTCGGAACCACTGATGTGTCCCGGTTATGTGATGGAATAGATGTTGCGAAACTTCACCAGGAGGTTAGATATTAATAAGCTAATTAATAAAATATTATTTAGGTATTACCTAAATACAAATCGTTCACACTATCCATGTTTAATATAAGAATTACCTAATTATTTGTATATTTTTTACTCAGGATATGCTAACATACAGTATATGCAAAAATAATCAAGACAATGTTGTAAATTTGAAAGTAGGAGTTAGTTCCCAATGATCAGCAATGTCTAAAATCGTATAGAGCTTATTTTAATCCTGATTTATTGTCAAATACATTTTTAAATACACAATGATAGCCAAGAGCAAAATATTGCTGGTTATAAATTGTTGAAATCATGTGCAGTTAATGTTTCAACATTGTTTTCAAACAACACAACCAAAAATCTGAAGCTCAATTCCACAGTTGGAATCTAACATGGCACTTGGAGGAGAATTATATTTTTGAAACATAGGTACTTAATTAATTGATTATAAATGTCTAATCTGTATTTTGTTATTGCAACAGTAAAGCTATTTTTGTTAAATTTTATTTTCTACCATCAATGCACATTAATAGGAAGAATTTTAGTCTGTTAAAATAAATTAAATAAAAATAAAAATGAACTTTTCCCGATTTAATGAATTTTTAATCTGTACCAGAACGTAAAGGTAGTCAGAGGGTGCAGGTGACTACGATAACGGTAAAGTGCTTTTTGTTCTTGTCTTCCTGTTTGGTTTAAGCAAAGGTTATGTTGCTCGTCATGAAATATATAAAAATTAGCTTGTAGTATAATACATTAGCAGTGTTGTGGAGTAGGGGGTGATTTCACTTATTTTTTCATTATGAAAGAGTACATATTTTCATAATTAGCTATTAAGATAGGATGTAAAAGAACCGTGAAATTTCAATATAGACATACTTATAAATTTATTTCTATCGGGCGAAGAAGACAAGCACTGCAAGTAGTAGTAAAGCAAAATACCATAAGATACTTCTACCATTTGCTTCAAGCAGTACTAAACACCACAGAAAGTAAACAACCCCCAATTCCAGAAGCCAGAGGCTTGTGCTGAAGGGGTTACACATTGAAAAAACGCTGACATACAACCATTTCCTCCGATAGTTCGGGAGCCAGCCGGCTTTTTCATCTCGAATTAAAGTTGTGTATTTAATATTATGTACATATTCGCCGCTATGAAATATTGCACTCATTACTCTGTATGTCATACGATCAACTGAAATGGATTTTGGGGTTTTAGAAACTTTACAGCAGCTTTATTATTTAAGGAATCATAAATATAAACACTACGACTATCATAATAACTGTATATCCAATGATTTAGACGATGTACGAGTTGTATATGGTCTTTTCCAGGTGGAATAGGTTGAATCGCATTATAATTTTCCACAATTTATAATTCGTATTTCGTAATGAGCATATTTACGTAAAATGTACGAACAAACAGAAAGGTGAGGATCTTCATTCTCTGCGCACAAATTCTTATCCATATTGACAATGAAAAAGAAATCCGAATGTAAAAAGAACTGAATCTTTATACTCACGCACTTACTTAAATGTCCGGTGCAAACGTAAACTCTACGAACGGTCTCCTAAAAATCTGTAAAACAACGTGTGTAATACTAAAAACTATCTATTTCACAACCTATCCGGCACGTAAACCGACACGGCACTCAGTGTTTTTTTGCGATTAAACATTTCCATTTTTACATCAGATAATTATAAATTTGTTATTTTGGATATTTTTAAAGTTAACACAATTCGTATTTTGGTGTTTGATTGTGCCAAAAATCCGAAATCAAAACTGTAAAAACGTGATTAATACTTCGTTTTATTTTGACAGATCTTGAATTTCAAACATTAATAGCAATGCCATAATAAGATGTCAAGTTATAGACAGGTATTTATTTGAAAGAAGAAACGATAAGCAACTCATTTCTCATGTAATTATCAATGTTAAATGATTATGTTTTTTTCATAAAAGGAAAAAACGTCCACTTGTGTTTATTTATTCACAAACTTATCCATTGTTTGAATTAAGGGACTTAACTTCCGCGTCCGTCTAGTTCACTTTTATAACCGGAATGACATCTCAAAATTAAAATTCAATAGCAATGCCGTAATAAGATGGCAAGTTGATTAAGTGAAACGTTAAACAACTCATTTCGCATGTAATTACTAATGTTAAATGATTATGTTTTTTGTGTCTGTCTGTTAATTTTATAGTATATATAGTAGAATCTGGAATTTTTCCTAGTATATATAAAACAGCAAAGGTCATACCTTTATATAAAAAAGAATACAAATTATCGTCCAATATCTTTGCTATATACTGTATCCAAAATATTTGAAAACATTGTATACAACCAACTAAGCATCTAAGCATAACATATTAAATCCAGCTTAACACGGTTTTATAAAAGGGAAAAGTACTCAGTCAGCTATTTTAGCTTTCCTCACCAAATTATATAAAAGCCTCGATACAAACAATAATGGGCTTATTTATTGACCTGAGCAAGGCATTTGGCTTGGTGAGTCATGACTTGCTCAAGGAGAAGCTTATAATAAATATAATAAATAACACCACAGGTAATTACGACCCCCTTTATCCCGGAAGGCTCTAGAAGAGCCTTGTGTGGGAGGGGCTACACATTTAGAGACAAGGGACACACACCCAATATCCGTGTTTAGTGGAAAAATCCCTCTAACAGTATTTTCCACTGCCACGACCGGGGATCGAACCCGGAACTTTTGGGTGAGAGGCAAGTGCGCTCAGCTCTCGACCACCAGTCATGGTGTAAGGTTTTAGAGGAAAAATTGGTGATTGGTTGTCTTCCTACGTTTCGAATGGAAATCAAGTAGTCGAAGTAAATGGGGCTAGATCTGATAAACTGAATAATAAAATTGGTGTACCATAGGGGTCCATCTTGGATTCTTTATTATTTCTAATTTCTGTAAGCGATTTACCAGAGCTGGATCCTCAGTACAACCTAACAATGTTTGCTGATGATAACACGCTTATATGTACTAGACTGTCCAATATTGAAGTGATACAAAAAATACAAGATATAATCAATAAAGTCATGTCCTGGTTTTAAGCAAACAAGTCACATTTGAATGCGTCGAAAACTGTGTATATGAACTTCACTCTTTTTATCTTTTAAAAATAGAGCATAAATCGATAGAATAAGTAAATATAACACGATTATTAGGTGTGAATATTGACAATAAACTTAACTGGGACATTTGTCTAAAAAATTATGTTCTATTTGTTTCGCCTTTTATAGATTGAGAACTATTGTAAACATGGAGGTGATGCTGTCTTTTTATCGTGTGAAATTTTTATCAAGATTAAGATATGGATTAATTTTAGGGGGTTCTTCCAGGCATTTTGATAGAATTTTTGTTTTAAGAAACATAACAGGCACATCAAATCGTCAATCTTGTCGTCCCATTTTCAAAAAATTGTAGCTTTGACTACTTGTCTGTATTTAACGTAGACACATTTACTGAAAATAGTGATTTTCATAATTATGACACTAGAAACAATACAGAATTAGTAGTACCCTTACACAATAGCACTCTATACGAAAAAAGTCCTAATTATATAAATAGGTATTAAATGCTACAACTATTTACCATCGATTATTAAAGATATACAAAATATAAGACAATCTAAACAGGAAGTAAAAACAAATTATTAGAGAAAAGCTTTTATAACTTATCTGAGTATTTTAATCATTTATTTTTAATCTGTTATTTATATTTTACACATGTTTTATACGTCTGTGTTTCTCCTATTGTTTGTGATCAACAGCATAACATTATGTTAGGAATTTACTACCATGTTTTTGTTTTGTTTGTTTGTAATCTGAACTATTTTGACTTATCCTATATCATTTCATTGTAAAAAAAATATTTCTTTGTTCTATAGTCTATTGGAAAATAAATGTTATTATTATTATAAATGAAAAGAAATATCCATATGGCGCAGAACGCAACATCTTGCTTTATATGAAGCCCGATTTTGTTTCGCTTTCTCATGGGAAAGAAGAAAATTAGCTGCGAAACCCGACCGGGTTTTTTATTTAATAAATGTTGTACATTAAACACAAAGTATAATAAAGAGAAATACGTGCCAGTTACGTTCAGATAGAACTTTAATATGTTCACTTGCCCATTTACAGATTGAACATACATGATTTTAAATTTACAAATAATTTGTGTAACGAGCCCCAATGTAATATTTTTTCCACAGACGAAACGTGATTTCATTTGCACATTTGATGCCCTAATTTACATAGCTCCGATATATATAGCATTCGGATATTTGCATAATTGTACCAAAGGATTCTCTCACGCAAAAAATGGTATTGCCTGCAGAAATTCGTCAAAATCGAGTTATAAATCCCATATTCTTAAATAGCCGTCACTGCTGAATGTAAAGCATTCATATTTTAGATTTATCGCTACTTAAAATATTATTTTGATATATCTGTAACTAATTACAATATTGTGAAGTTACAACCACATTAGTTGGACTTGATTATAAATCGTTTCACTTTTTCAGCATATTCTTAATTTAATTCCTTTGTTTTTTCATATAAAGCAAAGCAGTTTGAAAATTCCATGACTTAAAATACCTGTGCAAATATATAATGACTTCATTTCCATATTCCAAAAGATACGTATACATAATTCAATTGTATTTGAGAAATTTATTAAAATTTCAAGACATGTTGAAATTTTATTTAATTATTCTGCGATTCTATTACTCTTTCACTGAAGTGGTGAAAGCAGAAATGGGTTGAAAGAATTACTGCAGAAAGTCGAAGAAGCAATATAACAATAAGAGATATAACCTTTTCATTTAATAAATTGCTAAAACTTTGGCACAATCTACCAAAGAAATGCGAAAAGAAATTGTACTGTCAAAATTAATTAGGGCTTTACACTTTCAGTCTGTTTCGCCCATAAAATATAGTATCCATTTATTTTCAATATTAGATATATAAAGACGCAATAAACGTGTATCTGTGGAATTACTGTTCTGAGTAAGTTTCTATTACAATTAGCAGCAAATGGCATTTTCAGGTCTCAGAAATCTTACTATTATTAGTACCCTAAAGAATAGAAACTACCAAGGCAAGACAGGCAAGGACCAGTCGGAACATTTAGTTAAGGTTATAATTAATAACCCGATTGATATAACCGATTTTTCGGTTTTTTATTTTTCTCTCGTAAAAATAATTCAATTTACATGAAGTTATGTGAAAATATACCTTTTTTGCATTGAATAAGCATGATTTTTTTGGAACCTGGGAAACAAGTTCTTACGATCTAAAGTCAGGACAAGCAAACGAGGTCCCAGATCTTCCAAATTCTTTACCAAAATCATCTAGAATATTATTTATAGACGATAACCTGCTTATTAATCCGAATATATCGAAATTTCAATTAAACAAACCAAAATATTAATTGAAAATTAGGTAAAATTTACTTTTTGATATGGTATCAAACCGATTAGCAACGACGTACCTTTTAACTAAATCAATCCTTAGTAAAGTTTTCGGTTCAATTTCTTCATCCAAAAAGCAAGTATGAAGTAGTTTGAGTGATACTTATAACCATTTTTACTCACTTTGGCGAAAAAATAGTAAAATATACATTAATAAAAATACACACTCAGTGAGTGTTAACTCTAGTTTACGTCTTTCAGTACACGGTGCATTGCCATGAAAAACTTAAGTTTCAGAATGATTTCCCCCACTTTCTTCATTTTTAAATTCTTTCAACTTTAGTAATATTACATTGAAGTAAATTCTGTCATTGAAATTTAATTCATTATTTACATAGATAATTAAAAAAATTGAAAATAATAAAATATAGACCATTTTAAAGTAGACGTTTCAACGGCTAAATTGAGCCCGGGTAGAATATTTAAATAAAAAAAAACAGCAATAAAGTTTTCCGTGGAAGATTTCGGTTTATTTTTCAAAAAATGTATCTCGTAAATATCTCGGAAACTACTTGTTTCCCAGATTCCAAAAAAAACATGCTTATTCGATGCAAAAAAGGTCAACTTTCACATAATTTCATGTAAGTTAATTTATTTTTAAGAGAGAAAAAAATTAAAAATCGAAAAATCCTTTTTCTGCTGTTTTCTTAGGAAATTTGAGGTTATGTTGAAAAATACCTGATTTGAAAGATTTAGATTATTTTATATATTTTGTAAAGGACATTTTCCGCTAGGATGCTATGTTGCGCCGAAAATCGCAAAAAAATATTTTCAACCCCTAAACATCACCCCCGTTTCACAATTTTGCATTATCTCGTGTTTAATTTTTGTTTCATCTCTTAGTTACAACCTTAACTAAACTGTCCGGCTGGTCCTTGCTTGTTAATAATTTTTTTTCAAGCTATTGGCATCATAGTATATTATTTATTCAATTGGTAATATGTCAGTTTATCGTAAAATAATATAAAATATCCTAAGCGTTTAATGACAAGCTTTAGTAAACTATTGAATAACCACCTCGGTCTCCCGAATTGAGCCCCTATGATTACTTTTTACGGGACTATTTAAACTAGAAAATTTATGTTAATCGACCAGGAAATATTGCAGATTTAAAAAATAATATCACCAATGAAATTCACAAAATAAGCCCTGAAGACATACCAAGTGTCAAATGTGCGAGAGCTCCTTTAAGTAGGATCAGTCTTTCGGCTGGTGTTTGTTGCAATCGAAAGCATTAGCGTTTTGATGGTAATATGCAATTATTACACTTAACGCGCCAGACTTGTAACTTTGGTTGCAGTCTGGTTATTTTCCTTATAGTAAAAATAAGGATTTATAGAGGAGTTTGCGACTAAAATATTATGTTTAATATTCCGCCCGCTAAAAGCACATTTAAACTATGCTAAGCCAAGTCAGGCTATTTATTTTTCGATTGCAACGGACACTGGACCGCTAGATGGCGCCTGCTGGCTCTTTTACATGTCGCTATTGTAGAAATAGCGGGATGTACTAAGTAGTCAAAGGATTCTCGTGCCGGTCGTCGCATGCCTACCTTGCACTGACGAGAGCCAACAGCTCGAAACTGCAGTCTGCAAGTGGTGTGTGACGACTGGCAAGAGAGCTCCTTTAAGTAGGATCAGTCTTTCGGCTGGTGTTTGTTGCAATCGAAAGCATTAGCGTTTTGGTGGTAATATGCAATTATTACACTTAACGCGCCAGACTTGTAACTTTGGTTGCAGTCTGGTTATTTTCCATATAGTAAAAATAAGGATTTATAGAGGAGTTTGCGACTAAAAATATTATGTTTAATATTCCGCCCTCTAAAAGCACATTTAAACAACATATTGAAATGTTTAAGACTTGGGTGTTGTAGCAATTTTGTAAATAAATAAAAACTATGAACAAATTGGCCTTGCTCGACTTTAACGAGGTACGACGACCATGAAACTTCCATAATTAAATAAATATATGTCACGTTGTAGATAAAGAAATTCTTTACAATTTTGATACTGGAAATACCTCTCTACGATGAATTTTTTTAAAATCAATTTCTTTAGATTTTTTTGCCGAGTTTTTTTGTTTGGTCAGCTGACCATTGTCGCTATGCCCCTTTTTTTAACGTCGGCCTATTTCCATTACTGAGGCCTAACACCGACGCCTATAAACGAGATACCCCCAACCAGGAATTTTGCCGAACCTCTTCCCTTAAGAAGAGTAAGGATTTTTTACATGCCTATCATTTAATAGACAAGTGACCGACGGCTTTACATCCCCTCCGAAGGATGGTATATCCCCTATACAACTCTCGCCTAAGATTGTATAGCTTCCGCGCATACACTGATATAGAAGCCGCTGGAGGATGTGTGAGGCGAAGACGCGTTCATCGTTGCAACGGTCACCCATCCAACTACTAACCGCGCCTTACGTTGCTTTACATCGCATATCGAAGTATGTACATAGTAAAGACGTACCCACGCTCGCCCCGCCATGCCCCTTTGCGATATGGCGGAATGGAAGCACGCGTCGTTCCACCATGTCACAAAGGGGCGTCGCCGTGACAATGGTCAGCTGACGAAACGAAAACAACTTGACAAACCAATCTTAAAAAATTGATAAAAAAAATTAAGCATCGTAGAGGGGTATTTCCCGTATCAAAATTGTGATAATTTGTTTCTCTACAACGTGATATATACCTTTAATTATTAGAAGTATTTTATGGCCTCCGTACCGTGTTAAAGTCGAGTGAGGGCAATTTGTTGATAGTTTTTATTTATTTTTAAAAAATGCTACAACACCCGAGCCTTAAACATTTTAATGTGTTATTCCTGATATTTTTCCCCATCGATTGATCATAAAATTATCCCCTGAGAGGTAAAATCCAAAAGATGTGAAAAATTGGTATAGATTCATTGTACTAAAAATAAAAGACGCATATTGTTTTTGAACATAACTTTTATCTTAATATTGGGAATAAATTATAAATCTGCTCATGTAGAACTACAAGTGTAATATTACAAATTTCCAAGGAATAATTTCAATCAGTTGCAAAATTAGTTAATTTAAGTTTCATAATTTTTCCAATTATCGTATTTAATAGACTTTAATCTACTAATTTTGTATGCCAATGAAATTATTGAGTGAAACTGTAATTAAAATATCATTGATTTTAAATGATAACTTATTGAACACAATTAAGAAAAGTAAACATTTGGTTTCTTCTTTCACAAGATTTATTCAGAGTTATTTGATATGCTTCACTATCTCAACCATTATCAACGAGTCTTTAAAAAGTTTTAGGACTCCGAAAATTGTGGAGAGGCTAAAATGTGTCGGATAAATCTAAATAAATTTTATGAAACAAAAGCAAGTGTTTATCTTTCTTAATTATGTTTATTAAGTATGTTTGACCAAGAGCCAACTCCTGAATTTAATAAATTATTTCTTTAAACGAACTTAGTAATTTTCCAATTATAGGTTTAAAGGATCCCAAGGAACTTACGAAACATTCCGAGAGCTAAGTATAATGTAAATTTTGTAACACTTTGGAGATTTCTCATTTGCATGGCCTTCATCTTATTCAAGAGACCCCCTTCTGAACAGGAGTTTGTCGCGACGCCAGCCAAGCGATAAAATATTGAAATATTTTCAGTGACTTTCCGTCTGTAAGGTCTTCCTCACTTGTAGTCCGGGATCCTGCTGTGTTTTCCGTAAATAAAAGGATTCTATGTGACATCAACATCTGAATAACATGATAACATAACATTTAAATAATCTTACAAGAATTCTAAGTTCTAACGTGAATCATTTCATTAGGGAGCCTTTATCTTTGACAATTCTAATTTTTTAACATCGTTGAAGTATTAGAATTAAGATTAGATTAGTTTTTAAGGCAGTCCTTCTTTGAAAGTTAGTAAGTATTCTAGTTTTTTTATCGTGTTTGAGGTGTACTTATTATGATGAAATTTGTTTCTATATCCTATTGCGTTAATTTCTGTTAAGCCGAGAATATCCTGCGTAAGCTTGGACTAATCTAAACTCTATCAATGCATCTGCCTGTAACTATGTTCGCATTTAAAAAGTATTAAAGTCAGTAGTTCCTAATTTTCCAAAATCTGTTTGGGTTGAGCTAAAATTTCGCAGTTTGAGTTTGTTTTGTATGACATGCCATGCCATTGCCATTGCCATTGACGATTTACCAATTAATTCACCGCTATTTGGTACTTCGAGAGAAGAGAAAATCTTGCATTTTGTAATTTTCTTGGGTGGGGTCTTTTTATGTAATAGGACGAACAACATATCCTAAACTCCAGTTAGCGATCGAGTGTCCGAACAATTTGAACTCTCATTGCTGAAAGCGAAAAATTTACCAAATTTTTTTATTTTCTTTTTGGCATTATCTAGTTTTAAGTTATTCTTTGTGATATATGTAGTAGGTGAATAGAAGTGTGAAGAGAGGAGAGCAAGTGGCTACTACACACAAGAAACTACGTTCGGTGTGAGTTGGTACACAGTCTATCCTAAGAATGTTTTGAACCTTGTCCGTTGTCTAAAATTTTGCTTTCCACCCTTCTAATGTTTGAAATTTTTTTTATTTGTCGCATCACGACAATTTTGATTTTGCAATTACCATGACTTGGTCCCCCTAAGAATCTTCAATTCTTAGTTTTAGTTAGTATATGCTATAATATACTGTAGTTTTTAAGTTGTCTTTTGTTTTAAATGTTTAGTAAGTGTCTTCATGCATAGTATATCCTAAAATGTTTGTATCTTGGCTGTTATGTGTTTTGCTACCATCCTTCTGGTGTTTTATTTTTTTTTCCTTGTCGCTTCACGACAAGTTTAACATTTTAGAGTTAGTAAGTTTTAGTTTGGTACATACTACAAAGATATTTTATTGTGTATTTCTCAGCTTCAATGTAAAGTTTGTAAAACATTTTACTTGCATTTACCTTACAGTTTAATCAGGCATTTTTCAAAATTTTTCTTTTCTTCTTAAACATGAATTTCTTGAAACTTTACTCATTTTGGGGCTGTTATACTAGATTATAGATCTGCTTTACTTGTCACCAACTAATACCAGAAAAACTATGTATTTTTGACTCAACTTTGAACATTAATTATTCTTATTTCTCACTCACTCTCACTCAAGATGGTACTATGACTGTCAATTGTCGAACTGTCAGTTGAAGTCGTATCTTCTTGTTTTTGTGAATTTAAATCATTATAAATATTACCCAAGTACCGTCAAGTTCTTGACTTTAACTCAAAAAGGAAAATATTTAGTGATCCAAATTTGTAAGTCCGTAAAATGAGAATTATGGATCGCACATCAATACGCATTATTTGTCAATTTCCTCAAATTTGTCAATTTCTCATCCATTGGCAGTTTTTGAATTTAATTTAATTTTTTTTTTAAATAATCGATTGTTCTGATTGTTAGCAGGAAATGTAAACAAAACTAGTATAACTTTTCTAGGTATCAGATGGTTTTTGGTAACAGAATGAGGTTAATTTATACCACTATTTAGTTGCAATTTCTTTATATGTCTGTGTATTATAACACCCCATGGGCTACCAACTTAGTGGAAATGAAAATCCAATCCAATCCAATAGCATTTATCATGAATACAACGGCTGCTACATATAAAAAATGCAAAAAAGACAAGACAAGCATGTCCTACAATCATTTATGTGCTTCAACGAAGAACAAAATGAACAACAAAGTAAATTTTCTTGTTCACAGCGTTCCATTTTGCAAAAGGAAATTATTTAAACAATAGGTCTTATAAATTTTGTAACAATTCTAGTTATCAAGATAATGCGTATTCTCTGCCGTAGTGTTAATAAATTGAAAACTGAGATTACAAAATATCCGAAATATCTCATTAATAAAATTATTAAATCACGTTTCGCTCTGCCTCAGAAATTTTCTGTCAGTGAGCTTTAGGCGTATTGAGGTTTAGTCTCTAGAGTATTAATTTATTCTGAAGGATGAACATAAACACTCTTGAATAAGATTTTAATTTATTATTTTGCTACTGACTTTCCGTTGATTCAGTGTTCAATAAAAATTGAGACGATTTTATGAAAAGACGTACATTAAGTGATATCTAATGTTACTGCATAAAGTGAACATTTTAGTTAAGCATTTTACAGTTATTTAGTTGACAATACCCTCAGTTTGTATACAAGATTAGAATTGATTGCAAATTATTACTACACCACGGTAGATTATACGTAATTGTAATAGTTTTAGTACAAAGTGACTCATCGCTATAAGCGCCGTATTAATGCGGTGAAAAATAAAACAAATGCTATTATCAGTTATTTACTTTAAAAGTGGTATTTTTACTGAACTTATATTTGCTTTTTGGAATCATCAGAGGCAAAGGATGAACAGAAAAGTCCAAAGTGAATCTTTTCGGAACTACCGCGAAGTTTCACAATTGTGATCGCGTGCAGTATACAGTAATATCCTTGGAAATCGGAAGTATAATAAAAATTGGCAATATAAAATTACGCCATGAGACGTAAAAACACCCCTCGCACGTTTTAAAGTGAAATTGTACCCACAATAACCTTGCAAATAGGAATGTTTTCAACGCTGTCAGTAAACTTCAGAAAATATATCTGCAGCGAAATCTAACTTGAACATTTCTTTTTCGGATAAAGTCTTGCGCAGAGTCGGTAAACGTAATTTGAACACAAGAAGTTCGTCGGAAATGCATTTTACGTTAAAATGCCCTATAATTAGCATCTGCAATGAAAATGACAGGCATACGAAGCCATTTTTCCCAAATAGCCTTACCACATTGCACGTCGGACCTATTCGAAAGATTCATTAAATCAAATGACGTGCTCGGTACATGAAGGGGCGGTTAATGCCAAAAAAATTTTGGAGTCCCTTGGTTCTCGTATACAAACTAAATCCCAATTTAATTTTTTATTCTCTTTAATAATAGGGTGGGGGTTGCAACGGGGGTGGTAGAGGGAGTCGCTAATGCCAAAAATTTTTTTTAAGATGTTTCGTTCTTGTATACAACATAATCACATTTTAATTTTTTTTACTCCCCTTCATAATAGTATGGGGTGGTATTGGAGTGATAGAGGGGGGGTGGCTGATGCCAAGAAAAATTTTAAGCCCTTGAGTTTTCGTACATGCCCTAAATTGCAATATTATGGACTCTTATTTGCTTGCTTTGCCTATTTGCCTGGACGTGGAAGTAATTACCCTACCAGAAATGCAGGCAAAATACATATTAAAAGTTTCAATCTTACACTTTTATACACTTTTATGTACTTTTATTGACAACGCCGATATAACAAGATTATGGTTAATAAAATTTATTATATTAGGCAAAAATATATTTATTCGAAAAGTTTTTAATGTAATATAATTTTCAAATGAATTAATAATTATGTAGAATGAAGTGTTGATGTACGTAAGTTAATTTAATGTAAATCTAATTAAGCTAAACGAAGCGGACGAAACGTAACTTTAAAGTAATTGCTGATCAAATTTATCCTTACTGCTGCCTGTAAAAGTTTGTTTCTTTTCAGTTTTAATATCATCCTAGGATAATTCAAATGTGCTTCTAGAGGGCGGAATATTAAAACATATTTCAGTCGCAAATTCCTCTATAAAATCCTTATTTTACTATAAGGAATGTAACCATACTGCAACCAACAGCTACTCTCTGGGCTATGTGCCCCGCTGAGCACTGAATTATAAGCCTGGCTCGTTAAGTGTAATAATTGCATATTATCAACAGAACGCTAATGCTTTTGATTGCAACAAACACCGCTAGATGGCGCCTGCTGACTATTTAGCATGTCGCAATCGACGGTCGGTCGGTCTTCACATGCCTACCTTGCGCTGACGAGAGCCAACGGCTCGAAACTGCAGTCTGCAAGTGGTGTGGGACGATTGGCATGAGAGCTCCTTTAAGTAGGAATTAGTCTTTGAGCTGGTGTTTGTTGCAATCGAAAGCATTAGCGTTCTGTTGGTAATATGCAATTATTACACTTAACTTGTAATTCAGCGCTTGGCGGGGCACATAACCCGGAGAGTAGCTGTTGGTTGTAATCTGGTTACATTCCTTATAGTAAAATAAGGACTTTATAGAGTTTGCGATTGAAATATGATGTTTTAATCATCCTAGGAGTTCAACATTTCAGACTACCGTTATTGAAAAGATATTACTCAAATGACCCATTTTTTCACCAATATTTTTTATTATTACTACGATTAGATTGTCGATATATTCCAAGTACCTGAAATAACATCACCTAAGGCGAACAATATTTTTAATGATGACTGCCATTTGCAAATTTGGAAGTCGTCTTTTCCAAGAAACTCAATGTTTCATTTCACTACAGATAAGTTCAATAAAATCAAATTCGCAATGGTAAGCTAATCCATCGAAAAATATAGAGAGTTGTTGTGCGACCAAAATAACGTAACGTTATCAAGTACGATAACTTTATTTCATTACGTATCTACAAATAACGTGTTACCAAAAAGATACTTGTTGAGCAGCTTAATAATCAGCAACCATTATCTTTGGCCATAGATGAGAAAATTAAGTGTCTTTAACAGCCTGGTGGTGAGTCAGATTGTCGCTAAACCTTAGGGGTTCCTGCTTTAATTCCAAAATTAGAAGTAATATAATATACTTATGCTACCTAAAATACATAAAACCCTTTAACCCCGCACTATAGAAAACGGAATCAAGTTAAAAAGTCTTTCATCAGTCTAATATTACAATTACTAGATCTGTTTGCGTAAAAATATAAAAACTTATTTTGATATAATGCAAAACCTTATTTACCTGTACCTTGAAAGCAATGTTCAATATAATAAAAACATAACCTCAAAAAGCATAAGCATAACGCTAGCGTACATATTATATAACATTAACTTTATCTGTCCGTAAATAACGTAGACTGTTAACGCATTTCCTAATTTAAACTGCGTATGCGTAGATGTCACAATGGTGTTATGCTATTTTACGTCTGGCTGCTCAAAAACTCCCTAATGATTCGACGATTAGGAACAATTTAAGGATACGTTGCCTGCTACTCAGAATAATTCAGCTTTTACCAAGCGAGTATGGAATGTAATATTTTTATTTTTAGTGGAAATAAGTTGAAAACTCCTGACATCGGCTGTAACAAAACGATTTTTAATTGGAAATATTACCAGCTTATTGACAGTTTTATATAGTTTTTGCAAATTATCAGATCGAATATTTTTGCGTCCGCTCGATACAATCTGGATCTAAGAAAATAGTTTAGGAATTGCCTCTGACGTAAATATTCATAGATTGAGAAAGCATTTAAATGAACTTTTAAATAATTACTTTAGTTTGTGCTGAGCTATAACTTCATACTGCCGCTTCAATGTGCCACATTCCTACAAACATACATTGCTAATAAATTGCTTGCATAATCATCCTCTAAGTCATTCATCATAGTTGGTAGTTCACACAATTTAATATAATTTTGACTTGTATATATCGCTGTTAACTAGCTACTGACCTGTGAAATTTCTAAGGTTAAGCTGCCAATTGTAGAAGTTAGTAGTGTTAACATTAGAAAATTGTGTTTATAAACTTATAGCCGGGGGCGAGCGTAGGTGCGTCTTTACTATGTACATACTTCGATATGCGATGTAAAGCAACGTTAGGCGTGGTTAGTAGTTGGATTGGTGACCGTTCCAACGAAGACCACGTCCTCGCCTCACCCATCTTCCAGCGGCTTGTATATCAGTGTATGCGCGGAAGCTATACAACCTTAGGCGAGGGTTGTATAGGAGATATACCATCCTTCGGAGGGGATGTAAAGCCGTCGGTCCCTTGTCTATTAAATGTTAGGCAAGTAAAAGATCCCTACTCTTCTTAAGGGAAGAGGTTCGGCAAAATTCCTGGTTGGGGGTAGCTCGTCTACAGGCGTCGGTGTTAGGCCTCAGTAGCGGAAATAGGCCGACGTTAAATAAATGTATAAAAAAAAAAAAAAAAGCTTATAGCCGCTTTCGCGGCTTCGTCTAAAATAACTTCTGGCACGTTCATAGTACAATTTAATAACGATAAGCGATATCCTGACTGGGCTTAGCATAGTTCAAATGTGCTTTTAGAGGGGCGGAATATTAAAACATAATATTTTTAGTCGCAAACTCCTCTATAAAATCCTTATATTACTATAAGCAACGTAACCAGACTGCAACCAACAGCCACTCTCCGGGCTATGTGCCCCGCCGAGCGCTGAATTACAAGTTACAAGTCTGGCGCGTTAAGTGTAATAATTGCATATTTCCATCAAAACGCTAATGCTTCGATTATAGTAAAATAGAGGTTGAATATATTTCTCAGTTTTAACAAAGTATATAAAATGTTTTCGGGAACAAAAAATAAATAATAAATAAACACCACATAAATTAGACAAACCCCAATTCCAGAAGCCAGGGCTTGTGCGGAAGGGGATTACACATTGAAAAAACGCGGACATACAACCATTTCCTCCAACAGTGCCAGTGCCGGAGCCAGGATTCGAACCCGGTGGTCCGTGTGATTAATCGCGATTGCCACCTCGCGCCTTAACCCACTCGGCTATCGACGAGACAATGAATGAACGTTATTTAATCAAAAATATGTGTTTAATAAATGAGTTACCTAATAATCGCAGAAAAGTACATATACTACACATTATCAGAAAATCAATATGCTTTGTGGTAAGATCCATTGTGAGTAAATAAATTTCATGTCTGTTCGTTAAAAAATCTTTTACGCATTCTTAAAAAAAGTTTCACATCATAGACAGTTTTATACTTACCTGATATTACATGGGATACATTTTTTGTGGTTAAAGACCTTTTACAAATTTTAATGCGAGGGAAAAATTTTTTATAAAAGTTTTTGGTAATCGTTTTTTTTTGTGTTTATAAACATGTGTTTATGTGTGTGTTATGTTTATAAACATACATTTATTTGAAGCAACTTCGAAAGTTTCTTAAGTTCAATTAAAGTGATAGTCACAGCATTTGTAAGTTTACAAACGTTTATAACGTGACATGTAGATAAAAACAGAAAACTTTAGATACTATTGATTTGGCGGAAATTTCCATTTATATAAATAATGGAAGAAAACTCTATTGTATACACTAATTTGCATTCATTAATATTGATTTGTAGAAGTTATAAATAAAATATGCAATAGTGTGGCGTTGAGGAAATGAGAAAGTCCACTTCTTTTATGTATTAGTTCTTCTCAAGTAAATTTTCATATTATACAGTGGTGCATCATTAAATGTTCTCCACTATACACAGGGTGGTTTGTGAGTGACTGGCCATGCTCTAGTGAGGGGTACAGAACCCTAAGACGAATGATCTTTTTGCAAAATAATACATTCAAGGGGATAATAATAATCAATTCTAACTTTTTATATTCACTGTGAATTAAAAATGTAAAAGTTTTCATTTTCTTAATAATAATATGTCACTAATCGTGAATAGTTTGTTATCATTTTATGTCCTATTTACCCGAATATGCATAAAATGCATCTCGACGCTCCTTACTGTAAGCTCTCGAGGATATAAAATTATGCAACAGGTCTGGCCTATTTTAAGTAGGTTGCTACGGGAAAGGAAACGATCTGGTGGTTTCAGTTTTACGTTATAGTCGTATATTAACTGAAGCAGTTTCGTAAATAATTAACAATTAACGTTTTTCATTTTAAGCTTATTTAAAATGCAGACTCGGTTACTCTTGTCGTAAATTCAATGTAACGGGTTACAAAGAATTATAATAAGAAAACGATTTAAAGATAGTTACATAGGTTTCATGACAGGTGAAGTTAAATTCAAATTTAAAAGTGTTCATTATTTTTAGTTTAAGAAGCTACTAATTTCACATGTTATAAAATAATATATTTAGAATGCTCCACAAATGTTTCGGCTTATTTGAAATTACTTAAAAATTCAGTTGATCAGGAAATTTCTAAATATTAGAAAATGACGAGACTCTTTTAGAAAAGAAATCTCACATTTCAACAAGACAGAACTCCCCCACATTATTTTGAGACTGTCCGTCAATTTTTTAATTATACATTACCTGGTCGCTAGATGATTTAGACAAAGACAAAGGATTGTTCAAGAATGTCAGCATTTAACCCCCACATTTTTAGTAATGTTAAAGAGGCGTTTAAAATGCGACAACTTCATCATGGAGGTCAATGGAAGTCAGTTTGAACACCTAATAAAGTAACTTTTGGTGTCGTATCGTTTATTAATGTAAACCTTCTTTAATTTAAAATAATGTGTAGCTCGGAAATTATTCACTTTAGACCCTACATTTCTAAACGTTTGTATAAGCCTTTCGAGGGAGAAACTAATGACTTTTAAAAAATGGGTTGTTTCATTGGCTCTGGGGGTGAGTGGGTGGAGTTATTCCTAGGTCTGGAGACGGTAACACAGTGGTTAGGTTTCTCTCTGAGTATTAGCGAGGTACGAGCCCCATCTACTGCAAATTATCTCCCAAGAAGTGGTTCTGATCCCAGTATAAACTATAAGACCCCGTCTCCCTTACTCACAGAAACTAGATTTCCTATACTCAACAAGGCCATTCAGGTGCTCTGGAAGGCGGTTAAAATATTTGGAACATTTATAAGAAAGTGTGTGTCCCTACTATTTCTATATGACATGTTTTTGCAAAAATCAATATACTTATATTCATTTATAGCCCAATAAAATGGGACGAAATTTGTCGATTGGGATGAAATAATTCAGAGCGGGCTGAAATTTTTGGAACAGGCATATTTTGCGGTACATTTTGACATATCAAAAGTCCTCATCCGTAGGCGCCGGTGGAAAAGAGGGTGGAGAGAAAAGAGGTTAAATAAATCGGCTTTTGGCAAAAAACTCGGAAAGTGCCAATTTTAATGTAAAATATGTGTTCGCATGAAAATTATAGGTAATAAAATCCGCACAATTTCGTTTTTTTTCAGTTTTGCGACTAAAATCTCAAAAATTGTCATTCGGATCGCAAAATGTTTCAAACGAAAGTTGTAGAGAATTCGATTACGAACAATTTCTTTTATTTTTCATTTCCATTCGATCAATATTGGCAGAGATATGAATTTTTAAACATCTTTATAGCGCGCTATCAGAACACTTGTTTTATGATAAAATCGATAAAAACTCGAAAATGATAGATCGTACTCCTTGTTACCTCCTTTCCCTTATTATTTATTTTTGAGAAAGAATTGTGGCAACCTATGCGGATGATTAGCTGGTTTAAGTCGAAGCAAAGAGCCGTGGATCCGGAGTATTCTTAAGAGTGGAGAAACTTACCCTTTTTGAAATGCACAGTATAAATGATACATTTCTGTTTATTTCTAGAAAAGGAGACAAAGAAAAATAGATGTTAAATTGGGCACCATCTATAGTAAAAATAAGTAGAATTGTCTCTTTTTCTCCAATAACCAGTCTACTATAGATCAGGCTGAAATTGTTGATAAGAGAAATAAAAAGATAGTTTAAAATGAATGATAAAATATATTACATGAATAGATAAATCGGTTAACAAAGACTAATTGAAATTTAAAAAATATATATCAAATTTATACCAGGATCCTAGATTCCGTGATTGAGTATTGTTGAGGTAACTGGTGCAGGAACAGCAATCCAGGCCCACAATTTTCTCTTGCAAAAATGGAGTCTAAAGGTTTCCTTGGCAATTTAGTTTACGTCTCTTAATAAAATGGAGTTTGAAAATGGTGGGAAAATTGTCCAACTATGCGGTTTTTGAAAAGTTAATGAATGCAAATGTGGATGCTCAAGTTTTCAATAAAAAAATATAAAGCTTAACTATAAAGCATAAGCATAAAATAAGAAGAAAGTCAAATTTTCAAAGTGAAGAATTTTTTTAAAGTATCTATATGCAGGAAGATATGCATAAGCTGTGCAAAAGCTATGCAGAAATGTAGAAATGTATGAGTATATATATATATATATATATATATATATGGTGAACTGTAAATTGCCAAAAAAATTAAAAAGAAAGAAAGAAATATTTTAAAACCATGTGGTACATATAGTATTTTATCTACTTATTAAATTAAAGACAATTGAATTTGAATTTAAATTTATTTTAAAAATAATTGAGATTACATCAGACAAAAATTGAATATTACTGAAATTATAAATTACTAGTAAATGAAATTCACCTGGATGTTAAACACTTGTTAACGCGAATATAAAAATGTAATATTAGTTACTGAATCCCACAGTAAAAATTTATAAAAGTTCGAATCAGTACAAAAGCTGCAAGCAAATATTCCTTGTTGAATTTTACTAATAAAGTAAGCTTTATTTGTCCCACTTATTGCAAAATAATGCCACCACACAAACTTGAAAAATCTATTTCCACTAATTAAATTGAAAGCTGTAAAACGTAGAAACGGTACAGGTATGGCCATCTGTCAATTGTAGAGTTAAGCGCAACTACCTTGCCTTATGTAGATTGCCGTACTGAAACAAATTACAGAATCGTTAAAACTAATCTATAACACCACATACCACAGCTGACTTAGATTGCAACAATTTGTAATTTCTATTCTATACATAACCAGAAATATGAACTGCCGTAATAAATAGTAAAACGTATTGTGAGAACTCAGTAAATATATTACATCTTATAGGATATACTATATATAGTAATGAGAAAGGTAAGGAAAATAAGTAGTTTACATAGTAAACGATAATATAGAAATTGAAATATAGGTATATGAGTGTAAATAAATGTTTTCTAGACAATCGACAATCGTTTCCTGAGGTGGTTGTAATAGAACGGAAATACATGATAGTGTAAAAAAACATGACTGAGTTCCTAAGATATAAAAATATGTACTTAAAACAATGTGAAACGATTAGCAATTATACAAGTAAAATTCTGCTAGTTGAAAACAGTTTCACTTACAAAAACTGAATCAAAATGCTCGTGCTAAATATAAACAAAATACTAGTTTTTATATAAAACTGTTAAATGGACATGGGCCATATAACATCATATAGTGTATCTAATGAAAGTTAAAGAAAATCAAATTTTGAATATGTTGGTATATGTTCAAAATCGTTTTGATAACGAGTGAATGAAGATACAAGAGAAAAACATGAAAAATTGTAATTTTCAAGTGCATTTTGAGAAATAGTTATTTTTTGATTGGCTTTGGGCAATAATGACACTAAAGGTTTTTTGAAGAGAATTAAATTATCTGTAAGACAAGCTCCAAGTGACCTTCATAAGATGGGTGGTTCACGAGTTACCGCTGTTTAAAGCTGTGAAAAAATTTAATTTTTTAAATTAAGATTTTCCTGCAAGAATGTACTATTTTGTACTCCAAACGTGACGAAAATTGCCTGTTTGCTAAAAATTAAAAATCAACCGCATTATCCTTGTCGCCACTTATTGAAAATCATAAACGAAAAAGTGCAGGAAATTTTGTAAGCTTTAGGACTTATGAAATCTTGTCGTAAAGTTAAAATAAACGATAATATATACAAAAAAGGAATTAAAGAAAAATATTGGTTCAATTTTTCTGAACAAAAACAGTTTTCAGGAGCTTTTTTAAGAAAATTCTTACGACTTCTATTGCTATTGCATTACTTTTATATGTATATAAATAAAAATGGAAAGTGACTATAACGATGATGAAGCTTCAGACGACAATGCACCAGTCCTTCCACAACCAAAACATCCAAAACGTACTTAAAAGTAATGATTTTGTAGATTAAACCTACGGGTGATACCACGAAAGAAAAGCACCGTGTGCTCCACCTCCTGGAAGGTGTGGAAACGAATTACAAAAATACGTACCCATTAAGAAAGTAGGCGCGTCCCCACGAAATATAATGCAGAAAACTGTGTCAATGCGTTTGATAATAATAGATATTTATGATGAAATTTCTTTGCACATATCACTTAGCCCACATAAGGATCCAGGTGCAAAAACGATCCATCGCTACATTACCATTATTTGCTTGCTTTTGTTGCACTGTATCTTAAAAGCTGTTAGTCTGACGGAAAAAACATATAGAACAAATTTTATGTATAATTTTGCTCTAGAATGCTCTACAATTAGTTTACCTTTTTTCATAGGATCAATAGGAACGAAGATATTTCCAAAAAACTTATTTTGAACGCCATTTTTCCAATATGGCGGCTCGAGTGGTCTTCCCCAATATCGGAAACTCAGGGTTATGATCAGGACGGTACATTTTACGTTACCACCAAATTTCATCTTCTTACGACCTTATGTGTGGTAGACACCTTTTTCTCTCCATTATTGCTTGGATTATTATTGCAATGCACCGATTTAAGATATGTTTCATTTGAATTAAGAGTTGTTCGGAGTGTATTAGTCATCCAAGCTTCAAATTTTAATTGTAAATGACTTCCCGTCAATAAAATGACGCAGCCTAATGTACGGTGTGCTTGGAAAGAGAGTGATAGAGATGTAATAGAATATATGGACAAATTTATTATACCTAATCTTTAGATTTCTCGGTGCACTTGAGGACATTAGGGCTAATTTTATTTTAGTTCTACAAAGGGGAAAATGTTTATTTTAATAATACCTATGTGGGATGATAAGAATTATTTTTACAAATCGAAAATAGAAGAGAATAAAATTATTTTTTTATATATACTTTTTTCTCTCATTGTCCCACATTGTAACATGTTTTTAATGTCTTTCAGTGAAAGCCGTTTTTTAAAATAATGATTTATATGAGAGTAAATTGAACCGGCTTTCCGGCTTATATCCGGAGCGCTCTTAAGTAATATTGCAAAAAATAAAATTATTATTTTTTAAGCTGTCACTAATTTAGCATTCATTGCTCTATTCGTGATTTTTCAGAATGTTAAATATCCATTACCGTACGCTGTAAATTGCTCTTCTAGATAAGGACAAAACTTATAATTTAGAGTCATTACATTACATCAAAATGAATGAAAGAAATAGAAAATATAATGTTCTTTTCTAGCTTACGGTAATAAAGTTATGCTGCTAGAAATCCGACATATCGATAAGTGGAACAAATTATTCACATAACTCTACTTGTTAAGTCAATTAGGGGATATACGGTGTCTTATATCCCTTTAAAAGCCTATCAGTCTCTTTTTATTCTCATCGTTCTTATAGTTTGCTCCTGTGGGAAAATTCCAGCCGGCACATTAAGGTTTTCTATCTAAAAAAGCCGACCTAAAACCTAACAAATAATACAGACTTTAACGACCCATGTCGAAATCTTTTTATCAGGAATACTCAATTTCATTATTATATCTGCGATAATAGAGATCCTTAAAAAACAAAAATGTATACTCTCATCAGTCAGTTTTTGTTAAGTGTTTTTAACAACTGTTAAAAATGTTATACTATCGATTAGCTTTTATTTTTCAACAAATTACTCTTATTATGAAAATCCAAATTCGATAATATAAGAAATTTATTAATTATCCTTATTTTGTTGTTACCCGACTGTTAGGTTCTGTCTATAATGCTCTGAAAGGTCTGGTTCTTTTATATTTATGGGTGTCATTGTCTTGAATGGCGATTAAAATCATTTACAAGATTTACATTATTAATATTAAATAAAACACATTTATTAAAAATTCTTCACTACCAAGAATGTAAATCAGGTAATAATTTACAGCAATTTATTATTTAATTTAATTTAATTTAATTAACATTTGAATAATATTTCTGCATTTTTTAGTAGGTAAGTGACAATATTTTGGAATATTTTATTTTTCTTTGACTCCACTCGTTAGATACCAATTATTGTCAGTATATGGACTATAATAGCAGTAGTAAGCTGTTTCCAGTTTTATCAAATTTTTACACAAAGCCAAGTAAAATCCGAATTGAAACTTATCCAATATATTGGATAACTTTAACAACTGCAGTCGTTGGGTGTCCTTTATATGAAATTGAGCTTTAACGATTTTCATTAAAACAACTCTTGAAACAAGAAACATTTTAAGTGATTGTAAGGGTTTATACTTAGTCAAGTATTAGTTATTAAAATATTTCATAATTATAAATAAATATCGTAGACTAATACCATATGACTTAACAATAATTGTACTGTTACAGAATTAATATAGTTTTGTTGAACATAGATCATTATTAAAAAGTTAACGAGCGTTTCATTACATGACGATCATGCCAGAAATACTTACAGGGTGGCACGTCGACCCTCTTTACAATATCGACGCTTACGATCAAGAGTTTAGATATAGTTTATAGTTAACATATAAAAGAGCGAAGGAGTATCTCGATAAGTCAAAGGTAACAAAGCAAGCAAAATTTATTTAATACCAGGAGATCTTGTTTCTGTAACTAATGAAAATCGTCATAAATTTGATGCGTGGTATAATGCTCCTTTCTCGGTTGTTCGTGTAGATGGTTCGAATTGTATAATTCAGGATGAGAAAGACAGATCAATCACAGTACACATCGATATTTTGCATCCTGACTAACAATGCCCTTGATGACTGGCCATAATGAAGGTCATTCTCCTAAAAGGGATGATGTAAGGGTTTATACGTAGTCAAGTGCTAGTTATTAAAATATTTCATAATTATAAATAAATATATAACAGATTTCGGGTTTATTGCAAAATTTAAACCTTTTGATAAGACCAGCCTGTCTGAAATGGACAAAACTCTTAATAATGTGTATAAAAACAACCTATTTTCAATAGGACAATGAGTTCTATCAACAGGATTTTGGTATGGCTATGGGGTCTGCATTATCACCAATTTTAAGCAACATATTTCTGGAGAACTTTGAGAAAACACATGTTCAAAATTGTATAAACAAACCGGTTGTCTGGTGGAGATATGTTGGCGACATGTTTGCAATTTGGCCTCATGGTGTCGATTTACTAGATAGTTTTTTGGAAAATATAAATAGTAAGGAATCGTCTATTAAATTCACATTAGAAGTAGAAAGTATGAATGAACTAGGTACCGTTTTCAGATGTTTTAATTAAATGTAAATAATACAATTGAAACAAGCGTTTATAGAAAACCAACATATAATAATAGATATCTAAATTTTAACTCAAATCAGTCAATAAATGTTAAAAGGGGTATTGTAAAATGTTTATACGATAGGGTCAAAATAATTTCATCCAATAATGAACTATTAAATAACGAGAAAAAATTTATCAAAGAGGTTCTAGTACAAAATCATTACCCTGAAGCCTTTGTTGATAGAGTTTTCATAAATGTTGAACGTGACAGGTACGACAAAAATCTGAACGTCATTATACAGCAATAATTCCTTATGTATACGGACTATCAGAGAAGCTACGCCGTATAGGTGACAAATTTGATGTTAGGACGATATTTCAAACGGGGACTACTTTAAGATCTATTTTAACAAAAACAAAACCGATAAACAGGGAGCAGAATTAAAAAAAATGTATTTACAATATCCCGTGCGAATGTGATAAATGTTATGTGGGTGAGTCATCCAGACCGTTCAGTGTGAGGTTGGATGAGCACAAGAATTACATTAGAAAGAATGAAATTCAGAAATCAAAGATTTGTGAACATGCTTGGGAAAACGGACATAGAATAATCTAGTACTCAGCAAAAATTTTAACAAAAGAATCAGATACCAAAAAAAAGAAAAATTAAATAATCAGCAATAATCTTATTAAATGAAGATAAGTGCGTATCGAATTGTTCTGTAGATATTTGTACAACCTGGTTACCAATGTCAAAAGAAGAACTTAACAAACTCAACATTATCTAAAAGAAAATATCATTAGTTCTGTGTAAGTAGTAAGTATCTATGGAAATAACATAAACAGAATCTTAAAGCTGTGTATTTGACATACACGGCAAAATAAGAGTTCTTCCAAAAGAGCTTTGAAAACAGAAAGAGACTACTTTCCGAAACATCAGCAAAATGCATTATTTCTGTGTTTATTCCGATTTATATTATTTGCAAAACATAACCTCTGACTGTTCCTTTGACGCAAACGTCACGGGCGCATAGGCTTTTTTCCAATAATTCTATTATTTTGTAGATTCGGTGATTTGTTTTTGAAGAGGATAATAATACATGTGGTAGAAAACCCAAATAATAGGGAAGAATAAGTAGTCATTTACCTCAACGCATCGAGATTAGAAAACGCTCCCTTGGCACGAGGATAGGCGGATGATGTCACATATCGGCTACGCAATATGCGCTGCGATATTCTAGATGTTGCTATAGTGTTGTAATTAATTTTAGCTTGGACGGGTCGGATATTCTTGTCCTTATTTGCCATAGTCGTATTTACCTTTGCTTTGAAATAAAATCGCATTCCACAATCACGTCTGCGTTCGATAAATTATGTGAATCTCTTTTCTGGAAACCCTCCTCTATATTTCACAACAATAAACAAACTCTATTGACGTTCTAAAGGCAATGTTTGTTCTAACGAGAACGACACGGAATAAACCTAACGCAGCGTACAGATGATCTGTCGCCTACCGAGCCAGCAAGCATGTGACGTCATACGCGTTTACCTGACTGAAATAAAGCAAGCAATTTCTACGGCCGCTGCTGTTGTTCGGATTTGTCTTTTTCAACCACAGTTCTAATATTGTTATTATTAAGTAAAATAACTTTTTAATTTTCTTGTTTACAGACCTATTGTACTGTAATATAATGAATATAGTTTTGTCGAATATAGATCATTATTAAAATGTCAAAAAGCATTTCATTACATGATAGAATATATTAATGATTGTAATCGAACAGTGTCTTCTTGCTTGAATAACACGGATTTGTTGGCACTGTATTAAAAAAACTAGAAGTAGAATATGTTTATTTTAAATCCGAATTATTATTTGTTTATTTTCGGAACTTTATAATCAAAGATTCAGAAGCTGTTTTCTTTCAGTCGTACGATTTTTTTGGAGATATTTTTTAAAATCTATATTAAGTAAAATGTCTTCCTGAATATATTTCTCGTGGATGCAAAGTTACTTAAGCTATCGTTCAATCCGTTTTAATAATTTTCTTTTTGGTCATACAGCTTGTGAGATCTCAAAAGCTATAAATACTACAGGATACTTATGAAGTGGCATTGACCAATGCATGCCGACTATGATGTTTGTGTTAGAAAAGTGCTTTAGTAAGTTATTATGGGAGGAAAGGAATGAAGAACAATGCAAAGGTACGAAACAATTTTTACTTTCAACTTATTCTAGAAAAAGATATCAATTATTTTGCAGTGTGACGAAGCTATTTTGAAATTGTAAAATTAGTATAGATAAAATACGGTTTTGTTTAATTTCTCTATAGAAATTAGTAATTTCAGTCATTTTGTATCCCCCCTCTAGTTTGCAAAATTGTATAAATCAGTTTAGGAGTAGTTTAGAAGTAGTAGCAGTAATTTTATTTGTATTTCTCTTACTTGGAACCGGGCTTCAGGAAAATAAATCAATGGGGATGCTGCCTTTACGTGGGCCACTCCAATAGAGACGCAATGCAATTCTTCGAGCTGTACTGTTTTTTTACATTTGTACCTATGGATAAAGTATTGGCGTCATGAAAGAACTCCACCAAATTCTAGATAGTGATGATATTGGGCGTTTCGAAGCCAGATAATAATATATTTATTCGAATTGGCTTGGCGTCTGTGTGTGCCTGTCAATTTATCTGTGGGTAATACATTTTTCTCGAACGCACTCAATGATAAAGTTGAAATTCTAGACGTAAGATCTGGGAGGTTCATGGAAGAACCCCATTGATTATTGGTGAAATTGGTGCACTAGGGGCAGCTCTAAGAAAGACAAAAAGCCATTATTCATTGAATGTAGAAATGTTTCGGAATAAAATTGTTAAGAATGGAAAATTATATCGAGGTGACGCCTCGCAAACTTCCCGCCTGGAACGGTCTCAGGGAAGGTCGAATACCAAGTTTGCGCTGAATAAAAATTTTTGTTGTGGAAAATTGTTTTGAAAATTTCTCTCATATTCCTCGATAGGGTAACAGGGAAGAAAGTTACATTGAGAGCACAAAAAGGGGTTTTCGTTCAACAAAATTGCTTCTACAATTAAAATTGTTTAGAATTAAAAAAACTTTTTACAAATTCCTCGTCAAAGTACCAGGGAGGGCACAAAATTAGTAATCATTTAGGAAATTGTACTGAAAAAATGTTTTTCAAATTCCTTGTCAGAATGTCACCGTGTCAGTGGCTCAACGCTTACATGTTAGGCTGGCAACCAAGGAGTTCGAATCCTGGCCAGGGTATAGATGTTTAGTGATGTTTTTCATGTATTACCGAGTTGGTAGTAGTGGACTAGACAAGGTTCTGTGAGAGACAACATGGCTAGTTGCTGTACCAATCCTGAGTTCGAGTCTCAACTGCGGCAGATGGAAATGTCTAAGGTTGTTGTATAATTATCTATGTATATGTGTTCTGGTTGAGTGGTGGAATAGCTAATGCCTTAATTATTATTACAAATGTTATTGTACTTCCGGGTGTTCTCCCGCGTCGATGGTCGGCTCCTCTAAGAGTCACGGTTGTCTAAGCGACGTTTCGACAGAATCTCATCTGCTATCTTCAGGTACTCACTGAAAGCTGCCTACTGCTGCTCCTCGTTGCTCGAACTGAACTGACGTTCTCAGCGTTATGCGGCTCCTTATATATGCTGTAGTCTAGGGCGCGCCTGCGTGACTGGCACGTATTACTGGTCCCCTACTACCTGTGGGAGGCCTAACGTGCGCCTGAACTAACCCGACAAGTAGCCTCGCTGAAGTGTCACGATCCACGTGACTTCCACGTGACTTCTCGTTGATGGTTGGCAATCGTTGCCGTAGAATGCTGTGGTTCTCTTTGTTGGTCAGCGCTCGGATCTGACTCCTCGGGATAGGTCCATTTCGGGCAGGTTGCTGTGTTTCTTCACTATTTGCCAATACTTGAACATATCTCGTGATTGGTTCGTCCACGGTGGATCGTCGTATGTTTTCGGTTACGAATCTTCCTATAAGAGCGGTCTTCCAAGAACTGGATAATCTCTGCAAATCATCTCGTTTATTAAGATTTTGTGGTCTTTTTTCTATCTTTATGGCCTCTCTAGTAATCCTTGACCTATAATGCTCGATATTAGCTACTGTTCTGGTATTGTCGAAGTCTATTTTGTGTCCTGTGGATTTTACATGCTGCGCTAGGGACGGTGTTTTCTCCTCTTTTTGTACTGCATTCATATATTCTTCCGTTCTTACACTAATACGTCTATTGGTCTGTCCTATGCATGATTTGTTGCAATCTTGGCACGGGATTTCGTACACTCCTTGGATTTCTAGGATATGGAACGCTAAAATACAATGAAAAATTATGATTTGTTAAGGTTCTCGAAGCGAGATACAGACGTTCAAAGTTTTAAATTGCCATAAGCGTCAATGCTTTCCTTTTATTAAATATTTTTTTTAGAGCAACGGCTACAGACTTTTCGATAATTTTTGTGCCAAAATATTTACTTGTAATAATTTTTCAGTATCAATATCTTGAAAATTTTGAATAACGCCCATTCTTGCAGGCCAATTTTTTTCCAACTGTACACAGAAACACAGTTACTTATAAGCTATCAAATAAAACTGGTCGCATATTTTACTATCAAAACCCCCACAGACTTCAATTTTCAAAGGAATTTTGTGGTGCGAGCTCTCTACTATGTACTCCAGGCCCTTCTGCTGAATATTAATATCATCAAAAGATATTCTTTGGCTCAATACCCTCAACAAGTGAACGTGTAGCAGCTACTTTTTCCTAGAAATTGCAGATTCATCCGAAATATTTTCAAATAAAATATTTTTTAATGTATCATAAGTTTATACCTTTAATCACTGATTTTAGTTATTTCTACTGTAGGTAGAATTGTCGGACTGTCTAAGCCCTTCCATTAACTTTACATTCAATAGCGAGCATTTTAAAATTTATATGTACGCCTTTGTTTCTCTCTGCTATTTCACGTGTATTATCCGAATACTTTTAGACGTCAAACGGTGAGATAATCCGTCGCGTGCGCGTTTTAATGCAATTTCCATATATGAAAAAGTATACGCCTTTGGGATCGACACGTGCGCTGCGCTGTTGTTCTCCAGCATAAAGCAACTCATATGTTTTCCCAGAATAATCGCAATACACACATTGTTTCACCAAAATTAAATTTGAACTTTCTACTGCAATGTTTCAGTACAATTTAGGCAATATTTGTAAAATAAGAAAAGTTTCTACCGGCAATATGTGAGCATCCCTACGTATTCTATTACTTTCTTGGGAGGTAACTAATTAAATCATCATCTTAACCGAAATACTACATTTTAACTACCTCTAAAATTTGATTCTTTTAACATTTATTATTTTCGACAGAAGACAGTTAGTACGTCGGTTAAATTTTATTAAACATGTACCTTTTAAGGCTCATTAAGATGCTATTTTCGGATTTGAAAAATTTTCAGTAATGTCAGAGGTATCCTGAAAATAGTGAAAATAATTATTTTAATTTTTCCAATAACTGTCAAACGACAACTTGGTCAAACTTTTCTAATTAGGAATCGATCGGACTAAAATGTCTTGGTACTGGGATTCAAAAATAATGGTAAAATAATTTTGCTGTCATAAATTGTATTTCAAATGTGTGTGAAAAATTTGATTACAATAGTTACAACCGCTTTAGTGAAAAAAATTATTTCATTCTTTTAATTTTACCTCTCACAGTTCCTGAATTTCCATGAGTTATGGATTATGTAATCTCATACTAGCGCTAAGAAAGTATCTATGCGTTAAATTTGATTAAAACCGTTAGAGCCCTTTTTGAGAAAAGAATTATTTTACAGTTTTTTATCGGTTTTTAAGGGTTAACTACCCCCCATATTTCAATTCAAACATGCAACAAAATTTGAACAAAATTGATTGATTAGTTTGGGCTCTCGGTGCAACTTCAGACAACTCTCCTACATTTTTTAAAAACCACTTTCTTGGCTTCAAAGAATCTGAAAACGTGTAAATTCATTACAAACTCAAAACCGATTTTGCTACCATTGTGTTTTGCTATTGGTAAATTTTGGAGCTTATATACAGGGTGTAACGCAACGTACCCGAAAAATTTTAAATAAGAAGTCGATTTCTCAAAAAAATTTTTAAATAAAAGTCCAACACAGAAAAAGATATAAATTTTAAATTTATAAATTTACGGAAATGTTAAAATAACTCATTCAAACTATTCAAAGTTCTATACATTGACATTCAAGCACGCCTGAACTCGGCTAATCCAATTATGTCACACTAGCTGAAGTGTTCGCCCTTCCTGCTGTTTCTGAAGACGCAGATTAAGGAAAGGTGTTGTGATACGTTCACGTAATACATCGATATTGTCAACTTCGGTTAGGTGGACTTCATTTTTTAAATATCCCCACAAAAAGATGTCAAGAGGATTTAGATCTAGGGACCGCGGAGGCCAAGCTACGGGTCCATCCCGTCCGATCCAACGTATTCCGATTAATTGGGTCAAGTAATCGCGGACTACTAAACGATAATGTGAGGGTGCACCATCATGTAAAAACCATATCAGACATCGAACCTTCTAGGGCACATCTTCAAGAAGACCAAGAAGATCATTACGGAGAAACTGCAGATATTGCAGACCATCCATCCGATTTAGCAATATGAACGGATATATTAGGCGTTTATCGATGTTGAAAGTGATTCCGAACTACTGGACGAGGATTCTCAATGGCCAAAACGTACATATTATGTAGATTGGTTATACCATTACGCGTAAAAATAGCTTCATCAATGACCAAGACATCGACAAATTTTTATTAATTTGTAACTTTTTCTGGCTTTTATTACTATTTTTTTCAAGAAACCGACTTCTTATTTAAAGGTGCATGTATGGTTAAAATTTTTCGGATATGTTGCGTTACATCCTGTATATGGGAAGAAACTTGTCTTCGTGGGATTTTATCGAGGATTTTTTAGTTTTCGTCACTCGAAATCTCTCTCTGCTATTGTTTTATGTAGATGTAGCATTTTTTAGTATCACACATGAACGGACAGCATTACCTAACAAGAAATATTATCCTTCCGATTCTAGTCAGTAAAAGCTTCTCTTTTTTTAACAACATTAGGACATTAGTCTGTCTCAGCCCTTGTACACAGAGAGGAGAGAAGAGTTACTTTAACACTAAAGCGTTTGTAGCTTACAATACTTTCCTATAATACTATGCATATGGGAAAGTAAAAATTTTTAGATAAAGATTCAATTGTTTTCGGTCGCCTACTGAAATTTCTTAGTTTTATAGAAGCCTATGCTATTTTAGGAAATTGATTTGGCAACATAGCAAACTGCAAGAATGTCATTTACAGCACACTAATGCCAGGTGTCATTACACTACAACAACACATAAATTTGACGACATACCATTTCTGTTGATTCATGTCGATACTGATGTCTAATTGTAAATTAAAATGTACTAAATACGTTTTTAAAGTGTTTACTTTTTATTGAAAAATGTAAGTCACATTAGATAAAATTAAAACTATTAGTAAAAGATACCTTGAGCTTTAATATGCATTTTTAATTAAAAACAGGCAATAACTAAGTAGGTAACAACTGGTCTCCCTTTTTGGAAACTTGTATAACCCTTATTATACGAATTTCCACTATGGTCTATATAGCTGATTGATTCGTTAAGTAACTAATCAATTAAAAACGAACTAGTCTGTATGTAAAGAAATAAACAAAAATATAACCAACCGTAACTATGTTTATGTATTTATTAAATACAAAATAGTTATTATTGTTATGTGCATGCCCACGCCCTCTTACGGAGAGAGATTTAATCCCTAGTAACAGAGTAAAAGGAAGCCTGCCTAATGGACAACCAGTAAAACAACAATTCGGGAGTCGGCCCAGGGTGGCGCTGCCTCATAGAATACGCTGGATGGAGTAGACAGACTGGATTAATCTAGAATAGGCGCCGCGGATATATAAGTAGCAGGGATAACGCGCTGGAGTCAGTTCAGTTTATAAGTTAAGTAATCGGATAAGATAAAGAACAGTAACCTGTTGTGAATTATAGTAGTGAGTCTATAGTTGTTCAAAGTTATAATTAGTGTATTATTATAACGACTAATTATTGTAATTTAGTGATTAATAAATTAGTGGTTAGTGAAACTTCGTGTTGCAATTATTGAACCTACGCTTGGAAGTGTCTACTAAAAGATGTAAATACGTAACATTGTTGTAAGATATTCTAAGAATATGTTTAAGAGCAATAGTTTACTCATTTCGTTTAGTTTCATTGTTGTACTTTATTATTATAAGTGTTTAAAATATAATAAATGGGTGGATTTGATTACTAATGGACAAAATATAAATATATTGAATGTCTTCATCTTATGCTGGGAAGCAAAATAATTTATTAGAATGTATCTCCTAAGAAGAGACTGGCAAATTTATATAAGGTTGCTAAACTGAAAGTAAGATTACGAAGACAGGTAATGAAGCCTATTGCAGAATATTAAGATATATTATTATTGAACGACTTTAGATAGAATTCGTGAAGTTCTAAACAAAAAACAGTTAATGAATCGGAGTGCAACTTTTGTGAATATTTTTCATTTTAATGAAACCAAATAAGAAACTAAACAAAATTAATTTATTGCGGAACTTACATAATGTAGAAAATATGACGACAATAATTTCGTTACTGGCTGAGATCTGGAGATATGAATCGAATTTCACAAAGAACGGCGGGATCAAACAGAAAAAACGTTCGCTGTTATTTCAGTAATCGTAATCCCACAGCACGTAGAAGGCCGTGTTAGACGGGTATAAAAAGTAATAACACCTCTCATGTTACGCAAAGCACAAATATACAAAAACATTCTCGGCAATATTCTGAGGTTTAAGTTTTCTGTTTAAAAAACAAGGAATGCCAAATAACCACTGCTTGAAATTTTTGTAAGCACATTTGTATACTGATATATTAGGTGATTCAAAATATATTTTATTACATGTGACGTATATCACACCGCTCGTTTACTGTATTGGTTTCATAACTGTCGTCAGCACAAAATTGTTAAAGCATACAAATATTTATTAGACAGAGCTCTTTAATATCTATAAGGAATGTTTGATGCCATGAGTAGGGAAAGAATACCAGTTCTGGGTGTCCTCCTATCATGACCATGAACGAACCACCTTCGTAACGCTAATCATTGACCTTGAAACTTCCCCCATTTTCGCCAACTGATCTCTGAAGTGTCAAATTATTAATTCCGTCGTTTTCTTTTTATAATATTATAGATTTCACACACGACTATCAGACCCTCCACTTTGTATACCCCCACCACTTTAGCAATCCTCCACAATGAAACATTGCAATGTATAGTAAATTAAATATACCACAATTTTATTTATCGCATATATTTATTATATTTAGATTCCCGTAAATAATTAATTATTCATTGCGATTTCTCTATAGTCAGTATATTTATATTAGCGTTTACAGCCCTTTCTTCAATATAGGTAAATAACATATCAGAGGAGTCCATAGCGTAATATATGTGTGAGTGGCAGGTGGGCTAAGCAGTGGAGGTACACAAAACAGTACATTGGATGGATCAATTCAAGGTACAGCTTTTGGCACGAGGTATAGGAAAAGACAATGTCATTTATGAGTTAGTGAAATAAATATACTTATCCCCCGAGATTTGGATATGATGTATGAAAATATTACAATTTATCAATGTAACTGAAGAGGCAATGAATAATATAAAAATGTAAATTTTTTTATTCAATTCTAAAATTAAACCGAATGGGCAACACACAGAATTACTCCACTTAAATTATCATAACAACAGCAGCAATTAGGCCAGGAAGCGTGCAGATACTGTGACATTATGGTGGCTATTACAGAAACGCAGGATGGTCACAGTAGCACTGGATCGAGGAAATTTCGCAGTACAATAGGGGTGCACAAAGTTGTGTGCGCGAAAGTAGTGACGGATCTAAAGTGAACGGGATCTGTTAGAGAACTGGGCATATCTCTCTACTCCCCTAATTACTACTGTTTGCATGTGTTACTCCATATAATACCACAATCTTCATTGCGGTAGTCATAGTTATCTTCTTAACGATATCCACTAGCTCGCCACACACACATATCTCATATCTGATCTGTTTGAAGAGGAAGGCTAATGCATTGTTGGATATATAACGCAGCTTGGATACATCACTAGGTGTATGTTTCCGTTCTTGAATTCAGAATGTGGTGAACTATGTAACATCTGGTAAGTTGAAGGCAATATGCATGTTCTCTATTTTCCATGTAACTTCAAATATGTCATAATTATTTGAAACATGGTCAGTTCTCTTAATACTTAGACCAATACATATCAGTGTAACATGAGTGTGTCTAATAATAAAAAAATCGTCATTCTTTGCTCTGCGACCAATCCCTACGACATTACCATCTCTCGTAGGTGAGACTCGAACTCACGAGCTGTACAGCGAAAAGCTGTGTTGCCTCTCACACAGTCCCGCTTAATACACTGTTACTCTAGTCAGTACTTGAACTCGGAACTCTTTTGAATCAAGCCAAACACGTAAACCGGTATAATGAAGCTAATTTTAAATGGGAAATTTGGTATCTGTTTTCAGTTTTGCTTTGTGTTTTTGAAGTAATATACTTTTATTTTATTTTCAATATAAACCGGCTTCAAAAATAATAATTTGATTTAGAATTATAAGTATTAATATTGATTGGGGCTATTAAATTCATACTTGTTCCAAAATATAATAATAATAATAATAATAATAATAATAATAATAATAATAATAATAATAAATAAGCAGGAGGGGCTGACTTCCATCTATCAAGCCTTTGGTGAGTAGCGCCACCACTTACTCCAGCTGGGGTGCAAAACCGAACCGGCAGCCCTAGTGCACCCGGGAGGGGAAAGCGTCTTCCCCTCTGGTGTCGGTCGTGGGTCTGCTGGGCTAACCACTCACAGACCCTAAACTTTGGTTCCGGCAGGCCGAAGACAGGGCCCCCACGATCGACCCCGTGCGGATAGGGGTCAAGGGCAAGGTGGTGGGGCCCAACCGGACGGACCGCCCGTTGACGAAATTGGCAATGTCCAAGGACGCTTTGAGTGGACAGATGAACTGAGGGATGAACTTCTGCATTGCTATGAAAGCAGTGAGCCCGCGCGGAGGGGATACATGGCGCGGATGCATGCTCTGTGGTGTGAGAGGCTACCAGAGCATAGCGCCTTCACGCCACAAAATCTGCGTGACTATGTATCCCACCTTCGTAGTAGGGGCTACGTGAGGGCTGCTCCTGGACCGGTGAATGAGGTGGCCGAAGAGCCGCCACAATCACCGGTTGAGGACGTAGCACTCCACGTTCCGCCAATACCAGAGGGCCTCAGTACCAGAAGAGGGTTACACCATCTGAAAACCCCCGGGCCACAAGACCTGGCCAGAGTGGACGCTGAACTTCGTACAGTGCTACCAGAAGAGGCTGACATCTGGCACATAAATTGTGCCGTGTATGCCGCTGCTCAACGCTCTTCTCAGGTGGAGAGGCGAAATACCTCTTCCCCACAGGAGAGAGCGCAGCGGCGCATGCAAAAGATGGAAGCCAAGATCCGGTCAGCGAGGCAACACGCATCCCGTATCCAATGTGTGATGGACTCTATGGCGGCCAACAGGCCGTTCACGCCTAAAGTGCGTCGATTAGCCGCCAACCTAAGACGCGTCCATCACACACTCAATGAGGCAGTGCTGCGAACCACCAAACAGCACTGTCTCGACAGGATACGGATGCTAGTGACTTGTAAAAAATCACTAGTGAGGCGGGCGAGAGGGCTTGCGGAAAATAAACTGTTCCGCGAGAAGCCCTCGCGCCTTTTCCAACCGCCTCCGCGTGTTGTAGACAATCCGCCGACTGCAGATCAGGTGGAGAACTTCTGGAAAACGCTGTACGAGGAGAGGCTTCCACTCAACCGAGATTCTCCTGCCCTTGCACACTTTGAAGCCTTTTGTCAAAGGCTTCAGCAACCACAGGAAGTGTGCGAACCAATAACCCCAGAAGAGGTTCGTAGGGCTCTTGAGGGCTCTAAGAACTTTGCTGCTCCAGGTCCCGATGGGATAAATAACTTTTGGTGGAAAAAGTTATCGAGCACCCACCACCATTTGGCCAGAATTTTTAATTCCTGGTTAAATGGGGAGCAGCAAATCCCTTCTTGGGTTGTTGAGGGGCGGACAGTGCTGATCCCCAAGAACGGAGATTTGTCCAACCCAAAGAACTACAGACCGATAACCTGTCTAAACGCATGTTACAAGGTGTTTACACGCATTTTGTACATGCGGGTGCTCCGCGCAGTCGAACCGGTTTACGAACGGATATATGAGCAACGAGGGTCGAAGAGAGGTGTCGCTGGCTGCAAGGAGAACCTGCTGATCGATAGATGTATCACGCAGGACTCCATGCAGTATAAGCGGAACCTCTCTATGGCCTGGATCGACTACCGCAAGGCATTTGACATGACATCACATGAGCTCATTGTTCACTTGCTCCGATGTCTTGTGGTACCCGGTCCCGTAGTGAGATGTATTGAAGAACTGATGCCGCTCTGGAGGACTCGCTTTACCATAACATCGGGTAACGATAGAGTCCAAACAGAGTCGGTGACATTCAGAAGAGGAGTATTTCAGGGAGATTCCCTCAGCCCCCTTCTGTTTTGCATCTCACTACTGCCATTATCCGTCTCGCTCCGGAAAACCCGTGGCTACAACTGCGGTACCCCCGGCGACAGGAGGCATAAGGTCACCCATCTATTTTATATGGATGACCTTAAACTTTATGCCTCTGGAGAGAGGGATCTCCAACAGTCCCTTAGGGTGGTACAGGAGTACACGCAGGCTGTCGGTATGCAGTTCGGGTTGGACAAATGCGCACTGATCCATCTCAAGAGAGGACGATGCGGTGACTATGGAGACGACGCGCAGCTCGTGGACGGAAGCATCCTACACCATCTAGATGCCGGAGAGTCGTACACTTACTTGGGTGTCGAGCAACGCTCCACCCAAGAAGTGAGTGTAGTGAAAAACGCTCTCCGCGGCAAGTATCAGCACCTACTCCGACAGATCTGGTCTTCAGAACTGTCGGGGAAGAACAAGGTGTCTGCTACAAATATGCTTGCCGTTCCGATCCTTCTCTACTCTTTCGGGGTAGTGAAGTGGACTAGAGAAGAGCTGCGTCAACTCGATGTAGTAACCCGCAAGAAGATGCATCTCAATAGGAGCTTGCATCCTAAATCGTCCGTTCCACGGTTATATCTCCCACGACATCGGGGAGGCCGTGGACTCTTGAGCTTGGAGAGTCTCCATAGCAGGATGGTTCTGGATGGAGCATGTAAGGTCATCAGGAGTTCGGATCCCCTCCTCTGCATGGTCCGAGACCATGAAAATGCAGAGGTAGGAGCTTTTCTCTTTAAGGCAGCACGGAGAGCAGCCGATGAACTTGGTCTCATCTTCGACGTCGAGCGGGTAAACCCCGACTCTGTCACCGAGTTGGAACCCGTTCGACTAAAAGCCCACATTAGAGCTGCAGAACACAACATCCTTCTGCAGCTCCATAAGGATAAGCCATTGCACGGGGTCTTCTATAAAAATATAGAAGACCTCGGCTTATCCGAAAGGCTGACCTTCGCCTTCTTAAGGTCAGCTGGGCTGAAGTCTGAGACCGAGGGATTCATAATGGCTTGCCAGGATGGTGTATTTAACACTCTCGTCTATCGACGTCGTGTCATGGGTATGGAGGTCCCTGATGTCAGCTGCAGGGCCTGCCGCAGGGCGCCGGAGACTGTAATGCACTTACTGTCGGCTTGCCCGACATACGCAGTCTCGGCCTATATTCATAGACACGACGCAGCATTACGAGTGCTTTACTATCATCTAAGGCACTCGTATGGGATAGACGAAACACCAGTGCTGCCTTACGTTCCGGGGGATATTGAGTCCGTTGTGGGGAATGAGAAGTGCCTAATTTATTGGAACTACTCGTTTCCCACCATCAGGCAAATACAAGCCAACAAGCCTGACATAGTACTCCTCGACCACCAACTCAAGACAATGTATGTCGTGGAATTCTCAGCTCCCGCTGAGAGCAACATTGTCTTGAAAGAGGAGGAAAAACGGACAAAATATCGAGATTTGCTCTTCGAACTCCACAGGCTTTATCCAGGCCATTCTGTTAAAATAGTGGTACTGATTATAGGAGCCCTCGGTGGAATGAGACAGACGCTGCTTTCAGAACTAAAGATCATACCGGCATGCCGAGGTTCGGCAGAGATCTTAGCCGGCAGAATGCAGAAGGCTGTCATCCTCGGTTCATTGCGTCTACTCAGGGCACACGATTCGCGGACCCGGTAGTCACTCACCCCACGGGCGTGGGGAGTGGCTATTGGTATTACCAGCTCCCCTCTGTGAGGGTCGGAGCCACAGAGTAAGGTGACTGGTTTTTTGTATAAAAAAAAAAAAAAAAAAAAAAAAATAATAATAATAATAATAAATAAGCAGGAGGGGCTAACTTCCATCTATTAAGCCTTTGGTGAGTAGCGCCACCACTTACTCCAGCTAGGGGTGCAAAATCGAACCGGCAGCCCTAGTGCACCCGGGAGGGGAAAGCATCTTCCCCTCTGGTGTCGGTCGTGGGCCTGCTGGGCTAACCACCCACAGGCTCTAACCTTTGGTTCCGGCAGGCCGAAGACTGGGCCCCCACGATCGACCCCGTTCGGATAGGGGTCAAGGGCAAGGTGGTGGGGCCCAACCGGATAGACCGCCCGTTGACGACGTACGCAACGAACAAGGACGCTTTGAGTGGACGGATGAACTGAGGGATGAGCTTCTGCATTGTTATGAAAACAGTGAGCCCGCGCGGAGGGGGTACATGGCGCGGATGCATGCTCTGTGGTGTGAGAGGCTACCAGAGCATAGCGCCTTCACGCCACAAAATCTGCGTGACTATGTATCCCACCTTCGTAGTAGGGGCTACGTGAGGGCTGCTCCTGGGCCGGTGAATGAGGAGGCCGAAGAGCCGCCACATTCACCGGTTGAGGACGTGGCTCTCCTCGTTCCGCCAATACCAGAGGGTCTCAGTACCAGAAGGGGGTTACACCGTCTGAAAACCCCCGGGCCACAAGACCTGGCCAGAGTGAACGCTGAACTTCGTACAGCGCTACCAGAAGAGGCTGACATCTGGCACATAAATTGTGCCGTGTATGCCGCTGCTCAACGCTCGTCTCAGGTGGTGAGGCGAAATACCTCTTCCCCACAGGAGAGAGCGCAGCGGCGCATACAAAAGATGGAAGCCAAGATCCAGTCGGCGAGGCAACACGCATCCCGTATCCAATGTGTGATGGACTATATGGCGGCCAACAGGCCGTTCACGCCTAAAGTGCGTCGATTAGCCGCCAACTTAAGACGCGTCCATCACACACTCAATGAGGCAGTGCTGCGAACCACCAAACAGCACTGTCTCGACAGGATACGGATGCTAGTGACTTGCAAAAAGTCATTAGTGAGGCGGGAGAGGGGGCTTGCGGAAAATAAACTGTTCCGCGAGAAGCCCTCGCGCCTTTTCCAACCGCCTCCGCGTGTTGTAGACAATCCGCCGACTGCAGATCAGGTGGAGAACTTCTGGAAAACGCTGTACGAGGAGAGGCTTCCACTCAACCGAGATTCTCCTGCCCTTGCACACTTTGAAGCCTTTTGTCAAAGGCTTCAGCAACCACAGGAAGTGTGCGAACCAATAACCCCAGAAGAGGTTCGTAGGGCTCTTGATGGCTCTAAGAACTTTGCTGCTCCAGGTCCCGATGGGATAAATAACTTTTGGTGGAAAAAGTTATCGAGCACCCACCACCATTTGGCCAGAATATTTAATTCCTGGTTAAATGGGGAGCAGCAAATCCCTTCTTGGGTTGTTGAGGGGCGGACAGTGCTGATCCCCAAGAACGGAGATTTGTCCAACCCAAAGAATTACAGACCGATAACCTGTCTAAACGCATGTTACAAGGTGTTTACACGCATTTTGTACATGCGGGTGCTCCACGCAGTTGAACCGGTTTACGAACGGATATTTGAGCAACGAGGGTCGAAGAGAGGTGTCGCTGGCTGCAAGGAGAACCTGTTGATTGACAGATGTGTCACGCAGGACTCCATGCAGTATAAGCGGAACCTCTCTATGGCCTGGATCGACTACCGCAAGGCATTCGACATGACATCGCATGAGCTCATTGTTCACTTGCTCCGATGTCTTGTGGTACCCGGTCCCGTAGTGAGATGTATTGAAGAACTGATGCCGCTCTGGAGGACTCGCTTTACCATAACATCAGGTAACGATAGAGTCCAAACAGAGTCGGTAACATTCAGAAGAGGAGTATTTCAGGGAGATTCCCTCAGCCCCCTTCTGTTTTGCATCTCACTACTGCCATTATCCGTCTCGCTCCGGAAAACCCGTGGCTACAACTGCGGTACCCCCGGCGACAGGAGGCATAAGGTCACCCATCTATTTTATATGGATGACCTTAAACTTTATGCCTCTGGAGAGAGGGATCTCCAACAGTCCCTTAGGGTGGTACAGGAGTATACGCAGGCTGTCGGTATGCAGTTCGGGTTGGACAAATGCGCACTGATCCATCTCAAGAGAGGACGATGCGGTGACTATGGAGAGGACGCGCAGCTCGTGGACGGAAGCATCTTACACCATCTAGATGCCGGAGAGTCGTACACTTACTTGGGTGTCGAGCAACGCTCCACACAAGAAGTGAGTGTAGTGAAAAACGCTCTCCGCGGCAAGTATCAGCACCTACTCCGACAGATCTGGTCTTCAGAACTGTCGGGGAAGAACAAGGTGTCTGCTACAAATATGCTTGCCGTTCCGATCCTTCTCTACTCTTTCGGAGTAGTGAAGTGGACTAGAGAAGAGCTGCGTCAACTCGATGTAGTAACCCGCAAGAAGATGCATCTCAATAGGAGCTTGCATCCTAAATCGTCCGTTCCACGGTTATATCTCCCACGACATCGGGGAGGCCGTGGACTCTTGAGCTTGGAGAGTCTCCATAGCAGGATGGTTCTGGAGGGAGCATGTAAGGTCATCAGGAGTTCGGATCCCCTCCTCTGCATGGTCCGAAACCATGAAAATGCAGAGGTAGGAGCTTTTCTCTTTAAGGCAGCACGGAGAGCAGCCGATGAACTTGGTCTCATCTTCGACGTCGAGCGGGTAAACCCCGACTCTGTCACCGAGTTGGAACCCGTTCGACTAAAAGCCCACATTAAAGCTGCAGAACACAACATCCTTCTGCAGCTCCATAAGGATAAGCCATTGCACGGGATCTTCTATAAAAATATAGAAGACCTCGGCTTATCCGAAAGGCTGACCTTCGCCTTCTTAAGGTCAGCTGGGCTGAAGACTGAGACCGAGGGATTCATAATGGCTTGCCAGGATGGTGTATTTAACACTCTCGTCTATCGACGTCGTGTCATGGGTATGGAGGTCCCTGATGTCAGCTGCAGGGCCTGCCGCAGGGCGCCGGAGACTGTAATGCACTTACTGTCGGCTTGCCCGACATACGCAGTCTCGGCCTATATTCATAGACACAACGCAGCATTACGAGTGCTTTACTATCATTTAAGGCACTCGTATGGGATAGACGAAACACCAGTGCTGCCTTACGTTCCGGGGGATATTGAGTCCGTTGTGGGGAATGAGAAGTGCCTAATTTATTGGAACTACTCGTTTCCCACCGTCAGGCAAATACAAGCCAACAAGCCTGACATAGTACTCCTCGACCACCAACTCAAGACAATGTATGTCGTGGAATTCTCAGCTCCCGCTGAGAGCAACATTGTCTTGAAAGAGGAGAAAAAACGGACAAAATATCGAGATTTGCTCTTCGAACTCCGCAGGCTTTATCCAGGCCATTCTGTTAAAATAGTGGTACTGATTATAGGAGCCCTCGGTGGAATGAGACAGACGCTGCTTTCAGAACTAAAGATCATACCGGCATGCCGAGATTCGGCAGAGATCTTAGCCGGCAGAATGCAGAAGGCTGTCATCCTCGGTTCATTACGTCTACTCAGGGCACACGATTCGCGGACCCGGTAGTCACTCACCCCACGGGCGTGGGGAGTGGCTATTGGTATTACCAGCTCCCCTCTGTGAGGGTCGGAGCCACAGAGTAGGGTGACTGGTTTTTTGTAAAAAAAAAAAAAATAAAAAAAATAATAATAATAATAATAATAATAAGCAGGAGGGGCTGACTTCCATCTATCAAGCCTTTGGTGAGTAGCGCCACCACTTACTCCAGCTGGGGTGCAAAACCGAACCGGCAGCCCTAGTGCACCCGGGAGGGGAAAGCGTCTTCCCCTCTGGTGTCGGTCGTGGGTCTGCTGGGCTAACCACCCACAGACCCTAAACTTTGGTTCCGGCAGGCCGAAGACAGGGCCCCCACGATCGACCCCGTGCGGATAGGGGTCAAGGGCAAGGTGGTGGGGCCCAACCGGACGGACCGCCCGTTGACGAAATTGGCAATGTCCAAGGACGCTTTGAGTGGACAGATGAACTGAGGGATGAACTTCTGCATTGCTATGAAAGCAGTGAGCCCGCGCGGAGGGGATACATGGCGCGGATGCATGCTCTGTGGTGTGAGAGGCTACCAGAGCATAGCGCCTTCACGCCACAAAATCTGCGTGACTATGTATCCCACCTTCGTAGTAGGGGCTACGTGAGGGCTGCTCCTGGACCGGTGAATGAGGTGGCCGAAGAGCCGCCACAATCACCGGTTGAGGACGTAGCACTCCTCGTTCCGCCAATGCCAGAGGGCCTCGGTACCAGAAGGGGGTTACACCATCTGAAAACCCCCGGGCCACAAGACCTGGCCAGAGTGGACGCTGAACTTCGTACAGCGCTAACAGAAGAGGCTGACATCTGGCACATAAATTGTGCCGTGTATGCCGCTGCTCAACGCTCTTCTCAGGTGGAGAGGCGAAATACCTCTTCCCCACAGGAGAGAGCGCAGCGGCGCATACAAAAGATGGAAGCCAAGATCCGGTCGGCGAGGCAACACGCATCCCGTATCCAATGTGTGATGGACTATATGGCGGCCAACAGGCCGTTCACGCCTAAAGTGCGTCGATTAGCCGCCAACCTAAGACGCGTCCATCACACACTCAATGAGGCAGTGCTGCGAACCACCAAACAGCACTGTCTCGACAGGATACGGATGCTAGTGACTTGTAAAAAATCACTAGTGAGGCGGGCGAGAGGGCTTGCGGAAAATAAACTGTTCCGCGAGAAGCCCTCGCGCCTTTTCCAACCGCCTCCGCGTGTTGTAGACAATCCGCCGACTGCAGATCAGGTGGAGAACTTCTGGAAAACGCTGTACGAGGAGAGGCTTCCACTCAACCGAGATTCTCCTGCCCTTGCACACTTTGAAGCCTTTTGTCAAAGGCTTCAGAAACCACAGGAAGTGTGCGAACCAATAACCCCAGAAGAGGTTCGTAGGGCTCTTGAGGGCTCTAAGAACTTTGCTGCTCCAGGTCCCGATGGGATAAATAACTTTTGGTGGAAAAAGTTATCGAGCACCCACCACCATTTGGCCAGAATTTTTAATTCCTGGTTAAATGGGGAGCAGCAAATCCCTTCTTGGATTGTTGAGGGGCGGACAGTGCTGATCCCCAAGAACGGAGATTTGTCCAACCCAAAGAATTACAGACCGATAACCTGTCTAAACGCATGTTACAAGGTGTTTACACGCATTTTGTACATGCGGGTGCTCCACGCAGTTGAACCGGTTTACGAACGGATATATGAGCAACGAGGGTCGAAGAGAGGTGTCGCTGGCTGCAAGGAGAACCTGTTGATTGACAGATGTGTCACACAGGACTCCATGCAGTATAAGCGGAACCTCTCTATGGCCTGGATCGACTACCGCAAGGCATTCGACATGACATCGCATGAGCTCATTGTTCACTTGCTCCGATGTCTTGTGGTACCCGGTCCCGTAGTGAGATGTATTGAAGAACTGATGCCGCTCTGGAGGACTCGCTTTACCATAACATCGGGTAACGATAGAGTCCAAACAGAGTCGGTAACATTCAGAAGAGGAGTATTTCAGGGAGATTCCCTCAGCCCCCTTCTGTTTTGCATCTCACTACTGCCATTATCCGTCTCGCTCCGGAAAACCCGTGGCTACAACTGCGGTACCCCCGGCGACAGGAGGCATAAGGTCACCCATCTATTTTATATGGATGACCTTAAACTTTATGCCTCTGGAGAGAGGGATCTCCAACAGTCCCTTAGGGTGGTACAGGAGTATACGCAGGCTGTCGGTATGCAGTTCGGGTTGGACAAATGCGCACTGATCCATCTCAAGAGAGGACGATGCGGTGACTATGGAGAGGACGCGCAGCTCGTGGACGGAAGCATCTTACACCATCTAGATGCCGGAGAGTCGTACACTTACTTGGGTGTCGAGCAACGCTCCACCCAAGAAGTGAGTGTAGTGCAAAACGCTCTCCGCGGCAAGTATCAGCACCTACTCCGACAGATCTGGTCTTCAGAACTGTCGGGGAAGAACAAGATGTCTGCTACAAATATGCTTGCCGTTCCGATCCTTCTCTACTCTTTCGGAGTAGTGAAGTGGACTAGAGAAGAGCTGCGTCAACTCGATGTAGTAACCCGCAAGAAGATGCATCTCAATAGGAGCTTGCATCCTAAATCGTCCGTTCCACGGTTATATCTCCCACGACATCGGGGAGGCCGTGGACTCTTGAGCTTGGAGAGTCTCCATAGCAGGATGGTTCTGGAGGGAGCATGTAAGGTCATCAGGAGTTCGGATCCCCTCCTCTGCATGGTCCGAGACCATGAAAATGCAGAGGTAGGAGCTTTTCTCTTTAAGGCAGCACGGAGAGCAGCCCATGAACTTGGTCTCATCTTCGACGTCGAGCGGGTAAACCCCGACTCTGTCACCGAGTTGGAACCCGTTCGACTAAAAGCCCACATTAGAGCTGCAGAACACAACATCCTTCTGCAGCTCCATAAGGATAAGCCATTGCACGGGATCTTCTATAAAAATATAGAAGACCTCGGCTTATCCGAAAGGCTGACCTTCGCCTTCTTAAGGTCAGCTGGGCTGAAGTCTGAGACCGAGGGATTCATAATGGCTTGCCAGGATGGTGTATTTAACACTCTCGTCTATCGACGTCGTGTCATGGGTATGGAGGTCCCTGATGTCAGCTGCAGGGCCTGCCGCAGGGCGCCGGAGACTGTAATGCACTTACTGTCGGCTTGCCCGACTTACGCAGTCTCGGCCTATATTCATAGACACAACGCAGCATTACGAGTGCTTTACTATCATCTAAGGCACTCGTATGGGATAGACGAAACACCAGTGCTGCCTTACGTTCCGGGGGATATTGAGTCCGTTGTGGGGAATGAGAAGTGCCTAATTTATTGGAACTACTCGTTTCCCACCGTCAGGCAAATACAAGCCAACAAGCCTGACATAGTACTCCTCGACCACCAACTCAAGACAATGTATGTCGTGGAATTCTCAGCTCCCGCTGAGAGCAACATTGTCTTGAAAGAGGAGGAAAAACGGACAAAATATCGAGATTTGCTCTTCGAACTCCGCAGGCTTTATCCAGGCCATTCTGTTAAAATAGTGGTACTGATTATAGGAGCCCTCGGTGGAATGAGACAGACGCTGCTTTCAGAACTAAAGATCATACCGGCATGCCGAGATTCGGCAGAGATCTTAGCCGGCAGAATGCAGAAGGCTGTCATCCTCGGTTCATTACGTCTACTCAGGGCACACGATTCGCGGACCCGGTAGTCACTCACCCCACGGGCGTGGGGAGTGGCTATTGGTATTACCAGCTCCCCTCTGTGAGGGTCGGAGCCACAGAGTAGGGTGACTGGTTTTTTGTAAAAAAAAAAAAAAAAAAAAAAAAAAAAAAAAAAAAAAAAAAAAATAATAATAATAATGTTTATTACCAGCAGGAGGGGCTAGCTTCCATCTATTAAGCCTTTGGTGAGTAGCGCCACCACTTACTCCAGCTAGGGGTGCAAAACCGAACCGGCAGCCCTAGTGCACCCGGGAGGGGAAAGCATCTTCCCCTCTGGTGTCGGTCGCGGGCCTGCTGGGCTAACCACCCACAGGCCCTAATCTTTGGTTCCAATAGGCCGAAGACAGGGCCCCCACGATCGACCCAGTTCGGATAGGGGTCAAGGGCAAGGTGGTGGGGCCCAACCGGACGGGCCGCCCGTTGACGAAATTGGCAATGTCCAAGGACGCTTTGAGTGGACAGATGAGCTGAGGGATGAACTTCTGCATTGCTATGAAAGCAGTGAGCCCGCGCGGAGGGGATACATGGCGCGGATGCATGCTCTGTGGTGTGAGTGGCTACCAGAGCATAGCGCCTTCATGCCACAAAATCTGCGTGACTATGTATCCCACCTTCGTAGTAGGGGCTACGTGAGGACTGCTCCTGGACCGGTGAATGAGGTGGTCGAAGGACCGCCACATTCACCGGTTGAGGACGTAGTTCTCCTCGTTCCGCCAATACCAGAGGGTCTCAGTACCAGAAGGGGGTTACACCGTCTGAAAACCCCCGGGCCACAAGACCTGGCCAGAGTGGACGCTGAACTTCGCACAGCGCTACCAGAAGAGGCTGACATCTGGCACATAAATTGTGCCGTGTAAGCCGCTGCTCAACGCTCGTCTCAGGTGGAGAGGCGAAATACCTCTTCCCCACAGGAGAGAGCGCAGCGGCGCATACAAAAGATGGAAGCCAAGATCCGGTCGGCGAGGCAACACGCATCCCGTATCCAATGTGTGATGGACTATATGGCGGCCAACAGGCCGTTCACGCCTAAAGTGCGTCGATTAGCCGCCAATTTAAGACGCGCCCATCACACACTTAATGAGGCAGTGCTGCGAACCACCAAACAGCACTGTCTCGACAGGATACGGATGCTAGTGATTTGCAAAAAGTCATTAGTGAGGCGGGCGAGAGGGCTTGCGGAAAATAAACTGTTCCGCGAAAAGCCCTCGCGCCTTTTCCAACCGCCTCCGCGTTGTAGAAAATCCGCCGACTGCAGATCAGGTGGAGAACTTTTGGAAAACGCTGTACGAGGAGAGGCTTCCACTCAACCGAGATTCTCCTGCCCTTGCACACTTTGAAGCCTTTTGTCAAAGGCTTCAGCGACCACAGGAAGTGTGCGAACCAATAACCCCAGAAAAGGTTCGTAGGGCTCTTGAGGGCTCTAAGAACTTTGCTGCTCCAGGTCCCGATGGGATAAATAACTTTTGGTGGAAAAAGTTATCGAGCACCCACCACCATTTGGCCAGAATTTTTAATTCCTGGTTAAATGGGGAGCAGCAAATCCCTTCTTGGGTTGTTGAGGGGCGGACAGTGCTGATCCCCAAGAACGGAGATTTGTCCAACCCAAAGAATTACAGACCGATAACCTGTCTAAACGCATGTTACAAGGTGTTTACACGCATTTTGTACATGCGGGTGCTCCACGCAGTTGAACCGGTTTACGAACGGATATATGAGCAACGAGGGTCGAAGAGAGGTGTCGCTGGCTGCAAGGAGAACCTGTTGATTGACAGATGTGTCACGCAGGACTCCATGCAGTATAAGCGGAACCTCTCTATGGCCTGGATCGACTACCGCAAGACATTCGACATGACATCGCATGAGCTCATTGTTCACTTGCTCCGATGTCTTGTGGTACCCGGTCCCGTAGTGAGATGTATTGAAGAACTGATGCCGCTCTGGAAGACTCGCTTTACCATAACATCGGGTAACGATAGAGTCCAAACAGAGTCGGTAACATTCAGAAGAGGAGTATTTCAGGGAGATTCCCTCAGCCCCCTTCTGTTTTGCATCTCACTACTGCCATTATCCGTCTCGCTCCGGAAAACCCGTGGCTACAACTGCGGTACCCCCGGCGACAGGAGGCATAAGGTCACCCATCTATTTTATATGGATGACCTTAAACTTTATGCCTCTGGAGAGAGGGATCTCCAACAGTCCCTTAGGGTGGTACAGGAGTATACGCAGGCTGTCGGTATGCAGTTCGGGTTGGACAAATGCGCACTGATCCATCTCAAGAGAGGACGATGCGGTGACTATGGAGAGGACGCGCAGCTCGTGGACGGAAGCATCTTACACCATCTAGATGCCGGAGAGTCGTACACTTACTTGGGTGTCGAGCAACGCTCCACCCAAGAAGTGAGTGTAGTGAAAAACGCTCTCCGCGGCAAGTATCAGCACCTACTCCGACAGATCTGGTCTTCAGAACTGTCGGGGAAGAAAAAGGTGTCTGCTACAAATATGCTTGCCGTTCCGATCCTTCTATACTCTTTCGGAGTAGTGAAGTGGACTAGAGAAGAGCTGCGTCAATTCGATGTAGTAACCCGCAAGAAAATGCATCTCAATAGGAGCTTGCATCCTAAATCGTCCGTTCCACGGTTATATCTCCCACGACATCGGGGCGGCCGTGGACTCTCGAGCTTGGAGAGTCTCCATAGCAGGATGGTTCTGGAGGGAGCATGTAAGGTCATCAGGAGTTCGGATCCCCTCCTCTGCATGGTCCGAGACCATGAAAATGCAGAGGTAGGAGCTTTTCTCTTTAAGGCAGCACGGAGAGCAGCCGATGAACTTGGTCTCATCTTCGACGTCGAGCGGGTAAACCCCGACTCTGTCACCGAGTTGGAACCCGTTCGACTAAAAGCCCACATTAGAGCTGCAGAACACAACATCCTTCTGCAGCTCCATAAGGATAAGCCATTGCACGGAATCTTCTATAAAAATATAGAACACCTCGGCTTATCCGAAAGGCTGACCTTCGCCTTCTTAAGATCAGCTGGGCTGAAGTCTGAGACCGAAGGATTCATAATGGCTTGCCAGGATGGATGGCTTTACTATCATCTAAGGCACTCGTATGGGATAGACGAAACACCAGTGCTGCCTTACATTCCGGGGATATTGAGTCCTTTGTGGGGAATGAGAAGTGCCTAATTTATTGGAACTACTCGTTTCCCACCGTCAGGCAAATACAAGCCAACAAGCCTGACATAGTACTCCTCGACCACCAACTCAAGACAATGTATGTCGTGGAATTCTCAGCTCCCGCTGAGAGCAACATTGTCTTGAAAGAGGAGGAAAAACGGACAAAATATCGAGATTTGCTCTTCGAACTCCGCAGGCTTTATCCAGGCCATTCTGTTAAAATAGTGGTACTGATTATAGGAGCCCTCGGTGAAATGAGACAGACGCTGCTCTCAGAACTAAAGATCATACCGGCATGCCGAGATTCGGCAGAGATCTTAGCCGGCAGAATGCAGAAGGCTGTCATCCTCGGTTCATTACGTCTACTCAGGGCACACGATTCGCGGACCCGGTAGTCACTCACCCCACGGGCGTGGGGAGTGGTTATTGGTATTACCAGCTCCCCTCTGTGAGGGTCGGAGCCACAGAGTAGGGTGACTGGTTTTTTGTAAAAAAAAAAAAAAGTTTATTTATTAAAATAGATATTTTTTACAATATAGTGTTACATACACATTTATATATATAAATAAACAGAGGGTTCTTCCCGCTAAGCACAATGTGCCTGTTGCGGCGTAATACACTTTCACTTGTGAGTTTATTTCAATACATATATATATATATATATATATATATATATATATATATATATATATATATCTGAATAAGTCACAGTCTAGAGGCTTTGTCACAATTAGGTAAGTTTATGTCTCAATCGGGTAGTTGTTACAGTCTATGTACGTATGTATGTATGTACGTCTATGTATGTATAAGTAATTTATTTACAATCGATTCCTGTTATCTAATTTGCCCAGAAATAATTATTTATATCAATTAACGCTATCGGTTATAAACATTTTGTCACTCCGTCGATTGATGACTGTCTAGCTCTCATATGACCGCGCTATGTGCGCTCGATAGGATGATTTCTAGTCCAGTACGGCGAGTTCATAAAACGGGCCACTGCTGAGGCTCTCTTTAGTTTTTAACTGCCGACTTGACCAGTCGATTAGCTTGGGAAGAATTCACTGTGTCGAATTCATAGCTATTTTTATTTTGACAATTTGGTATTAATTCATATGATTTTAATTGGTATTTGTTTTAGTTTTATAGATTCTGCCTTCAGAAACCTATAACAACTTTGAATTTAACTGCCGTGTCTAGCTTATCCGGAGAAAACATTATACGGCGAATAGTACCCTCAGGGGACACTGCCTTTAAGTGGGACACTCCACCTGAGCAGCCGAACTGTCATAAAGTAATATTTTACACGATCGTTTTAAACAAAGACAAATTAATATTCAGTGAAATAAAACTTGACGTTTGATCCTGTTTGTTATTTGATATTTTAGCAATCACACCGGGTTATTGCCCATGCAATTCTCAGTCGGGGACGCTGCTTTAAGCGGGACACTCCACCTGAGACGTACCGTATTGATTAACAACTAAATAATTATTCACCAGGTTCACCATATCAAGTCCTAAAATCTAGTTATTTTTATAAAAGTAAAATTATTTTCATATGGTCTAAAATTTCTTTAAAATTTAAATAACCGCCTGTACATCACCAAAGAGCAGTCCAAGTCACTTTCTATCACATTTGTCAAACCGCCGCGTTGCTAGTCATATTTATTGCCTGTTTGCTTTATTCTGCGTTTTCCCTTTGCATATTGTCGTTTACTTACTTGCTATCATTTTCTATGAACCGTGGTATATCATAATAATAGAGAATTTGTTTTAAAAATTAAGGATTTACTTGTTTCTCGAAACTTGGGTAATTAAAAATTTTAATATATTTGAAATATTAATTTAACTGTACCATTTTGTGGTTTTCCTGTAAAGGTACATATTTCTTCAAAATTCCTAGCATATCATAATTTGAATCATTTTTACTTTGAATTGTAAATATTTTCAATATACTATTAAAACATTTTGCGTGCCTTATTTTGAGTGTCTACTCCAATCTGTACTGTAAGTAAAACTGTTACAAGTAGAAAATCCTTACAGCTGTCCATTCTTTAAGAACGACGGCCTAAGTTTCGACCCCTGGTAATAAACCGTCTGCACTGACTCTATCTGGGGCCTTTATTATATTATTAATAAAGATAGTGGTGTTTCTGCACTTTAAACAGACACTGGCGCCCGAGGCAAAAAACCGCTTGTACTAGTATAGTGTAAGTTGCAGCACCGAAATAGCGGCGGCGTTACACCTTGAACCACTGAGCCGGTGTTTTACAAACTCTATACAGTGTGATTTTTTTAGTTGGTAAAGCACATTTTTCTCGCTTGTTTTTAAAGATAGTTTTGAAATTTTGCAGGCATGCTTAGAGACATTTTTTGCATCTGATGCACTTTTTTTATATTTCTGCTGTGTCCCGTCTAACCGGAAGTGGCGTAAACTTTCTATTTTCAAATGAAACGCTATAGTTTTTTTCGGATTTCAAAACTAGATTTTTTTCTGAGTTAGAATTTGTAAAAAAAAAGTATTGAGTTAGAGCGAAAAGTTTTTGAGATAAGGCGATTTTAAGATTTCAGGTGCTGAGGTGAGATATACGAAACACTAAAAATCGAATTACCCATGGAACGGTTTTTTGGCAGATTAAAAATGCGGTCAAAATGCGCAGTAGGTGCATGTCAATTTGTGTTGTCGTCTTTGAATTTAGCGTTTCAAAGTTTTCTGGCGTCAGATTACAAAAAATTGGTGAAGAATGGAAAAATAACAATAAATATTTTTATTTCAAACAGTGACAAAAATTTAAACATGAAGCTGCAATAACAGAGAAATTATCTCAAATATAAAATAAGCCATCATTTTGCACTAAATATTTTTTAACTCTTCTGTTGAGTTTTCAATAAACTTGGGGTTCATCTCTTGGCAGATTTCACGAAAGCGCGCTTCCAAAGTCGCTCTTATTTCGCCTTCGAATTCATAAATATTATCTTTAATGTGACCCCATAAAAAAATCCAATGGAATGAGATTCGGGGACCTCGCTGGCCATCTAATCGGCCCGAAGTTTTCGATCTACCTGTCCTCAAAAATAACTGTTTGTAGACTGCCCCCACCCTTGCATAGTGAGGTGAGGGCACCGTCTTGCATAAAATAAATTTCTTTAGGTGTTGCCAAACACCTAAAGTAAAGTTGGTTGTTAATAAGCTCAATCCAAACATTGAATTTCCAAACTATATGAAAGTTGCTGGGTTTAGTTAAGTGAAAGTTAACCGTGGACCAGTAGCGTGCGTTATGTCGATTGAAAATGTCGTTGTTGGTACAACTGGCCTCGTCACTCTAAATTACTTTGCTCCAGAACTCCGGATTTTCTTGATGTTTTATCATGAACAATTCACAGTACGCAGTTCATCTGGGAAAATCTCCAAGAAGTGACGTTTGATGTATCAAGTATTTGTAAGGATGCTGCCATATCGTTTCAGTATTTGTTCTTAAATTTTTAATAATGTTTTTGTTTTCTCGGTATATTCTGCACTGAAACTGTGACAAGTTGGTAAATATCCTTGACCATTTTAGTTAAAAATCACAAGGAGTATCATAATCTTCGCTTGTATAATCATTTTTTGATTTTACTATTTCTTGTGAACTGACGCCAGAAAACTTTTAAATGCTAATTTCAAACACGGCAACGCAAACTTCTATTGGCTTGACATGCGCCTACTAAGCATTGTGATGTCAATTTTAGTCGGCCACAAAATCATTCCATGGGGAACTCGATTTTTAATGCTTTGTATATCTCACTTCAACACTTAAAAACCAGAAAAAATCTAGTTTTGAAATTCAAAAGAAAAACTATAGTGTTTCAGAAAGAGCAGGAAAATAAAAGTGCATTGTTGCAAAAAATGTCTCTAAGTATGCCTGCAAAATTTCAAAACTCTATCTGTAATAATAAGCGCAAAAAAGGTGCTGTACCAACTAAACCACCCGGTATGTATGTACGTGTTTCTTTACTCCCTGTTAGAGCCTAACATTTAAATGGAGACTAGCAGCAATTCTATCAAAATCAAAGAGCCGATATATTTTTAAAAGTATTAAATGATTCCCCTTAATCATAGGCAATTCACTTCACCGAAATCAAAAACTTCAAAGTTACTGAAAGCCATCAAGTGAAGTACCAACAGGGGAGAGCGTAAATCTGACTTTACTCGTATATTTAACACTGAATCGAAGCTGCCCCGTCCAGCTCATAGTTTTCTGGCGGGTTGGGATTTTACTGTTTAATCAACATTAAATAAGTTCTATTAATTCATTCATTCGTATCAAAAACACAGATTAGGCAGCATAATGCACCCTTTAGAATAAAATACTTCCTGCCTTACCAGAAGCTTCCCATTTTCTGGCAACCACTTTAGCCAACCTTCACCTACTATAGCTTCCGCTTACTCTATCCCCTTCCTGAAATTATATACGTATAATTTTTTAAACCTTTCCTATCCCTCTTAGTTTCTGTTGTGTTACAAAAAAAAAAAACGTAAATATACGTTTTTGGTACTTACAGTTTAATGTGCAATATTTCTAAAACAAATAATGCGTAAAAAACTGACATTTAGATTATACCATATGTTGACGATAAACAATATTTGAGTTTGTTTTTTTAATTACTGGCTGACGGCAATAACAATATAGAGATATTTTTTTAAAATATTAGGACTCATCTGGTTTGGGCCATAATAGACACCCACACACACAATATATATATACACAATACACATACATAAAATGCTGCAGAGTAAGGGAGAAATCAGATTGATTTTCACTGTATGGATGTTCTTTTTGTTCTATAGAATGTTTCTCGAAGACAACCGTTTTGAGATACTTGTTTTCTCAGACTAAAAGAGCAATTTTTAACACGTTGTAACTAAAACTACCAATTTATAAGTGTAACTGGACAGAGCTTTTTTTATGAAAATTCTCTTCTCTTTGAATTCTAATGACTTCTTTTCCTACAAAATGGCAACCCCCACAAAATATTAAAACTGTTCTTCGATTGGCTATCCAATTATATCAAGAAATCGATATGCAATTTAATTTTTCTATATAAATTAAGATCGCTAGTTACTATCCTATTATTTGTTGCATTTTTCATAAAGAAGCATATAGAACTGTCAATTTTACTTTAGTAGATGACAATGACGATATGACATGCAGTGAATGTATTCCTTTGAGAGTAATAAAACTTATTATATTTTCATATTGTTTGTGTTTAATAATTTCTTATAACTGGAAAGAGCAATTACACAAATTTATCATTGATTAACATTATTTTTCAGTGAATGATTTTAAAATTATTCCCTTTGTAAAGGTAAATTGATATTTAAATTTTTATGAGTTACATCGAAGCTACTGTTCCAGGACAATGGAGAATATTATATTCAAAACAAAGCAGACGTTTTGTTCACGTGGACAATAAGTTCATTATATCCGTACTGAGGTGTTCATTTTAATATATTTTGCAGAAGTGCGTTACTTTAATTATTAAATTGTATTTTGTAATACACTATGACAGATTTTACATTATGCCCTAATGGAAATTAATTTTAAATTATTTGTGAATGACGTACGGCAGCGAAACTCGCGCCTACCCTACTTTCTTTGTTCACTCATCACATAAAACTTTTACTACTACTACAAAGCCATTTTAGGATGATGCATATAAAATATTTATGAGTATGGAATTTGAACATTAAGAGATTCTAAGGAAAATGTGATAAAAACATGTACTGGGTAGAATTTTTAAATTGTTGAATTTGCCTAACTGTTTCATTTCGCGATTAAATCCACCGATAATATAAAACCATAATGATTTACTTGTTATTATTGTATTGAGAGTTATCTTATAATTATATTTTAAACGTGATGTTCCTAATAAATATAGTGTTTTGTTCTCTTTTCTTTCGTTATTCGCCTAATAAATAAAAGTTTTATTTAACAAAGTTCCCAAAAACCCTTCCACTTTCTATCAAAAATAAATTGTTTATAAAATATATTTGTGATGATTTTAAACCATATGTTTTAAAACATTCCCAATTGTGGATAAAGAAAAATGTAGACTAGGTTCCAAAAACATGAAATTGAGGACTAATTTTACTTTAATTAAGCCAATACACACCAGAAGAATGTGTCTTTAAATGTACTACTACAACCTAAAATCATCGAGATCCCAAATATTACGAATCACTATAGTGAGAGTAAAACAATAAAAAGAACAAGTTAAAAATAAATTCAATTTATTATAACAATATGCAAAGTACAGTATAAACAAAAAAATATTTAAGGGTAAAAATCTTATAATAAAATATGTATGAAGATATATCAACGTCTAGAGTTTTTTAGGCTAATGCTAGGAAAAGAATTAGAATTTTAAACAATGTTACAAGAAAAATAATATGCAGGAATTAAATTTCGAGGCACTCCAGACAAGACGTGAAGTTTTCTTTTGTTGATCTTCACAAATAATTAAAGAGGGTTTTCTCAATATTAAAGTATAAATCAGGGCAAATTCAAATACCAAAAATCGTGTACCAAAGAATAGCAGAATAATCCAAAATTCCAAATTCACAAATATCAAAAATAGGACAGTTGGTTAGTTCTAGCTGTGCTCAAAATCTAGCTGTACCTAATCGAAATCTAGCCGTACCAAAATCGTCTATAATTAAATTTACAAAATTAGTCTCAAAATTAACCTCTAATGTGAGCATGTGTCTATAATAATTTAAGAAATTAAAACTTACCCAGAATACTTCTGGACTATAAACCTACTAATTAAATCCGAATCGAAATTTCAATTAAAATAGTCCAAAATATTAATTGAAAATATGTGAAATCTAGTTTATGATCCGGTACCAAACCGAGTAGCAACCATGTGGCTTTTAAACTAAATTAATCACTCAGATCGAAAACTAAGTTTGAAGATGTCTGGGTGATATTTATAATCATTTTAACTCACAAGAACAAGAGGACAAGGGACTTAAAGTGACAGTTCGGCAATCGACTGTCATACAGCACCAACTTGAGAAATTTTAGAAAGTAAATCGATTATTATGGAGTTTTCGATCATTACTACTATCTTTTTATTATTAGTTCATATGCAATTTTATGCACTATTTATAATAATAGTTTACATTTTTATGATATACATATATATTTTTTAACAAATTGTTGTACGTATGTGTGCATGTTTTGCTCAGAATATCCAGAGAAACTTAAAAACACCGGAGCCTACTGAGAGGCAATATTTTGCTTGTCACTTAAATTTATTGTTTCTATAAACAAAGCAAGAAGTTCTAGTACCATATTCATTATATTTTCAATTAGTCGCTACCACTAATTGCCTCACTCCTTGTTATACAGAATGGACATTTACACCTTAAAAAAGAACAGTTTGTCTATTTGCAAATATTCTAATCTACTTCTATCAGAGCTAGATTTAGCAGTCTCAGATATTATCCTCAATTTAAAGAAAATGTTAACACAAGGTTAGAAGTCAGGTAACCTCGGAAACGTAATTGAATTAAGGTTTGGTACACCTAATTAGGAATTATTGGGGGAGGGGGGAAACGATGGTAAACTAATTATTTTTGTAACAAGTACCTAAAATCATGTTTTTTTGGAACGAATCGTAACTATTTTGGAATACCTAGTTGATGAATCCCAAAAAACTGCTTTATGTATGAATTTTTTTTTTAATACATTTATTTAACGTCGGCCTATTTCCGCTACTGAGGCCTAACACCGACGCCTGTAGACGAGCTACACCCAACCAGGAATTTTGCCGAACCTCTTCCCTTAAAATCTAGGGATCTTTTACTTGCCTAACATTTAATAGGCAAGGGACCGACGGCTTTACATCCCCTCCGAAGGATGGTATATTCCCTATACAACCCTCACCTAAGGTTGTATAGCTTTCGCGCATACATTGATATACAAGCCGCTGGAAGATATGTGAGGCGAGGACGCGGTCTTCGTTGTGAACACGGATTCGCCCTCTGTTCGGTGAAATGATAAATCTGGAGCAGTGGGGGTTCAGAGCTGAGATCCCGGAGGGCTTCCGCGACTAAATTTTTTAATTGGTTGTGTCTCAGGGTTGATTTCTGGGAGTGCTTGTTAGGGTCAACTGCTACACCCTGTATGTTGTATTTTGCACTATGTTTATCATTCGGTTTAATTTAACATTGATTTGACTTTTACAGCTATTTTAGGGTCAACGGCTACACCCTGTATGATATTTTTTATTGAAATTAAACATTGAGGTTTAAAGGACAATATAAAATTATTTATTCGATTTTTTGAACAGAGTTGGATATGATTCTATTTTAATTTTACAAGTGTCTTTTTTGGAAATTGTAACTAATCGACAACAGAAATTCTTTCTGTGGTTGTTTTGAGAATATATTTAAAAAATGCAAAGAAAATAATTATTAAATCGAAAAAATTCACTTTGACGATTGAGCCTCGTAGGCGATGTATTTTATTAAAATGGATATACCATCCTTCGGAGGGGATGTAAAGCCGTCGGTCCCTTGTCTAGTAAATGTTAGGCAAGTAAAAGATCCCTACTCTTCTTAAGAGAAGAGGTTCGGCAAAATTCCTGGTTGGGGGTAGCTCGTCTACAGGCGTCGGTGTTAGGCCTCAGTAGCGGAAATAAGCCGACGTTAAATAAATGTATAAAAAAAAAGCATAGATTTTTTTCTTGAAATTATAGAGATAATGAAAAATTCACAACAGAAAAAATTTTTGTAAACGCTCAAAATAATTGGTTAGGTTTTCCATTTTATTCTCACAGAGTATTTCGTAATGTTTAGAAGCTAAATAAAATAAACGTAATACCACTAAAATGATTTACATAAAATACAATCAAAAAAATTTGAAACAAATATGATTAAAAAATGAATTTATTGTGTTTTGCAATCACCTATAAAAATATGGATTTTACTATCTCTTAATTGACAGTGAAATTTAATTTTTTAAACATTCATTGTTAGTATAAATTAATAGGTAAATATAATGAACCGAAAGCATAAGATTAAACTTTTATTGAGGGTTGCATATATTAAATGTATAAAACATTCCTGTCTGTGCCCTCAGGCTTGAATATCCTTTAATAAATTGTTTCAAAATACATCTGAGCAACGAATATTATTTTGCAATGCAAATTACAATAAGTTCGAATAGAAATATTTATCCATCATAAGTTATGGCTTTTTGGTAGTCATCACTAGACACTGGTGATGCGTGACATTTCACGAACTGTGACTTAATCACTGACACCTAATAAGTCACTAGAGATGAGAAGGAAAACAATAGATGAAAATCGTCAACAAGAGGTAATCCATTGTTTTATCCTTTACTTGACAAAGTTGTTGAAACCATTTTGGGCATCCCAAACCGTTAGAGGCAAAGGATATAGAAAATCACCCAAAAAAATTTCGGGATCGGATGCAGCGTTGAGTAACGCCTTTAGAAATCAAAACTATGGTAACACTTGACTTGTCGAGATGACGAAAATACAACTAAAGTTGACTTGGCAGACGAATAGTTGTCGCGGCGACATTCAAGAACTTAAGAAAAAATTTTCGAAACCACAACGGAAGCTACGTTTCCGAACCCCTTATGGGTCCTCCCAAGTAGCTGAAAAATTCATATAATCATCAGGGTACCTTTCATGATCCAAATTATATATCAGTATAATAGCAATATAAATATAATGTTCGTTACAGTAAAATTAAAATATAACTTGTCTATTATTATATCTATTTAATTTCATCAAGTATGCCTAATCCGAGTTATTTATATCTTCAGAGAAGAGTAAATAAAAGAAATAAAATGTGAGGAATTCTGAGTGATATACTTGTCTTAAAAGGTGTTCGTTTTCTTTTAATTTCTATGAGAAATATGCTCTTGTTTCAATAATTTAATATTTGATAATTTCTAATGAAACATAATTTCAACCCAGCTTTAAATTTGCTAAATTAATGACATACAATCTATATGCAAAACAACAATTAACGTTAATTTTAATTCAGTTTCCAGAAATTCATTTATGACTTAACAAAGTGACAATTAGTGTAGTACAAGTGATTTAATTTTAAAAATGTAATATTTAGAATTGGATTAAAAAATTCAATTTCAGCTAACAAACAATTTGTATTAAGTATTCTCAGGCGGAAAGAAATGAATTTCTCGGCGTATCAAAATTACATTTAGATAAAAAAAATAATTGCTTCTACATCGTTTGTATTCTGGAATATAACTAGATGCGTAAGCTAGCTTATATATTACACGTCATCACCAACTATTTCATTTAATATCTATTGTAGATGAATAAAGTTTTAGAAACAGTTATTCCATTTTTTGTGAGCTATATTTCGGTAAAAAGAAATTTGAAATCCATAGCCTACTTTGTGAGATATATTACAAAAACCTGAAAAATAGGAAAAACACAAACAGTTATAGCTTCCTTATTTGAGGAGATACGAAAAAAGCTAAAGGGATGAAAGTTGACGGCAAAGACAATACGAATAATAATGTGTATCAAAAAATGCAGTTGGCTTTGTGCTTGCTCTTGTACAAAAATTAAACGAACAAATTTCAAAGTAGGCCATGACACCATTAATTTCGTTTATTTTTTTCTCAATATAAAAAAACGGTAGAAAACATGTCACAAAAATGTTAACTAATAGTGTCAATATTTAATATTTGACGAAAACCACAATTCATATGATTGGATCGTAAAAATCAGCTATGCCATAATAGTAAAAAATCATTTTATAATAATTACAATTCACTAATTATTTATTATAATTTAATGCAAACAAACAAAAATCTCATAAATAAAAACACAAATTCAAAATGAACATCTAAAAAAGCGAAAAACTATGCATAACGGTACTACCTACTACCATATTGAAAAGAAAATATGTGTATCTATTTTTCTAATTACAAATGCTCAAATTGTGCACCATGCATTCTAATACACAAACGTGTCCTACGAGACACCTCACGCATTACATTTTGGAACATTTCAGGAGTAATTTCCTCACATACGTTTCTAATTCTGGTTTTGATGTCCTCAATATTTTCAGGGGCAGTTTCAAATACATTATCTTTACTGTAATCTCAGACAAAAATTCCAAGGGAATATTATCTGATAATCGAGCTTACCATAGAATGGGTCCATAGGTGCCTATTCAGCTATCTAGCATAACTTGATTTAAATAATTTGTACATATTACAGTAGTGTGAGTTGGAGTCCCATCTTTCTGTCACTGTTAATTCATAAAGAAAATCCTGAAATTCGTTTTGCAGGAAATTAAGGTATCTACGCTCGGTTAATTTGCCACCATAAAAATAAAGTTCAATTATTTTAGTCCCTAAAAGACCCACCCAAACATTCGTAGAAAATCTTTCTTGGAAAGCAGTATCTCTGCGCCAATGTGTATTTTCTCGTGTCCACTTATGATGCATATTTCTATTGAAAAATCCATTATTAGAAAAATTTGATTCGTCCTACCAAATAATTTTGCTACATATCAGCGGGCCATTCCTTTTTTTATTTAACAACCATCTACAAAATCTTACTCTCCTCGGCTTATCTCCTCAAATGTTGAACTTTCCTCATTTTGTAGCATCGAAATCCGTTTTTTTAAAATTGTTCTTGCACTGTCTTTTTTATGCGACAGTTTCTCTGAATTTGTCTCAAAGAGGTAACGTAATTCAGTACTCTATTCACTTTCCTTACATTATCCGTAACATGTCCTCGTGCGTTTTTAGATTTTGAACTAACTTCCTAAACATAGTTCGGCTGCGGAGCATCTGGAAATCTATCTCCGTAAACCGTGACTGCCTGAATTTTGCATTTTTATAAATGTTTTTTGATGCTTTATCGATTTTCATTAATAAAAAAAATCATTCAACTTCCTCGTTGCCGAGAAAATTGATTTTAAAAATTTAAAATTTTATTAATGTCCTGTAAACTCAGTCGAGGTATTTTTTTTTGTTAAATTATTAGTTTTGATGACAAGTTGAAACTGATTTGTTGTTATTATTAAAGTTTTTAATATAAAAGTATAGTCACCAGAAAGTTTTTCTAGAGTAAACACTATAAAATTTGTTAAATAACTCTAAAGAAATAACACCCAAAGAAACAACACCATTATTTGTGCCTTAAAAAAGTATCAAGTAGGCCATGAACATTTTTGTTTCCAATTACTGTCGCTTCGTTTTAAGTTAATCCGATGCATTTGTGTATTTAATAATATTTCTTTATTTATTCAACTTTATTGCCAACACCCCATACATTATAATTTATTAACATAATATTATGATGCGTTTTTCTCCACCTCACACGTTGACGTGGAGAAAAGGCGCGGCCACTCTTTCACACGAGCTTCGGAAACAAGTTTTCGAATTACTCGGGCACCAGTCCTAGTTTAAATGATAGGACACACTACCCTCAAGCCGAATACGCGAGGCTGAGCAGCTCAAGTGGAGAAAGTTTATTCCAGTGGGTCAATATATGGGAAATTAGACGTTCACACACAGACAATAAAACTCAGAGTATTTCAATAAAGTCAGTATATTACTATAAACCTATATGTACATTGTACAAAGCTACTTCAACTACTAAAATCTATAAGTTACTTAGGCCGGGAGGAGCAAGCAAAAATCTACTACCAAATGACTCAGGCGGCAAGGATAGCAAGCACAAAACTACCTTGGTCTGGATTCAGGCACGTCTGCTTGGGGGAACGGTCAGAGTGGACTGACACCCTTGCTTGGTGTACCGGGATTTTTCTGGAGTTTGATTTTTCGGAGGAAACACGTCTGCTTGCTTTGAGTCAATCAGGCTGACTGCCTACATGGTATGAAGTTAATTACTTCCTTCAGATATGAAGGAGTGGGAGAAACAGCAGAAAACAGATGCGTGATGGATCACGGTGACGTCAGACGGACTTGATGAAATATTTGAAAGGTTTTGGGGACTTAGAAAAATAATTCAGAATCAGATTTGGACTTAAAATTATTTTGGAATATTTCGCGACAGAAAAATATTTCAAATATGTATTTGTGGACTTAGAAGAATATTTCCACGATGGATTTGTGGACTTGGAAAATTATTGCAAATACAGATTTTACGGACTTAGAAAAAATGAATGTTACCTGGCGGCTTCAAATATTTAGCATGAACACGTCTGCTGAGTCGATCGGGAAGACTAACTGGTCAGTGGTCGGTGTGAATTTAATTACTGCCTTCAGAGATGAAGGACTGGGAGAAACAGCGGAAAATAGGTGCGCGATGGATCACTGTGACGTCAACTGGACTTTGAAACTGAAATATTTGAAATGTCTTTGGGGACTTAGAAAAATAAGTCCACGATATAGATTTTACGGACTTAGAAATGTGATATTTTCGTTACTACAGCACAAGAGCAAACAGCGGATACGTGTACCTCGTGGGACAGCAGCCAGAAGACTAAATGCGGAATAATTAAATTATTCCTACGTACTGAAGGGGTGACGTCTCATAGGTGACGTCGAACGAACTTGTAAAATATTTTCGGGCTTAGAAAAATAATGCCACGATGAATTTGTGGACTTGACAAATTTACCTTACTCTGGTACCACAGGACGGAGAGCTCTGCACACCTAACGTGGTCGGTCGCTGGGAAGGCACTGACTCGTGCGTGGTTTGGCGTGCCCGAAATGTAGAAACTCTTCTCGTCGCTTCCCCACCTGAGTTCATCTGTACTTTACAATCTGATATACCCACTCGGGGATTCTAGAAATTAATTAATTTTAACGAATTCGCCTACGGCGGTACAGTATATTTACAAATATAACAGAACTATAAAATATTTTCGAGAAAATAATGATATTTTATACATATTTCGGTAACGAAAAATACTTCGTTACAATATATTTCCACCTTAATGCCACAACATTAGCAATTGAGAAACCAGCTAATATAAAAAACAAAATATAATGCCAACGCAAAGTGGATTATTATTATGAAAATAAAAATGCAGTAAATGAAATAATATGATAGGCCAAAAATACCACTAATTCCTATAAAAGGAACTTAATTCATTGCCACCCATCAAGGTCCACAATGTACGTTTCCAAAGCGATTGAAAATAACGTCCTAAACCTTGCGACATACTACGTCTTCAATCGGAAAACGCAAACAAAAATCTGATTACAATGAGCCCCCAGCAGACAAATTAATCCTATAGAAAGGTCCACAGTGCAGAGCTGTCGTGTATCACCAGCCACTGACTAGTTTCGGGCTTGTTAGCTTGAAAACGCACATTGTGCACCTTGATGGGTGACAATGAATTAAATTAATTTTATGAGAGTTAGTGATATTTTTGTTCTATCGTAGTATTTAATTTACTGCATTTCTATTTTCATAATAATTAAACTACTTTGCGTTGGCTTTATATTTTGTTAAATATAAATTAGTTCGAGTACGTCGTCGAGACAGATTGCAATAAGTCACCACCAGATGGAGCCATTCACAAATTGCGGACGTTATCGTTTGTAATTTGATAGACTCGAGAACGGTGTAGGGTTGTTGTGTATTCACCTATGCCGTACTGATTAGTGTCTTTGACTCTTCCTTTTCTCAACAACTATATTGTATTATACAGGGTGGACCGTTAATAATAGGCCATAGTTCAGGGGTAGATTCTTTGGGCCAAAATATGAGAATATAACCAAATATGTTTTAGTAAAATGTTGCTGTGGAAAAAGATACAGGGTGTCAAAGTTCAAATAATTTTTCATTGTTTTGCAATAACTCAACAGCCTCTTGACTCATCTTCGCCAAATTTCCTAGAGGAACTTTTTTAATTCTAAGAAACAATAATTTATGTATTACATCACTTTAGATCATAGAGGGCGCCGCAAGACCTGTATCTGATGATAATTTTTTTTAATATTTATTTGACGAAACGTTGTGGTATTTCTGTCCAGAAAATCTGATGAGGGCATCATTTCCACGTATAAAAGGTACACTTGATAGAACTTGATAATTCGCACCGTTTTCGAGAAAAGTGCCGTTAAAAATTTCAATAATTTTTTGAAAGAAATTAAAATTTAATGAAAAAATTGTATTTATTGAAAAGTGTGCTTTGGTTACATTTTAGTTCTGTCATTTACGTCATTTAATCATTTTATTTTGTTCTTGTGTTCCTCTAGCTAATTTCTTTTATTCTTTATTTACAATGCCTAGACATAATAATTTCTCAAATTAGGAAATGAGGTATATGATATGTGTTCACGCACACAATAATTTTAGCGGACGTGCTGCACCGAGGAGATTCTCATTGCAATATCCAAATAGAATACAGCCAGACTATAAGATTAAAAAAAATCTGTTTCGTCGTTTGGGAGGAACGGGTTCATTTCGCCATAAAAACGATGTAGGATGCCCGAAACGAATTACTCCAGATCAAGAACTAGAAATTTTAGTTCATGTGGATGAAGATTCTCAAGTCAGACCAAGTCGTTTAGCAGCGACAACAGGGGTGAGTAAACAATCTGTCCTAAGAGTCTTACGGAAAGTACGTTTCTACCCATATCATTTCACTTCTGTACAAAACTTACTTAGAAGGGATCTTCCACAAAGGCTACAATTTTGTCAATTTGTTCTAAATAAACACGACAGGGATAGAAATTTTGTTAAAAACACTTTATTTACCGACGAAGCAATTTTTACTTACCGAGGCGTTTTATCTGAAGAAATACCCATTACTGGGAAGTAGAAAATCCTCGTGCCGTTAAAGAAAGGCATTTTCAGCAAGAATTTAAGATTAACGTTTGGTGTGGTATCATCGGCGATCAATTATTGGGACCATTCGTCCTTCCTCCAAATTTAAATGGACAGTCTTATCTGTTTTTTCTTCAAAATACCCTTGCTGATACAGTAGATGCTTTCATGCTAGACATACGGAACAGAATGTGGTTCATGCAAGATGGAGCTCTCCCCCATTTCTCTGTTGAAGTCAGGAATTATATTGATGAGACTTTCCCACGCAGATGGATCGATCGAGGAAGTGAGTTTGCTTGGCCACCAAGGAGTCTTGATTATAATCCTTTAGATTATTATGTGTGAGGACATATGAAGTCCTTAGTCTATGCAAATACTATCAACTCAAGAGAAGAACTGTGGGACAAAATACCAAACGCAGCGAATTTTACTAAAGGACAGGAAAATATGAACAAAATTCTTCATCAGATACATGTCCTGTTGCGCCCTCTATGATCTAACGTGATGTAATACATAAATTGTTGTTTTTTAGAATAAAAAAAATTCCTCTAGCAAATTTGGCGACGATCAATCAAGAGACTGTTGAGTTATTGCAAGAAAACGAAAAAATAATTTGAATTTTGACACCCTGTATCTTTTTCCACAACAACATTTTACTTAAGCACATTTGGTTATACCCTCATATTTTGGCGCAAAGAATCTCCCCCTAAACTATGGCCTATTATTAATGGTCCACCCTGTATATTAATAATAAATAGGAAAAACTGTAAAAATAAGACAACAATAATGTATCATGCAGGAAATATAATCCAAAAACAGATTTAATTATATTACATATACTTCTTACTTGTAGCAGGTATTTTACGTTTACAAAAAAAAAAAAAAAAATCGCACAAGTCCTCTATATGAGGACGTAATTTCTCGTTTTCTTGGCCCTCCGAAAAAACTTGGATTTAGTCACATTGATTAATTAATTTGGTTTCTGGGAAATTCTATAAAATGCAGTCCTACAACCGCTATGCTGCACATACCTGGTAATTTCTTCCATATCTAGGCATTTGTACGTAACAGTAGAGTTAAAGGCAAAGAGATTTACATAACAGATATAAATAAGATAAAATTTAAAAAAGTTACAAAACGTTTTGCGAAAATTTTAAATCAAGTGTAAGTAAATAAAGTGAAAGCCCATAACATTCGCCATAAATAATAGACGAAAGTAAAATCGCAGTTTTCATTAAATGGTTTGTGAATATTTCGTTCACTCTATTACTCGCTCAATTTTATGATGCATGGAATATATATCAACTTATATCTTCAAGGCTCTTACTTTATGGAAATAAATTACACTATATTTATATTGCCTTAAACTTCTACAGAACGTGACAAGTCTAGGATAAAACCTAATATTTTATTTTATCGGCTATGTAAGATATAATACAAAATCTGCAAACAAAAGTCTCGCTTTCGTTATCAGAAACTCGTCAGGTTTTACGGGCATTCACTTGTTAACCTTATTATTTGACTCATTTGTTAAGTTTAAATTAGAATATGCATCATTAATATGGCACCCAATTCAATTCAACAAAGATTTATTAAAATTAAAGTCATACAAACAGTTGCCTAACCAGAGCCTGCCCCAGGACCGACCATGCAATCATCGCGCCGATGCGGTGGCGGATTGCAGGACCGGGCTGAATAAATCTGGATCGGCGAAAACGAAAACGAATAATAACTAACCTAAGCACCTTTTGCAACATGCAAATAAAATTAGGTAATACCATTGAATATAAAACAATAAAGATTTTTTAAGAAACAACTTAAAACTACACATACTTTTTATAACTGACTCACTGTAACACTTTTTTAAAAAATTTATAGTTGGCGCAGATACCTCAATCTAAATGAGGCACCTTCTGCGAGACGCATGAACGCCGCGATCCGCAGGGCTGGCCTAAACTTTGGCTTTAAGAATTTTGATTTTCAGAATGTTTTCATTTATTTCATATTCGTGATGAAAAATGAATTTAGAAAAAACAAAAAAGTGCAAAAAGAAAACAAGAAAACAACAAACAAAAAGGTCACAAATAGAAAGGAAGAGGGAACAGAAATGATTTAAAGATAGACAAAGGTATGAAATATTAGTAAAGCTGGATAGGGTAAGCGGAAGTTATAGTTGGTAAAGCTTGGCTACAGAGATTGCCGGAAAATAGGTAACGCCTGGTATGGTAAGGGGTGGAAATGGGGCATTATGCTGTTATGTGTCTTGTCAGCGGGATATCGCCCAGCTTGAAGAATAGAAGTTTTGAGAGATGCGTTGGGCGTAGTCCGCTATCGAGGTTATGTCGTTACACCGTGTATGTAAATCTCTGAGGGAGGTGTACCTTCCTGAATTCGACATGAGGCGCTTAAATTTGTGCTGAAACACTTGAAGTTTATTCATTGTCATGGTAGGTATGCTGCACCACACCGGCACCGCGTATGTGATGGATAGCCTGACCACCATCGTGTACAACAACTTTTTATTTTGCCGGTTTAGTCTGCTACCCCCGACCATGAGCGGATACAAACTCCTGGGTAGGGAGTACAACGTCCGTTTTGTCTCATTTATATGGTTATTGAATGTTAGTCTTTGGTCGAGTCTCACCCCCAAGTACTTCACGCATATCCTGGTTGGAATTTTGTTTCCTCTGATCGAAATTGGTGTTAACATTTTATTCTCAGCGTTCACCCGAACCTTCCACTGGTCATAATAAGCCGTGGCACGAGCCGTGTGCACGTTCGTTGCTTGTGCGTTATGAGAATGCACGTACATGTCTGTGTCGTCGGCGTACTTGGCCAGTTTCGCGAACTTTGGGAAGTCGGAGACATACAAGTTGTACAACTTTGGAGACAAGCACGATCCTCGCGTGACTCCCGCTCGAATGTTCCGCCGTGTTGACAGTGTATTATTCACTCGAATCTGCAGTTATCTGCTCATCGGAAACTAATGAATGAGTTTAGTGAAGTAAATCGAAAAGTTGTAATGGTGTAATTTGTAGAGTACGGATCCAGATGGTGTCGAACACCTTCTCAATATCGAGGAGCACCATGGTGGTGTTCTTCCCGAGGTTGTATTGTACTTTGACGTCGTTAACTATTCTAACGACTTGTTGCACCGTGCTCCATCCCTTCCTGAAGCCAAACTGGAACTCACCGTCGATGTGGACCACGGCGTACTTACACTGGCCGGGCCAGTGTTGTAGTCGCAGGATCGCATTAATCATTATTTAAATCAAGTTATGCCAAATAGGTGGATAGGCACCTATGGACCTATTCTATGGCTAGCTCGATCATCAGATATTACTCCCTTGGATTACGTCTGGAGTTACATTAAAGACAAGGTATTTCAAACTGTCCCTGAAAATATTGAGGACATCAAAACTAGAAATAGAAAGGCATCTGAGGCAATTACACCTGAAATGCTCCAAAATGTAATGCGTGAGGTGTCTCGTAGCGCACGTTTGTGTATTAGAATGCATGGTGCACAATTTGAGCATTTGTATATTTGTAAATACACACATTTTCCTTTCAGTATGGTAGTAAGTAGTACTGTTATACATAGTTTTCGTTATTGTTTTTGGATGTTCATTTTGTACTTGTATTTTTATTTATGAGATATTTGTTTCTTTTTATTAAATTGTAATAAATAATTATTGAATTATAATTATTATAAAGTGAATTTTTACTATCATGTCATAGTTGATTTTTATGATTTTTTTAAATACATTTATTTAACGTCAGTCTATTTCCGCTACTGAGGCCTAATACCGACGCCTGTAGACAAGCTACCCCCAACCAGGAATTTTGCCGAACCTCTTCCATTAAGAAGAGTAGGGATCTTTTACTTGCCTAACATTTAATAGACAAGGGACCGACGGCTTTACATCCCCTCCGAAGGATGGTATATCCCTTATACAACCCTCACCTAAGGTATGTATATAGCTTCCGCGCATACACTGATATACAAGCCGCTGGAAGAAGTGTGAGGCGAGGACGCGGTCTTCGTGGTGAACACGAACACGGCCTCTGTGTGGGATAAATAAAAAATTGGAACTGCTGGGGGTTAGAGCTGAGACCCTCGAGGGCGTTCGTGCACTTTATTTTGGTTGTGAGAAGTCTTCTGGTTTGTTTCTGTGGTGAAGGTTTGGGTCAATGCTACACCCTGTATAGTTGTATTCAGGAACAGTCGAAGCACTGATTTATTAAAAATGTTTTTGTTAAGGGTCAATGACTGAACCCTGTATAATAATTCGTTAAAAAAAATTAACACTTTATTTAAACGGAACGAACAAATATTTTTATTTCGGGTTTTTGATTAACAAAGTTGGAAAAAGTTATTTATTTTTACAAAGTTTCTTTTTGGTTGAAACTATTCGACAACATAAATTCTGTCAATAGAATTTATTTAAACTGCTTTTCGAATTATTTAAAAATTGTAGATAAATCGGAGAAAATTCACTGGAGAATATATTTTTTAACTTGGCCGTGTCGGCGGGAATTAAAATGTCGCTCTGGACGAAAATAGAAATATTAAAATAAAATAAAATTAGGCCCACTAAAGGTGATACTTAAAACTAACTCTTTTTAACAAGGTTTCGGCCTGGGAAGCTAGATCGGAACAGTTAGTCACGAGAAGTTGCTAGGATGGGTGGTTAAGAAAGCCTGTCTAGACAGTGGGTTTTTAAATTACTAACCGGACCAAAGCACTAGTACACACTTATTACACTACAAGGAAACTTGTCCCACTTTATCACGTCGCGAAACTAAACTTTGGAGTCACTGCCGAAAACTGAACTTTGCTACGGCTTGCGATGCACCGGTATTTATACTAAATTGGAAATGTTTCGTTTTTCTCGCCCCGTCGAGTCTCGCGGAGAGCTGGAAAGTCGTGAAGTCGCTCAGTGCGGGCACGGATGAGTCATCGATTGCATCATGTTGTGCAATACTTGAAAATTTTGGATTTTGAAAATAATTTTTATATGGACAGATCGGTTATGTGAAGGGGAATCGATTAAAATTTGACTGAAGGTCGGATCATTTTTCGTTTGGGAGTTATTTGAAGTTTTGTGGGCGAAATCCGGCTCGACCCCGTAAGGTATCACGAAGGTCCGCTGTTAACAGGCTGTAACTCCGTTAAAAGGTATCCAGTTCGTGCGTCAGATAAAAAGATAAGATATTAACAAGGTACAATACGGGTATGAATCGAGCTGAACGGAGATATAGTATGGGTGTCTGCTATTATACGGGGGTGATTAAAAAGAGGAAAGTTTATAATAGCAGAGGGATTGGGCAAATTCGGTGAAACGATATTCGGGCTTTTGGGACTCGAGGCACTGAACGTGAATTGACGTATACAGGGGCTGATTAGAAAGTAAAAATGGAAAATTATTTCAAATGGGTTTTTTAACGTGGGGAAACGGACTCGATGGTTGAATTTAAGATAGTTACATATACGAGGGGTGGTCAAGAAGTTCGAATTTTTTGGAAAGGGGAATTGCTTATAAAATCGAGACGTATTGAAGGGCGATGATGAGAGATTTGTGTTTAGATGAAGAATTCGACTAAGTTAAAGAATATATGGGGGCTGTATTTTTAAAATTTGTTTTTTGTGATGATTTGGTTACGGATGAGTGGAAATGAATGTTTTATGTCTGAATTTGATGAATTATGGTTATTTGTAAATTATCGATGATTGGCTAATTTTCTCTGATTTTTGTGAGTTGAATTACAGATTTTTGATAAGATTGAGGTCTTATTGACTTTTTTATATGGTTTGCCAGGTGGCATAAGATTATTTGATTTTTTGCTAATTTTTGGAATTTTTTGCTTTTTCATTTTGACTGGTAGGGGACATATCCTACAACAGTGGGAACGATCACCGATCCAACTACTAACCGCACCTTATGTTGCTTTACATCGCATATCGAAGTATGTACATAGTAAAGATGCACCTACGCTCGCCCCCATTTTTACGATTTAATGATATAAATTGTGATTTTCGTAAAATATTAAATATTGACACTACCAGTTAAAATTGTTTTGACATGTTTTATATCATTGGAAAGAGAAGAAATAAACGGAATTAATGGTGTCATGGCATACTTTGAGATTTGTTCGTTTAATTTTTGCACTAGAACACACGAGTATGTCAAAGCCAACTGCGATTTTCGAATTTTTTGATACACATTATTATTCTTATTGTCTTTGCCGTTAACTTTCATCTCTTTAACTTTTTTCGTATCTCCTCAATTAAGGAGGCTATAACCGTTTGTGGTTTTCCTATTGTTTAGGTTTTTGTAATATATCTCACATGAAAACAATCATTGAATTCATTCTGTTTATTATAAAATAAAATTGTAGCGATATGGATACGCAGACATTTTCTATTCTATGTAGTCAAAATATTGTATTCTCGAGTAGCATTAGCGTCAATATTTTCACCCTGTATATCCAACTGAAAGAGGTCTAAACTGCAAATATTAATCTATTAAATATTAAATTATTATTTTGAGTATATAATAAGCAAAGGCAAGATATTTGCTTCCACTAATGAATTTATGTAAATTAACTTTTTATAAATAATTACTAATACAAACTAACTTGAAGAATTTCAAGACGACTATCAACAAAGCTTACTCAGCCTTACATCCAACGAGGATTATCTAAAAATATATTAAATAACTTCTAAAATCGTTTTATAAAATAATTAGATAACGGATCTAATTTCCCATTAAATGTTAAGCGCTTAAATTAATTAACTGATTCCGAATGAGCAACAGATTGCAGCCCATTTATAATGTCCTTTCCTTACACAATATCGATCTGGTTCCCACTGCGCTTTGTTTACTTTTATGGATAAATACATTAAGCTTATTTTAAAGCATTGCGGTATTTGAACCACCATCAGCATTGCAAGAGACCAAGACGATGATAGAATTTTATATCATTTTAAACATTGTTCTTATTTCCTGAAAATAAAACACATACACTGTACTATAAGCTTAAGATATAAAAGAGTGAACTTAGGAAATAAAGATATTAATTCAATCATTTTATCTCTTATTTGCTCCTTCAAATCGATTTTATTGAAAATTGTTACTTTGATATTCTTTGACAACAATATTTGATGTAAAATGGATTTTAATCTATAAATGAATAATAAGTAACAGAGTATGCACAATTCTTATGGAAAATTTTAGTGAGATGAGATGTTAAAATTTTTTGTATATTCTAGACTATTAATAAATATCGTCATGATTTCAAATAATAAATAGTTTTTAAAATACGACTTCTTAAGACCAGACAATTTCCATAATTTCATGCATTCAAAAATTTCTTACTCTTAACTATTAACTGTAGGGAAGAAATGCAAAACTAGAGCAAAATGAATATTGTAAAATATGCTTCTGAAATCAAGTCGCCGTGGGCACCATCATATAATAATTAAAATAAAAGTTAAGATCACTGTCAAAACGTTCTATATTTTTGCATGCTCTCAAAAGTTAAAATTCGTTGAACCGACGAATTTGGTATGTCAGTTCTTCTTGATATATGGTTACACTTCAAAAAACTTACGCAAACACAAACATCAATACCTAGCCAACACTTCAGCCAAGGAGGTAAATACGAGCCCGAACAAAATAGAAACATCATCCAAAAGAAGAAGTGAAATAAACTACGGCCTACGAAACGTGGTGAGCAATGAGAGGAGCACAAAAGGAGCAGCTACGTGGGGTAAACACAAAAATAAATAGTACTTTTAGAACATTATGATTTTACTATTATTATTTTAAAAGTATTTTAAAATTATAAGAGAATTTTTTTTTTCTTCTCTTTTCTCTATCTTTTCTTCTCTTGATACTTAACTTGTCTAGTATTTAATTGAAAAGCCCTTTTATTTTCGAATTAATTAAGCTATAGATCCTTTTATAAGAGATCTATTTATTATCATAAAATAATTTATTGTAACAAATACCTAACTGTAACCAGATACGCCTACAAATTGATTATATTATTTGTATTATTTATAATACTACCACCACAGTAACTACTTATCATAAGAAATGGATAAGTATATAAGAGACTATGAAATTGATGGTGTCCATACAAATATAGTTAAGAATATTACGGACTATAATACAATAACGAATGAATATATGAATAATAAGCAAAATAATGTTAACTTTAATATTTCTCATAGTAATATTAGAAGCATTAATAAAAACTTAAATGAAATGAAAATAGTATTGAGCGACCTTGATAAAAAATTTGATTTCTTAGTATTTACTGAAACTTGGAAAGTTTTTGACAAATCTGTTTTTGGTACACAAGGGTACAATATGGTTTATAATAATGGTAGTTTCAACCAAAATGATGGCGTAGTTATATACATACGAAATGAAATCAATTACAGCCACCGAGTTGTTGAAATAAATAACATCAAAATGATTGAGATACAGGTAAAAATTTCCAATAAAAATATTATGATTACTGCGATATATAGGCCACCTTCGGCATGTGTAGCAACATTTATTAGTGATTTGTCAGAATATCTCCAAAACTGTCAAAATAACGTTGATCCCCACATACTAATTGGTGATATTAATTAACATAAACATATTAAGCAATGAAGAATATGTGTGGTGAAAAGGGTTTTACATCCACAATTAATAAATATACTAGAATCCAAAACTCTGAAAAATCATGCATTGATCATTTATTTCTCAAATACAAGAATGTGTCAACAAAACATGAAATCAATCCTGTAATTATAGAAAAAAATATCACAGATCATTACTCTATTGCGGGAAAATTCATATTAGATGGAAAAAAGAACCAACATAGCTATAACACGAGAACCAAAAATTATTTGGATAAAAATAGACTAATAGATATCTTAAAAAAGGAAAACTGGGTAGATGTTTACGATACGAATTGTATACACAGCGCAACAGACATCCTCATAAACAAAATATCAATAATAGTACCAATATTGAAAAATGCACAAAAACTACTAAAATAAAAAATTTTGAAGTCAAAAGGAAGTCTTGGATTACTCAAGGATTAGTAAAATCCGCAAATAAAAAAGATAAGCTCTATTCGAAAATGAAAAATAACCCTACCGAAGAAAATAAAAATACTTTAAAAAAATACAGGAATGAATTAAATAATTTAGTTAAAATAACGAAATCGAATTATTACCAAACAAAAATATACCAAAATAAAAACAGCATACAAAACTTATGGAACTGTATGAAAGAAATCACTAAAACTAATACCAAAACGCAAGAAATAACGGAAATAATAATATCTGCAGGAGAAACATCAAAAGAAAACATAGTTATAACAAATACCTTCTGGGACTTTTTTACGAATGTAGGAAAAAATCTAGCAAATAATATAAAAAATTCTAATGCAGCAAATGAAAATATTCCTGGCACTACTCACAGCAAAATCATTAACTCAATTTATATTTATGAATCGAATGAAAATGAAATAATAGACACATTCAATAGCCTAAAAAATAATAAAGCGCCAGGGCATAATGGAATAAAAGCGGATATATTAAAATATTTGGCTAATATAATTGCTGCACCCCTTAATTACATAATAAACAGGTCATCTAGTGAAGGTGTGTGTCCAGCGGCGTTCAAAATGGCGGCCGTTAAATCAATTTACAAAAACGGAGATAGATTAGATGTGACCAACTACAGACCTATATCCCTAATCTCAAACTTCGCAAAAATTTTTGAAAAAATATTATACAAAACGAATTAACGATTACTTAGCTAAATACAATATTCTATCAGATCAACAGTACGGATTTAGGGAAAAAAGATCAACAGGTGATGCTATTGCTAAGCTCACAGGTAAAATTAATCACTCCATTGATATAAAAAAGCCGTCTATATGCATCTTTGTCGATTTGGCAAAGGCATTTGACACGGTCAGCCATGCCCAATTCCTTCAAATTCTAGACAACATCGGTTTTAGAGGAACTCCATATAAACTTATAGAAAGTTATCTAACAAATAGGCAACATTGTACAAAAATAAACAATACACTAAGCTCAACACAAACCGTGGAATATGGAGTCCTACAATGTACCACCCTTGGGCCGGTATTATTTAATATATATCTGAATGATCTCTTCAAAATAAAAACAGAAGGCGATATAATAAGTTTTGCAGATGACACCGCCACTTTCTACAGCGATACAGAATGGAACACTTTAAAAAATAAAGTAGAGAGCGACCTTAAAAATATAAGTCATTGGTTTAGAAATAGGCTGCTGACAATAAATTTTAACAAAGCTCATTATATCCCACTCACATCTTATGCTAGACACTTACCAACATTTAAAACATTAAAAATAAATACTAACGAGCACGATAGTTTTGAAATTTCTTCCGTGAGCAATATAAAATACCTAGGTGTATATATTGATAGCCATCTTAAATGGGAGGCACAAATAAATTACATAATAAAAAAAATAAGAATCATGCTACATAAATTTAAATATCTCTCAGATATACTTAAAACTGACCAGATAAGAATATTGTACCATGTCCTGGTTGAATCACACTTAACGTACGTATAATTTCCTTGGACATTTACAGAAACTACAAAATTATATATTAAAAGTAATATATAAAAAACCTAGATATTTCCCAACGGACAACCTCTATAAGGAGTTTCCATGTTTGACCTCCGACAACTGTTTTGTCAAACCCTGTTACTTAAACAATACAAAAACAAAAATAATCTTATTGAAATTATCCACAAATATGATACAAGACATAAAATTAATGCTTCGAGATTACCTAAGACGTCAAAGTACAATACAGCCTCGGGAAGAACAACACCATGGTGCTCCTCGATATTGAGAAGGTGTTCGACACCATCTGGATCTCTACTCTACGAATTACATCATTACAACTTTTCGACTTACTTCACTAAACTTATTCATTCGTTTCCGATGGGCAGATAACTGCAGATTCGAGTGAATTATACACTGTCAACACGGCGACACGGCGGAACATTCGCGCGGAAGTCACGTAAGGATCGTGCTTGTCTCCAAAGTTGTACAACTTGTACATCTTCGACTTCCCAAAGTTCGCGAATATGAAACTGGCCAAGTACGCCGACGGCACAGCCATATAAGCACATTCTCATAACGCACAAGTAGCGAACATGCACACGGCTCATGCCACGGCTTATTATGACCAGTGGAAGATTCTGGCGAACGCTGAGGACAAAATATTAACACCAATTTCGATCAGGGGAAACAAAATTCCAACCAGAATATGCGTGAAGTACTTGGGGGGTGAGACTCGACCAAAGACTGACGTTCAATAACCATATAAATGAGACAAAACGGACGGTGCACTCCCTATCCAGGAGTCTGTATCCGCTCATGGTCAGGGGTAGCAGACTAAACCGGCAAAATAAAAAGTTGTACACAATGGTGGTCAGGCCATCCATCACATACGCGATGCCGGTGTGGTGCAGCATACATGTAATGACAATTTAAGTGCCTCATGTCCAATTCAGGAAGGTACACCTCCCTCAGAGATCTATATGCACGGTGCAATGACGTAACCATCAACGCATCTCTCAAAACTTCTATTCGTTCAAGCTGGGCGATAGTCCGCTAACATGTCTGCTTTGCGGCACCCTCAACGGCCCCCACCAATTGTGCACCCGAAAAATATGTTATTTAGGATGGATTCTAGCGTAATTGGGTCCGTGCTTGTGACAGGGGTGAGGAAGCCATTCGACTCCCTCATCCGTCCCCCAAGCAGTTCCAAGGCTCCTGCTGCTGATTCCCATATAGCCATTGCTGAATCTGCAAACAATAATTATTTCTTTGTAGTTCAAAAAAATATGACACAATCTTGTCTAATCACTCAATACAAAACATAAGTTAATGTAAACAAGCATATATATTGATACAGACCTGCTACAATGCCTGGTACAATGCCAAAAAAGCTGCTCTTCTGCATCAGCTACCATGTCCTGTGTTGCTGAGGGATCACAGAAGACTATGTAGATGTTTGTGACCTGCTCCTCGGCCTTCAAAAATACTTTCACCACACCTCCCTTGCTCTTGTAAATAGCGGAGGTAGTATCACAACTGCTGAACGAATGGAACAACAGAACGGTCTTCGCAAACGGAAACTTTTGGAGGTTGGCCACATTATACCAACGTGACTCCACCTTTGCCCTGCTTGGCTTGAAGAAAAACATCTCTTTCTCAGGGGGATTAGTGCAACAAGCAACACCAACAGGTCTATATCCTCCCCTGTGACTGTGATAATTTGGTGTTGATCAGCTACCTGCAAACCACAGCTAACGATTTTGATGAGTTTGGTTTTGTTGGACTCGTTAGACAAAAAATTCTCCTGCTGAACAGTGCAGGACATCAAAGTGAATGTTGATTGAGGTTTCACCGTAGCCATCAAACACCACAGTGCACTGTTCACGATAGTGCTTGATGATGTATGTCACGTACAGGTCGCATATTTTACCACATGTTGAGCCAATATACCACTTGGCACGATGGAAAAGGAAGCCACCATCAATTATGTTGTAAGTTGATTTCAAGTCATGAGTTGTGGTATTATCCAGTGGTAACGCTTCTTACGGGGCCGACTTCTTCCCTTTTTGAAGACCCCCTTCTTTGAAGGGAACACAAGGGTACGGGAACAATTCAAATGTTAACAGTTCATCTTAACAGCAACATCTTCGTCACTCTTCCTTGATATTAAGGTATAATATAATATAAGATATAACTATAAATAACTAACTTGATAACTTGATAGGTAAGAAAAATATAACAGGAATCTCCCGTGCTCACAATTGTGTCAGCAAATTTAATTAGAGCACTGATGGTGCCATCTAGAATTTTTGAGTGAGGCTAGAACTGGATGCTTAAAGCAATCTGTATTATTTGACAATGAGTCTAGTTAGCTCTTCACCACAAGATGTTACTCTCAATAGAAGTTCTCATTTTTCGTTGAAATTAGGTGATATGATCGATTGACATGAACTTTGAACGGCAAAAACATGATTTTTCTTACTTTTCACAATTTCAAAGTATTATACACCCTTAACTACTGATCCTAGCGAAAAATTAATATAATATTTTTTGTAGACAATATAATTTACTTTCATTTTGTATAGGATGACTTTTTCGCTAGGATGCTTAGCTTTCGAGATAATAACGAAAAACCTACAAACCTGCCCTTTCCATCCCCTCCCGCCTCATGCATGGGGTCCACGACTGGGGACTTTTGGTATGTTACTCCTAAGGGTCAACCCTACAACTTAAAACGTTGAGCACTGTTTATTTCCGAATTGGGGGATTTTTCGGTCTCTGTTTCCTGGCTTAATAGCTTATAATACAGTTTCGCTTACGTTTCTGTTTTATGTACATGAATGTTAAATAAACTGATTCGATTTTAATTATGATAGTTAAATATAACGTTGATTAATTATTAATGAAAACACAACGGACATGAAAATATAATCATTCTACCGCAAATTGTATTATTTAACCCTCATTTATTGAAGGCGAGGGTTAGGAAGTTTTCTACGAAAGAAAAAAAAAGATAAAAGGAAGACGAAGTGGAAACCTGATAATAAATCCTACTAAAACTTTTACATTGTTCAATATCCCAATATTTGTGCTTTATCACATTTTGAACATATTAACGCCCCCTCATCCCGTTTTTGCATGATATTTTTAAGTCACGTTTCTTTTCATATTGATTTTACATGCTGTCGTCGACTTATTAAAATATTCAGGTTTTAATCACATACCTATGGAGTTCTCTAATTAGTCATTCTAAAAGATAATCGCATGTCTAACGTCACGGCTGAGGACAATTATTATTTCATTTAACGAATAAAATTTCATCGGACTTTAAATTCCTCGCTGTCTAGCGTTTTTCTCATTCTACAGTTGAAATAAAACAACAGTAATTAAAGTGAGTAAAGATTGGGAGAATGGAATAGAGACGGGAATGGTTTTAATAAATAAACAATAAATAAACACCCTTATTGCTCAGCAGGTTACAAAAGTTAATTACTATTATATATGTATGCTGAAGATACATTTCACAGAGTACGACTAGTTAGTTAGTAAAACCCCCCAAGATAGAGTTTCCACTGCGCTTCATAATTGCACAATAAGAGGTTAGGGAGGGGGCTCCTTTGAGTCCCTCAAAATGCACAGTTTTCCTGAAAATATCAAAAGCGTTCTGCAGTAGTTCAATTTTAGGAGAAAATCATCGATAATCAGTTGCGGGGCTTAAGCTGCGCTCAAATGAATCAAAACTTTTTCATATAACCTTTATTTTCATAGAAAAATATTGGAAAAATATATCTTCCATTTGGATGAAGTACTTACATATTTATAAAGTTGAAGTTGTCCTAATTTTAATCGATTATAGTGGAAATAATAACTGAACGATCAGAATATTTTGCGAAAAAAGTAGTGGCATAGTAAAGAAAATAGTACATAAGAAAAAAATATAATTAAATCGGGTAAGTTAGATAGCAAAAAACAGTGAAAGAACAATGATACAATTTCAATCTTCATCACCATCGTCATCCTCCTGAAACTTATCATTGTTGACGCAGTTTTCTCCCTCAAGTGCACATAATTCGGTACAAACAATTTGATTCGAGTATTTACAGGGAGGTGAGCATCTTTTTTGCATGCACATTTGGTAATATTAAATATTTCCATTGGTGCATTTAATGGGTTTTCGGTCAAGACTGGTGAATGTCTGAAACATAAGATATAACTTAAAATGTGTATTCCTCGAAGAAAGAATAGTTTTTTATACCTATTGTTCTCAAAATTCCATCCGTAAGTTGTAGAAGAAAGAAGGTTTTGATAGCTCAAATTACACTTATTCCATACAAGTCCTTGGTAATTGGCTCGTCTTGAGTATGGAATTACTGATGCCTTTGTAGGTGGAAGGAAGTCCCTAGTAATCTGTTTCTTCGAGAATAACTGCCATCGGAGTGTTTCGAAGCATGCGACCTTAGTTCTAGGACAGAACACTTGACATACAATTTTCTCTAGTGTAGAAATATTTTTATCACATATAGCGTTCTCATTCTGAAGGCACCTCAGTGCTGCTAAAACTTCTTGATATGCATTAAGGAAAGCCGTCCAAAAGATCTTCTTTCCCGTTTTGTAAAATGTGCCAGTCGTATTTGAACCCGACATTGCATGGAATCCATGTAATGCAGCCGCTCTGCTTAGTCTTAGTGCTTTATATATGGGAGTTAGGGGGAATCATCCTATGCTTTTCTCCAACCCCAGTATAGAAATAAAATCTATTATAAAAGTGTTCACACTGACTTAAATCTATAATAAAAACATCGGTGTCTGGTGAAAATATGTGAACACACTTCTTTTGCTTGGCTAAAGTAAGGAAATTTTGGTATCAGCTCCTCTTGATCGGTGACCGAATCAAAGTATTCAACTTCAAAAGACATTAAAATCTTCTCCTTCAGAGAAACTATTACTTTTAGAATTTTTTTGCTTGCGTAATAGATTTTTCTTGACAAACAATCGGTTATTCAGTTTTAGTCTCAATATAGGATAAAACTTTTCTCATTGGAATTTTCTTAATTTTCATTGTGAGTATAATGTAATAGCGCACTTGACTTGCATTTCAGTTTTCCCGAGTCGCCTTTTTAAGAAAATCGTCCTTGTATCAAACACAATATGTGTAATATTTACGCAAAATAAGTAATATTGCTGTTATTAAGCAACATGCATCCATATGCAATGTGGGATTTGATAACCTTAGAAAAAAACCTGTGGCAAGCCTTAGACTAAAAAACCGCTGCCCAACGAATCACTACTTCCACATCCAGATTTTGTAGCCAAGTCGTATACACACTAAATCCCAATGTAATATTTTATTCCCTTTAATAATAAAGTGGGGGTGATAGAGGGGGTGGCAAATGTAAAAAAAATTAGAAGCCCTTGGTTCTCGTATACCCACTAAATCCCATTTAGCTAACGCTAAAAAAACTTTTTAGACGTTTCGTTGTTTGTATGTACACTAAATCACATTTTAATTTTTTTTACTCCGTTTGATAATAGTCTGGGGGTGGTATTGGGGGTGATAGTGGGCGTGGGGGGTGGCTGATGCCAACTTTTTGTACATGCCCTAAATTACAATTTTATGTACTCTTACTTGCTTATTTTGCCTATTTACCCTGATTTACCCCATTTACCCCCAAACCCTTCAACGGAATTAGATCAAAATATAATCTAATTCCATATCTCATTACAATACATAAGTGTACCAAATTTCAAGTCAATACCATAAACAGTTCCAGAGTAAACGTGCGCACAAAAGAGTTACAGACAGACAGATCGACAGACAGACATACCGAAAGACAAGAAATTTTTCGCTCAAATTTAAAATCACGACGTTTCATGACATTTCAAGCCTATTTCAACAAAAAAAAATATTTTATGTAATCATTATTTTAACATTGAAAATATAACTACTAACTACTTCTCATTAGTAGACGCTGATCCTCATCATGTAGTCAGAAGCTCCTCTATAAATTCTTATTTTTAGAAAGAATAGCCAGACTGCAACCAACAGCTATTCCCCAAGCTGTGCTCGCACTGAGCGCTGAATTACAAATTGAAAGCCTGCATGTTAGCAACAGAATGCTTAAAGCTTCGATTGGAACAAATACTGGCCGAAAGGCTAATTCTTACTTAAAGGAGCCCTCGTGACAATCGTTCTACTAAGCCTGCAGACTGTTGGCTCTTATCAGTGTAAGATATAGTCGAGGCAAGAATTCAAGCGATGCACGTCACAGATCTATTCTATAAATAGGACAATACTGCTAAGAATCATGAAGCCCCATTAAACTGTACCTATTTCTGAAAGAAGCTTAATAACTGGGTGTCAAGAATTACTCTTTTTAACGTAATTAATGATTAAAAATTATCTTAGTATTAAAAATTTTTTAACGAGATCACTCGTGACGTACATCGCTTGAATTCTTGCCTCGACTTTACGTCTGTAGTGACCGGTACGAGGGCTCCTCGACTATGGTACATCACGGAATTCTTACGATATCGAAATTTACCACCGTCGCTAGGCACCATCTAGTGGTTCAATGTCTGTTGGAATCGACAGTCTGACTAAGTTTAGCATGAGTTCAAATACATGTTTCTTAAGCACTCTGCCTCCTGTTGGTAATATGCTATTATTACGCTTAGGCTTGCAATTTGTAATTCAGCGCTCGGCGTGGGCACATAGTCCGGGAAATAGCTGTTGGTGGCAGTCTGAATAATTTACTCAAGAGACTTGTAATAGATGAAACTGATATTACATGTGGCAGAATGACTTTGTACAAGTGATTTCAAAACATGGCTTTTATATATAAAAGCTTAAGAGATATGTTATTATGGAATCGGAATGACTTTAAGAATGACAAATGGATTGTTTTAGAGATCAAACAACACAGTGTATTATATTCCTTGAAGTGTTAAATAACAACTAAAGTTTTATATTGAATAAACCGAATCTAGATTTTGCTATCTAACATATAGCTGCATAGAAAGCCTATATCATTTTATTATATCTCAACCAGTAATCTTAAGCGTTACATATATTTCCCAAGAAGAATTCTTAAATTTCTCGAAAAAGTTTCTCTAAAATAACTTATTTAAATAATAATTTTAATGCTTTAAAAGTATTCTGCTAACTCTATTAACTACGTTATCTTTATGGCAGCTTAAAAGCTTCTTAATATATTCGCAAACATCTATATCCTTGTATGCCAAAGGCGGTTCATAAATTCTCTTTTGAAAACTGATTTACCTTCAAGTGCTCAACTCAATTTGAATGTGATCTGTAACATATATGTAAAGTAAGTTTAAATGTAGATACATCGACTTGTTTTTTGAAATGAAATGCAATTTATGACACAAGCAGAATCAAACGTTATATCAATATTTACTGTAATGACAACATCGTTAAGGGAGGATCTGTAAAACAGGGAATTCAGTGTAAAATAAAATTTTGACAGCTTGCTTCGAATTGTCAAAAAGTTAGATATAAGTGTTATTCTTCGGTTTACAGTTTTTGTACAGGATTTCCAGAAATTCTGTTACCATACTTTAATTGGCGATTTAGTACAAAAAATATAAAACAAGTGCCCGTGAACATATAATCCGGTCAAAGTAGACATTTTTATTTACTATAATTCATATAGAGCTAAATATTGGTACAGGCCTTAGTACACTATTACAAATAAAATATCGTGGGTATCACAGGTTGCAACAAGCTTCGTCATAGGGCTGCAGTGATTCAGAATGGGAGGTAGCGTTACCCAACGTCTTGGAGCTATACTAGGATCAACAGCGTGGAGGCAGAGACCCAGTCGCTCGGGTGCCGGAATTGTCTGATTAACATCGGATGGTTTGGGCGCACGAGGGGCTGGAGCTATGTCGTAGAAACCTGCCTGGTATAAACCATGTGGAGCAAGTGAATGATTCTTGAAGATTGCTTGCTCCACGTGGGGGTCTGCCTTAGCTAACAGACAAAGTGGATGGGAGCCATAATATAACCCCCCAAGTCCAAGATGGAGCAGCATAAGCTTATGACTTCGTGGCTAGGGTGAAACTTAATCGCTATTATGCGGACTTCAGAGCACCTGACTCACTCTGATTTAAATAAATATCTGCCTGGGGCATGCGGAGCACTGTCTCAGGTAACTTGCTTTTCTTCCCAATTTAATTACGTGGGCCGAAAGACAGCTAAAAAGTGTCACAAAAATGGCTCCTTGCCGTCATAATGGCTCTAAATAATCTGAAATACCTCCAAATAAATCTCCACCATGCAAAGGCAGCGTCAAATGTGCTTAGCAGGACATTTATTAGGGGTTAATTAAACATACGGCTCATCCAAGAGCCCTGGGCATTTAGAGGACATATCAAAGGACTCCCTACACAATCATGTAAGTTAATTTATTCTACCTTGCATGACTATCCTAGAACAGCTCTGCTGTTTGACAAGAATACTAATTTTGTTCTCCTTTCAGAGTTCATAACGAGGGACTTAGTTGCAGCAGCTGTGGAAGTACCTACAGAAAGGGGAAAAAGGCAGGTCATACTGGCCTCTGCCTATTTCCCCGGTGAAGAAGATAATCCACCCCAGAGGAAGTTAGAAAGCTCATTAGCTGGTGCAAGAGGAGAAATAAACCCTACATAATAGGTGGCGACGTTAATGCGCACCATCATATGTGGGGCAGTACTGACACAAACACTAGAGCTGTGTGCCTGTTTGAATATTTGTTGGCAAATAATATCGACATTATCAATAAAGGCAATGAACCCACCTTTATGAATGTGATTAGAAAAGAGGTTCTAGAGGTAACCCTTACTGATCCACTCATAACTGACTTAATTAAAAACTGCCATGTTTCAGATGATCCTTCGACTTAGAGGCTGCTGTAACACACCTCGAGGAATGTAGAATACCTAGACTGACGGACTGGAGTGTTTATGAAGAACACTTAAGGACGAAGGTGGAAGGTGTAACATATTCCATCGACACAATAGAGGAATTAGACATAGCCTCATATCAACTACAAAACATTATGACTTAGTGTTATGAAAAAAGCTGTCCCCTTTAACAAAAGGCAGTCCAGAGAGATGTGCCTTGGTGGAATAAGGAACTCAATCGTCTTAAGGCTGAGACTAGAAAAGCTTTTAATAAAGCAAAAAATTCTGGAAACTTGGAGGACTACAGAAAAGTCCTTATGCAGTACAATAAAGAATTGAGGAGGTCTGAAAGAAGACCATGGAGACCGTTCTGCGAAGGAATAAATGAACTAGCCCCAGCAGTCTGTTTAAAAAAAGTTCTTGCAAAAGACCACTCAAATGGAATAGGGCTACTCAAAAAGCCTGATGGCGAATATGCAGAGAATCAGCAGGAAAACATAAGAGTGCTTTTAGGAACTTATTTCCCAGGCTCTTGCATAATTCAGGGTAGATTTCCACAGAACTATCTGGATGAGGATGCACAACGTCCTACCAGAGAAGGAAAACACCTGGCTGGAAAAATATTCACCCCCAACAAAATTAAATGGGCGGTATCTACCTTCAAGCCCTTCCCTGCCATACTTCAATAGGGAATTGAGGAGCTTATCCCATGCCTGAGAAGTATATTTATGGCAAGCTATATACTTGGGTATATCCGCCAAGCTTGGAGGGAAGTTAAGGTGGCGTTAATTCCGAAAATGGCAGACGTCCACCGGACGAGCCTAAGTCGTATCGCATCATTAGCTTAACCTCATTTCATTCACAGCTAAAAAAAGTGGCTATTTGTGCTTTCGTAGATATAGAGGAAGCTTTTGTTAACACCTCCTATGAATCCATTCAAAAAGCCGCTGAAAAAAGGGGAATATAGTCACCCATAATTAAATGGATACAATCCATGCTTAGAAGCAGAAAAATTACCGCAGATGTGCGGGAGGCGTCGGTTACGGTGACTGCATTCAGGGGTTGTCCACAAGGTGGAGTCCTATTGCTTTTGCTGTGGTCAATGATGGTCGATGATCTCTTCTATAAATTGAATAATTCGGGCTTCAGCGTCCAGGGTTATGCAGATGACCTGGTGGTGACTGTTAGAGGTAGACATGAGGTTATTATTGTCTTAAACATAATATCCAATTGGTGCTCGTCAGGGGGCCTCAATGTCAATCCGAGCAAAATAGTTATTGTTTCATTCACTAAAAGGAGAAAACTTAACCTTAGGACTCCTATGAACGGAACGATTATAAGCCTTTCCAGTAAGGTCAAGTATCTAGGTGTACTCCTGGATCAAAAACTTACCTGGAACCCACATCTAGAAACGACCCCTACTAAGGCGACACCGGCAATTTAGACGTGCCGTAGGCTGTTTGGTAAGTTGGGGTCTAAAGCCTAAAATGATACACTGGTCCTACCTATCGGTTGTGAGACCATGTGTATGGTGGCCAAAAGCAGAAGAAACATTAACACAAGGAAAGTTGAAAAAATTGTAACGACTTGCCTGTCTTGAAAAGTCCGAATTAAGGCTGACAACAGGCCTTCTAACTGATCACTGCCCCTTGAGATATCATCTCAAGAACATGGCCAAAGCAGTAGACGATAAATGCAGTTACTGTGATACTGCAACTGAAACTGTGGATCATATACTTTGCGAATGCAAAGTATTAATCCGCGCTGGGCTAAAGTTCCTAGATCAGGTAGAATTAACACCTGAAGACATAGAGAAGCCCCAGGAAAATCACAAGCTTTATAAAAAGTCTTGGAATTCTGGGCAATAACTAGTTGTAGGGTTATTCACAAAAGATCTTTTAGGTCGAAGTGAAGAAAGGCTACTTAAAGCCAAACGACCCCTGAAACAATCTACCCTTCGTTATCATTGCTGGAGTCATAGATGGTTTAAAAAGCATTTTGTTAAGGAAAAGATTGGGCGTACGTTTCTGAACGGAGCAAAAATGCAACAGTTGCTTCATCAAACAAGGATACCATCCTTGAGCTATTCACAGGAAGTGTTTACCAATTAGTATGTTACATTGGACACATTGGTCAGAGTACCCAGTGCAAAATTAAAGAACACCAGAGGAACACCAGAGAAACACCAGACTTGTACACACAAATAAGATGACAATAGGCAGAATATGGTCATTATAATAGAAACATAAAATCTATTATTAAGATAATATCAAAATTTAAGACAGATGTATTCGTTATTTCCCAAAGATTTTTAGAAATTCACTAGAGACTATAAAAAATAAGAAAAATTTCAACAAATAGGGCGGGTATCGACTGAATAACACATTGAAACCAGTGGCATAAACAGTCATGATCAATGGATTATGACGAACGAATAGCGAGGAGAAACTAAGTTGTGGTATATATCGAGCAGCAAAATACATATGAGTAGTAACTGAAAAACATTTTATTAGCCAATGGCCGTGTAGGCCCACATTTTTTACCAACAACTTATTTCATATAGGAATGTATTGTTAGTAAAAGTACATAAAACACCCTTGATGTCAAAAGTACTATAATGAAACGTGTTGGTTTAACATAATTAGCATTGCACAAACAAAAACATGAACAAACTAAATAGATAAATTAATATCTGAAATAAACGGTAAAGGGTAAAGGTAACACAGGTGAAATATTCCGGACAAGGTAATATCTTTAATAATCAATTAGGTTAGCGGTTGTGTGATCCAGGCAACTTTCAAGACTAGTATGAATCAATTGCTGATAGGCGGCGGCGAGAGATGGCGCTAGTTACGCTCTACTGTAGTGGAACTTAACAATGTATACACGCTTGCACTGTACTGACGAGACCCAAAAATAGGTCGAAACCGGTCTGTAGTTAGTGATATGCTGAGATGAAGAAGACTTCGCATAAACCTCGTAGCATTCGAGCAATCCAAGTTATTGCATTTTAGTGCTAATTGTGTTAGACAAAATACGCAAATATCACCATTTAATCCAGCGCGCGTCGTCGGCATGTAGCTGGGAGAACAGCTGTTTTGATTTAATTTCTTTAGTCCTTATTATATATAAGGCAATTTTAGATAGGTTGGAATATTATAATTCATATTTTTATATTTTTTTAAAATTTCCTTTTTCTGCGGAATTGCTTATTCAGTAATGATTATCAATTTTATTTTAAATTTGGATTGTTTCGACACTACCGAGAGATGGCGCTAGTTACGCTCTACTACTGTGGAACTTAATAGTGTCTATGAGATGCAACCCAGATTTATCGAAATTATGCTCACTTGCACTGCACTGACGAGACCCAAAAATAGGACGAAACTGGTCTGCAGTTAGGGGCATCCTGAGTGAAGGAGGCTTCCATTCTACCGCGTAGCATTCGAGCAATCCAAATATTTTAATGCTAAGAAAATATGGCACATTTCACCATTTAATTGAGCGCGCGTCGTCGGCATGTAGCTGGGAGAATAACCGTTTTGGTTTAATTTTTTTTAGTCCTTATTATACATAAGGCACTTGCAGATAGGTTGAAATATTGCAATTTCTTTTTTATATTTTTTGCTCATTCAGTAATAATTAATTGCTTGTAATTTAATATGTCAATAATCCGCATTTAGTTTGTGAAATATTATTAAATTGTGAAAATTCGTGTAAAATATTTTAACTATGCCATTAAAACCTACAAAGTGGAATATGCTGACATATTTATCTATGGTTTCTTTAATGGAAATGGTAGGTCAGCGGAAAGAGAATATCGGCTGCGTTTTCCCGGTCGTCGAGACCCTAATAACAAAACCTTTAGCGAGTTATTCCAGTATTTAAGGAACTATGGAAAGTTTCCTATTTCTGCATTTGTGGAGCATGTTTTACAACACGACATGCAGGAACAAAACAATATTTTAAATATAGTTCAACTAAATCCAAATATTAGCAGTAGACGAATTAGTTCGGCTATACATTGGCGAGTGTGGAAAACCCTAAAAAGAAAACGCTATCATTCACATCATAAGTAGAAGGTACAGCGTCTTAAACGAGGCGACAACATCCGGCGCCTAGCATTTTGTCGTTGGTTGTCTAACCATCGCCCGGTCATTTACAGTAGCTTATTTACGGATGAGGTACAATTTACGAAAGATGGAGTTAGCAACTCAAGAAATAATCATAAATGGGCACAAGAAAATCCACATGCGACACGCCATCGCCATTCGCAACACAGGTTTTCGGTAAATGTTTGGTTGGATCTGTAAATACACATTTGATAGGGTCACAATTTTTGAAGAAAGAATAAATGACAATATTTACTGTAATTTTGTTCATGACATTTTACCGAATATGTTAGAAAATATCCTAATTATGGGCATGTCGTTTCAGTACGATGGAGCCTCACCACATATTAATATTCAACTAACTAAGACTTAAATTATGAGTATCCTATTAGATGGATTTGTCGCAGAGGTGCACATGAATGGCCACCAAGGTCTCCCGATTGTAACCCTTGCGATTACTATTTATAGGGCCACTTAAAAACCGAAATTTATAGCGTCGAAACTAATAGTAGACAGCAATTAATCCAGCACATCGTTACAACGCTAAAAAATTTTTTGTAGACGTTTCATTCTTGTATACACGCTAAATTACATTATAATTTTTATTACCCCCGTTAGTAATGGGGTGAGGGTAGCAATGGGTGTGGTAGAGCGGGTAGCTAACGCCAAAAATTTTTTTAAACGTTTCGTTCTTGTATACACACTAAATCACATTTTAATTTTTTTTCCCCCTTTAATAATAGGGTGGGGGTGGCAATGGGGTGATAGAGTGGGTAGCTAACGCCAAAAAAAATTTTTTAGACGTTTGCTTTTTATATACACACTAAATCACATTTTATTTTTTTAATCTCCTTTAATAATAGGGTGGGGGGGGTTAGTTAACGCTGAAAACAGTTTTAGACGTTTCGTTTTTGTATATACACTAAATCACATTTTAATTTTTGTTACTCCCTTTCATAACAGTGTGGGGATGGTATTGGAGGTGATAATGGGGGGTGGCTGATACCAAAAAAAATTTTCAGACCTTAACTTTTCGTACATGCACTAAATTGCAATGTTATGGACTCTTACTTGCTTGTTTTGCCTATTTACCCTTATTTACCCCATTTACCCCCGAACCCTTCAACGGAATTATATCAAAATATAATCTAGTTCCAGATCTCGTTACAATACATAAGTGTACCAAATTTCTAGTCAATATCATAAACGGTTCCAGAGTAAACGTGCGCACAAAGAAAGTTACAGACAGACCGACATACCGACAGACAGACCGACGGACAAGAATTTTTTTTCGCTGAAATTTAAAATCTCGACGATTTTTGCGTTACTATACTTCCACTGGACGTGGAAGTAATTATAAAACACCCTGTAATATTGTAGTGACGGCCAAATGAGAAATTTATATGGGAGGTTCTGGTTACCACTGATGTTCTTGACCTCATGTTAAGCTATGTATCTTTCATGATGCAACACCTTGTACAATAAAACTTGCAGCATAAGAATTTAATTATAAATTATGCCGGAGTCGCCGGTACAAGTGGCTTTGAATTAGTTTATTCTCTTTATATCGTTGAAAATTGAAATTATGTCTCTAAGTAAGAAATGAAATGAGTAGAAATTGGATTCGAAATTATGTAAAAGTTTTAAAATAACAAGGTTTATAATGGAAATATGAATAACACAGTATTATTTTCTCAAGCTAGAATCGAGTCGATGAAAAATGAAAGAGCAATTGAAATACAAAAGGGCTGTGTTATAATTTCTTTTGTTTTATCAAAATTTTTAAAATAAGCACTTCATATAAATTACTACTTGTACCCCGAATGAAAAAAATATTAAAAATCGATGCCATTAATTGTATTGGATCTATGACAAGATTAATGGCAGATAAATTTATAAAGTGGAATACTAATAAAATTAAAGTGGATTTTTAAAGTCAAGAATGCATATTGTGCTTGAAACATAATTTAATATAGTCCGTTTAAAGAGTCGGGATTTATGACGAAACTACTAAATGTTTGCGCCTGGGACTAGACAACGCCTCTCCCCCGTTTTTGAGGACGCTGAAATTGGCCAAAAACCACCCCTAAAGCCCCATTTCCGTGAACCCGTTCATTTTCTCCAGTTTTTCAACTAATTGTTGTTCCCTCGAGTAGAACGGAAGGTCCCTCGAGGGATTTGACCTGAGCCACCCCTACCCCAGGTTTCCACCCCTGTAGGGGGTTCAAAAATTGGTGGTTTTTGTGCGAAAAAGCATTGATATTTTACAGGTGTTTCTTTGAATAAAGTGGCAGGTGACCTTGGTCGTGTAACCACCACCGAGGGTTGCTTTTACCCTTCAAAGGTGTGGAAAAGTTTTTTTGAGGGAAAAAATTAATATTTTGTAGGAGATACCTCTTTGAGGAAGGTGGTAGGTGACCAGGAGTGTGTAACCAACACTGGGGGTTGCTTTCACCCTTCAAGAGGGTGGAAATTTATTTCCATCTACAATTGTAAAGTATTATAAAAAATATATTTATTAAATTATTTTTATAAATTTTGTACATAGAGACATTAGTGTATGAATACATGTGTAAATACATGTGTGTATAGATACTTCTATCTTTTTTTATTTGTGATAGTGGATCAACAAAATCCTAGCCGTTTACAAGAAGGGTTCCATTCTTCATTCACTTTCCAATTTTCATGACATTCAGTCCTATCCATCTTCTTGCATATCGCATGCATCGTCCGTTCTCGGGGAATAAACGTTAAAACTGATAACGGGAATAATCTGTAAGAAATTTATGTAACTAATGTCTAAATCGTGGTACGTCAGGTTCATCCTCTGTCGTACAATATTGACACTCGATACCTTTACAGTTTTTACATAAAACACTACATGCTACACCTAACTTTACGCAAGTGCACCGCTTGGTACATTCGCTTTTACAAACACAGTTATAATCTTTGAAAAAAAAAGTCCGGTACCAATGTCTTTTCCTCGGTCTTTTCAAAAAATTTCGGTTCCAAATGCCCGTTTTGTAATATCCATCCACATTCAGTAGAATTAATTTCATTTCCTAGCCATGCATGGCATTGAAAATACACTCTTAAAGCGTGTTCTCGAATCGCCTCTTCAGTTAGGGGTAGCACGTTGACATTCAAATTTTTCTTTCGTGCCTGTAAATATTGCCATCGGATGGAGTTAAAATCATCGATGGGTGAATTTTTCTTTTGATATACTCTACTTACTAATTTTAAAGCTAATTTACATAAGTCACATGGAAGCTCGGGATTGATTCAATTATAGTTAGAAGAAAATGTCCACCTAGTTAAAAGGTGAAACCAACTCCCGTGGTTAGTTACACAATCGTGGTCCCCTACCACTTTCCTTAAAGAGACGCCTGCTACAAAATATTAATTCCTCCCAAAAAATGTCACCCCTTTGAAGGGTGAAAACAACCCCGGGTGGTTACTCAACCCTAGTCACCTACCACCTTCGTCAAAAAAGCCTCCTTTAAAATATCATTTTTGTCTCACAAAAAAAATATCAATTTTCCAACCCCTTACAGGGGTGATAGTCTGGGGTAGGGGTGGCTGAAGTCATATTTCTCGAGGGATTCATTCTATATGAGGGAACAACTAGTCGAAAAACTGGGGAAAGTAAACGAGTTCACGGAAAAGGGGAGTGGTTTTTGGTCAATTTGAGGAGGTTGCCGAGGTGGACAAACTAGTTTGACCCCGGAAATCGATTTAGCGCCCTCGAAAACGGGGAAAGGACATTATCTAGTCCCAGGCGCAAACATTTGCTAGTTCTTTCGCTTCCTTCAATGGACTATATAGAAATAGTTGAGTTTAACTCTGTAGGACTAAAGTTGAAGTTAGGAGTGATAGTTAAGAAAACAACAAAAGTGGGAAATAAATAAAACAATTTGAACTTTAATTCATAATTATACGTGATATGTTTTTTTATTGTAGAAAGCTGTAAACCTGTGCCTCAAGTATCCACAAGTTGTAAATATCCGTCAATAATAAGCTATAAATAATTTGGTATATATTTATATATAAATGATTAAATGACAATCAGAGAACATAATTTATATTTTTACATTCTATCCAACTCTGTTTATTTATTCGAAAAAAAAGTCTCATCTGGAAAAGCGTATCTGTTTAGAGTGTAAACGACTTTAATAGATTGTTTTTATCATTGGATCTCCTCGGAGACAAAGTTAATAAATCCGCAAGACAGTTAACATCAAGCATAAAATTAATGTTAGCATTCCCATCTTACTTTAATGGCACAATGTTTTATATTTATCTCCTGTTTTTATAAAAAATTAGCGAGATGTATTGTGAAAATAACGCGAAAAAAATTAATTATAATCAAAAGTATGGATTGCAACATGTATGTACATATTATTGTATAAATCTGTAAGTATACTATGCAATTACTAATAACGCACGTACACAAAAAAATGATCAGTTCTAAAGAACAGACACCACTTATGTATTTTGATGCGCCGAAACCGAGTTTAACAATATTATTTTTTAACTAGTCAATTTCCCTCTAGCACCCCTTTTAACCCCCATTTGGGATTGAAATTGCACTTTTCCTTATAATTTAAAATTCTTCACTATCCTTATACTTTCCTATACTTTCGTTACTTAACTACAGTATTTTTAAAACAATATATCTGAATCATCTAAGTATGCCACTTAATTTGGTGCCTTATATAAGAAAAATAGGAATGTAATGCCATTCTAAAAGATAGTTTCATGACGCTGAGTTTTATTCCGCTCACTATCAGAGAAAATCGAAACGGACTCCTGAGCGGACACGATCTTTATCTGCGTTCAATAGTCGTATATTATTAAAAGTGGGATAACTCAGGTAAAAACACCTTACAGGGAATCGATAGTAGATGTATTGATGATTATAAATAATATAGTAAGGCAAGCCAAACCAAAATTCTCAAGGTAAATGTATATGAAAACAAATAATGTCGAAGTCTGGATTGAAGAATATTCAGAGTTATTTTCTAACGCGTGGTATTATGCATGTGTATTAATGAATGTCCAATTCTAGTTGTCACAATTCTTTTTTTCTTTATTATGTAGTGGCACGAATATTGAAGTAATCGTGCCAGTTTTCTGTCTCCCATTTCTCATAGTTTATTATATGAAGGATGCTCACTCCATTCTCATTAACGAATTTAGGAGGACCTGCTCTGATAATGTCAAAGAACCCACCAAAAAATATCTAAACTCATCGCACTTGAAATCAGCAGAAAATCTCATGGAAGACGTAACTATCATGAAATCCTACTTTGGAAATATTTTGCCTGAACAGCGTGCGACACGTAAAAACATCAATGAAAATATTTTCTCAAGTACAAAGAATATTTTTCAAATTTTTCAACAAAATTTTATTTTGCATAACTACACCGAAAACCCAGTAGTTTGCAAATTATCATCATATAAATCAATTTCGAGAGAGGAATTATAGTAACTGCAATAAACGATGTCCTGAGGATGAAAGTTTTTTCACAAATTTTTTATTTTTGTGGAACTGCAACGAAAATTTCGATTTCGAAAAAATTATAATTCGCGAACGTAATTATCATTAAGTGCGGTAAATGCCGTCTCGAGGAAATATGTTTTTCGAATTTATAACAAAATTTCAATTTTTTAGCAGCTGTAACAAAAATTTCACTTTTGAGAACTATCATGAATGTCGCTGCACGGAGGATTATTTACGTAACTGCAATGAATGTCGCTGCACGGAGCGTAAATTTACGTAAGTATAATGATTGTCGCTCCGTCCACCAAAATATAACAACTACCTTGAAAACCAACTTCCGAATAAAAGTCTTCATTACGAGCCGGTTTTCTGTAGCACTGCATCTTAGGCATAATATTGAATATGAGGACGAGTAAAAAGCTACGTATTAAAGTTTCTGAGGGGAGATTTGGCAACGAGTCGATGTTGCCCTTAGGCGGTTTCTCAGTGATTCGGTGGTACGAAAGTATCCTTGCCATGTACAGAGTGCACGGAACCACCTTGCCTGAACGTATTAATATAAAATAATATTTAGTATTCTGAAGTGTTGCGATTCAAGCATTATCAGGCTCTAGTGTGAGCGCCCTAAATTATTTGTGATATTTCTAAATACGTATAAAGGCAGGGAAGCTAAAAGCCCACATAGTCGTTATTGCACTTTTGATTGAATCTTTTTGTGTCAATCGTTTTGATAAAAACTTAACATTGGATGGTACTTCGAGACTGCATTGTCCGAGACGTCCTAATACTCACCATGTGTGGTATGGACCGATACTCTTATTGAACTTATACACTTGTTAACCTTGTACCTACTTTTATATATCTGGAATTTGTAGCTGTACAATATTATCTGAAAAGACCCAATATATACCTTTTCGCAAATATCCTCTCTTATCATTGTGTTTTACCGAGTCAAATTAATCAAATAGATTTTGTATTTTACGTCTGAATCAGCCACATCGAACCCTTCAGGTCAACCTCTTCGTACCCATTTTAGCAAAAGTAACAAAACGTCCCTCAGACGCCCATAGCATAGATCGTTCACAATAACTCCAAATGTTTTCATTGGTATCAGTTTTTCTAACGTTAACTCACAATTTCTTTTAAAAATGAACTTTTTTAATGGTAAGATTTTTCCTCATTGCAATAAAACAATTTTTGTATTTAACTGATAATAAACAAAACATATTTTCGGAAAATTGAAGAAAATGTCGTTTCTAAAATTATCAATTTTTTTCATTTATTGTGAACTAGAATACAGCGTTGTAACTCGGCGGTACGTAAATCTTCAGGTCTCGATGTTTGCCTATCTGATGGATAAAGAAAAGCTTAGAGGTTTGATGCCATAATTGTTTTTTTAGATCCATAGTTAATGGTATACCGGGTGTTAGAAAAGTATGGGAACGGTGGAAAATCTCGAACAGTTTGCATCAAATCGAAAAATAAAAAAATACGTGTCAAAAATTTTTCAAAAGACTATCTATTGATACCAAAATGATCTCACCACCCACCACCCTGCGGGTGGGGCGAGGGGCAACTTTAAAATTTAAAATGGAAACCTCTATTTTTTATTGCGGAATCGGATTCTACTGCAAAAAATACGTAAGTTTTATTGCGGACATTTTTTTAGATTCTTGCATAGTGTCGCTGTAATCGCAAAAAATGGAAAGAAAACATTACTGTTTCAAGAGTAGCGTCTTGTGCCCATAAAAAACGTCCAATTCAAAAACTGAAAACACATATTTGTTATTTTTACGAAATCTCTCCAATGACATTGGATTCGACTCTCCCACCCCTAACCCATTGGGTGGGGCGGGGGCAACTTTGAAATTTGTAATGAAAATTTTTTATAGCGGATTCGGATTCTACGGTCAAAAATACGTGAATTTTATATAGTACATTTTTTCGATTCTCGCAAGGTGTCGCTGTAATCGCAAAAAATTGAGTGGAGACATGAAAGTTTTGAACGGATACTTAAAAAAATACGAAGATCAGAGTGAATGATTTCCCGAACTGTTTTGAGAGATTTTACCCGGTCGTGCGGAAATTACAATAACTATTAACATTCTGTAAATTTATTACCAGCGAGTAATTATCAATTTACATTTTTTACAGGGCAATAAAAAACTCGATAAAAAAAACTAACAGTGGTTTTACCTCTTAATTCAGCCACTTCAGACAAGTTTTTGATCCCAGCCAGTGAAGGCAGGGAGGTAACTCAGCCATTTAAGGCAAGGTGAGGATTTCGGCCAGTTGAGGCAATTAGTTTACAGCTTAACTGCTACACTAGCAGGTTTTAATTTCAAGATTTAGCAGGTGTTCAGAATGGTACCCATTGACTTCTTGGCATTGTCCGAGACGAACGTAAAAATTTTCAATAACACTTCTTATCATTTGAGGTGGTATTTCTGCAAAAATGTTTATTATGCATTGCCTCAGCTCTTCCAAATCACGAGGTTTAGTGAAATAAACCTTACCCTTCACGCAGCCCCAAACAAAATAATCGAGTGGCGCGAGGTCGGGAGATCTTGCTGGCCATTCAATACTTCCTCTTCGACCTATCCATCGATTTTCGAAAGTACCATTCAAATAGTCCTTAACAATATCCCGATAGCGTGGATGAGCCCCATCTTGCTGGAACCAAATATTATCGAACTCATCACCAGCAATCTCTTGTATTGCGGGAACTATTTGATTTGTCAACATTTCCAGGTATTTTTCTCCATTCAAATTTCCATCTATGAAAAACGGTCCTATGATTCGATCCCTGAAAACTCCTGCCCAAACATTTAATGTTTGTGGATACTGCGTGTGTGTTTCAAGCATCCAGTGAGGGTTTTCGTCACTCCAATATATGAAATTATGGCGATTAACTTTTCCACTAAGTTCGAAAGTTGTTTCATCTGACAAAAAATTTGGGTTTTCGTTACTCCTTTCCATCATTAATTCACTAAATTCAAGTCGCCGATCAAAATCATCTTCATTTAACTCTTGGTGAAGGTGAATTTTGTAAGGATGAAATTTAAAAAGTTTCAAATTCTTATGAACTGAAAATGCACTCATATCAAGCTGTTGGCTGGCTTTTCTGATTGATAATCTTCGATTTTCAACAAATGCCTGGGCCACTTCCATTTGCCGAGCTTCCGATATTTCAGATTTTTGTCTTCCAGATTTTGGTCGATTTTTATTTGTCCTTGTGTCTAGGAATCGTTTGATGGTAAGGAACCCAGTAGATTTCGAAATTCCCACTTGATCTACACGAATAAAATCACAACTTCATCATAGGACCTTTCTTTATCGCCCCACCCTCGCATCATTAAAAGAGAAACTGTCTCTTCCTCTGTTAAAGTAGCCATTATGCAGAAAAAAACGCGATAAGTAATGAAAAATGAAATAACTTTTTCCGTACAAAAGTGGGCTCCTGCCTCTACAAAAGTTGGAAGGAACTGAACGTTCTCTTAGGAATTTCACAAAACAAATACTGTTATTAAGAACACTTAAAAAAAACATTCATCACAGATATTGTTTTTTAAACTGAATGTTTTTTTGTCGACACGAGTAGCTAGAGTTTTTGTAAATATTTACAAACTTGTGGACGCTTAAGGTTTATTTCAATTTTGTGCGATTGCACCTAGCGTGAATCGAAAAAAAAGCCCGATATAAAATTCACGTATTTTTGGCCGTTGAATCCGAATCCGCTATAAAAAATAGGGATTTTCATTACAAATTTCAAAGTTGCCCCCCGGGTGGGAGAGTCGAATCCAATGTCATTGGATAGATTTCGTAAAAATAACAAATGCGTGTTTTTCAGTTTTTGAATTGGACGTTTTTTTATGGGCACAATACGCTACTCTTGAAACAGTAATGTTTTCTTTTCATTTTTTGCGATTACAGCGACACCATGCAAGAATCGAAAAAAATGTCTGGAATAAAATTTGAGTATTTTGTGCCCTAGAATCCGATTCCGCAATAAAAAATAGGGGTTTCCATTTGAAATTTTAAAGTTGCCCCTCGTCCCACCCACAGGGTGGTGCGTTGGGAGGTCATTTTGGTATCAGTAGTTAGTTTTTTGAAAAATTTTTGACACGTATTTTTTTATTTTTCGAATTGATGCAAACTATTCGAGATTTTCCACCGTTCCCATACTTTTCTAACATCCGGTATAGTGAAGCACCCTATTGTTGAAACGAAACCGGTTGAGAATTAAATATCCATTAGAGAAACTTAAGAATTCACGACGTAATCACTATTATATTTAGCAAAAAAATATTTACCCAATGTTACAAGCGCTTAGTAAATGTAGAGGCAAAGGAGAAACCAATATTATCATTCAGAGGCTTGTATCGAAAGCAATTAATAGCAATTAAGCTTTTTTAATAGTATATTGATTTTCTTTTAAATTTAGAACTTCTATCTTAAGCGAATTTTTGTTCACAGAAAAGATTCTTAGACATTTACTTTTCAGGGAACATTTTAGAAGAGCACCCGGAAAACGTTGCAGACGAACAAAAGCATCAATCAAGTAAAAAGTGCCGTTTGTCACTGACAAAGTGGACCACGTAAACAACTGAGCACGAGCACTTGTATAAAACTTTAACCGCACTGAAAAATTACAGTAACTATTCATATTTTCCTGAATAATGTCATTTGAATATAGCATTAAATATGTGGAACAAAGGACAAAATGTTCTCTTGTTAAAAGGAATTGCGGATTATTAATTACGGAGAATGCCTTTTCAGTGTATTACATGCACCAATCATTTAAATCGAAACAAATAATAATAATAAGAATAATAATAATGGCCAGAATTTCTAAATCCTGGTTGAATGGGGAGCAGCAAATTCCTTCTTGGGCTGTTGAGGGGCGGACAGTGCTGATCTCCAAGAACGGAGATTTGTCCAACCCAAAGAACTACAGACCGATAACCTGTCTAAACAAAATGTTACAAGGTGTTTACACGTATTTTGTACATGTGGGTGCTCCACGCACTTGAACCGGTTTACGAACGGATATATGAGCAACGAGGGTCGAAGAGAGGTGTCGATGGCTGCAAGGAGAACCTGATGATCGACAGATGTGTCACATAGGACTCCATGCAGTATAAGCGGAACCTCTCAATGGCCTGGATCGACTACCGCAAGGCACTTGACATGACATTGTATGAGCCCATTGATCACTTGCTCCGATATCTTGTGGTACCCGGTCCCGTAGTGAGATGTATTGAAGAACTGATGCCTCTCTGGAGGACTCGATTTACCATAACATCGGGTAACGATAGGGTCCAAACAGAGTCGGCAACATTCATTCAAAATATATTTTTCTGCAACTCGAACCAACTCTCCACTTACAGGACCGTGGAGGCGGGAGTCCCACAAGGTTAGGTGCTGTCACCGCACCTGTTCGCTATCTACACCTCAGACCTCCCCAGGACCGACCACACAGCCCTGGCCCTGTATGCAGACGACACAGCAATAATTGCCAGATCCTGGAAAGCCAGGAACGCAACCAGAAAACTCCAGGAAATGGCCACACTCCTGGAAGAATGGTGCACGAAGTGGAAAGTCGCCGTCAACGCCAACAAAAGCCAAGCCATACTCTTCAGACGAGTGCGGAAAGAAATTCCCACAGGACACGTCTCCATGAACGGCGAGGACATCCAATGGCACGACACCGTCAAATACCTTCGCGTGGTCATGGACAAAAGCCTAACGTGGAGACAGAACACGGACGCTATTACAGCCAAGGCGCGGCGCACAAGAGCCCTCATCTACCCGATGATGGGAAACGGTAGCAGTCTCAACCTGAGGAATAAGCTCACGCTTATCAAAACCCTCATCAGGCCGCAGCTGACGTACGCCTCGGTAGCGTGGGGTTACCAGGCAAAGTCCTACATGAAGAAAATCCAGGCAGTGGAAAACATCGCCCTCAGGACGGCGGTTGACGCACCATGGTACGTGAGAAACGCAGACATCGTCAGAGACCTGGAGTACACCACGGTCACTGAAGTCATCCGGGAACGAGCGAAGAAGCTGTACGGCCAAGCAGAGGAGCACGGGAACCCGCTAATCAGACAGGCCACTGATTACGACCCTGCCGACGCCCCGAGGCACAAACGGCCGAGGGTACAGCTTCTGGACAACGGGTGAATATAACTTATATTTCCCGCTAACCGATCTGTTTCAGATACCCCAGGACGGACCACCACTACCAGAGACATGACGTTTTTCTACCCAAACCCAACCTCCTTGCGGGCGTCGGACAACATACCGTCCAACGCCCGTTGTCCTACCTGCTCCGTGGAGTCCGAAAGTGCTAAAAAAGCACTTAGGGTCTCCACACTCCCGAGCTACACAGCTCATATCCTTACCTTTCCGATGATCCGGGGTAGGACACACCTTTACTGTGTCCTACGTACCGGCAGTCAATCCCAGCCAAAACTTCCTAAAACCCAACTAGACCGATGACTACCCACGGGGGTGACAAGCTGGCGAAGAAAGAAAATATCAAGACAAGAAGAGCGCCAGAAGAGACCTCTGCCAGCGAGGTTGAAGAGCCAGGACCAGGGGAGGTCCGCAGAAAATACCACGACACATCTCGCATTTGCGGGCTGGGTCTGGTAGAAGTAAGCGGGCCCACCTATCACGAAGGCCGGTCCAGGTCTACAGAGATAATCTAGGAGCAAAGAGTAGTAGTCCTACTCGGCCCTAGTTATCGAGACCGTCATCAAGCCAATGGATATTGGTCTAGATCAGAGTTGTGTGAGAGATAAGACGGCTAGTCGCTTTCCTGGTTTAAGTTCGAGTCTTAGCTGCAGCAGATGGTAGTGTCGTAGGGAATAGTTTTTGTGGAATTGCTTGAGTGTGTGTGTGGTTATGGCTAAGCTTTAATGTAATATGTCGTTAAAGGTAGTGGTGTATATTGTTATCTTTGTTGTGTTTATAAATTTCTATTGCTTCTAGGGATTTTAATTTATGGCATTTGTCAGTGACATATAATATTTCAATACAACTATTATCTAGGAATGTTTGTTCTCCTGGAAAATGTATACTCTTCAAATCTAGTTTCAACTTGTTTCTAAATTTGGCCTATATAATAGCTATTAGACTAAAAGCTACTAAATTTTTGAGTGTGTATGGCTTAGTTTTAGTTAAAGAAATAACCCAATGCTGGGTGTGGGGACTTTTTCGTATGGCGCCCATTTTATACAATTTACATTTTTTAGTAGCCGGGAATCACTTGCAGTTATTTTTCTACAGGAGTTCCTGTGACATTTAAAACAAAATCCTAAATTTTTATAATTTTTAATATCCTACACGTCTAAAATGCAATATTTCCAAACAATGTGTATTTTCTGCTTACGAAAGGTCTTTTATTAACTACAGTAGTCAGTAGTAGATATTTCCAGAAAATACTGTTTTGCCAAATTTTGTTAACATATTTTCTTATTGTTCATTTTATACATCAATATAAAATAAAACTATAAAATACAAAGTAAGGTTTACAATCAACTCGTGCTCTTTGTTATAAAGATTTAATAAGAGTTATGTATCCTAAGGATTACACCTCTGGCAGCTATAACTTGGAATTGACGCGAATAGTCGATAGCTCAAAAGTAAACAATCGTAATTTTTGACTGTTGAAATTCAGCACCATGTTAAAGAACAATCCAACTCAGCTACGATATTTATTTAGAATTAGAGTCAATTCTGGTGTCTATAATACGTCTAAAGTCAATAATATAATAGTCGATAATAAAGATGTGGAAATGATATAATAAAACACAAATACAATTTTTAGATGTTTGAAAATGATTACAGAAATAGTATTTATCCCTCTAAAATAGACACATGAAAATGTTTGCCAACAAATGAAATGCTTTCGAAATTATGCAATTTCATTTTACTTTATGCTCTTGTTATGTTGGAATATGCACTGTACAGCTATTTGGATTATAACTCCATCATATTCGTCACTAATGATTAGTGCTATTATAAGCTTCCATAACAAATGTTAATTAAATTGTTTATTTTCTATGTATGAACTTTAACTAAAAGAGCTTAATAAACAGAAGTTACACCCTAGTGGGAAAATACTGTACAGTTTCGCATAGAAATGTGGAGATGATACACTGAAATTACTCGATAGCTTCACAGGAATAACAAACCGCTACATCAGACATTGCCTTTAATCTGAAGGTGATTAAAAAATATAAAAATATCTTTGATGTAGCAACTTGTTTTAACATTGATTTTGGAACTTTTTTGTTCTTTTCAGTTCTTCTATTTAGCGTGCCTATTCAAAATAAGCAAACAACTATATATTTCAGTTCTGAAATATTATAAAAAATTTGTAGTCGATTCATTTTAAGGCCGTTCAGTTTGTAGAAAGCTTCACGATCAATAATCAATATAATGAATAAATATCTTGATTATTTTACAATAGAATGGCCGATGTTTCTGACTGATGCAAGAAAATCCGTATTCAAATGAGTCAAACATAAAACTCGTGTATATTAGCATCAACGTGAAATGTAGGAAAATGTCTTCTCTTTTCAGATAAATGAAATTGTAAAACATATTATATGACTGATGGTCGAGAGGAAAGCGCACTTGCCTCTCACCCAAAACTTCTGGGTTTGATTCCCGGTCGTGGCAGTGGAAAATACTGTTAGAGGGATTTTTCAACTATACAAGGATATTGGGTGTATGTCTCTTGTCTCAAATGTATAGCCCCTCCCATACAAGTCTCTTCTAGGGCTTTCCGGGATAAAAGGGGTCGTAATTAACTGTGGTGTTATTTATTATATTATATCGAGGTAATTTGTTTAGGTAAAGATAAAAGCTTATACCTTATTATCCAAATCAGGTCATATAGAAAACTAAAATAGATAAATAAAATAAACAAACAATTATAATTTGAAATGTATTGAATACGGCATGAAGTAAAATTAACTGACGAAAATAATACAGAGGGAAAATATTTAAAAAAAGTAAACTCACTATTGTAAAATTTATGTAAAAAAATAAGCCATGGTTCAATGACTAATTATAATTATCGACCTTAACGATAATGTGTAAATACTGATTTAGCTAGAGAAACAATTCGTATACAAATTAATAATATTAACGAGTTTATTATTTACTCAGAAAGTGCAGTAAATAAAGCATTGTATAATACAAATATAAGGGGTAAAAAATGCAATTAGTAAAATATTCTATAATGCAAGTATAACTGGTAGATAAAAGGTATGTTAGATAAAACACCAAGTACGTCACATCGCCAAATTTGAAATGGGAAACATACTTTCAGAGATATGAGACTGTGAAACTACACGTCTCATGTATAAATCTTACTCCAGGGAGAAGAATGTGGCTGCTGCAATGAAATCTAGTAGGAGTGAGGCACGTCAACCCCGAGCAGGCCAGTCTGGGTTAAATTTCAAAACAACTTGTTTCTTTTGTAACAAGGATGCCAGTGATGAATTCATCTGCCAACAACTAAGATTGAATGTTAATCGGCGGGTTAAAGACAGTTTAGTAACCACTATAAATTTCAAGAACAATATCTTAGAAACTGCATTTCAGTCAAGCAAGCTCGTGAGGAAGCTGACCATATGATCGTCGCTATCGCCATCGAATTTGCCCAGGGTCATGAGAAGATTGCTCTAGCCACACCATCGGCCAACATTTATTTCCTTAAACTAGGAAGGTGAATAACACCACCAAAAATATTCACCCATCACAGCTGTAAATTCGCCGACGACCTCAAAAAGGTCCTCATTTTCCTCCATGCCATAAGTGGTTGCAACATCACTTCTGTACTTTACATGCTGGGCAAGATGAAAATAGTGAAACTTCTGGCCAAGAATGAGCACCTTTTGGAGGACATCAAACATTTCTTTGATCTCAATATGCAACCTAAAGCAATTGCGGAAGCTGGGCAGCGATTTTTGACCACCCCTTATTGAGGTAGAGCAGGGGACAATCTGGACAAGCTGCGGTTTGACCTGTTTGCCAAATCCCTTATCAAATCAAAATGTAATCTGGCTTCCCTAACATCAACCATGGAAGCAGCTCGCCAACATTATTCCAGAATCTAGTTCCAAGTTCAAATATGGTTAGGGAACCAGATGGATCCACTCCGCTGGGGATGGTAGCAGTCTAACTTTGGACTTGCTGACGTTGAAATGAAAATTTCTCGTAAATGTGGAAAATTGGTCCAACTTTGACCTACTGTAGTTTGGTAGCGAGTGGCCCAAACATTTTTCATTCTTATTCGACGCAGAATTTAATGCTCCACAACTTCTATTTCGAACACTTTTTAAAATTTTAATTAGTTTAGGAAATATAAGCGAAAAACCGCAAAAGCACCCCTTTTGGGGATATATTTTTACACCTCCCCCCTGCTTCTCCACAACTCCGCCATGGTCAAAACCTAGGATAGTCATATTGGGTCAAAAATGAAACCATTAAAACAAAAAAATCTTTTGTAGAAATTATTTCCGAATTGGATGTTTAATGCAATTGGCCTATATTGTCGAAATTCCAACTTCCTTTTGCCAAAGAATATGCCGACCATACAGAGTGTAACTTAAGTACATTAAAATGTTTCAGGGGATATTTCTTAGTTAATTTTAAGATAAACAATTCATACAAACAGGTGTCCAAGAACGCATCGTTTTGGAGATACGGGTTGTTGAAATTTACAAAGAAATATCTATTTTCATTTATATTGTTCTTGTTATTACAGCTATGTGTATTGAGTACCATAAATTTTGTAGAGAAAGTAGTAACATACTGTAGAACACTAAAAACGATCATATCTTACGGTAAGCCATTTAATTATAATCAAAAGTTGTCTTTTCAATATTTTTGCTGTCTCTCATAGTTTCTCGGAGAATTATTATTTTCAAAACAAAACTTATTCCACTGTGATTGTAAAATGTTAATTTTAGAGGTGTATCATTTGAAGAATTAAGTAAATATGGTCATTTCATGTAATTCTTCAATGACATGGCAGAAGAATCTAAATACGTTTGCTACAGTTATAACTTAACTGAATATTAAGTTAAAATAAATTAATTATTTCCTGTATCTGCAAGCTATATTGTAATGGCGCGTGTGTGGAACAGCAACTGAAATACAGGTTATTGATCCTACTGAAATTGTGTATAAATCACTAGTAATATCAATGAGCTTAAATATGTTATACTTGAATTAAAGAAAGAACTAACCATCTTCAAATCACAGAATAATCAAGATTCACGTGAGGTGCTTGAAACAAATGAAGTTGAGGCATTATCCATGAAATCTACAACAAAGATAAGAGGAAAAATAATGTTATCTTCTACATTGTACCGGAAATTCTAGATGAAAATAAGAATAACAAGTTAACCCATGACAGGCGGAAGATATTTTAAATTGTTTATTGATAAGTGTAGACATGAACAACGTCATTCGTTTATATAAATTTATCCGTTCGAAAAATTCATCACGTCCTATCAAAATAATATTAAGTCGAGAGGCTTACAGTTCACAATATAATCCAAAAGGTTAAGAACTTAAAAGGCATTGGGCACTTCAAAAATATTGATATATAATTGGACCGGGCATCTAGACAAGTTTCATACTATCAGAGATTTAAATCTGAAGGTGAAGATTGTCAAATAAATCATGAGACAAACCTGAGAATTAAATATATCCGCGGCGTGCCAAAAATAAGTCTGTTACACTAGATGTGCCCAATGGAAATTATGTTTCCAATTATGATGGCATTGTTTCGAATTAAATTATATTATTAATAATATTATGGATTTACGATGGAAACTGTTATGACTACAACATGGTTGCTGTATTGTCTTGGAGAAACAAATTATAAAGTTATACTATCATGTCCTGATGAAGTTTATGTATTATAGACTAGAGCCAAACCGTTTAAAATATCGTAATAGACGATAAATTCTTAGCAGTATACGAATGGTCGGAAAATGTAGCTAATGGTGTAAATAATTAAGGAAAAATCGTCCAGACTGAGTAAAAGTTCGGGAAGGGGGGTTGGGGTGGTAATATATACGTTTTTAGGGGTTGGTACTCGTTTTTTGCGATTTGCGGCTAAACTATGCATCCTATCGAAAAATGTTGAATGTAAAAGTTGTATATAATGAAAAAATTTAAAACTTTCTGATTGATCATTATTGACCATAACCACAAAATTGTCGAGAAAAATGCAAAAAAACCGTTTTTTCGGTTTTTAATTTATATCTATCGAAAAAATGTTTACATTTTCATGAAAATTGGTGAAAATGTTCTTTTTTGTGTTTCAAACAAGCCCAAATTTTTTCAAAGCGAAATATTTAATTTACGATGTCTCATGAAGTAAATAAAAAAGAAGACCTAATTTTCAATCGAAAAATTTGGTTAGCAAATTTTCGATTAATGAACTTTACTAGTGCTCATTTTTTTCGTTGAAATCTCAACTTTAATACAGAATTAAAATATAATATTGTTTATATACAAAGATATCGTTAAAAAAGCGAAAAACCGAAAACACTACTTTTTAAAAATCGAGTTTTCGGTGAAACTCATGAATTTCTTTTTCTTTATTGTAAATAAACGTTTACATTCATAAAAAGCGTTAATTCTCATATAATACTATGTTATACAAGTAATGTACATGTACCTAACTGAGGCGAGACTGTTACAATTGATCCATTACTATTATTTCAGAGAATTTCGCGAAATATCAGCAGCACAGATGATAAGAAAAATTATTTACAGTACGAGCTTGCTCCATTTCCTGTGTCGTTGTTTACAGAGAATGGCTTCAGAAAAAATGTTAAGTCATATTTATATACAGAATTTGCGAGCATCGATTCGTTACCAACTTCGAGCAATATTGCACACGTTGTTGATGGCGGGTTTCTCTTACACAAAGTAATCTGACAAAAAAACGATACAATTAATGAAATAACACAAAAATATTTACATTATGTACAAAAGAACTACGCAAAAAATAGTTATATGAAGAAGATGCAGATTCCCTAATGATCAATACATCCCTTGAAGTAGCAAAAAACTCCGATAAAATAGTGGTAGTTGTTGGTCAAGACATAGATCTTTTAGTTCTTTTGAATCAATTCAGTTCACATGAATTGAATATCTATTTCCACAAACCTGATGCAGGAAATATTAATGATACTTATTACACCTCTAATAGTTTTAAACATAAATCACATAAACATATTGTAGCATTTTTGCATTGTTTTTCTAGCTGCGATACAACTTCCAGTTTTGCTGGGAAAGGAAAAAAAAAATCATAAAATCATTATTGGCCGATAAACATTTACCTAATCTTGCAGAAATTTTTTACAATACAAATGCAGACAAACAAACGATTACCGAAAATGGATTAAAAATAATAGCTTCGATTTACAAAAGATTTGAACTCTACCGAACGGCTACTGTTAAATCCTCATTTCATTTGAAAAAATTACCTCCAACTGAAGGGGCAGTTAAGCAACATTGTTACAGGGTGTATTTTCAAATACAAAGTTGGCTTGGTAATCAATTAACAGCTACAGATTGGGGATGGAAACATCACGTTAATGGCATCGCACCTATATTTACAGAACAAGAATTAATTCCTGAAAATTTATTGAAAATTATCTGCTGCAGCTGCGAAACAGGATGCGGTAATAACAAATGTGGGTGTCGCAAGCATGGCTTAAAGTGCACAAATTTGTGTTCAAATTGTCACGGTTCTGATAAATGTTCTAATGCCGAGAAATCGTTGTACGAATAAAATTGTAATCTCGAGGACATCGAAGACGAAGACAGTACCCACTGTCTAATAAATAATAATAAAAATATTGATACTGAACTGGACAATCCAGAAGAACTCCAAGAAATTGAAGATATAGAAAATGAACGTGAAGAAATCGAAAGTTTGATCGATTCTGGCGATGAAGAATTGCCCACTAAGAAAAAAAGATTTCAATAAAATTATTTTACTTTTAATTTTTGTATTTTATAATCAAATATAAGACTTTGACGTGATAATTTGTAAATACTTACGAATCACAAGAAATAATTAACAAATTTTCTCACTTCACAGCCTTTGTGTTTTTTGAATTTTTACCTATTTAATTGCAGTTTAAATAATGTTTTCGAGACTTTGAAAGCCGAGAATAGTTAGGTACATGTACATTATTGTATAACATAGTATTGTATGAGAATTAACGCTTTTTATGAATGCAAACGTTTATTTACAATAAAGTAAAAGAAATTCATGATTTTCACCGAAAACTCGATTTTTTAACGATATTTTTGTATATAAACAATACTATATTTTAATTCTATATTAAAGTTGAGATTTCAACGAAAAAAATGAGCACTAGTAAAGTTCATTAATCGAAAATTTGCTAACCATATTTTTCGCTTGAAAATTAGGTCTTTTTTTTATTTTCTTCATAAAACATCGAAAATTAAATATTAAGCTTTGGAAAAATTTGGGATTGTTTGAAACACAAAAGAGAACATTTTCACCAATTTTCATGAAAATATAAACATTTTTGCGATAGTTATAAATTAAAAACCGATAAAACGGTTTTTTGCATTTTTCTCGATAATTTTGAGGTTATGGTCAATAATGATTAATTGGAAAGTTTTAGATTTTTTTCATTATCTACAACTTTTATATTCAACATTTTTCGATAGGATGCATAGTTTAGCCGCAAATCGCAAAATACGAGTACCAACCCCTAAAAACGTATATATTACCACCCCAACCCCACCCTTCCCGAACTTTTATTCAGTCTGGATTTTTCCTTAATTATTTACACCATTAACTACATTTTCCGACCATTCGTATACTGGTAAAATTTTTTATTGCCTTAAACAGGATTGGCCCTGGTCTATTAAGATATTATTAATGATATTGTGAAACTGGATTTATGATGGAAATTATTGTGCCTACAGCATGATTGTTGTATTGTTTTGGAGAAACAAATTGTAACATCAAACTAGCATAGCCCGATGAATTTTGTGTCGAATAAACGAAACAAGGGCAAAATAGCGCTTTATTAATTTTTTAATTTTAGTGTTGTTTCCGACAAATTATATTACATAAGTTTATGTCAAGGACGCAATTCATTATTCAATAAAATTATTGTTATTATTGATTCATATTCTACAAGAGACTAAGTAACTATTTTTTATGTGCCAAATTATGTTATATGTTATGGATTTTAAATCTCATTTAAATAATACGAAATAAATTGTAGATTGGCATAATAATACTATGTAATATAGAAGCCTAAAAACTCCATATTGCTGGCATCTCGGTGTAATAAAGGAACAGTATTTCTCAGTTATTCTCATTGCCTATATCTTGTCTAATATATAGTTTTTGATATATTAGTTATCTGAGACATCATCTCTTCTTTCCGTTGCCTACAAATTTATACCGTACAGAAAGATATGTTTTATTCTAAGAGTTATCAGTAGACGAACAAGCAAAAAGAATAATTGTTTGACTGCTAACCGTAAAAATTCTCTCGCTTTTCCGGACAGAACAAAGGCGTATGTTGTAGTCGTTAAGATTTAATTTATTGTCGTAATTTATATCTGGGACTTTTTTTAACAGCAATACATCTTTGATATAAAATAATGGTTTATAAAAATGTTATGTAAAAGTTAATTGTGGTATTACAAATATTTATTACTCATTCATCTGCCAACATTTTCCGCGTCAATCTAGAAGTTATCTAGAGAGAAAATTACACATAATAAGGCCTATTATAGTTAACTAATTTCTAGAACATCATGGAAAAACATTGTTTAGATGTTTTATTAAACCTAACAGAAGTAATGTAATCGTTGACGAAATCACCCTTACAGATTTCTTGATTATAGGCCTTTCAAATGGAGTAATGATGTCTAAGTCGCTTTTATTTAATCATCAGTGCTGACAGTTCAGCAGAACTGTTTTCCCACCCAACCAGAATTAATAAAGCATTCATAAAAACGTATATTCATGTTATATATTGATTGACTGATTGATGTAAGTTGGGTTATAGCAAGTCATTCTTGTAATGAGGCTTTTAGATTTTATTTTATAATATCTCTTTCAGGCCGGTAATAAAATAGCCGAATCGTCAAATTAGTACATGGGCCATGTCATGTAATTTACTGATGTTGGGAGTTGACTATTCCAATGAAGATGTGTACGGACAAAGAGTGCTTCACAATTTTAAACTTCTGTATGAGAGAATTTGCGTGTTCTGGATTCTCATTACTCTAATTGCCATCGTGTTCTTTTACCCAACAGATTTGGTCGCTGTTGTTATGTGCGAGACCATCTAGATTCCTGATTTTCAGAACTAAACCCTAGTAAATTGGGTAAATATACGCACCGTTTTCCCATTAGTGTTTGCATTGGTGGTTTCTGTTACCGTTTGAATAATTCCCACTAGCTTTACCGGGAATATTGGGGTATTGTCACGTGTAGATCTAGTTCCTCTGAGTGAACTCCAGCCCCGGATCTACATTCTATTTCTCAACCACCGGTGTAGATCGATACATGAGGTTCTTAACTTCCAGATGTGCTCAGTCTCGAAGAGGTTTTTGTGTTGTAAGCTCCCCTGGTATAAGGGTAAGTCTCATAACCGTACCTTTTATATAGTATTGACCTACGAAACGTAATCTTAGAGCAGTCGTCAATGCCATCTTTTCTACATATACGTTCAGAGGAGGGATGCAGGGTATTATCTCCATTACTGATGTAGGCGTCGTTTTCATTGCACGCGTAACACAGAGGCGTGGAAGCTTCTCAACAGTTTCCAGTTGGGATGTGGTTGTTCTTTGCTTTACTCTTGGCTTCCAGACTTTAGCTGCATAGCAAAGCATGGGTATTATTATCACAATATACAACCACAGGGAGAATCCCGGCTAAAAGCTCCAAGATCTAACTACTGCTCTGCGATACTGCCGCCTGCAGCACATGCCTTGGTTATCTTTACTTTAATATGCCTTCTCCAGTTCAAAGTTCAATCAAGCATGACTCCCAAGTTTTACTTTTATAATAATAATGTTTATTAGTAAAAAATAATCTATAATATTACATGGAAAGGCAAAGCCAAATAAATGCAAAATAATCATAGAGAAATGTCACAAAAGGTTTAAGTATAACCTTGACTGTAGTGAAAGACAACGAAAAATTACAAATTACAATACAATAAAGATTATCATATATTAGATATCCAATATAATAAGTATAACTCCTTAAATTTCTGAAGGCACAAAACGATGTATTTTCTGAAGATAGCAAGTGCAAAATTGTGAAAATTTGGTCAACTAAAAATAATAAGCACCTTTATCAGGTTATTATGGACATAGATAGAAATACTTTTTGCAAAATGATGACTCAAGGTAACCTATTTGTCAATTATGACGTTTGTTCTGTCTATGATGCTACGGACTTAAAAATTTGTTTTAAATGTAATGGTTTCAACCACATTCAAACCAGTTGTAAAAGTTCCAAATTTGTGTGTCCAAAATGCTCACTGGATCATAGCGTCAAGGAGTGTCCAAGTGATGCTGTTCCCAGATGTGCAAACTGTGCAAACGCTAAACTTGCTGAAAATAAACATTTCGTGTGGGATATAAAAAAATGTACCGTTTATCAAAAGAAATTGGAACACTATAAACTTTCACTTTTCTCAAATAAATAGCAATTATCTGATACCAATGTTCCTATAAATATTAAAAAAATATTTTTTGTGAAAATACTGAACCTGACAATCATTTATTTGTTTACTATCAAAACGTCCGAGGCTTAAAAACTAAAACTCATGATCTATATAATTCAGTGTCAGCATCACATTACTCCTTATTCGGTTTAACTGAAACATGGCTGGATTCCAATGTATTTGATTGTGAATTATTCTGTAATGACTATACTGTTTTTCGCAAAGATCGTAATTTTAACATGGTAGACTCAACCAGGGGGGTGGTGTACTATTCGCTCTCAAAAAATTGTATAATGCTATGTCTTAGATTTAAATAACGTAATCAGCGTGGCGCCTATGGTTGATATACTAGGCATCAGAATCAGTCTCTCAACTCGGTCATTGCTTGTCTTCATTGTTTATATACCTCCTAACACTGGTGTAGAGATATACGAGACAATATTTGATGCTCTAAGAGGCGTAATTTTTTTTGAATAACCAAGATGATCTTATTTTACTGGGAGACTTTGACGTACCTGACTTTTTAAATCATATGGATGACCCATATTATATAAAAAGACGCATAATGCCGATAGTAAATTTTAGTGAATTTATGGGGCTTAAACAATACAATGGTGTTCTGAACTCTAATCAACGTATTCTGGACTTAGTTTTTAGTAGATCTACAGTTCATGCTATTAAATCCGAAAATTAATTGTTGCCTATGGATGACCACCACCCTCCTTTAGAATTTTTGATTAAAACGAACTCTGTAAACTTGAAATTTCATACCAGCCCCGTATCACGTTATAATTTTAAGAAAGCTAATTTTATTGAACTGTACGATGACTTATATCACATAGACTGGACCTGCATTTCGTCATTTAGTAACGCTAACGATGCAACTCTCTATATGTACAACGAACTAGACTGTGTTTTTTCAAGAAATGTTCCCAGAACCACACCCATAAATAAATCGTATCCCCCATGGTTTAATCGTAGTATAATTAGAGACATTAAACAAAAATCACGTCTTTGGCGTACATATAGAGATCTTCTTTTACAACGTCCACTAACTTTGGTGTGGAAGCCACTGACTCAAATAGTAATGTACCACATCTCGCTATTCCAATAATTAACGAAGTAACGTATTAAATGCGCTTAAATTGGTTAAACCGAAATTAACTACTAGTCCGGATGGAATACCCGCATTTCTTTTGAAAGATTGTGCTGTGCTATTTGCTTTTCCTTTGCCAGTTATTTTCAATTTATCTCTTCAAACCGCTACGTTTCCTAACCTATGGAAACAAGCTAAAATTTGTCCCGTTTATAAAAAGGATAACAAGGCTGCAGTTGAAAACTATAGATCAATTACCATTTTATGTAACTTCAGCAATTATTTGAAAGTGTCCTTTATAATATTTTATTTTCCCATGTTAAATCCCAAATTTGCTTTAATCAGCACGGGTTTCTCACTGGTAGATCGACTGCTACAAATCTGGCTTGCATAACTCAATTTATTGCGGAGACGTTAGATGGAGGAGGTCAAGTTGACGTCATATATACAGATTTCTCTAAAGCCTTTGACACACTCGATCATGTTATCTTGTTACAAAAATTGTTCAACTTCGGCCTTACCGAAACATTTACTAACTTTTTTTATTCATATCTATCTGACAGGAAACTTACTGTCCAAGACCATGGATTTAAGTCTGATGAAATAACAGCAACGTCTGGCGTTCCTCAAGAGTCCGTTCTTGGACCCTTGTTATTCATAATATTTATAAATGACATTAACTGTGAACTTCTAAATAGCACTCTGCTGTACGCTGACGATTGCAAGCTGTATTCGGCCATCAACAATTTAAATGACTGCTTTAATTTGCAAAATGATTTGCAACAAATTAGTACGTGGTGTGACAAAAATAAACTGCATCTAAATATTAATAAATGTAAATACATGACTTTCACAAGAAAGCTTAATCCAACTGAGTTTACTTATTCATTAATAGATATTCAGCTATCTAGATGTAGTCAATTTAAAGATCTTGGGGTCATCTTCGACAGTAAGTTAACCTTTAATAATCACATAAACGCTATCGTGGCCAGTTCTTACAGAAACTTAGGTCATAATCAGAATACTAAAGACTTTGTGATAATAACACCTTGATATTGCTGTTTAATGCATTTGTCAGATCAAAATTAGAGTATGCCTCCATAATCTGGAGTCAGAATACGCCGTGCATAAACTTAGTGTTGAAGAAACGCAAAGAATCTTCAGTAAATATCTTTGGTATAGAAATGACGGAATTTATCCAGCAAGAGGTACACCTCAATGTGATCTATTAAACAGATATCAAATACATGGCTTGGAATCCCGCCGTAAGTATTCTTCGATTGTGTTTTTATATAAAATTTTGAATAGTGTGATTGATTGCCCTGAGTTATGTAGTTATGTCAAATTACATGTACCATCAGTTCATGCACGCTCAAATAATTCTTTTTATCTAAATACGCCTCGTACAAATTTACTTAAATCTTCACCCTTGCATATGATGTGTTCAAACTATGCATATATACAGGACGATGTTGATATATTTTGTACTACTGTTAAAAAAATTAAGCAATCTGTATTGCATTCAAACTAAAAATATTTACGAGTTTTATGTACAAATATTTTATGTAATTATACTTAAGTTTTTCATATGTATTTATCGTACAAAATTCTGTAACAATGTTTTGTTCTTTCCTACCTTGTAATTGGATTTCTTATCTGTTTGGATAGTTGTATTCTAAATAAATAAATAAATATCTTTAAAACTGTAACCTACATATATATTTGTAATTTTACATGTAATACATTAATATATATGTATTGATATGATTTTTACTTCTACTTAAGCTAAAGAACGTATTCGGGTTAACTTGAGTTGTGTATGCATCTTATTTTATTCTGATTAGAGAGTTGCATGCATGTTTTCTGTTTTCTTTTATTTGATCTATTTGATAAAATACCAAAGTGTTTTGCAGAAGACATATATTTTCTATAAATACATGCAATTCTTGTATTTAACCATTAAAAACAGATAGAGAAGTTTATAACAAAATTTAATGGTAAATTGAATCAGTTATTTTATTTAAATGCACTTAATTATTGTTATACTAATTCTCAAAATGTTTAAAACATTTTGAACTGTTTACGCATTAAATATGTTCAAGTAGATATAAGATTTTTAATTAATTTGTGTAGGAAAGTGATAAAACTGAAAAAAGCTCAATATCACGTAATGAGAACCGATTCGTTTTGTTGAGTTGATGTCACGAAAGATTCAAGTTGGTATCTGCGATTTTATATTTTGAGGAAAATATAAAGGAGTTTGTGGAAAAATGGAAAATTGGAGGTTGCTAGGGGATATGGAAAATAACAAGAAAACGATGAAAATTGAAGGGACGAAAAACTTTGGAGAAAGTAAAATATTGGAGTAAAATAGAGAAAATAAACTGTTGTTAGTTGAATTGAAGAAAAGTAAAAGAAGGAAGAGTTCCTGGTGGAAACGTTATACCATATGAAAAGTGATGGAGCTTTGGAGATAGCAGCTGAACATTGCAAATAAGTGATACTGTGCGGCTGGAAGGTATATTGAGCTACGCGGACATAAAAGGTTGTAATAAACTTTATATAAATTTCATGTTCACCATTTTATCGTTTGGAAATAGTTAAGAATATTTTAAATCACAAATTCTGACAATTAATTTAATTTTTTTATTAACAAATTTCATTTTAAACTCAATCATCTACAAATTATTTTATATTAGTATCGTATTTATTTTATTTAACTAGATAGGGAACTTTATCTTTTAGTTGTATGAAATATTGTTCACACAATACACTGTTCAGTTTGATTTGAATTTGTTTTATTGCTTATTTGTGTTTCTACAATTGTGTTTCTTTTAATGATTCTGAACTTACGACTTAAATTAGGAATTATTTTCTGCAATATTTTAACCGTCCTTCAGGCGACGCAGTATATATTCATACACTGTCACATATACGCATATATACACACACATACATGCTCTATATAACTGGTTAAATTTTATGCTGTTTTTTTGTTCCTATTTCTCTTATTTTTTTAATTAATTTCTATTTTGTTATCTACAACTTTAAATGTTACTGTCTACAATAAACTCAATGAATGACTAGATAAGTATAAAATTCATTTAAATTTTGGGTAATTATTTACATTATTTTATTCAAATATTTTTTAAATCTTTTAGGATGTGAATTTCAGCTCTCGGAATTTCCTTTAAAAGTTTTTTGGCGTATTCTTTGAAATGTGACTTATTTGTAGTATTTTTAACTGTTTTAGGCAAAAAGTTAAATACTCTTGGCGCAAGAAACACATGTACAAGATTTTTTCTATTTCTAGTATTGTATTGATGATTTAAATTTATTTTTATTTCCGAAAATTGCGGTATTGACAGACTGAACAAAAAAATCTGATCTGAATCCAAGCATAATAATTCCATATATAACGAATCGGTGTGATATGTAGGTTCTTTACGGTATATTATTTTAACAATTATTTTTCGTTATAGATCTAATTTCTTTAAGTGAGTATGTTATACCACACCGTCCTATGATTCCATACCTTATATGAGGTTCTACAAAAATGTCATGTATATTATTTTTAAATATCTGATAGTTAAGATTTCTTTTAGGCAATTAAAAAGATAAATGTGTACTATTAATTTCTCAATAACTAAATTTATATGTTTGTTCCGTCTTAAGTGACAGTCAACAATCTGACCTCACTCTTTGAAAGATTTGCTTGTTACTTATCACTATTCCGACTCTTTTCTCTCTAATGACTTCTATTATGATCTTCAATTGATTTTTCCCGTGTTGCAGTTGCTTGGCTGTATTCTTTTGTGAGAGAGTTATAAATAATCTTGAATGCTCTATTCTCGGAAGTTTTCTTCAGTATTGCTTCGCTCTAAACAACATCTACAGTTTTGAATTATCATCTTTTCAGCTTCAACGTTCACCAACTTTCAGCCTTATTTATTTATATATTTATTATTAAAGATTTCATTAGCACATCTCTCGATGCTATTATTCTTCGATAAAGAAGATGGCTGCTTTTTGTCAATGCTTTCAAAGAAGTTGCTACTCCATATATTCTCGTATCTACTCTAGCAATTGTTTCCAACCCCTCTGTAGAGATTAAGATTCACTTTTTAATAACAGGCCGTGCAACCGTTCTACGTGGTTAATTCAGCGAATTCAGTTGCATACTTGAGATGGGTATACAATATACTAAAGGGCGGTACCGATACAATCATATAAATTGCGCGATTCGTGAACACATTATTTAATCCAAAGGGAGTCTTTGTTTAAAAATGCAAGAGGTAGGTAAAAAAAAAAACGGGCTTTCATAACAAGCATTATAGAGGATACTGAAAAAAATAGTGTACTAATTTTAGACTCAGTTTTATATTTAATAACATATGACGGCGTATTCATGAGTGGTCAACGCTCAGCACCACTTAGGTGACGTATGTTGCACTAATCTTCTACAATTTATTTACATATAGGTACCTAAACATATCATTGATAACACAAACTTATCGCCTGTATTACCAATGCGTATGGAAATTCCAGGTTTCTGGAAAATATGCTTACCTCCTTAATGTTTCATTTATAATTTTTTTCACTTATTATTTCTTTCTCTTATTACACTAAAATTAAAATGTCGACTGGCTACTAGTTTGTTAGAGACGGTTATTTACTGAGTAAAAAATTTGGCAGTACTAAAAGTAATGGAAAGAATATTGACTGGATTCTGCGACTATGGTGTGTGGACTTACGTAAATTTATTTTATCACATAAGTGGTGTGAAAGAGACTTGGGCAACAAAGCTCATCGGCATCTAGACAAAAGGAATTAAAGACATGAAAGAAAAAGAATTAAAGTGTTAAATATTCTTCAAAGAAACACAGAAATTACTGCATCATACGATATTAGTTAACAATTATCGTTAGGTATTTTAACAATTAGATGGACTGCCATCCTTCTATTGTCATACTTTTTCTAGTTGAAGTAAATTTATTCGACTCGATCGCTAGGAACACGCTCTGTGAACACTCTGATCACACTGTTGCTCGAAATTACAAAGGGAATCGGGAAGACGACTCCTAGATCCCGTAGCGTTAACACAGTATCTTAAATAATAATTTTGAGTGTGGTTTCACGGTCAATATAAAAGGTGGTATTTAGTTGTGATGTGAGAATGTGAATTTACTTGGTTATGTAGATATTCCTTATCGTATTCATACATGTTAAACTTATAGCCATTCCGCCATTCTAGGTGGTCATAACCTTCTGACGCGGAAAACTTTAAGTGCACATGGGGGCACGATGTTTTAATTAATCTAAAATCATCTGTTGCACCTGAGTACAATTTTAATTAATAAGTGGCTGAATATGGTACCGCAAATGTCTTACTTTACCTCCTCCATACCTTTCTAATTTCACGTTATATATCGACGATACCTTGCTGCAGCCATTTTTCAATTTATTTTATGTCTTTAGGACAATATCTGAAAGATTACGGTATTTGACCGTTATGCCAAACTGAGAATTATTTATCTTTACTATTTTTTCCCGTTAATAATAATTATTATTTCAAAATAATTATTAAAACGTAATAGTAAATATTACTTCGTTTGTCTACCACAAGGGTAGATTTCTTATTTTTGTTATAGCTTAATGTTATTTCTTTTCTGTTTCCAAGAGAAACTTTGCAAATTTGGGGAATATTTATAGGAATTGTTGGTTTATCTATTTTGTTTCAAGTCAGACTTTGTCACTGTTTTAAACAAATACTTTCTGAGAGTTTAAATTAGAATTTTTACATTTAAATTCACTTTTAATTTTTAACTCATTTTGGTGTGTATTAAATTCAAAATTCATATTTTAGGAATTTTTAAAATTATCCGTATTTTGAGAATCTCTTTCCTGTTTTCCTCTTAATGTTGAGGTTATTCTCCTGTGCCTTATTTTTTGATTAATAAACTATTTATCTTAATCCTCCTTCGGGGATACTCATTTTCTTAAGGTGGGCATATACAAGAGAGAGAGGTCCGATAAGAAAATATTTCTTATTTTTGCCCATAACTTTTTTTAATACATATATTGTTAAAAAAAAAGTATAAGCCTACCTAAGTAAAACTATGACAGGTGTAGTGATATGAATCTCCACTCAATAATTCCAGTCATTTGCAAAATTAGTTCATTTAAAACTACAAATTATGCAGATTGGCATTAATTTTTAATTTGAGTTTACTGATTTTGCAAATAACTGAAATTATTGAGTGAAAATTCATATCACTACACCTGTCATAGTTCCACTTAGGTAGGCTTATACTTTATTTTATCAATATATGTATTAAAAAAAAGTTATGGCCAAAAATAATAAATATTTTCTTATCGGATCTTTCTCTCTCTCTCTCTCTCTTGAATATGCCTACCTTAATACTTAGCTTTCTGCTAGTATTAATTTTTATAAAGACCCGAAAACCCGTCAGAGATTCTTAAAACACGGGTTAATACACTTTTTCGTTGCATGAAACTGCCTTGTATTCTGTTTTTGTTTACATGTACCACATAAACCTCGGAATTTCCATCAAGAATCTACGGCCAGGATCCCCTGGACCCTGTAGGCTAAATCCTTTTCTGATATTTTCAGAGGTGTATGTCAGCAGAAAGAGAGGCGGCAATGCAACTCCTCTGACAGATTTCCTGGTAGTTTATATACTTATATGTATGTCATTTTCATCAAAATTTAAAGTTTTCACTTTGTTACATTTTATTAAATTTTACCATCTTACTTGTACTAAGGTTATAAACAATTAATTCTAAGTCAATTAAATTAACCTATTTTATTAATGCACAGACTTCAGGCTTCACCTGAATTACTATTTCATTTTTTTTCAGTTGTTCATAATATTTACATATACGGGTAAATTGAAACAAATTTGTTATTATTTTAGTTTGTCTTTTTTATTTGAAGAAAATTTCACACTCTATTTTGGTTCTGATTTACAACTTTCTTATCTTGCAAATTATCTGTTTATAATTTTCTTTTGAAATTTGTTTCAACTGGCGCCCACATAAAGCAAAAATATTAAGGAGGCCTTGAATGTTTTATTTATTTAGCTAGAAATTCTTTTTTAATACGGTAGGTAATTAAAGCCCCCAAAACCGACCACGATTTAAGCGATTGAAGCTGAGCAGCCGAATTCACCACAATTTTTTTTAGCAGCTTATTCTTTTTCATGCAAAATATTTATATATTTTTGTTCATATGATTTAAGTATTGTTGCAGTATTTATTTTATTTTACTTTCCAAGTTTGAAAAGAGAATCTTTTATTTAAGTAAATCAAACATAATCATATAATGAGATATAAAAGGATTAACCTGAAAAGAACAAACAAATGATTATGGTCAAATCATCAGTCAATGACTAATGCTGTAACAAAGAGTGTCAAATAGATGCAAGAGCAGGAAATCCAAAAGGATTTTTGCTATAAAACTGTTATTTCATGAAAATAATGATCGATGTGGATACAAATTTATTGTTTTCAAAACAGAGAGACTAAATATAACTTCAAGATCATGGATGTACTAGAGACATAGATTCCATACTTTCCAAAAATCTTGAAGATATCCATATTAAGTCCTAGGACGTTCAGGTCAAATAGGGATATACGATTTTACCCTTCTTCCAAAGAGAGCATATCTAGCTCTGTGCATAGGTAGTTAAACAATTCGTATTATTGGGAATATTAAAAAATAAAAAAATGAACACAGAAATGGAACTATGAATATTTTAAATTTCAAGAATAGTTGAGAAACACCCGAGATTTTTTTATGAAAAACTGGATACATCATGGACTCCAACTTTTTAATGTAAGAGAACAAATTAAAACACACTTTGAATAAATTTCTTCTAATTTTCTTGATTAGAATTTGCTTTTTTGTGCAGACATTTTCAGAACTTTTCTGTTATTAAATTATAAAATCCAATTCACTTTCGAATACAGTCTCCAAAGAAATTTGAATAGACTTGCCTTTATAGCCGCATTTAATTTCCAGCGACTTCCGCGTTCATTTGGGTATTCTGCTGCTTTATTTTATGTTCTTTTAGTAAATTACAGCCACGCTGAAAACAAGCTACTGAAACATTTGGTGCTGGTATCATATAATAAGTTTTCACAGATTTCATCAGAATTATCAGGATAATGAGCTTTAAATTTAATAGAACATACCTGTGAAACTATTTAAACACTTCATATGTTTACACTGCTTCCATAGCGAGTATCATAAATGGAACTATATTTCTTATTGAAGTTAATTTCTACGTGCGAATTTTGAAATTGTATCTCACTTGTCGCTCTTAATATAACACAATATGAAGTGTCACTATATCTGGCTTATATGAATGCTCTAATTAATATTCGACTATGAGTTGAACTAGCCTGGCATCACTTCTATTAAAAACCTGGAAAATGTTATTATTATTATTAGCCTTTACTCGAGTCTGAGTATAAAGAAATGTTACAGTCGATAGATTGTGTGTAATAAAAAACAAGTAAAAGGTGTAGTCTATTGTAATTCCCATTCATCTACGGTGCACACGACTATGGCTATAGACGCCAATTCGGGAGAGCACATGTCGACCGCAGTCAGGACAAACATAGACCTGGTTAGGTCTTGGATTCGGCCTTCTTTCAGCAACATTTCCTTGATAGCTGGCCACAACCCCTCGCCATTCGGTTCCGTCCGGTGCAAGTTGTTCCCATTGCTCGTCTGGAATACCGCAGGATTTTAGATTTTCATGGAGAACGTCTTTGAACCTCTTTCGTTGACCGCCACGCCTTCTTCTACCGCTTAGCAGTACTTCTACGTTTGATATGTGATGGAACCAACGGATTTTCATCATACTTCTGAGTTGTCTTTGCTGAAAACGTTCTAATTCTTTCACATGACGATGGTAAGTGACCCAGCTTTCACATCCATATAGCAGTGTTGGAATGACAACTGCTCTGTAGACAGTCATTTTCGTTGACAAAGCAAGGTCGTGGTTGTCAAATACTCTCTCTCTAAGTGCCCAGAGTGCTCTAGATGCAGCGTTAATTTCTATTGCGAATCTCGCTGTCTCTCTTTGCTTTGTCATTAACAACGTTACCTAAGTAATTGAACTGATCCACCACTTCAAGAGAATTTCCGTTAAGTGTAATGTTTATTTGGTTCACTTGATGAGGAGTTGACATAATCTTAGTCTTTCCAATGTTGATTTTAAGTCCCAAGGAATCATAGCTCTGGGCATACACATCTAAAAGTTCTTGAAGCTCTTCCGGCGTAGAGGCTAAAAGTGCACAGTCATCCGCATACTAGAGATCACAAATGAATCGTGTGCGTGTTTTCGTGAAAGCTCTAAAGTGCCCTATGTTAAAGAGACCGCCATCAGAACGGTATCTGAGACCTATTCCTCTGACTGTCAGTTTGTTGTCAACAATAATTGTTAGAGCAGTGGTAAACAAATTAAAAAGTAGGGGTGCCAGGACACATCCCTGCCTAACTCCAGTGAGGGTTTGGAAAGGTTCGGTTTCCTCATTATTATACATAACCTGGGCGTTGTTGTTTGTATGTAGACTGCGACATACTTCCACAAATTTTCTAGGGATACCTAAGCGGAGCATAATTTTCTAGAGCACTTCCCTGTCCACCGAGTCAAACGCCTTGGTTAAATCAATGAAGGCCATGTGAATTTCTCCTTGAAGTTCGAGTGCTTTTTCTTGAAGCTGTTTAAGTGTGAAGATTAGATCCGATGTGCCTCGGTTTGGTCTAAAGCCACTCTGTGTTTCAGGAAGTAACTTTTCTATAACAGGTGTTAGCCTATTTGCCATCGCTTTAGTGAGTATCTTCCCTCCCACAGTCCGCAGCGCTCCCTTTGTTTTTGAAGAGGTTGATTAATAGTGTATCACGAAACTCCTGCGGAGCTTGACCTCTTTCCCACACGACATCAAACAGTTTTTTGAGGTAGGGTATGAGCTCTGACGACACAGCTTTAAAGATCTCAGCTGGGAGTGAGTCGGCGCCGGGAGATTTGTTATTTTTTAGCTGCCCAATGGCGGATAAGATCTCTTCCGTTGTTAGTGGTTTATCTAAGTCTTCGAAGGTGTCATATTGAGGGATAAGATTTATAATATCGTGATCGGCTTGACTTTGCTGGTTAAGAATGTTAGAGTAGTGTTCTTTCCATCGGGCTCTTATTTTCTGGTCTTTTTTGAGGAGATTTCCATTTAAATCTTTAATAGGGCACATATTTTTCCGACTGGGGCCGTACACTGCTTTTACTCCTTGAAAGAAATTCCTGTAGTCGTGTGAATCGGCGTACCTTTGAATTTCTCTGGCATTGCTTGCCCACCACTCGTTCTTTATTCTTCTGATTTCGCGTTGCGTTTCATACTTAGATTGGGTAAAAGCTTCTGCTTTTGATGAGTCATTGGGGTGGTTGATAGCGTTTTGGAAGGCAATATGTTTGCGGTCAAGAAATTCTTGTATAAAAGCTTCATTATCATTGAACCAGTCAGCGGAAATACCCTGATCACTCATCCCCTTAATGTCCATCAGTAAACTAAGCCGAGTAAATCAACAGAATTGGCACTTAATAACCTAGGCACTCATCCATCCAGGAAAAGGAAATTGTAGTGGCATTGAAGGGGTATTCAATAATGCACTGCCCGGCAGCTGTTAGGGGAATCGAGCCAATCTGATTGGACTGACTGAATTCGAGCTATGTTGGAAAACAGAATCGTAACGACAACCTTACAGGGAGAATCCGTCAACTTTAGGGTCGCAAGAGGGTGCCCACCAGGTGTGGTTCTGTCCCCCTTCTGTGGTCATTACTTGTGGATGATCTGTTGGCCATTTTATCTCTGTGGAAAGCCGAGATTCAAGCATATGCAGACGACCTAGTCATTATGGTTAGAGGAAACTCTGAAGAGTTACTCTCTCATACCCTACAAGAGGTACTAGATACAGTGCACATCTGGTGTAAGAGGGAACAGATGTGTGTCAATCCCCACAAAACTATAATAGTACGCTTCACCAGGAAAAGGAAGCTGGATAACTTAGAACCGCCTTCCCCTTTGGTGAAACCATTTCATTCTCAGAGGAGGTGGAATATCTAGGTATTACGGTAGATAGATCAGTTAACTGGGACTCCCAACAGGAAAAGGCAATCCACAAAGCAAGTTGTCCAGGTGGACATTCCGTAGAATTTGTGAGAAATCCTGGGGCATGGGTCCCCAACAAACGGTCATTAGACAAATGATAGTGTATGGTTCCATGGTTTGATGGTCGAAACGGCTACAACAGATGGCCAAAGGCAAACTCTCTAGCTTACAGAGACAAGCATGCCTGGCAATAATTGGTGCCATAAGCACCACACCGTCAGCTACTCTGGAAATCCTCCTAGACACCACCTCTCCATATCTACCTGGAGAGAGAGGCTATGTGGACAATAGACTAAAACAGCCAGCAATCAACATGCCGCAGGCTAGCATTATGGAACGTAACGGGTTAACTGATGACTTGAATAGTTACAGCATCCTAAGTATGCCTTCAGATGTGATGCCTACCAGGACCAAGCACAAGCTGCCTGTTAATATCCTATTTCCTGAAATATATGAGTGGACAGGCAGCCTTGGTTTACAGACGGTTTCAAGTCTTCTGAAGAAACAAGAACTGATATTTATAGTCGCAACCCAAAAGTAAGAATAACTTCGAGCCTATTGCTGAACATATTGGGTGAAATATAGATTAGGGGTGAGTCACGATAGACCCAGTGGTCGTAGTAGATTGTTTGGTATAGACCCACTCACATTACAACCTAACCTATATTGTATTTGCTAATTCTAGGCTTGAACGTACTTCAATCGTTTGGAATCCTAGCCATAGAAAATATTGCAACAGAATTGATATATGCACTTTGCATGGCACAAAATGGATAATATTTACCCTTCTACTGACCATGGGTAGTTGTTGTTAAATAAATTTTATTCTCTTAGTCTACAGGACCTCGGAAAGCTTTGCCCTCTTTTGTTTCTACACAAATTAATTCACAACCTAATTGACTGATGAATGAATGAATTGATTCAACCTTCCATGCCCCTACATATCAAACAGGAAATCATAAAATCTTATATCTTCATACTCTAAGAACAAACCTACTGAAATTATCTCTGTACTTTATGTGCAACAGCTACTTATTTATTGAGAATCAGCTTGACATGTTTCATTCAGGTGTCGCAAGCATTAAGTGTATTTTTCCTAGCCATCACCTAACCTACTTTCATCATTCATTCATTGCATCTGTATTTTATTTCTCTGCAATATTCTGTAAATATTATTTTTTATATTTGTCTTATCCCATAATTGGTTTTTACTATGGACTGATGCAACTAAATAAATTAATATTTTTTAAACAAATCTCTTAGTCAATATCAGAATTCTATTTCATGAGGTGAGGTTATGTCAAATTACTATTTGAATATTGCCATCAGCTAAAGCTTTATTCCCAATTATTATTGGAGGAAACGTGGAGCCCCATTTTCTTGTCACGACTATTCAACGGTTACAAATGTTAACTGGCTTGCCTACTATCGTGTACTCTAAAAAATTACATGAAAACGCTGACTTTGTCACCAAACTTGACCTTCATATACATAAGGTCAGTCGAGTTTAAATTAGACTGTCGCGACGGTTCAATCTCTCACTACCTACTTTCCATTATCATAAATCTTTGTTGGGTTCAGATGTTTCCAACATCAACCACAAGACCTGCCATCGATTGTTCACGGTTTTGTTCTCTGAATTCCAGATTAATGCGATTCAGTGAACAAATGAATGTACATTAATTGAGTTGATGCTTCTTTAAATATAACATTACTTTCAGGAGAAGTTACGACTTAAAATGTAATCAATTAAGATCTTCAAGTTATTACGGTAGATTTTAATACTTTTATCATAAGAGAGAAGAAATATTTAATAATACTATATTATTATCCAGAAATACATTTAGTAGTAACATAGCTCTGCAAAGTAAGGCCAGGTATGCAAATAGTTACTTTATATTTAAATATCAAGCCTGAGAACTCTATAAAATACCGGTAGTATAAAAAATCTTAGTTTGACAATGTCAAATGCCGAAGAAAAGTTTCTTTATCTCTATTTATGCATATTTATCGATTGTTCTCAATAAGCGTGATAATTCGCATTTCCGTAACATATTTCCTCAAATTTGTTAAGCAAACTGGATTCTCTTTGATATCCAGGGCTCACTACTGTAAGTAGAATGGAAATGAGAGAGGGTCGGCTCAGGAGCCGGAGCATGATCGTGATCAGTGATCAGATTAGGGGTGGGGGTAATTAGAGTAGTGGGGGTTAATTACAAGACGGGGATTAGGGGGCGGGACGTAAGAGAGCGGGGCCTAGGAGTAGTGGTGGGGAGCAAGTGTAGTAGTGCGATGTAATTAGCATGATTTTTATCGCAACTGTTTATCAGCATAAGGAGGAGGTATACGGACGCACAGGTAGACATACGGACGGATAGGCATGCGAGCGGGCAGACAGAAGAACAAGTAGACGGATCATATTCTCACAATATAAAAATTCAAGTAGGACAATCATTATCCTTATTTTTAACTTAATTACCCTTATTTTGGCTTTAGCTACACCTATTTTTAGTTATTGCTTATTCTTAACTTAAATGCTTTATTATTATTTTTAACTGGAATTACCCTTATTTTTACTTTTAATTACTCTTATTTTAACTTAATTGTCCTTATTTCGACATACATTATCTATAATTAGCCTTATATGTACCTAAATTACTCTCTAATTGTCCCCACTTCTTGACCCTCTGACCTTTACCCCGTGACCTCTGCCTCTACCATGTTAATTACCCTTCTAAATTACCCTTATTTTTAACTTAAGTATATTTTCACCTAAATTATCAGCACTAATCCTTATTTGTAACTAAATTAACCGTAATTATGCTCTAACTGTCTCCACCACTCTAATTGTCCCGTCTAGTACAATCTCCTGCACCACTACAATTACATTATCAGTCTAATTACCATACCACTTCAATACTTAAAACACTAGTTAGTGTTTTAAGTATTGATTAAGTTAGTACTTAATAATAATATCTGATAATAATTGAGTTAATTAATTAATTAACTATGCTAATTACATCCATATGTCTATCTGTCCGTCCATAAACAGGCAGTTATTGCATTGTCCTATTGCACAATTATAGTATCTTGTATTTTTTTATTATGAGATAACAAATATTCATTTTCTTTATGCTGATGAATAATTGCGATAAAAGCCATACTAATTACATCCTACTACTACAATTCCCCCCCACCCCTAATCTGATTACTGATTATAATCATGCTTCGGCTCCTGCGCCGACTCTCTCTCATTTCCATACTACTACTGTATTAAAAGGACTTTTAGAACATTTCGTAATAGATCTGATCAATCATTTTTTCACTTATAACATGTGATTTGTAATTACTATTGCAAAACATCTAATACCACTGAAATTGAGAGCTTTGGTGTACTGAGCCAATTTCATGTCATTCGTTTTGAATTATTTGAAGCATATGCATGCCATTGAAGGGAAAATCGATGTACTCTCGTCAGGATGAGGGAAACTCATACATTCTTTCTTTCTTTACATTTGTAGTTCCGTTCTCATCATAACAATGCCACTTCAGAATTCAAATTTCACGAGCACAGAGAAACTGTTGATCTCTAAATAATAATTTTAACAACTATAAATTTTGTCACCATTTTATGTTTATTGAAATATTGTGAAATGAGTCACTTAAACTAGTTTTACTTTATTCGGAAAACAATAATTGATTTATAAGAGCTCGATATCCCTTAGTCAAACAAGGATTAAATAATTACATATGTTAAATTACTGTATAAAAATACCCATATTAAATATGAGAAAGTTACGTTTGCTGTGTTAAAACAAAGATAATTCAGTATAATTTTAACCAAATATCAGTAATATTATAGAGAGATAAAAGACACGACCAAAGGCGATTTTGCGATGCATGTGTTTGATTAGACATTTATCATTATCATTTTATTATTATACTAAATTGAAAGTACGATTAGATTAAGAGAGAAATATGGAACAAAAAAGTGTTAAATGAAGAGAAGGGAAATTTACTAGCGCATCATTTTGAGGGGACTAGCCTTGAAATTTTTAAGAGCCAGTTATGAAATCAAGGCTGGTAAAAGGAGATATTCAAATGAACAAAAAAAATGCATTAATATTAAAATATTATTCTCCCAAGGCATACAATTATTGCAGGTAAGATAGCTTGTATTTTTTATCAACAAATGCAAATGATTTTTTTTTGAATAGTTAAAAATTTGCCCCGTCCATCATCTATTCTCAACTGGATGTCTTTTGTTAATGCAGAGCCTGGATTTTCTAAGGAAGTGTTCATGGCATTGCATAATTTTCTACAACAGGATAAATTACGCACTTTTATTGTGGATGCTATGGCTATACGCAAACAAATAATATGGTTATTTGTAGGATATTGTGATTGAGAAAATGAACTAGAAGTAGATAATCCCGCTACAGAAGCACTAGTTTTTATGCTCTATAGTAAAGTAAGAAATATAAGTGGATAATTGGATACGCATTTGACAACAAATTATATGCCAATGCTCAATGCGATCTTATCAGGATTGCTAAATCTATCAGTTATTGCGGGTTTAAGGGGTTGATGAGTTGCTTGCTTACTATCAACAATTTTACTACAATGGAACTTTCAGTTTGTAAACTTTCTGTACAATCAAATGGGAAAATTAAATGCAACTATTAACATCTTAGGCCAGTCGTCAGGTAGATTGACGCCTTTTTAAATCGGGCAACAGATTTTACTGTTGGAACTAGTTCATTATAGGTCTCTTTTAGACATACTATCGGTGATTACTACCATCATGCGCTCGTTTCACACCACCTTCCGGCAGAGCATTTTGCGCGTTTTTATTAAGTGATGTCCCAATAGGCCTAATCCACTTTTTGATTATTTGGTTAACTTACTTATTTTATTCTCTATTGCTAATACATTTCTCCAAAAAAAGCCAATACCTTATCTTCGATTTCTTTGGAATTGATCTAAGTCGTCTACATATATTTCGACATTTATACACGTTTGTCCTTGACATCAAGAAAAAATAGCGGAACAACTTAGTCCAGATACAAGTACTTGCGGCTTTGCAGCCTTTTGTACACTTGCAACTTATTGTTTTCAAAAGTTCTTATGGAGCAACTTCGTTTTTGGTAGTAATGAGAAACAGACATTACATTACATGTATCTAGCATAAATTAAGGCATATATTTTGTACCTCATGCATGTCGCATGCAAAAATTAGCAAGAAATGACTTTTTTTAAAACGGTGCCGCCACCTTTAAACAAGCAAATATTCTTTTCTCATTCATGATGTTTTATTTTTAACCGTTTCTTTTATATATCTATGAAGAATTCATGCATTAGCATAGTATATTTTTGTGCCTAATTATTGGGTACAATATAAATTTAAATATAAACATAAACTAATTTATAAACATCTGGTATTATTTATTATTATAAACTTTACAAGAGTTAATTTCTTATGCACTTTTTGTTTCAACTACAAATGTCGGAGCAGCTATGACCGTAATTCATAAACAATTAAGCGCTGGCATAAGAGTACGTATGCCTGTGGCTACCTGTTACACCACACTTATCTTACCATTTCTCATGTGGTTGTAGTTGCATTAAAGCTCTATTTGATTGCAGTTAAGCCGGTTTACGGGTTGGAAAGACAAAGAGAAAATCTTTTTATTGGGTACACTAACATGAAGAATTTTAAATGGGCTTGAGGATGAGCGTATATTCAGAAATGGCTAAAGGAGAATAGCCTGGAATTGAATACGGAGACAAAACTAAAAGTGCAATATATGCCAGCCAATTTTCTAAACTAGAAATGATATCTGCTGTAGGTATTGGTATCATTGTTACCTTATTTCACTAGGGAAATTATAGTATTTACAGAAACAGGATAAAATTGCTTGGGAATATCGCCGTTTCGGTGATATTATTTTTAATACGAGATCCCGCTGCAAGAAATCTACCATTATCTGTTTTTTCATCAAAATGCGGAAAAAATGAATGATCATGTATTGGTTAATACATCGCGGCGAGATTGCCTATCGAAATACTGCTGCAGATAAACTTAACAAATTACTTAATAATTAATTTTATTTGGGAAATTACCCTTATTTGTTTTTTCTTTAATTCAAGCGCCGTTTAGTGCTACTATAAAAATAAGGGTTACCAATCCTCAGCCTACTGTAACCCTTTGGCAGACTGCTTGAAATAGTGGAATTTTTATTAACAATCTATTCTTATATGTTTTTCAAATATTTTTTGCCAAATCGAAGCTCGAATTTTTCCTTACACGATGAAATAAGGTTGCCAAAGTAAACGCTGCTACCACTGCAGGTTTCCAGCAAATTTATTATCCCATTCTCGCGCTTGCTATCGAGAGCGAGTGAGAAGGAACGTGCGCGCAATTCCGTGCGACAGACAAAGACACAGCGTGGCGGCAGTGGCGACTTTTCAAAGGACGTCAAGAAAACAATGTATTTTGATGTTATTTTGACAATTTTATTTATTTGCAATACACTGTTGAGTTTACCATACACACAAAAACGTACAAATTGACATTGAAATCATTGATTATTTCTACTTATTGCATCTCATAGGATCTTCATTGCCCCAAACATTTGGGAAGATTGCTGAGAGTATTTTGATAAAAATTTGTTCGACCCCATGATGTGCAGATATTATTTGATGGTTATCTGACGCCTTCTATCAAAATTTGCGAACGCGAAAGTCGATAGCAGTGTAATATTCCGTACATGATTCACGGTCCTCTTCAGTCCAGATTAAAAAAAATTCTTAGAAAGTTTGAAAAATTATCCTTTCAAAGAAGCTTTGGTACAATTCTTGTCTATTCAGTGGGAAAACGACTCTTTGCTTTCAATATTACACAGAAAAAAGGTGTTTATCACAGTAGGCGAGAAGTGCTACTCGTTTTGTTCAATCGAAAATCGCGTTGTTAAACATAGGGAAATTGATTGAAAGTGTCAGCACGAAGAAGCTGATACAAAAATGATATATTACATCAGCAAAGTGCTTCCAAATTCAAAAATCTTAATTAAAGCTACCGATATTGACGTACTGATATTTTTACTGGACAATATGCACAAATTTCCTAAGCTTCAAATTTGTGAGTGATTCGGTGTCGAAAATAGGTAAAAAAAAAAAGATAAGAAATACGTAAATTTTATAGAACTCGCATCAAAAATGGGAACAACTGATGCATTGGTCTACCGGCATTCCACGCATCTACTTGTTGTGATTATATAGCTGCATTTTTTAACAAAGGTTCCCTTCAAAACCCTTCAAAATTTTTGCGAGCAACGACAACTTGCCGATGGTTTTTAAGTCTTTGATCGACCCAAGAGACATATTCGCCGAATAAAAATCGACGTTGTCCAAGAGCTTACAGCTCTTATGTACGGCGTGAAGAAACGTAAAAGCGTGAATCTTGCCAGACATCAGTTATTTACTAAAATGTATGCAGCAACTAAATGCGATGAAAAATTCCAGAGAAAGATTAAAGGTTTCGACTCCTGTCACATTCCGCCATGTTGGAGATCCTTGAAACAAAAACTGTTGCGAAGAATATTTGTTTATTCAATGTGACAAAACGCTACGGCAACAAGTTGCGTCAAATTGCGCCCCGAAGATTGCGGCTGATTCTTTGATTGTTATTTGAAACCGACATGGTTTATTGGAGATCCAACGGCGCTGCAAGTGGAAGTAATACCAAAAGTCTCAAAAAATTACAATTCAGAAAATGTGAGTGATTCGGAATCCGATACGCGATCAAGTTCAGACGAGGTTGATGACGATTGATGTACAGAAATATTTTTTATTTTCAATATGCACGTTTTCGTATGCATGGTAAACTCAACAGTGTACTGAAAATAAATAAAATTGTCAAAATAATACCAAAATACACTGTTTTCATGACGTCCTTGACCAGTCGCCACTGCCGCCATGCTGCGTCCTTGTCTGTCGCGCGGAATTACGCGCGCATTTTCTCACTCGCTCTCGATAGCAAGCGCGAGAATGGGATAATAAATCGGCTGGCAATCCCCAGTGGCAGCAGCTTTTACTTTGGCAACTTTATTTCATCATGTAGCTAAAAATTCAAGCTTCGTTTTGGCAAAAAATATTTGAAAAAACATAAGAGTGTAGATGGTTAATAAAAATTACACTATTTCAAGCAGTCTGCCAAAGAATTGCAGCAAGCTGTGGGTTGGTAACCCTTGTTTTTATAATAGCACAGTTGTTTATCTTCGAAGCGGCACTTGAATTAATGAAAAAACAAATAAGGGGTAATTTCCAAAATAATAAACTAATTAATAATTATTAGGGATATTTGTTTTTATATTACTGACGCCTAGCCAATAGATAAAAAAAATTGTTTTTACACAGCTGTGCAGAGATATAGACCACAACTACACATGAAAGTTATCCCAAATTACTCAGCTCAATTGGAAGGATCTTTAATGTGGTAATGTACTAAGAGCTGAACCGGATGTATTTAGGATATTCCGGCACGTAAGAATGAGTAAGAATATTGATCAAGGAAAGAAAGGTCTGGACCCTAGGGCGGCCGGGTATAACAACCCTTGGGATTTATAGAAGAAGAGCTACTGAATTTTTCAATGAGCGTCTGAGAACCGCTTATGCGCAGTCCTGTTTAAGGAGACAACCTCACACTGGGTAACCGAAAATTGTATTCGCGTAGACGACCTTGGTTTTACACAATCACACAAAATAGAAAAAACTGTAGTGCTGGCCGATTTACGAATATATCTATTTTTATTTACCCAAATAAGAATGTTTTATTGGAAATAAATTCAATGTATTATGAAGACGTACTAATGTAAAATAAACTGATAGTCAATATTTACACACCTTCTAGTTAAACAAAATATTTAGGCTTTCGGACATCGGCGTAGTTTAAGCACATTATCTATACCACAGAGCAAATAATATAGACGAACAGAAATCGTTACTATTAACACAATATTGTTAAAATAGCGTTGATTTAGAAAGTTTAAGTAATATAATTCGCCAAGGGTCATAGTTATATGACACCTTGTTCTTGAACACGCGATTACAAATTTACCTTATGAATATTGCCTGACTTTTAAAATAAAATCAAATTAGAATCCCAGGATTAATCAATTCTACCAAGTTAATAATACCTTAATATAAATTTTGTTGCCAAGATAAATCTGAAACATTATAAGAATATGTTACTAGCTTGTTTGCTTAACCAACCTCCAGTAAATAATTATTTACCTCAAATTGATTTCCTCTTTGCATTAACTATTTACGTTTACGGCTTTGCCGTATCTTATTTGACGTCAAAGTTAGTATTAATAACATTATAACCCGCCGGCGCCGTACCGATGCGAGTGCTCATCAGTAATTGTATTGAAAATTAAATCAACGTTCAGAAAACTCTAATATTTGCTTACAGTGTGCGTGTAAATTTTGAAATTCTCTTGAGAACAATGTATAAACTTCTACTTATTCCAAGATATGTGACTTGGCAAACTCCTCCACTTCCACACCTGACATCAACGTGGAGGCTTTGATTGGTAAAAATAATACCATACTTAGTGCTTTAATCATTCCAATTATAATTCAGTGCGAAGCTTATGAAACTGTACTGTACTTTTTAACTGGACGAGTACACATTCACCGAAATAAAAGAATTACAAATGCACAATAGTTTTCATTATACCTTACCCACTATTCCCACCTAAAATTTCTAATGCTGTTAGTAGAACTTTAGAGAGAATGAACTCAGTGAAACGGCCTATTTCTGTAGTATCAAATTATAGTCTCGTAAAATGATATAATTGTTCGTCTGCAATACCGCAGGATTTTAGATTTTCATGGAGACCGTCTTTGAACCTCTTTCTTTGACCGCCACGCCTTCTTCTACCGCTTAGCAATTCACCATAAAGTGTGCATTTAGGAAGGCGGTTATCATGCATCATACGATGAACGTGACCTGCCCATCTTAGGCGTGCTCTTGAAATAAGCACCTCAATTGGAAGGCTGTTTGCTCTCCTGAGTACTTCCACGTTTGATATATGATGGAACCAACGGATTTTCATCATACTTCTGAGGTGTCTTTGCTGAAAACGTTCTAATTCTTTCACATGACGACGGTAAGTGACCCAGCTTTCACATCCATATAGCAGTGTTGGAATGACAACTGCTCTGTAGACAGCCATTTTCGTTGACAAAGCAAGGTCGTGGTTGTCAAATACTCTCTCTCTAAGTCCCAGAGTGCTCTAGATGCAGCGTTAATTCTATTGCGAATCTCGCTGTCCATGTTTGCTTTGTCATTAACAACGTTGCCTAAGTAATTGAACTGATCCACCACTTCAAGAGAATTTCCGTTAAGTGTAATGTCTATTTGGTTCACTTGATGAGGAGTTGACATAATCTTAGTCTTTCCAATGTTGATTTTAAGTCCCAAGGAATCATAGCTCTGGGCATACACATCTAAAAGTTCTTGAAGCTCTTCCGGCGTAGAGGCTAAAAGTGCACAGTCATCCGCATACTGGAGATCACAAATGAATCGTGTGCGTGTCTTCGTGAAAGCTCTAAAGCGCCCTATGTTAAAGAGACCGCCATCAAAACGGTATCTGAGACCTATTCCTCTGACTGTCAGTTTGTTGTCAACAATAATTGTTAGAGCAGTGGTAAACAAATTAAAGAGTAGGGGTGCCAGGACACATCCCTGCCTAACTCCAGTGAGGGTTTGGAAAGGTTCGGTTGCCTCATTATTATACATAACCTGGGCGTTGTTGTTTGTATGTAGACTGCGACATACTTCCACAAATTTTCTAGGGATACCTAAGCGAAGCATAATTTTCCAGAGCACTTCCCTGTCCACCGAGTCAAACGCCTTGGTTAATTCAATGAAGGCCATGTGAATTTCTTCTTGATGTTCGAGTGCTTTTTCTTGAAGCTGTTTAAGTGTGAAGATTAAATCCGATGTGCCTCGGTTTGGTCTAAAGCCACTCTGTGGTTTTCAGGAAGTAACTTTTCCATAACAGGTGTTAGCCTATTTGCCATCGCTTTAGTGAGTATCTTCCCTCCAACAGCCATGAGAGCTATACCCCTGTAATTTCCACAGTCCGCAGCGCTCCCTTTGTTTTTGAAGAGGTTGATTAAAAGTGTATCACGAAACTCCTGCGGAGCTTGACCACTTTCCCGCACGACATCAAACAGTTTTTTGAGGTAGGGTATGAGCTCTGACGACACAGCTTTAAAGATCTCAGCTGGGAGTGAGTCGGCGCCGGGAGATTTGTTATTTTTTAGCTGCCCAATGGCGGTTAAAATCTCTTCCGTTGTTAGTGGTTTATCTAAGTCTTCGAAGGTGTCATATTGAGGGATAAGATTTATAATATCGTGATCGGCTCGACTTGCTGGTTAAGAATGTTAGAGTAGTGTTCTTTCCATCGGGCTCTTATTTCCTGGTCTTCTTTGAGGAGATTTCCATTTAAATCTTTAATAGGGCACATATTTTTCCGACTGGGGCCGTACACTGCTTTTACTCCTTGAAAGAAATTCCTGTAGTCGTGTGAATCGGCGTACCTTTGAATTTCTCTGGCCTTGCTTGCCCACCACTCGTTCTTTATTCTTCTGATTTCGCGTTGCGTTTCATACTTAGATTGGGTAAAAGCTTCTGCTTTTGATGAGTCGTTGGGGTGGTTGATAGCGTTTTGGAAGGCTGTATGCTTGCAGTCAAGAAGTTCTTGTATGAAAGCTTCATTATCATTGAACCAGTCCTCCTGTTTTTTACTTGCTGCAGTGCCAAGAATTTCCTCACTCGTACTTTTTAAACTGTCTTTAATTTGTGTCCAGGTAGCAGCGACATCTACAGAATTGGTTTCTTCTAGTGCACTCAAATTCTCTTGAACTTTTTGCTTTAGCTGTTCGACGGTTTGTTGGTCACGCAATTTACTAATACAGAGACGGAGTCTACGTTTTACTTGAGTTCTTCGGTGTTTGGGTCTCATAACAATTTTCATTTTAGAGACAACAGGACGATGATCGGTCCAACATTCGCTATCTATGCGCGCCTTTGTAATTTGGACGTCCTTGAGATGCTTCCTACGTACGATAACATAGTCCAGTAGATGCCAGTGACCTGATCTGGGGTGACGCCAGGTGCCTTTAAATTTATCCTTTTGTCGGAAAATGGTGTTTGTTATAACTAGATCATATTCGGCGCATTTAGTTAGGAGTAGTTGACCATTAGCGTTCATGTTGCCCAAACCGTTCTTGCCTATGATGCCTGGCCAGGTGTCTGCATCTCTCCCTACTCTAGCGTTAAAATCGCCAAGAATAACGAGTCTTTCCGTTTTAGGCATTCTACAGAGGGTTTCTTCCAGCTGTTGATAGAAGCTTTCCTTGGTTTCGTGACTTGCATCCAGAGTGGGAGCGTAGGCGCTTATTAGATTTACCGCGTTGCCATCTCATAGCGTAGCAGCATTAGACGCTCGGATAGGTCTTGTGGTACTTGTGTTAAGTTGGATACAAGTTGATTCCGAACGGCAAATCCTACTCCATGTTGTCTTCTTGAATTGGTGGGAAGACCTTTCCAATAGAAGGTGTAGTACTTTTCTGTGAGAGAGCCTTCCTCCAAAAATCGAGTTTCGCTGAGAGCTGCAACGTCAACATTGAGTCGGTGAAGTTCTCTATCTATTAGAGCAGTTTTTCTTTCAGGCCGATCGGTGCGAGTGCTGTCGTTCAAAGTACGAACATTCCAAGCGCCGTAGATGAAAGAATTAGTTTTGTTGGATTTAACTTGTCGGTATTTTTTCGACATTCGATGAGGTGTCCCTGTGGGCACCCTCCCCCGGAGATCCGATCGGGAGGGTATTTTACCTCCGGATGATTTTGTTCCACTTGAACGCTCCATCATTTTTTTAAAGCCTTAATCGACTGAAAACGAAGCTGCATTTGAAGTTTTAGCTGGAGTAGGTATGCAACTGACCAGCTCGGTTGCGGAAGGCGAGTGGTGTGGTCCCATGGCACAGAAGGAGACTGCAACGATGGGGTAACCAAATGATTCCAAGAGCAACCTTTGTGTGCGGTGGGTTATTTTTACCGCACTCTTCGTGAGAAGGTGGATGTGCTCACGGCAAAAGGTAAGGGTTATTCCGCCCTTACTCGGTCGTTAGAGCCTCGTTAGTGAAAACAGGGTGCACCAAGTTCAAATTGAACTCATCGCGAAGGTGAGGTTAACAATTGAGTAGGAGAGGCTATAACTTGCGCTTCACTGCCCCATTACACCCCATTTACATAATACCCTATTTGGGCGTTGAACAACAGAGTAGGATTTAAAGGCTAAAAACTAAAATTGAACCTAACCTAAGAAAAGCAAGACAATCCACTACAACCAATTTGTTTTGTAAAATAAATAAATGAAACATTTTTTTCCTGAATACCTACATATACGCATACGTATATAAACACATATTTACATATACAGGGTGTTGCATCATGAGAGGGACATAGCTTAATAGGAGGTAGAGAACATCAGTGGTAACCGGAACCTCCCATAGAAATGTCTCATTGGGCCTTCATTACGAAGTTACAGGGTGTTAAATAATTTTTGGCCAAACCTGTTTTTTGTCATAACTTTGACAGGGAATGAAATAACGGATTCATATTTGGTACGGCTAATGTACTAACGAGCCCCAAGAGGTACATGCATAAAAAAAAATATATCCAGGTCCGGACTCACTATAATTTATGTTTCTTCTTTGCATCAATAAAACATCACCCTGTATATATTTTTTTTGAAATTTCGATACGATATTCGAAAAGAGCAAGAAAAAACAAACAAAATGGCCTATTTCATTTTTTTGTTACACCTTCGTGGTTATTTAAATACGTTGTTAAATGTGCAAGAAAATGGATTACAGAACCATATTAAATGAGAGGCACGTGAAATAAATAGTTTTATAACTAAAATTTGCAAAAATTCTATTGAGCCTAGGTGGTCTGGGTGAATCCTAATTCCGGCACGTTTTAAAGGTCCATTTTGGTAAAAAAATGTGGTCCTAATAAGTAATCGGGTATGAAATAACAAAATTTTTAATCAATCACAGTAGGCTTGTTCAAAGAATAAAAGTGACAGATAATTTAAACCATTTAGGCCTAAGCAACCAGTTACTTTGATCAAGAAAATCATCAGCATTTTATACTTAATAAAAATTGGAAAAGAGAACAAACTAAAATCTAAATAAATAAAATATTTTCCATTCAATTAACAATAAATAACAAAACAATAACTAAATGTGTTTAAAAATAAAACTACACACATACTACTACACTAAAGTAAATTTTCAAAATGTCCTCCCCCACATTCTGTGTATTTTCTTGCCCGTTTAGAAAGGTCACCAATTGCTCGACGTATCATTTCTGGATTATTCCGTATTTCGTCGCAGGTTGTAACGATGCGCTGGATTAAATGTTGTCTACTTTCAATTTCAATGCTATAAACCTCGTTTTTTAAGTGGCCCCATAAAAAGTAATCACAAGGGTTACAATCAGGAGATCTTGGTAGCCATTCATGTGGACCCCCGCGTCCAATCCATCTATTAGGATACACATTGTTTAAGTGTTCTCTTACTTGAAGGTTAAAATGTGATGGGGCCCCATCATGCTGAAACAACATGCCTCTTATACCGATATTTTCTAACATATTCGGTAAAATGTTTTGAAGAAAATCAAAGTAAATTTCACCATTCAATCTTTCTTCAAAAAAATGTGGCCCTATCAAATGTCTATTCACAAGTCCGACCCAAACATTTACAGAAAACCTGTGTTGCGAACGGCGTTGGCGTACCGCATGTGGGTTTTCCTGTGCCCATTTATGATTATTTCGTGAATTGTTTACTCCATCCCTTGTAAATTGTGCCTCATCCGTAAATAAGGTTCTGTAAATGTCTGGGCGATGGTTAGACAACCAATGACAAAATGCCAGGCGGGGGATATCGTCGCCTTGTTGAAGACGCTGTACCTGCTGGATATGATATGGATGGTAACGTTCTTTTTTTAGGGTTCTCCATACTCGCCAATGAGGAATACCAGTTGCCAAACTGATTCGTCTAGTGCTCATATTTGGGTTTTCTTGAACTACGTTTATAATATTGTTTTGTTCCTGCACACCTTGTTGTAAAACACGCTCCACAACTGCAGAAGTAGGAAACTTTCCGTGTTGTCTTGCATACTGGAACACCGTACTAAAGGTTTTATGATTAGGGCATCGACGACCAGGAAAACGCAGCCGATATTCTCTTTCCGTCGACCTACCATTTCCATTACAGAAACCATAGATGAATATTATGTCAGCATATTCCACGTTTGTAAATTTTACTGGCATAGTTAAAATATTTTCACAAGTTTTCACTAACTAAATGCGGATTATTGACACATTAAATTACTAACAAACAATTATTCAACTGTTTAGGAGATTTCTTTTTATTATCTGTCACTTTGAACAAGCCTACTGTGATTGATTAAAAATTTTGTTATTTCATACCCGATTACTTATTAGGACCACAGTTTTTTACCAAAATGGACCTTTAAAACGTGCCGGAATTAGGATTCACCCAGACCACCTAGGCTCAATAGAATTTTTGCAAATTTTAGTTATAAAACTATTTATTTCACGTGCCTCTCATTTAATAGGGTTCTGTAATCCATTTTCTTGCACATTTAACAACGTATTTAAATAACCACGAAGGTGTAACAAAAAAATGAAATAGGCCATTTTGTTTGTTTTTTCTTGCTCTTTTCGAATATCGTATTGAAATTTCAAAAAATATATACAGGGTGATGTTTTATTGATGCAAAGAAGAAACATAAATTATAGTGAGTCCGGACCTGGATATATTTTTTTTATACATGTACCTCTTGGGGCTCGTTAGTATATTAGCCGTACCAAATATGAATCCGTTATTTCATTCCCTGTCAAAGTTATGACAAAAAACAGGTTTGGCCAAAAATTATTTAACACCCTGTAACTTCGTAATGAAGGCCCAATGAGACATTTCTATGGGAGGTTCCGGTTACCACTGATGTTCTCTACCTCCTATTAAGCTATGTCCCTCTCATGATGCAACACCCTGTATATACACCTATACACACATATATATTACCTAGCCTTTTAACTTATATACAATGTGTTATCTATAAAAATTAAGTACATATAAAGATTTGATGCAATGGAAAATCTTTATTTTTATATTTGAACATCCACTGGAGATGTTATATAATCCTGCAAGGAGTAGTGTGCTTGATTTACAAAATATTTTTTTATAATTTGTTCAAACTTATTTAATGTCAACTGTCAAATATTTGTGGGTATTTAGTTATAGAACGATTTCCCCAAATGATAAATCGCATTTCTGGTTAAGTTAGAATGAGACTGAGGCAGACATAAGTGATCGGCACACCTTGTTGCGTAATTGTGTACAGTTTCTCTTTTTTCCATAACGTGTGTATTTTTGTGTATACGTGAGACAGATTCAAATATGATTAAGTCATATAGTGTTAATATTTTTAATTTTTTTAAAAGTGGTTTACAATGATCTAGATAACCTGCACCCGATAATATTCGTACTGCTCTTTTTTACAGTAAAAATATTATATCAAGGTTGATAGAGCTTGAAAATCCCCAGAAGATAATACAATATCTCAGATTTGACTCAAATAGAGCATGGTATACTTGTAGAGCAGCTTCTCTGTTCAGTACTTGAGAGGTCCTTTTTATTGCAAATAGTGCCGATGATAGTTTTTTACTTAAGTGTGTTATATGTTTATCCCATTTCAAGTTTTCTTCAATTTTTAAGCCTAAAAATTTATATTCCGGAACACGGTTTAGTGTAGCTTCATTGATTTTGATTTTCGGTGAATAATGTTTGTTAAACAGGATGAATTTAGTTTTCTGGGTATTTAGAGATAATTTATTTGAGGAGAACCATGTATTTATCAGAGCCAGGTCCCTATTTAAGCCTTGCTGCAGTACTAGTGCATCGCTATTACTCCAACAAATAGAGGTATCATCAGCAAATAATGTAAATTTAGCAGCACCCGGAATGCTTGTGAGGTCATTGACATACAACAAGAACAAGAAGGGACCTAGTACTGATCCCTATGGGACTCCAGTCAGTATTTTTTTCTTAGTTGATCTAATTATGTTATCGCATCTATCATAAAAATGTACTAATTGCTGGCGGCTTTTTATGTACGCTTCGATCCGGAGTCTTATTTTACCTCTAAGCCCATAGTGTTCGATTTTGTCTAGTAAAATAGTATGATCTACACAATCGAATGCTTTCTGTAGATCACAAAACACTGCTAAAGTTAATTCATTGTTATTTATTTTTGAGAAGAAATTGTAGACTGCATCTTTGGTACTTTTGCCTGTTTGGAATCCATGCTGATCAATTGTTATTAAGTTGTGTAACGTTAAAAAGGATGTGATCCGTTTTTTAATTAACTTTTCAATTATCTTTGATATTATATATAGAAGCGCAATGGGACGATAATTTGCGGGACTATTATTGTCGCCTCCTTTATGGATAGGTATTACTATAGCAGTTTTTAAACAGTCTGGAAAAATCCCTGTTTCGAAGGAGTTGTTTATTCGGTATGATATTATTTCGATTAAATCAAGAGGGAATTTTTTTATTACTTTTAAGGTTAAGTTGTCGATACCTAACGACGCCTTATTTTCTAATGCATTTATTACTTCAAAGACTTTCACAAATGTTGAGGGTGTTATGTAGAAATTATTTGTATTGGCGGTTTTATTTTTGAGGAAATCTGTATAATTTATATTTGTTATATTTCTGTTTTGTTCAGTGGTTTTGCTTCCTATGTCTATGAAGTGGTTGTTTAGGTGTTCGACCACTTTATCTGGTGTATTTATAATTTCTGTTTCTAGATTTAATTCAATTTGGGTATAGCTGCTTTATAAAATGTATTTTTGGCTTTAATACATATTTTCCTAAATAATTTTTTATATGTTTTGTTATAATTTAGAAAATTTATATTTGTGATATACTTGCTTATATACGACTATGACCTTTTGTTTTTGGCAGATATTTTTATGCCTTTCGTAGTCCAAATTTCATTTTTGAAGTTTATGTGTGTCTTTTTTAGTGTAAAAGAGTTTTCAAATGCCTCAATTCATTTATCATAAAAATATGGAAATTTTAAAAATGATTCTAGCGTATAAATTGGGATCCAATCTGTTGATGACAATTTAGATAAGTAAGTATTGATGTTTTTATTTGATACTTTATGAGTAATACTTTACTACTTTTGAATATGGGGCTTGTTTTATTGTTACTGTACCCATGTTATATAGTTTTCAAAAATTGAATATGATTGAAAATAGCAGTCATGTTTTCGTTATTGATAAAAGAGGTACTTGTATGTTTCGATTCTGATGGAAAGGGAAATGATACCTGGCCTTCATATTGGGTGAGAATGACGTCATACCTAGCTATTGGTGTACCTACCTGTAAATTTAAGACACCTGTGTTATGATACAATTCAATATAAGTTACGAATACGTTTTCAAGATGGTTCTGTAGGAGATATGGATTGGAAAAAGTTGAATGATATTACCTCATGTATTACAATGATGCCTTCTACTTCCAAATTAGTCCTAATTTCAGGAGATGCAGATGCAAATTTTCAATCAACATCATCTTTACTATAATATATTACATAAAAACCTGTTCCTTTCTGTTAATAGCAGTGTATGATTAAAGGTATTTAAAAAAAATTTAACTTTTAAAAAGCTGTAAAGAATTGAATAATGTATTTAATTTAAATAAAATTAATTACTTTCTTTCATTTATGCCCATAGTCAGTTTTGCTACCTATTTAAAATAATAACAATCAAAATTATCCACGTCAGAGAGAGCTAGACATAAATACCGGTAACGTCACTCCTGCGCGATGGATCTCCATTGTCGGTCTTCGATGGTAATAACTAGAGGCTCATTGCCGCCCAAGAACTCTTCGGCCATCATCTCGTCATATCTCACAATAATGACCAAAAGCTCAAAGAGTTCTTGTGCTGATGGTGGCAATTCAAAATATCTTCATCACCCTCCCCCCGGTCATTGACATCTGACAGCTCGAGAATATCATCCGTGGCCATTCTTGATGGACTCATACCATCCATTTCGAATGACCTTGAATGTGTCCCAGAACTCTCTTTGTTTATCTACTTCTCATATGTCATTTTATTAGTCAGGAATATCATCAGTGTACGTACAGTTGAGAACAATACGTAGAAAATACAGAATACTTTTTTGAATATTTGCATAATTTCATCACTAACAGTCCTTTAAAACTTCAAACGACTTTCATTGGCCATTAGTCAGCTTCATCGGTTTGGTAATCTCAAATTTTCAGAGCTTCTACGTTAGGCAAATATAACAAGTGCAATAGTGTTTCTTTAAATTATTCATATATATAACATGCCAATATTTCAAACTGTGACTCTAAATTATATATTGCTTGATCATTTCATATTTTATGTTTTCCTATGGCACTATCAATAAAAAGAATTCGGGATACCTCACCTACAGTTACACATTGCTCTCTCAAATAAGTAATTCAAAACCATATCAGTGTTTATTTTTGTCTGTACACCTACATTTCAACAGTAATAAAACTAAGTTCCACACAAGTAATATTATTATGTTTGAAGACAGTGGCAGACTACCCATGCTTTAAATAAAAAGACGATCCTAAACATAATAAAGTTTCAAGAAATCCAAGTGCAGTGGCACAAATTCTCGAGGTAAATACACAAGTTGTCAAAATTGGTATTTTCACCGGCTCCTCCACCATAACTTACAATTTTATAAGGAACGCTGTAACCGCTGACTACAAAGTAACGAAATGTAATTTACACTGCTAGTGTTATGAATAATTTAAATAAATTTAATACATGGTAAAGTGCTTTTAAAAAACTATTCCTTTTTATGGCTAAAGATATTTCAAGGGATTCTTTAACAAGTGAATTCGTTGAATAAATGTAGTGTAGAATACAGTCCTTAACTAATTATAGTTACTATTACAATTATTTTCAAAATGGTGTAAACCCTGCAAGAAGGAATTGAAATTGTAGGTTTATCTACACAAACACCTAATGAAGTAATTTTTAGTATTAAATCGTTTATTACTTTAAACATTTTTTGATCAACCTTCAAAAGAACATGATTTTTATGACAAGTTATGTGAACTTAAACTGTTATTTTTTTGACACTTCATCTGAGCGGCAGTAAAAGTCTTTTACTGACGCTCACGAATGGTACTAAAAGTATTTGAAGAAAAAATAGTGTGTTATATGTGGAGTAAAGTGATTTTTGTGTCTTAGCTGTTCTTGTCAAATACATCCTCGGCACAACAAATAATATTACTTTTACTTCATATAAAACAAAATACTATTGTTACGTGCACGCCTACGCCCTCTTACGAAGAGAGGTTTAATCTCTAGTAGCAGAATAAAAGGACACCTGCGTAATCAGTTACCATAGGATAATAAATAGTTCACCATTCAGCCCAGAGATGGCGCTTCATCATAGAGTATATACTAGAAGGGGGGAAAAGTTGTCTGGATTAGCCTGGAGTGCAATGGATGGATCGAAAATAAGCACCACGGAATATATAAGCGCTTTAAGAGTTAGTTCAGTATAGTTCTGAGATGAGCCAAGTGATTAGATAAGAAAAGAACCGTAACAGTTATGAATTAGATAAGAATTTTTTGTAGAATATTCTTTTCCAGACTGTGGAAACCTTGAATTGTATCTAATGTAGAGTTTAAATAAGATTCGTTAGGGCCGTTCCGAGAAGTTTTTGATAGAAACAAGACGCACGACTGCTGAAAAACAAATGCAAGAATTAAGAAAAATGCTGCTAGACCAGGAAAAGAGACAACAAGAACAAGAAGAGAGACGTCAGGAAAAAGAAGATGAACTATGAAATGATGCTAGATCAGGAAAAGAGACGTCAGGAAGAAAAAGAAGAACAAGAAATAAACGTCAGGAAGAGAAAAAGTACAAGAAAGACGATGTCAAGGAGAAAGAGAAGAGCAAGAAAAGGCGTGTCTAGAAGAGAAAGAAATGATACGATAGGAAGAGTTAAGAAAAATTATAGATGCTATTCTCACAACCACTGATGAAATAAAAAATGAAATTAAAGAGGATATTGGCAATGTAAAAGCAATGTCAGTGAAGTCATAGAAAAAGTTGGAGATATTGAAGAAAAAGTTACGGATATGGAAGGAAAATTTAGGGTAGTTGAGGGAGAAATAGATCGACTTAAGCGACAGTTGCAGGAAAAAGAAGCCAGCTAGTGGTATCATCAGGTCTTCGGTTACAACCCCCTTTGACGTAGAAGTTTCATGGTCGACATATAAGTGACAGTTTGAGGCTGTTACAAGGGCAAACAAGTGGAATAATGAGGAAAAGGCTATGACTAATCCTAGCATTGAGAGGTCAAGCATTAGAATTGCTTCAGACGATCCCAGTGGCACAGCAACAGGATTTAAAACTTTTAGAAGATGTATTCAACTTACTTCAGGGAGTGTACGAGGGAATGTTAGGAGAGCATTTTGGAAAAAATAAGACCTTAGAGTACTGGAACGATTCTACTGGATTAATAGCCGTAATAATGTAGAAGCTTGCTGACACAAATTCAAGATTTGTGCGGATATGGCCACCAAGGGCTCACCTACAAGGAGTGGCGACCGAATGAAGGATCAATATGACCGTAACGTCAGTTCGGTAGAATTCAAGGTGAGGGAATTGGTTTGGCTGTACAACCCACAATGGAGTGAAGAAGGAATCTCGAAGCTTCACTCACCTTGGGAAGGGCCGCATTCAGTTATCACTCGAATTAATGACGTTGTTTATCGGATTCAACGTAGTAAGAACTCCAGGATGAAAATAGTGCACCTCTACAGACTTTGCCTGACCGGGTCGTTCAGCTTAAAAAGGGGGCATTGTTATGTGCACGTCCGAGCCCTCTTACGAAGAGAAGTTTAATCACGAGTAGCAGAATAAAAGAAAACCTGCCTAATTAGCTACCATAGGATAATAGTTCGCCAGTCGACCCAGAGGTGGCGCTTCATCATAGAGTATATACTAGAAGGGAGGAAAAGTACTCTGAAACAGCCTGGAGTGATATGAATGAATCGATATTAAGCACACGGAATATATAAGAAGCAAGGCCAGTTCATCGGGAGCTAGTTCAGTACAGTTCTGAGATGAGCCAAGTGATCAGATAAGAAAGACAACAGTAACAGTTGTGGATTATAATAGTGAATCTATAGTAGATAAAAGTGTAATTTGTGTGTCATTATAAGAACTAATTATTACCATTTAGTGACTAATAAATTAGTGGTTAGTAACAATCCGTATTTCAATTATTTGACCTACGTTCGGGGTCTTTACTACAGAATGTAAACACGTAATACTATGTTAATTTAAAATATTGTGTAATTCCCAAAGTATTCACTTTAGATCCCACATTTATACATTTTTGTAATAAATCTCTAAAGACTTAAATTGACATAGTTAGTAAGTGGTGATAAAAATTATAGCCTATTCAAAGTTTTGATATTACCTGATGTGAGAATCGCGTGCTATTAATGATACCTTTCACTTAGCACTGAAACAGACGTGAAAGTATTAGAATCTCTATTCGGTATGTTAATAACTTTCCTACGAACATTTTTATTTCTTTATGATATCACCTTATGCGGAAAATATGATTTAATAATTTTGATAAAAAGAAAATGTTCCCTTAAAATGTATCAACATTCAAAATGTATATAAAGTAGATAAGTTAATGAATATGGGCCGACAAACTTAAATATTTTTAAAGCAAAATTGCTTTAGATTGAATAAAAGTGTTATTCTTTTCAGTCATTGTGTGACAAAACCAAATTCAGATTTATATGAACTGTAAAGTTAGCGGATTTATCTGAGTATTGCTTAAAGTAAATTGAAAATTTGACTGAAATTGATATGAACAATCAAAGTTAATCGATGAATTAAACAATAACTTCAATTTTATGAATACCATGAGTGACAGAAAGTACTCCAAATCATAATACAGGGACATATTGAAGGTAAATGGGCTCGAAAATGGGGGATGGAAAAAAGGATATCTTGGTTGGCGGCACATATTCGCAGATGAGAGTTGCGGTTTCAATATTGTAATATGATGAGAGCTCTGATGGAATAAATAATTTCGAAAAACAGAAGCTACATTCGTAAACTAACACTTTCAGTTTCAGCAACCAGTTCATGCCATGGTATTGACGAGTGGGAAGAGTAAACACCTTCAATAGCCAATATCTCGAAATTATATCGTTGATTTTTTTGTCTACTTTTGACCAGCACAGTGGGAACTAGCTCTGAACCAAGTTTCAAGTCCCTGGAGTGAAAGTAAAAATACAACTAAAAGATGCGAGGTCCTTGGAATATCAAGCCTCTGAGTTTGTCAGCTACCAAGTTTACATGCACATTCCCCTTGAAAAAAATCTGCATTTGACTAACATGAATAGATTTATTTTTATATTTTCATTAATTATTACATTGTCATCCTCAGGTAAGTATTTTCCATAGGTTGTAAAGGGTACTGTTTTGGTTTTTATATATCCATGATTAAAATATATTTAAAATAATTAAAGTTCTTTTGGCTATAGTGAAAACCAAATTTCATGTATCTGCTATGTACACCACAACAGTGTCGCCTGCAAAAGATGGAATTTTTCCGAAAGAGTTTAAGGTGACTGACTGGTTAATGTATATTAAAAACAACATTGGCCGTAGAACAGTTCCCCGAGGAACTCCACATATTACCACCTTCTCGTCACTTAAAACATATTCAAATTCTACCCTCTACCTTCTATTAAATAACTTTTAAGTAAATTGTATGCATTTCCCCCTATTCCTAGATGTTCTAGTTCATCCAGCAAAAGCTCAAGCATTTACTAAATCCACAAAAACGCCCAGGTATGCCATTTTTTATACATAGCTTCATTCATTATCAGTGTAACTTTAGCAATTGTACCTGTCTCACTTAAAATTTTGTTTTTTTTCTCGGTAGGTTAATAACCTAATATTGAATAAGTGGTTCTGAAATAACTTGCCTCTTTTTTTGTTAATAAAACCAAACAAATTGTTATTCATGGCTTCTTTTTTTATAAAAACAAAGAATTTTGAAAACTTCTGTTGCCTGGTTCACTCACATATTTATTCTTGCTATTAATATATAATATATTTCTACATGTCTTCCAGAAGACCAGGAAATAAGAGCCCGATGGAAAGAACACTACTCTAACATTCTTAACCAGCAAAGTCAAGCCGATCACGAAATTATAAATCTTATCCCTCAATATGACACCTTCGAAGACTTAGATAAACCACTAACAACGGAAGAGATCTTAACCGCCATTGGGCAGCTAAAAAATAACAAATCTCCCGGCGCCGACTCACTCCCAGCTGAGATCTTTAAAGCTGTGTCGTCAGAGCTCTCGTACCCTACCTCAAAAAACTGTTTGATGTCATGTGGGAAAGTGGTCAAGCTCCGCAGGAGTTTCGTGATACACTTTTAATCAACCTCTTCAAAAACAAAGGGAGCGCTGCGGACTGTGGAAATTACAGGGGTATAACTCTCCTGGCTGTTGGAGGGAAGATACTTACTAAAGCGATGGCAAATAGGCCTGTTATGGAAAAGTTACTTCCTGAAACACAGAGTGGCTTTGGACCAAACCGAGGCACATCGGATCTAATCTTCACACTTAAACAGCTTCAAGAAAAAGCACTCGAACATCAAGGAGAAATTCACATGGCCTTCATTGATTTAACCAAGGCGTTTGACTCGGTGGACAGGGAAGTGCTCTGGAAAATTATGCTCCGCTTAGGTATCCCTAGAAAATTTGTGGAAGTATGTCGCAGTCTACATACAGACAACAACGCCCAAGTTATGTATAATAATGAGGCAACAGAATCTTTCCAAACCCTCACTGGAGTTAGGCAGGGATGTGTCCTGGCGCCCCTACTTTTTAATTTGTTTACCACTGCTCTAACAATTATTGTTGACAACAAACTGACAGTCAGAGGAATAGGTCTCAGATACCGTTCTGATGGCGGTCTCTTTAACAACGCTTTAGAGCTTTCACGAAGACACGCACACAATTCATTTGTGATCTCCAGTATGCGGATGACTGTGCACTTTTAGCCTCCACGCCGGAAGAGCTTCAAGAACTTTTAGATGTGTATGCCCAGAGTTATGATTCCTTGGGACTTAAAATCAACATTGGAAAGACTAAGATTATGTCAACTCCTCATCAAGTGACCAAATAGACATTACACTTAACTGAAATTCTCTTGAAGTGGTGGATCAGTTCAATTACTTAGGCAACGCTGTTAATGACAAAGCAAACATGGACAGCGAGATTCGCAATAGAATTAACGCTGCATCTAGAGCACTCTGGGGACTTAGAGAATGGCTGTCTACAGAGCTGTTGTCATTCCAACACTGCTATATGGATGTGAAAGCTGGGTCACTTACCGTCGTCATGTGAAAGAATTAGAACGTTTTCAGCAAAGACACCTCAGAAGTATGATGAAAATCCGTTGGTTCCGTCACATATCAAACGTGGAAGTACTCAGAAGAGCAAACAACCTTCCAATTGAGGTGCTTATTTCAAGAGCACGCCTAAGATGGGCAGGTCACGTTCATCGTATGCATGATAACCGCCTTCCTAAATGTACACTTTATGGTGAATTGCTAAGCGGTAGAAGAAGGCGTGGCGGTCAACGAAAGAGGTTCAAAGACGTTCTCCATGAAAATCTAAAATCCTGCGGTATTCCAGACGAGCAATGGGAACAACTTGCAGTGGACAGAACCGAATGGCGAGGGGTTGTGGCCAGCTATCAAGGAAATGTTGCTGCAAGAAGGCCGAATCCAAGACTTAACAGGTCTATGTTTGTCCTGACTGCGGTCGACATGTGCTCTCCCGAATTGGCCTCTATGGCCGTAGTCGTGTGCACCGTAGATGAATGGGAATTACAATAGACTACACCCTTTACTTGTTTTTTATTACAAACAATCTATCGGCTGTAACATTTTTTTATACTCGGACTCGAGTAAAGGCTAATAATAATAATAATTTCTACATGTACATTCCAAGCATTCATACAACATGATTCTGTATATCTATTATACTTACCAGAGTAACTATATCGATCAGTAAATTGTCGTTATATTGAGTAATTTTCAGTGACACGGCGCTATGTCTGTTAAACAAGTGGTTTCACTTTCTTTTTTCAACTTTCACTTTTCAATGTTCAGTCGGGCTCAATGAACTATCCAAGAGAGAGAGAGAGAGAGAGAGAGAGAGAGGATTAGGGCATTCTCGAGCAAACTGATATAAAGGAAAATATACTTCTTTACCAAGGATATGTTAGTTAAATCATATGTATTAAGGACTGAGATCGATAGACGTAAGAGCATCTTTACTATGTACATATTTCGATATGCGATGTAAAGCAACGTCAAGCGCGGTTAGTACTTGAATGGGTGACCGTTTCAAGTGTTATAGTACGTTCCACATATTAACGATATAGTCAAGATCAAAATTACTAAAATTTTCAAAATAAATCGATCTTCAAGGTCACCAAATCAATCCAATAAAAAAGTCATTCAGTCAAAAACCACAAATTTTCAAAAATAATTCTGAGAAAATTCATACAACCTCGATAATTCACAATCTAAATGTATCAACAAAATCATTCAAATACCAAAATTCACCAAATTACAGCCAAAATATTACAAACGACTGCCCTAAAAAATACCGCCGCTTCTATATCTCGATTCTCTTCAAAATCAAGCTCCAAACCCCAAGTCGAAATATTTTGATTCTTTTCCGAAAACTTTCTACAAACAAATTTCTCTTCAAATTAACTTCTAACCCAATCTTATATTCATGGCTCGAAACATCCTTCATCCGCATTTTCAACAAGCCCATAACACATTCATCCAACATGTGTCCAATTTACATGCTCCATACGAGTTGCTAGCAATTCGCCGCTAACTTCACTTCAATACTCAAAACTTACTTCCACTCCGTTCAACGCCGGCGACAGAACATTCTCAATATGGCATTAATATGGCATCAATATGAATTAAAATTACGACTACCAACACTTTACGGGGCCAGACTAATTTTAACACTTTATTCCGACAGTTATCACTCATAATTCTAAAACAAATTTAGATTCAACTTTCATTCATATATCGAAAAATGCCATTTTTCATTGCCGTTTTATTGATATATTTTTCAGTCCTGAATTTTAATTTTTCAAAAAGATTGCGTAATATTTCACAACTTCGAGCCCCGTAGACTGTCGGGGGACAAATCCAGCTTTATCCAGACGTCGTCAAGCCAAGTCCCCATCATCCGAATAAATAAGGAGCACGCCAAAGCAAGTCAGTTTCGGTGCACCCCAAGTTAGTTTTTGTGTTCCGAAAGCAAAGTCTCTACAACCGACAGTGTTTAATTCTTTCCCGGTTCCTTAAATTCAACAAATCGAGGGCCATTCTACTTCCTTGTGTAAAACAAGTAAAATCAAACTGCCATCGCGCATAAATCCAAACAGTGAATGTTCTCAGATTTAAATAATCTAAATAAAACAAACTAAAATAAAATCTCTATAAGGCGAAATTTCAAATGTCGTTATATTAAATAATTTAACTCGTGTAAAACAATTTTAATTTAAATGAAAAAAAATAATCAACTATTTTACGCCTAATAAAATAATTTTTTATTTTTGTTTAAAACAAAGTGTTTTAATTTCAAGAAAAGTATATACAGGGTGTAGCCATTGACCCTGCCAATAAAAATAAAATTAATAAAACTGCTAGTCAGACTCAAATAAATAATTACAAGTGAAATTTAGCTCTGAAACATATACAGGGCGAAGCATTGGGCCCGTTGAAACCGTTTAAGACCATCCCAACTTCAAAAATTTAAAAAATTAAGTGCACACCCGGCCTCAGGGCCTCAACTCAAGCTCTCCAGCCCCAATTATTTTTATTTTTTCAACCACAGGAAGTGCGTGCGTGTTCACAAGGGAGACCGTGTCCTCGCCTCACGTCTTCCAGCGGCTTGTCTATCAGTGTATGCATAAAAACTATGAAATCTTAGGCGAGGATTGCATAGAGGATACACCATCCTTCGGACGGGATGTAAAACTGTCGGTCCCTTATCTATTAAATGTTAGGCAAGTAAAAGTTCGAAAGGGAAGAGATTCGGCAAAATTCCTGGTTGGAATAGCTCATCTACAGGCGTCGTTGGTAGGCCTCAGTAGCGGAAATATGCCAACATTAAATAAATGTATAAAATAGGACTGATAGACAGAAGAGGAATATTCATTATATTGATTCAATAACACAATCTGTTGCTAAGAGAGTTAGTAGATTTCATTGCTCTGAAGTAAATTCTGAGAGCATCATCTTGTATTATTTGGAGATGGTTAGGCAGACTAGGATGGGTTCATTCATATGAAGTGCTTCTACAATCTATAATATTTCTAATATAGATTTTATAATCGCTTTTGCAGCCAAATCAGTGGGTTGTGAATGAAGCAATACTTAAGATAATAATAATGAAATTGTATTAATTAGAAATACCCAGTTAATTTGACGATGCGATATTTCTTTGGCAAATATGTATAACAAAATCACATCGCGGTTTCATCACCTGTTACGGTATAATACTATAGACCGTAAATTTCATGTCTGTGTTCATAAACGTAAAACTATACTTAAAGGAGCATTCGCTGGAGCTGGAGTAATTTTAATTTTATCTCCATTTTATCCGGAAGGCAAAGAAAACTCTCAAGAATTTTAAATAGACTTTGAGTTGATGCCAACTTTGTTGCTTCAGATATATGCTAGTAAATAATTTCTGCAAAGTAAAAACTGAATTTTGGATTTAAGTTTAGAAACATTGTCTTGCCCTAGATTGTGGTTTAAAAAATTAAATCTCAATCTCCTTCCTGCAGTATAATATCATAAAAATCTTTTTCTGTAATCGACATTTTCCTAGTTCTGGATCAGTTACAATTAGCATTTAGTTAGTTAGCATTTTCACATTATTAACAGATGTAGATATATCTGAAGATGAGCTGAGTTTTGATTCCGAAACAATCAAGATATTATTGTGCAAAATAAACCAGCTTTATATTTCTCGCCAGTGCGTTTATTATTATTATCATTCAAACAATATAAACTGCTTGCGCTGCCTTGGTTTTAATATTTGCGATAAATTGCCATTTCTATATCACATCGTTCTCTATCTTCCTTAATACCTAGGCATTATATGTCTCATTCGAAAGCTATATTTTGATATTTATCACGTAATCGTTTTCTCCGAATACAAACGTAAATGCTAGTTGTTATATTCTCTAGAGCTCTTCAGTATAATATGCTCTCATAAGAAAAGTTTATCTGTATCTGTTTCAACCAACAAGCGTATACCACGCTATTACAAACCAATGATTATATAGGAAGCTAGAATAGTCGTAACTACTTTTAAGCTATGAGAGTTTAAGAAATATGCAAACCGTTTGTTTTAAGTCGCCCACTAGACAGATACTTAATGTTATTTAGGTGAGAGAAATTATCTTAACAATGGTTGTAGATCATTTTCAGATTTATATTATATCAATTTTTATATTTGTATTCGTAATACAATACCCGCTTCAATCTTCTTTGGGGGCGAGCGTAGGTGCGTCTTTACTATGTACATACTTCGGTATGCGAAGTAAAGCAACGACAGGCGCAGTTAGTACTTGGATGGGTGACCATTCCAACGGAAACCGCGTCCTCGCCTCACACATCTTCCAGCGGCTTGTATATCAGTGTATGCGCGGAAGCTATACAACCTTAGGCGAGGGTTGTATAGGAGATATACCATCCTTTGGAGGGAATGTAAAGCCGTCGGTCCCTTGTATATTAAATGTTAGGCAAGTAAAATAAGGAAAGAGGTTCAGCAAAAATTCCTGGTTGGGGGTAGCTCGTCTACAGGCGTCGGTGTTAGGCCTCAGTAGCGGAAATAGGCCGACGTTAAATAAATGTATAAAAAAAAATCTTCTTTGTTTTATATTAAGAAGAGCCTGCTTAAGATTTGTCTTCTTTGGTTATTGCTTTATTTATTGTATTCGACAGACCCTTTTTCATTCTTCTTAACATATGTTTAACAAATTAAGCGCTAATTTTTCAATAAAGGACAAGCAATTCTACAACACATCAAAGTTTAACATATTCAAAACGTGCTCTGGGGGTTGTTAGGTCAACGATTTGCAATTTTAGACCGGTCATTAACAGAACCGTATTGAGCATTTTTAACTTTTTTAAAAGTTACATAACGAAACGATGGATTGCAAATGGATACAGAGATTTTGGAGAATTAAATATTAATCTATTTATTTAACAATCAACATTTAACCAACATTTGTTCATAACTACACAAAATCTGCTCAGTCCTTGCGAACGTCTTAGCAACGTTGGTAAATGTTCTAAAACACACCTTCCTTATTAAGTTAGTTACCAAAGTCCAACCGACGTTGGTAGAATACCTAAAAGTTGATCAGTCTTATGTAGTCAATTACCAACATCTAATCAACGTTAGGAAATGACTCATGGACACACCATTCCTAATTAGGTCACTTTTTAACGTCAACTCAAAGTTGAAAGATGTTACAGATCAAAGTAGTATGTTTACGAAGTCCATGTAACGTTGTTTTGACGTTGACTCACAACTATGGACTTTAAGTAACTATTCAACTAGTATTTTCACTAAGTCTGAAGTTGGAATTATTTAAAATGTAGTCAGCAGTGGGAGAAATGTTACTTGAGTTGCCACTGTTTAGCCAATGTTGGATAGTTTCGAGCCTATAAATGATCATGCAGCAAACACTTCATATCTTGCTTTCTTGCTACTACATACTTTAATGAAAATGATGTATTTAACTCTATAAAGAAACTGAAACCTATATTAACTATTAGGCCGAATGATATCCCATTTTTCTGATTAGAAATTGTGGTGCTGTTATTTCGTAACCGGTTTCCATATTTTGTAACGTGTTTGTAGGTTAGTTTGTAGTTATATAAAAATATGACAAAAACAATCTTAAAACATAATATTTTTAGTCGCAAACTCCTCTATAAAATCCTTATTTTACTATAAGGAACGTAACCAGACTGCAACCAACAGCTACTCTCCGTGCTATGTTCCCCGCCGAACGCTGAATTATAAGTTACAAGCCTGGCGCCTTAAGTGTAATAATTGCATATTACCATCAATACGCTAATGCTAAGATTGCAACAAACACCAGCCGAAAGACTGATCCTACTTAAAGGAGCTCTCGTACCAGTCGTCACACACCACTTGTAGACTGCAGTTTCGAGCTGTTGGCTCTCATCAGTGCAAGGTAGGCATGTGATGACCGACACGAGGATCACTTGACTATTTAGTACATTTGGTATCTTTGGGATAGCGACATGTAAAATAGTCATCTAGCGGTCCAGTGTCGTCATATGCCTACCTTGCACTGACGAGAGCCAACAGCTCGAAACTGCAGTCTGCAAGTGGTGTGTGGCGACTGGCACAAGAGCTCCTTTAAGTAGAATCAGTCTTTCGGCTGGTGTTTGTTGCAATCGAAGCATTAGCGTTTTGATGGTAATATGCAATTATTACACTTAACGCGCCAGGCTTCTAACTTGTAATTCAGCGCTCGGCGGGGCACATAGCCCGGAGAGTAGCTGTTTATTGCAGTCTGGTTACATTCCTTATAGTAAAATAAGGATTTTATAGAGGAGTTTGCGACTTAAAAGATTATGTTGCACATTCAGGCCTTTACAACATTTTGTAGCATGACACCATATATTCAATCATTAAAAATCAGCTACAGATTTATCAGAATCGTTTTGTAAAAAAGCACTCCACCATTTATAATCTAATATACGTAACTCATTTCATATCTGAGGCTATTGATCAACACTTACAAATGAATGTAATACACACAGATTTTTTAAAACATTAGCATCGCCGCAATATACAGCTTCGAATATTATCTAGTTTCGGTTTCTCTCATTCCTTGTTGAAATTTTTTCAGTTTTGTTTTCTAGGCAGAAAACAATATGTCGCTTATTGTGAGTTTGGGCAAATAAATGTTAAAAGGAGCGTAATAAAATATTTATATGACAGGAATAAACTAATTTGAGGCAGTAATAAATATTAAACAATGAGGAGAATTTATCAAAGAGGTTTTACTAAACAATCAATATCCTGATATCTTTGTCGATAAAACTTTCGTAAATATTGACAATAGAAACAATCAAGTCCAACAAAAACGTCGTTGCACCACATTAATTCCTTAAGTATATGGAGTATCGTAAAACTATATAGTATAGATGATAAATTTGATGTTAGACGGCATTTCAGAACACTTTGAAATCTATTTTGATAAAAACAAAACCACTAAACCAGAAGAGAAAAAACTGTATTTATAGTGTTTCTTGCGAGTGTAATAAACATTATGTGGGTGAGTCGTCGAGACATTTTAGTGTACGATTGGATGAACACAAAAATTATATTAGGTAGAATGAAATTCAGAAATATCAAATTTGCGATCATGCATGGAGAAACGGATATAAAATAAAGTAGGATGAGGCAAAAATTTTAACAAAAAAGCAGATAGTACACAAGATTAATTAAACAATGCTTGAAAATGTTTAAAAATACTTTTAACCCACTTCCAAGTCTACTAAATGACCTTTGTGGAGGAGACAGGACAGGACAGTTTATGGTGCGATCCGTACCACTTTTTAGGGATAATTTATAATTGAAAATGACTTCGCAGTAGGTGGGACTTGAACCCATTTCGCTAGGCATGTTCAAGCTTTATTAACAATGCAATGTACAGAGTAACCACAGCATGAGGTGCGGTGACGATTGCAGGATCAGGCTAGGTAGGTCTGGTTCGGCGGAGTTATATATAAAAATAAACCTAACTTCTTTTAAAATACGTGATTTGATTATAAACGCTCAATAGAGGCTAAAAGCAATTAAAACATATATTTAATAGCTGAAGGCGCACACTACGTAAATTTTTATTACTAATACAGGAAAAATTTCAATTTCATTTAGATAATGTAGATTATGAAAATTAAGAGCTCTCAATTTCATTTGTCTGTCTGTTGACGCTATATCTAAAGAACAATTTGACAAAAAAAGTAATATTGCCATGGTAAATCTGTTCAGTAGCTTAATACTTGCGTGCTAAGTCCTACCTTACCTTCATTACACACCCTGCCTTGCCAGACAGACGCTGCCCATCTTCTGACAAAATACTAATGTAAATAAGTCGGTAAAAAGGGAACAAAAAAATAGTGAAAAATGTGCACGATAAACACACTGAACAAAAAAATTTTTACTGAAATATATAATGGAGTTAAATAATACTTGGCATGTAGTTAATACAATTACCAAAGATGAAACCTGATATATTTTGAAAATGCTCAATGTATATTTTTCTCTACATTAATGTCGAAAACTGTAAAACAATGCTCACGAGCTCATATACTCAGTACCCACAGAGTCTTTTCATTTCGGAGTACGTCAGAACACGCAATTATTACAATTTGTGATCTTTTTAATTAAAATTAATTAATTTGATTCATTTATACATAATGCAGGACACGTTATAATAATTTTAAGGCAGTAAATTATAAATTAGAATCGGTGAAAGACATAGTTTGTCTGCTTTTTAAAACAAGCAGAAAATATAGTTTCTAAAAGTAAATCAGTATTGCAATTAAAAAATTCCTAACGTCTACATTTTCAACGGGAAACATTTCCCATTTGATGCTTGAAAATATTAGTGGTACATTTCTCCTAAACATAGAGTTTATTTTAAAATTTCATGATTTAATAGTAGTAGTAACGGTTTAGTTGAACCTCTCTTTAAACGACAATAATTCATAATCAAATCTTCTTTCCCCGTATATCATGATTATGAAAGTCTTGCTATGCTTCATTTTGTTTAATATGGAACACATTTTCTAGCATATAAACTGAGAAAAGCGTTAACATTTTAAGTTTGCCGGTAGAGATTTTGCAGTCTTCCTTAAAATTTAACTCAACTGGTATCCTCACTGCTCCCTTTATAACTCAGGGACTTTTTCACACTCCGCACCATCTCCCAAGGCTATAATAGCGTAAGAAATATGAGATTGACAGAGGGTGAAGTATGCAGTTCTTAAAGTGTTGGAAAAGCAAATCTTGCAAGATTGGACGGTACAAACATATTTGACTTAATCTTATTTTAAACGGAATATATTCCATTTTAGTATTACATCTAGATGTGAATAATTATTGATCATATCATCGTGATTTATTAGTATGGATGGCATTTTCTAAGTTTTGTTTGTGTTTAAAAAAAAATTAGTTTGCGTTAAACTTGTGGTCAGTGCTGACTAATGCCCCGTATGAATATTCAAATACTATGTCTACGTATTTGCTTGATGAGTGTACATTATTAAAAATAAATGCAAATAGTAAATAATTAGTTCAGCAGTTTTTATTTCATAAGGGAAGGGACATTCTGGCTGTCTGTCTATCTGTCTGAACACATCAATTTGGAGAGCTGAACCGATTTTAATGCCGACCTGATCTTTCCCTAACTTATGTTCGAGGAAGTTTCAGGCTTAAAAAAATTTAGGCTGTGTCTTACAAGAATTAGTAATGAATACGTACGTGCAGTAAATCTGACAAAAATTGATGTACAAAAACCTCAAAGAGCATCAAACCTGTAGAAAATATATATAAATCGTTATGTGCAAGACGAATGTAAATATCAAAAAGTATTACAAAAAATCCATTAGGGCGGTCACAGGTAGCCCTCAATTAATGTATTATAGGTGTTATCATCTCTTATGTTGTAGGTAGCACTGTGTACAGTGAAGCTGAAAAATAAACTATGATTACTGTTTCCATTAAAATTATTATTTCTTAATTCTGTAGTAGAGAAAATCTGCCAGATGTTTATAATTAATAAGGAATATTTTTAGGGAAGGCTGTTTGTAACTTGTAAAAAGCAACGGGAACAAAAAAATGGGTTTTCCGATTCCGGAATGTTCCACGCGTCCTGCAACGCACGTTTTTCTTTCATTGTAGTTGAATTATTTTTTTTTTCCATCATTATTGAAATATCTTGGCTTCTATTGGACATATATACTATAGCACATACATAGTCTTATCTAGGTTAACTGTTAGGTAATATTCCGATAGCCACTATTGTAGTTTTGAAAACTCTACCACCGCTTTATTAGCAACATTTTCCCAGGAGTCATCCTCAACCAGAAGAACAGTCTCATCTTTAGATGCTACTACTTTTCCATTAATTGGAAGTTGAAATGATTCATTGATATAAATATTAAAAAGAACTGGCCCTAGAACCGTCCCTTGAGGAATGCCATATTATATTATTATTATTAAATTAATTCAACTTTTACCAATTTTTATTTATTGCTCCCTATTTTTATACCATATTTGTTGAGTTGGTTAAGTAAAATATCATGCGATACCGTATCGAAAGCCTTGGCCAAATCAAGAAATATTATGATTTGTTTCTTATTATTATTATTTACAGAATTAGATATTATAGTCCTTACAACGTCATACATACCATCGTCAGTACTCATACCTTCTTTACAGCCATATTTATCGGGAGAAGGGATTTTATTATAATTTAAATGTTCTACTACTCTATTTTTTTACGTTTTTCTAAAACATTTGCAATATTATCCGCACACGCCCTGGCTTCTGGAATTGGGGGTTGTCTAATTTATGTGGTGTTTATTATTTTTTTTTACAAAAAACCAGTCACCCTACTCTGTGGCTCCGACCCTCACAGAGGGGAGCTGGTAATAAATACCAATAGCCACTCCCCACGCCCGTGGGGTGAGTGACTACCGGGTCCGCGAATCGTGTGCCCTAAGTAGACGCAATGAACCGAGGATGAAGCCTTGTGCATTCTACCGGCTAAGATCTCTACCGAATCTCGGCATGCCGGTATGATCTTTAGTTCCGAAATCAGCGTCTGTCTCATTCCACCGAGGGCTCCTATAATCAGTATCACTATTTTAACATAATGGCCTGGATAAAGCCTGCGAAATTTGAAAAGCAAATCTCGATATTTTGTCCGTTTTTCCTCCTTTTTCAAGACAGTGTTGCCCTCAGCGGGGACTGAGAATTCCACGATATACATTGTCTTGAGTTGGTGGTCGAGGAGTACTATGTCAGGCCTGTATTTGCCTGACGGTAAGAAACGAGTAGTTCCAATAAATTAGACACTTCTTATTCCCCACAACGGACTCAATATCCCCCGGAGCGTAAGGCAGCACTTCGTCTATACCATACGAGTGCTTTAGAGGATAGTAATGCTGCGTCGTGTCTGTGAATATAGGCCGAGACAACGTATATCGGGCAAGCCGACAGTAAGTGCATTACAGTCTTCGGCGCCCTACGGCAGGCCCTGCAGCTGATATCAGGGACCTCCATACTCATGTCACGACGTCGATAGACGAGGGTGTTAAATACACCATCCTGGCAAGCCATTATGAATCCCTCGGTCTCGGACTTCAGCCCGGCTGACCTTAAAAAGGCGAAGGTCAGCCTTTCGAATAAGTCGCAGTCGTCTATATTTTTATAGAAGACTCCGTGCAATGGCTTATCCTTATGGGGCTGCAGAAGGATGTTGTGTTCTGCAGCTCTAATGTGGGCTTTTAGTCAAACGGGTTCCAACTCGGTGACAGAGTCGGGGTTTACCCGCTCGACGTCGAAGATGAGACCAAGTTCATCGGCTGCTCTCCGTGCTGCCTTAAAGGGAAAAGCTCCTACCTCTGCGTTTTCATGGCCTCGGACCATGCAGAAGAGGGGATCCGAACTCCTGATGACCTTACATGCTCCATCCAGAGCCATCCTGCTTTGGAGACTCTCCAAGCTCAAGAGTCCACGGCCTCCCCGATGTCATGGGACATATAATCGTGGAACGAACGATTTAGAATGCAAGCTCTTATTGAGATGCATCTTCTTCTGGGTTACTACATCGAGTTGACGCAGCTCTTCTCTAGTCACTACTCCGAAAGAGTAGAGAAGGATTGGAACGGCAAGCATATTTGTAGCAGACAACTTGTTATTATTATTATTATTATTGATTGGAATGGGTCTGAAGTTACTTTTTATTGTTCTGTCACCTCTTCTGTATATAGGTGTCGCAGTTACATTTTCAAAATATAAATTAAATATGTAACATAGAGGTTTAGCAACGATTACATTCAGAAACTTCAGTATCCTTGAGGATATATTATCTTCACCTGATGAAAATTTATTTTTTAAATTGTTTATAATTTCGTCTTCGGTGATATATTTGAGAAACATGTTACTTCTTACAACTAATGTTTCTTCTTTTTAATAATTTATTAATTTGAATTTTCCTTGCCATGTTTTCCCCAATATTTATAAAGAAATTATTAATAAAATTTTCACTAATTTCCTTATCGTTCATTATGTCGACATTATTTTGATGTATAATATTTTTTTTTTTCATTTACTATTTCCCAGACTTTTTTATATTATTTATATTTTCTAAGACAGCGCTGTGATAATGATCTCTTTTTGCTTTTATTATTAAATTATTTGGTAAATTTCTATATTCTTTATATTTATTTATTAGGGTATGATTGTTTTTATTTTTATTGCAAACTGCAGGATCATGTTTAGACTTTCAGAGTTTAAATAATCATAAAATGTCAAGCTGATAAGGAACGTTGCATAATGTCATAAGAAGACCATGCTATACCATAACTAAGTGGTGAATCAAATTATTTTATGTTATAAATTTGAGTGAAGGAAGATCGGTGTCAACTCTTTTTTAAGCAAATAAAATATGTTCTAATTTTTCTTTATCGGAAATCTGATAATGGCTAGTCCAATATAGCACACGTCCTATTTTATTGCATCCAATAGACTTAGGTATGCCTCCAATCGACTCATGCGTCCAATTGTCTCATATCCAATTTCCTGCGACCAATTGACAGTATACCGTATTTTCCGTAGATAGAACTATTTAACTATGCAGGGCATCCTCTACTAACCTTGCCACAGAAGTCATTCTCTAGATAAAATAGGCTATGATCTATAAATAATTTAAACGAAAATTAAATTTACATTTACTCATCCATTGCCGTCGAATAATTTGAAGTAAAGTCGATAAATACACAGCTCTTAATTCTGTGTCCTAAATTTTTAAGCCATGTTAAAAAGTTCGACGTAACCTGCATTTTTTTTAAATTAAACATTTATAAAGATATTATTAATTTTTGCACCATCCTCATTACCGTTGAAAGTTGAGTACATTCAGTTGTGGTAACCGAAGGTTCATAATTATTTTTCTAATGAGTTAGATATGACACCGACAAGATTTATTGTGATGAGGTACAATGCAAATATTTCAAACGTTCGCGCATATACTATTACTCATTTTTATTCTGGCATATCCGCTAATGTAGATACATTACTGTATTTTACCAACCAACAGTAATATACTAAATATTTTTTCCATTTTCCACTGCTTAATATTTTATTTGACGTAGAGCATAAAGGTGTTTTTATAGGCCCCTTATAAATAATGAATTAACAACGAGTACACAGACAGGCCTTTGGGGCTGATGCTCTGGTCCTGTTTGATCAATTCAAAAATCATATTAATTATTTAGTACATCAACAAGGGTTTATGTGGCCTGCCTTGTAAAAGGTTAAGTGCATCGGGGTTACTTCTTTGTTGACGGTAATATGTCATGTTATTTGAATTTATTGACAGCTTTTACTTTAGTCCCTTGAGATATAACCATTACACTACAGCCAAGTGAAAACTTTAACAGAAACAATAATCATTGGTTTATATTGATCAACTTCACTGTATACAATTTAGTACGAACGGTAACCTGCAGGAATGGATTCCACCTTGCATTTTATGCTCACGCGTTGAAATTTGGTACACCTGTTCATTAGACCTTACCCTTTGATATAAGAAATGTTGACATGTTTATGTTATAGTATGGTTGCCTACCTTTATTTTCGCTTGTCTTGGAGCTAAAATGTATCGTAGAGGGTCTTACGGCCATTTTTCTCAAAATGGTGGCGGGGAAAATGCATAAATAACATTATTTTCCGCAAAAGTTTACTGTACCACATTTTTTCGAGTGAGGTCTCGTTTCATATGTTTTCGGGAAAAATCATGTGTTGAGTGCGTGCGGTCGATGAGACTACGCTGTGGCTGTCCAGCCGTATAATTTAATAAGCGAGAAGTGTTGTGCTGTTGGTGTTTGAAGTGAAGTATAGTGATGCGTAGTGCATCGAATTTTGTTTGGCAACATCAGTTATAACCGCATATTAGTGAGACTGGTTAGGTGAATGAAACTGTAATTGTTACCCCTGCATTTTTTATAGGTGTCTTTTGAGAATGTTGAAAAAATTTAAACTGTGTGACGTTAGTTTGGTGGAGGATGATAATTCGAAGGAGGTTAATTGGATACTGTGCATACTATGCCAAAAAGAGGAACTGGCGTATCCGGGAATTAGTGTCAAAAATTTGAGAAGCTTGGGCGAGTGCCACTGGGCATAAATATTTCGGTCCTGGAAGAGGGTGCCGGACTTTTCTAGCTAGAGGAGCAAAATGGCGTGAAATCTACTACGTGGAGTTCAGCAGCAACAGCAGCAGACTGCAACGGGCAGAAAAGGCCAAGCACTGAAGCTATTGACCGAATTATTTCTCCTATCAAGACTCGCTTATTCTACGGCTTGCCTGATACCCACACCAAGATGTTGAGCAAAGTATCCACAGTGCATTGTAGTACGGAAATTTACGATATGACCAAGAAAACTCAAGGACACGCAATTACCTAGACCTGGTAAAGAGAGCCACACCTTGGCCCGATGGAATCTAATTGAATTGAATTTTATTGCGTACCAGATATAACAATTTTACAATTTTTGTTTGATACATGTCTAAAAAACTAGAAGCACTACATAGAAAATAACATGTTGACATGACTTACGGCTAGAAGAAACACAAAATTATATACATATAAAAATACATTGAAAATTACATTTAAAAAATTTGCAAACAAAAAATTTACATATAAAATTACATACATATTTCTTAAGCCACTATTATTTCAAAAATTATTAGTTTGTTTGAAAGTTGCCCCATTTACTGCTTCTAAATTATAAGGTTCTGCATATGTTAAAATTTTATTAATTTTTTTTTTGAAGATATTTATAGAAATTATTTCTTTTATTTTAGTAGGCAGCATATTATAAAAGTGTAAACATTTGTAGAAACAATCTTTTTCCAAAATTGTGGTGTTATAAATCGAGTAACAAAGAACATCCACCCGTCTTGTTTGACATTTATGCTCTCGGACATATTCTGCAAACTCATTTTTGTGTAACTGAAGGTAAATGAAGTATTTCCCTCTCGACGCCACTCCGCCCTGTTGCGGGTCTGTCCGTGCATTTTCTGCGTAAGATGTACATAGGCAAACTCTCAACATTGTGACGTCTTGACTAACATATACAGTAGAAATTTTATGATTAAAAAATAATTTTCTTTGCAGGTTTAGATCGCGCTCAAGCCCACGAGCTAACTCTTGCTGGCCTCGTATCTAACATGAAAACAGCAACGGAAATCAGTGACGACCCCCTGTTTTCAAAATGGCACAACTAGCACGAGAGTACTCAGAATTCTGTCAACCTTCTACTGATGTTCATTCTTCTAAGTTGACAGAGCGACTACTGCAAGAGTATCTGAACTTGAACATGTTGGGACTCAGGGCCAGGATATCCTTGTGGAATTTCGAAAAGATATAGATATGTCAAAAGAAAATCAGTTCTCCAGTGTGCCGACAAAGCAAGTAGCCTGAGAAGTGTGCGAAGACTTAGTTAAATGTAGCTGTGTAAAGCTGTGTCGTCAGAGCTCATACCCTACCTCAAAAAACTGTTTGATGTCGTGTGGGAAAGTGGTCAAGCTCCGCAGGAGTTTCGTGATACACTTTTAATCAACCTCTTCAAAAACAAAGGGAGCGCTGCGGACTGTGGAAATTACAGGGGTATAGCTCTCCTGGCTGTTGGAGGGAAGATACTCACTAAAGCGATGGCAAATAGGCTAACACCTGTTATGGAAAAGTTACTTCCTGAAACACAGAGTGGCTTTAGACCAAGCCGAGGCACATCGGATTTAATCTTCACACTTAAACAGCTTCAAGAAAAAGCACTCGAACATCAAGGAGAAATTCACATGGCCTTCATTGATTTAGCCAAGGCGTTTGACTCGGTGGACAGGGAAGTGCTCTGGAAAATTATGTTCCGCTTAGGTATCCCTAGAAAATTTGTGGAAGTATGTCGCAGTCTACATACAAACAACCACGCCCAAGTTATGTATAATAATGAGGCAACCGAACCTTTCCAAACCCTCACTGGAGTTAGGCAGGGATGTGTCCTGGCACCCCTACTCTTTAATTTGTTTACCACTGCTCTAACAATTATTGTTGACAACAAACTGACAGTCAGAGGAATAGGTCTCAGATACCGTTTTGATGGCGGTCTCTTTAACATAGGGCGCTTTAGAGCTTTCACGAAGACACGCACTCGATTCATTTGTGATCTCCAGTATGTGGATGACTGTGCACTTTTAGCCTCTACGCCGGAAGAGCTTCAAGAACTTTTAGATGTGTATGCTCAGAGCTATGATTCCTTGGGACTTAAAATCAACATTGGAAAGACTAAGATTTTGTCAACTCCTCATCAAGTGAACCAAATAGACATTACACTTAACGGAAATTCTCTTCAAGTGGTGGATCAGTTCAATTACTTAGGCAACCTTGTTAATGACAAAGCAAACATGGACAGCGAGATTCGCAATAGAATTAACGCTGCATCTAGAGCACTCTGGGGACTTAGAGAGAGAGAGTATTTGACAACCACGACCTTGCTTTGTCAACGAAAATGGCTGTCTACAGAGCAGTTGTCATTCCAACACTGCTATATGGATGTGAAAGCTGGGTCACTTACCGTCGTCATGTGAAAGAATTAGAACATTTTCAGCAAAGACACCTCAGGAGTATGATGAAAATCCGTTGGTTCCATCACATATCAAACGTGGAAGTACTCAGGAGAGCAAACAGCCTTCCAATTGAGGTGCTTATTTCAAGAGCACGCCTAAGATGGGCAGGTCACGTTCATCGTATGCATGATAACCGCCTTCCTAAATGTACACTTTATGGTGAATTGCTAAGCGATAGAAGAAGGCGTGGCGGTCAACGAAAGAGGTTCAAAGACGCTCTCCATGAAAATCTAAAACCCTGCGGTATTGCAGACGAGCAATGGGAACAACTTGCAGCGGACAGGACCGAATGGCGAGGGGTTGTGGCCAGCTATCAAGGAAATGTTGCTGCAAGAAGGCCGAATCCAAGACCTAACCAGGTCTATGTTTGTCCTGACTGCGGTCGACATGTGCTCTCCCGAATTGGCCTCTATAGCCATAGTCGTGTGCACCGTAGATGAATGGGAATTACAATAGACTACACCTTTTACTTGTTTTTTATTGTACACAATTTATCGACTGTAACATTTTTATACTCGGACTCGAGTAACGGCTAATAACAATAATAATAATACTTAAATGTAGTTGTGACACATCTGAAAGTGCGAATTTGCCCATGGAAGTAGGCAACCATGATATAACGGGGCCCCCGCGTTGGCCCCGATCGTGGCAATATTTCTCAATCTAAGCTTAGTGTTTAACGAACAAGTGTACCATATTTCAATGTTTGAGCATAGAATGGCAAGGTGGGTTCCCTTATCCTCCGGACTAATTAAGACTGTTTCTGCCACTCATGAAGTAAAAGACGAGAGCACATTAATACATAAATTTAGTGTGCTTTGTGATAGGTGTAACCAAATTTTTGTAATATTTCACGTGTTTATTCACTGTAGAGTCTCTAAACTATGGCATGAATTTTTATGACTGAACTTTCTTCAAAAACAAGTCAATATGTCACTGTTATACAGATAATTACTATAAAAAAGAATAATTGGAAACCTAATAACTTGTCCAAAATTGTTTTGTCTTTAGAGAAAAATAATTAAGAAATAATGACGAAATAATGCCAGATAATTGACTGTAGCTGAAAAGACAGAAGTAATTAAGCTCCTTGGAGATAATGTACGCACCGCAGGGTAGCAGGTCAGGATTTAATTAAAGCACCCACTTACCTATCCATCAGAACTGCTGAATCAATTAACAATATTTTCAGCGCTTCCTAAAATCTCGTTATGGATAATCCCAGGCAATTAAATAATCATAAAATATAAGTTAAGATAATTATAAAAAGAATTTTTAGTGGAAGAAATGCTCACAAATAAAAAATGGAGGAGATAATCGGCCTGTTGGATAACAAAAATTTCTTAATCACTTTAAGTAAATTATTTAAAAATGTAGGCAAATGTCATAACCAATATTATTATAAAAAATAAATAAAAATAGGAATTATAATATTCCCACCTATCTGCAAGTGCCTTATTAAATAGTACGGACTTAAAGAAATTAAACCAAACAGCTATTCTAATATTATAATTCCTATTTTTATATTTTTATAAAATTATCTTCTGCTGTAAAATTACTTATTCAGTGATGATTATCAATTTTATCTTCGATTTGGATTGTTTCGATACTACCGAGAGATGGCGCTAGTTACGCTCTACTGCTGTGGAACTTAGCAGTGTCTATGAGATGCAACCCAGGTTTATCAAAGTTATGCTTGCTCACTTACACTGCACTGACGAGACCCATAAATAGGTCGAAACCGGTCTGCAGTTAGGAACATCCTGAGATGAAGGAGGTTTCGCATCTTCCTCGTAGCATTCGGCAATCCAAGTTATTGTATTTTACTGCTAACTGTGTTAAACAAATACGGAAAATTTCACTATTTAATTCAGTGCTCATCGTCGGCATATAGCTGGGAGGACAGCTGTTTAAGTTTATTTTTTTTAATCCTTATAAGGCACTTGCAGATAGGTTGGAGTATTATAATTCCTATTTTTATATTTTTATAAAATTTCCTTCTGCTGTAAAATTGTTTATTCAGTGATAATATTATTAGAATTTAACAATCTTTCATTAGAGCCAACATTTTATTATCGAAGTCTTGTAAAAAAACATCAATTGCTACGAACAGTGTGACTTATAGTGGTGAAGTTATTGGTACTAATCAAATTTTATTCGTGTTTTTTTAAAATCATCTTCAGTCTATTGTCGCTACTAATGCAAATAACTGAAGCCATAAAATATGATCATGAATGGGTATATATAGTTCTCCACAGGGATTTTATCGGTGTAAGTAATTACGCAAAATATCTTCAATAACAGCACGCACCACGTGGCTGCACATTTCGGGGGCCAGTGTAGTCAAACGCATATGCAATTTGAGAGTTAAATATTAGGATAGAACTTCAATTTTGCTGGTAAATATTATAGAATGACCATATTATTATTTAGAAAACAATAATTACCTTGTACGTTATCTATATAGAGCGAAACACGCGGCGAAATCTTTATATTTCTACCACATGTAATTTGGAATAATAATGCGCAAGTTCCACCCACACATCGAAGATTTGCCACCGGTTTACGATCCCTATTACAACTCAAATTATGATTGAAAGACAGCGGAAAAAGGTGAATGTAACAATAAGCTTTATTTAAATATGTTGCTTTGACTATCCGATATACTTGCAAAAATTTAGGAGTGACGTTTAATAAGAATTTGTCTCTCACAACACATGTCCAAATTGATCAAATTGAAAGTGTTGTACAAATCATACATCTTAACTGATTGTTAACATGGTTTTCTGATTAACAGATCAACGGAATCTGCAGCTTTCCAACTCATGGAATATGTTTATAAACATTTAGATCTAGGAATGTTGGTAGCTGGAGTATTCTTTGACCTGTCAAAGACATTTGATTGCATAGACCACTTTTTTCTTAAACAAAAACTTTATACCTTAGGAGTAAGAGGGTGCATTTTATCATGGACAATGTTCTATCTTGAAGATAGAAAAATGTGTGTTAAAGTACAAGATAATACTTCAAATTGCTATAGTATACATAGAGGTGTACCTCAGGGGTCAGTGCTGGGCCCATTATTATTTATTTTGTACGTCAACGTGTTGCCAACTTTTCTTACATCTACATGTGTTACAATGTTTGCAGATGACACCACAGTGGTGGTATCAGCACTGACTGCTGAGGATTTAAATAAATCTATAATTAGAGTTATATATGATTTTCAGAGTTGGTGTAAGAAAAATAATCTCATTTAAAATGTAGATAAAACTATATGCCTGAATTATTATAACAAAAAGAAACACCCCATCGATGAAATTGTTGTCAACAATATTAGATTAAATGAGAGTTCAGTAACCAAATTTTTAGGGGTCTTCTTAAATGATCTTACCTGGTCAGTCCATATAAGCCACGTCAGCAAAACGATTAGCAGATCATTTTATGCCATTCTAAAGTTGAAAGATGTGCTTTCTACACATTATCTGTTAAATGGGTATTGTACCCTGGTCTACAACCATCTTTCATATAATATTGTACGTTGGGGAAATGCCCCCGAAACAATAAGAATATTTATAATGCAAAAACAGATATTAAGATTAATATTCAACATGAGAAATACAGAATCATGTAAATCTGTTTTTACTGACAATAAAATTATGACGCTCCCTTGCATGTATATTTTAAAACTATTACTGTTTATAAAGAAAAATATTAATTTATATGAAACAAATTGTAAATATCACAATTATAATACGAGAAAAAGGAATGAATTGAATATGGTAAACCATAATATGTATAAGTATGAACATTCATCATCATATGCAGGAGTAAAATTATATAATAAGCTTCCGGAACACTATAAAAGGGAAAATTATTATAATTCATTTAAAAACATACTGAAAAAAAAAATATATATATATATAATCATGAATGAATTCATGATTTGTAAAGTATAATTCAATGCAGGTCGGGGTATTTGCCCGCTGACTAGTTGTTTCCTGCAAATCATGTATAATAACAGTATATAGGTTAAGTCCACCAAGGGCTGAAGGTCGCCGCTCTCGGTACTTGCAAAATGGCAAGTCGCTATGCACCATGGAGACATGTATGATGTCTGGTGTATAGTAGCATTAGACCACATGAGAGGATTCACTTACCTCTCACCACTACACCATTTACATTAGTCTGTATAAGACTAGCAGGTTGGCCACTGTCATTTGTCTGTTCCATGACCTATGGCATACTGATGAGAACTGATAAGTTCGAAACCGGTCTATGTCTGGTCAGGGAATTGACAAATGACATTGGCTACCAATTTTTCATGATTTGTAAGGAATAATTCAATGCAGGTCGGGGTATTTGCCCGCTGAGTAGTTCTTTCCTGCAAATCATGTATAATAACTATATATATATATATATATATATGTATATATAGGCATGTGAATGTATGTGTAAATGTTTGTTTGTATTTACCCAGTGTACTAGTTTGTTATATCTATGTATGTTTTTTTTATTATTACGACGTTTAGCCCGGCTAAACAAATAGGTTTTCTCTAATGTTATTTAATACTTTTTTATTGACATGTACATCCATTGTAAAAATGGCCTAAGTATGAATAAACTATTATTATAAATGCAGATTTGTGTTGGGTCACTTGCTTTGTCTCTTTTTGATTACTGTGATGTTGTTTATGGATCATTTCTTTCACCAACACATAATTCAGGTAGTACAACATTCTTGTATGAGGTTTGTTGTAAGTATTAGTCGTAGGGGTCATATCAAACCGTATTTAAAACTTTTTCTTAAACTTTTTAGGTTTATTTTCAGTTACTTATTTCTCATCTTAAACTACTGCCAAGAAGACACTCTTCTCCTTGATTTTTAGTTTACTTTCCTTCAACGTGTTCACTGAATTTTATGCTTCATTAAACAAACTAAAAAAACTAGTTTGTCAATACGCTTTTAATTACTTGTTATAACTATGTGTTAGCTCTCTCGCAGCATTTATTTTTAATATTTACTTTGTGAATTTTAATTCGTTCTTGGTGTCTTTCTGTGAACTAATTAATTTTAATAATTAAATTTTTGATTAGTTTAAATAAACTTTAAATGAGGGCAATCTATTTATTCTGCAGAATCTATGCAGAGAGAATTCACTGTTCGAGAGTTTAACCATGAGCAACACAGTCAAATAATTAAGTAAACATATATTTCATTCATACTGACCAAAATTTAATAAAGGATGGGAGGTTGAGGTCCTAAGCCTAGGTGTGTAAAGAACACGCAGTTTTTATATTTACCTTCTTGAAACAGCCCGAGCATAAGACAATTTAGAGGGGCTAGATATTCATAGTGTTGGTATCTTACTTTGAGGTAAGTAAGATAATCGACACTCGGAGCATACTAAACGGTAAAATGTATTCAGACATGTGGACACCGAAGATTCTCATTTTGTCTTCTATTAAACATTAGAATAAAAAGTTAGAGAAGTGTTACTAATCTTAATAAGTGAAAGTAAGAAATACGGAATTGTAAATAACAAAACTGAATTTAATTGAATAATTGAGAAAGTATTAATTCTTCTGGTGTAGCAAATATACTTATAATTTAACTGGGGCACTATCTTCTAAGAGTACTATCGAACTGTTAAACATAAAATGTTGTTCAAAGATTATGAAGTTTAAAGATTACATTTAGATGAAAATAATCACTTCTTCAAAACATTTTGCGTTGATTTAAAATTTTACACCACTATAAATATCTAAACTTATAAGTACATTGCTAAAGGCAAACTTATTACCATGTGCAATTATCACATAGAAAATATATTTCTAACAATGACCTATACTTAGCTTTAAGAGTTAGAGTCGCTGATATGCAGGCTGTCCATTTTATCAGGGCGCTCGAGAATATCTCACTTAATATCGGTCGTACAAAAAAAATTATTTTTACGAAAATTGTGCCGATTTATATAGCTTACAAAATGGTTTAAAGACATTTGAAATCCATGACCTACTTTAAGAGTTATGGCGGAAAGTATCGAAAATGCGGAAAACGTCTAGGCCAAATATCTCCGTTATTTGAAGAGATACCAGAAAAATTCTAAGTGTTTCAACGAGGTTTTATCTAATTTTTTTCAAAACCGCTGTATTTTGAGATTTACTTTTCAGGCTGTTAAGAAAATTATTTTGAAACGGGCGGGAAATAGTGCCATTAAGTATTTTCCTCCCTTTTCAACGATATATCACATGCCATATTTATTCATTGGTACTACGTTAGTAATTATAAAAATATTTTTTTTAAACCAATAAATTATTTTTTAACAAGCATTATACTTGCCGTGGAGAAGTATGGTTAAATAAAACGATAAAATAATTTAATAAGTTGTTCAAATCTTTGCTATAATAAAACATTAACACAATTAAGAAGACTAAAGTAAATTCAGGTAACAAAAACAAAATAATAATCAAGAATCAACTCTTAGATGACCTACCTTTAGAGAATCGACACAACTTTCAATATTTTCAACAAGATGGAGCTCCTCCCCACAATTCCCAGATTTGCCTAGATTATTTAGACGAAATTTTGCCTCAACATTGGATAAGTACCAATGGATTTATTCGATGGCCCCCTCGTTCTCCAGATATAACCCCAATGGGGTATATTAAAGATAAGGTGCTTTCGACGACACCGCAAAATGTAGAGGTAAAAGCTCGAATTCAACAGGCATGTATTACAGTTACCCCCGAAATGCTAAGTAATGTTTTAAATGCAGTGCCTCGCCGCGCTCGATTGTGCATAAGAAATCGAGGTGGACACTTTGAACACTTGATCTGATATCTTAAAAATTATTTTGAGGATTAGATAAATATTAATGTTCTGTGTGCTATATTCTGTTTATTATTAATTTGTTTTTGTTACCTGAATTTGCTTTATTCTTCTTAATTGTGTTAAAAAAAATTATTGGTTAAAAAAAATGTTTTTATAATTACTAACGTAGTACCAATGAATAAATATGACATGTGATATATCGTTGAAAAGGGAGGAAAATGCTATATTTAATGGCGCCATTTCCCGTCCGTTTCAAAATAATTTTTTTAACAGCCTGAAGAGTAAATCTCAAAATACAGCGGTTTTGAAAAAATTTAGATAAAACCTCGTTGAAACACTCTGTTTTGCAAAAAAATTTCGCCTTAAAATTTTTCTCGTATCTCTTCAAATAACGAAGCTATTTGGCCTAGACGTTTTCCGCATTTTCGATATTTTCCGCCATAACTCTTCAAGTAGGTCATGGATTTCAAGTGTCTTTAAACCATTTTGTAGTTTATATAAATCGGCACAATTTTCGTAAAAATATTTTTTTTTTACGACCGATATTAAGTGAGATATTCTCGAGGGCCCTGATAAAATGGACAGCCTGTATATGGAAATGGTCGATTATCTCATAAAGCAAGATAGCTAGCGAAAAATGTTAAGACATAAAAGTTTTAGGGTTCTTAAAATCTATTACAATAGGGAAAAGTTAAGTATACAGGATACCAAAAAGGTATGACGAAACAAAGTTCCCCTATCTTTAATGTAGCGCCCTGTATATTATTCCATATTTCTGTTCTTCTCGAAATCATAAATAAAATTTATATTGCACATCATATACCTAAACTTAACCGTTTTCGAAATATCGAATTTTGAAAATAACTTTTCACTACTCTCAAATTTATTAAAGAAAAAGCCCAAAATAATCGATATTTTTTTAATGAAAATTATATAAGGCGGAGGATATGGTATTGGATTAAGTTTTAATATTATTTTTTTACAGAAAATAAAAAAGCAGAATTGTTCAGGGTTGCTAAAAATGCATGAAACGAAAAAATGTATTTTTTAAAGAATGTCTTGGATGTTTTAAATTTTATGAAAACAATAGTTATGCCAGAAAAAAAAGAGAGAAAACAAGTTTGAATAAACAACAAATATTTTCTTGGGAATTCCATTTTAAAGGTGCACAAAGTGTTCACTATTTACCCCCTGACAGTAATGAATTCGCTGAACAAAATTTTGTAGTGAATCTAAAAGGTATTGGGAGGAATAGTGGAAATTTTATGCCTTATCTTTTTTTGCAACTCTCCGTTATTTTGCGGCCTATTTTTGTAGATTACATTTTTTATGTGACCCCACAGAAAAAATCAAATGGGGCTATATCGGGAGATCTAGCTGGCCATTCAATTGGCCCCCTGCGTCCAATCTATTCATCAGGAAAAGTTCCATCTAGATATGCCCATACCACACGCCCAAAGCATACTTGTTCTGCCGGTAGATTGAGATTGTTATTGTTCGAGAATAATCGTCTAAGCTCTGAAATAATATGCTCTTGCAAAAGTAATAAATATCGTTCAGTCAAATTTAAAATAAAGACTTATGACGTATCCACCAATAACACACCAAACATTCACTTTTTGTGGTCGTTGGTTGTAAACTTCTTCCATCGAATGTGAATTTTGGTCTGACCAATACCTATTGTTGTAATGGTTTACGTGTCTGTTTAAACAAAATGTAGATTCGTCAGTTAACGATAAGTGGTTGACAAAGTTGGCATTTTCGTTTAATTTATCCATAATAACTTCGCAGAACTCGTTCTTACGATCAAAATCGTCTTCACTCAATTCTTGTAACAAATAACTTTAATATGGATGGAATTTTTCCAGTTTGCAAATTTTTTTAATGGAATATCGACTCATATTATGATTCAAAGCCCTCTGTTAGGTCGATTTTATCAGATTTTCCATCACATCTAACATGACATTCAAACGTTTTTTGACACGTGTTATCAAAATCATCCCTGTTAGACAAAAGAACGACGCGACGTTGTTATAGGGCTAGACACTTTCAAAGGTAACTTGATGGACTATAAACTTAATGGACTAAAATATTTTGGTATAGTTTATAAGATAATGATTGTCAAAGTTCGATATCTCGAAAACTGGTAAGTTTAGGTATATGCTCTGCCATATGAATTTTGTTTAGAATTTCGAGAAAAATTGAAATATGGAATAATATACAGGATATTTTAATATTTAGTCACAACTTTTTGACTGATCCGGCATACTTTAGGAGATAATTTTTTGACAAAATAGAAATCCAATAAAATCCGTTGATTTCTAGTCACATGTCAAAATTGATCCAATTATTAAATGATTACACTGATAATCTCCTTAGGTAGATTATCACTTATGTTGCTATGCAACGAAAAATTGACAATTTTATAATTAATTTAAAATGTCACATTCACAATTTGACATATTATTAGAATTTCAAAAAATTATCTCACCGAATTTACCGCGTGCACTGATAAATCCTGATAATTTTCTCTAATAATGACCCTCAAGCTTGTTGCTTTAAGTAATTACCCTCTGCCTTAAGGCGTCGGGTAATTACTAAGCAACAAGCTTTCGGTTCATTATTAGAGAAAATTATCGCGTGATTATCAGCGCCCTTGGTAAATTACAGCTGATAATCGACCGTTTCCACACATATCAGCGACCCTGTATATCCAGATACACTGAGCGATAATCTATATAATTGGCAGTGTTCTGTATATATAATTGCAGGCTAAGGGTTAATCATATCGTTGAATTAGAATATTTTTTTGTTTTGTCTGATTTACCGCAGGGAAACTAACTCGAGGTGAAATATAGGTGTAGATAAAGATAACGAATTGCAAGATATTCTCAATCAATTTTAAAAATCACACTTATTTAATCACTGTATTGACTTCAATCCGGTTAGATAAAGATTGCATTTTTACTATAGTAACACCGGGAACATTCCAACCTCATTAAGTCCTGGGCTCTATTCTTCTTATTATATGCTTCGCATCAATTGTCATATTTTGTTTTTATTAAAGCACTCATACCTACTACAAGTTTGTGTTGTTGTTGAGATCAACACTTTTCGTTACAAATTGATATCAATAAATAACACTGATGGCAAGATGACATAATGAATTTTCATCTTATTATATTTATTTCATAAATATCAATAGCGAGATCAGATAATTGAAGACATTGATGAATCTCCTGAAAATTTGAGAGATCGTTCTTTATTATTAGTCAAGAGTACCTACAATATTCAAGAATTTGCAAACAATTCATTATTTGAAAGATTCGATACACAACAAATTATTTATCAAACTGCAATCTTAATGTTATGCATCTGCAAACGTCTAGAGAATATAACTTAATACCCAGGAATTATTCGTAATCAAGAATATCGCCCGTTTTGTTCGAATTTCTTGCGTATGCTGTAATCAAAGGTCCTATGAAAGATTCAAAATTAATACTACTTGAATTAAGTAATGTAGAACACTTGGACATTGCTAGAAACAACTTGAATCGATACTGCGAAGATCTAGTTGGCTTATAAATGTACCGTTCCTGAACAAATATTTATTGTTTTGCAATTACTCTTACGATTTATACAATCCCATTTTTCCTACTCAGTAAATGAAAATGGGAAGCATGCGGCATACTAAAAATTCAACACACTACTCAAACCATTCTTCTTGACCTCCTCAAGGATAGAGCAGAATGTTTACAAAATTTCACAGTTTAATCCCTTCAAAAAGCCATCCGGACGAAACCTATGAAGAAGAAGTTAACACATTTTATTTTGTTATTTGTTGTTCTTATTTACTGATTACCACTCAAGGGCGTTAAAAACGTTACCACATGTATTACATGCATCATTTTATCTACAATTATGAAATAATTCATAAAAATACAAACAATATTTTTCAAATATTCGTAACTCCACTAATCAACAATTAGTGTCAAACTTTCTTATATTGTGACATGCCATCTTTCGTTGGTTTCCAGAAATTAATAATAACAGATATTAGTCGATTAAATCATCAATCTATAGTACACTTTCACCAATAGATATTACTTGAAGTACCACCTAAATTATTCTTTCCGCCAACAGATGGCTCCCACTAGGAAAATATACCAATTTGTTAAATAGATGTGTATATCATAAGAAATCTCAAATATAAACTATTATCATAATTATTAGTGTATAAAAATTGTTTACAAACTCATAGCATAAATATGGTTAATTATCGAAAAGTTCGTAACAATCGATTTAGTTCTTAAAATTTTTCAAGTTCGTACTGTATGACAGTCGATTGTCAAACTCTCAGTTTAAGTCGTATCCTCTTGTTTTTGTGTGTTAAAATGATTATAAATATCAACCAAATTCCTTCAAACTTTCTCTTTTGATCGAAAAATTGAACTGAAAACTTTACTAAGTGATTAATTCAGTTCAAATGTCATGTAGTTGCTACTCGGTTTGGTACCGGAGCATAAACTAGATTTCACATATTTTCAATTAATATTTTGAATTATGTTAATTGAAATTTCGATTTATTCCAATTTAATTAACGAGTATCATCCAGAAGTATTCTGGGCAAGTTTTAATTTCTTAAGGTACAGAACTTATCTTTTGGATCATTCTGCTATTCTTTGGTACACGATTCTTTGGGTATTCGAATTTGTCCTGATTTACATTTTCTGATTAAGAAAAACTATATTTAATTATTTGTAAAGATTTCTATAATCAACAAGAACCTCGATCAACAAGAGGAACCTTCACGTCTGGAGCACCTGGAAAATCTCAAATTTTGTAGAAGCTAAATAATTCCTGTATATTATTTTTCTTGTAAAATTGTTTAAAATTTATAATTCTTTTCCTAGCGTTAGCTGAGGAAAACCTTAATATTAATATAAATATTGTAAGATTTTTTACCTTGAAATTTCCTTTGTTTGTAATGTACTTTGCATAATTGTTATAATAAATTGTATTTGTTTTACTTGTTCTTTTTATTGTTTTACTCTCAACATAAGGATTCGTAATAACCGGGACCTCGTTTTCTTGACCTGACTTTAAGTCGTAATAATATTTGTTATTACTGAAAACAGCTAGTGCGGTAAAATCATTTTTGTCACATGGTGTGAGGTAAACTACTACTTACCGTACTCAAAAACCTAAAATCTCGTGGTATATCACATATTATCGCACGGTTATAGATAAACTCATTTTTATATATTTCATTTAGAGTCAATGTTAATTACTTAAAAATATATTTATTTAACCAATGAAAAAAATCTATAGTTCATATTTAAATATGGGTATTTTAACCTTCCGCTAGTTGAGTTTTTAAATAGTTAGGTAAAATAAAGAATTTGTCAAATACAGACTGAATGTATTAATAATACTGTAATTAATTTTATTCATGAAAGCCAGTATAAAAACACGACTATGCCTCCTTGGCGACAGGAGCGCAATTATTATGCTATCCACCAGCTGCAAATTCATTTCTATCCTTTTTATCTCGCTGGTTATTGGGTACAAAAGTATCTTCTGATATTATTCTCTCAAATGCTTCCATGTGTAATGTCCTTGGGATTTCATTGTACACGCATTTGTTCTGGGTCAATTCGTTGAAGTCCATATCCACACCTTTTTTTCATGGAGCAGAACTTCGGAATATTCCCTTTGTGTTAGAATTACAGAACACAATTTATTAACTTCTTACAATTCTTAGTTTACGTAAATAATAAATAAATTAGTAACGTATATTTTCATCGTATTATAATAAGAAAATTAATAATTATTGTTATAAGTCCACTTCAAAGTCAACTTTTCTGAGATTTTATAAATTTTAAACTGATGGAATGTTTAATGGTTACCGCAAACGCAAATTTAACGCTGAAAGAAATAGGGTAAGAAAAAACTAATAACCACCGCAAATTAGTGACCCCGAGATGGACAAAAATAATTTAATGTTATTATGGAAAAAAATACTTTTGAAAGTCCGATATCCACTATGTTTCAATTAAGCTAACAGGAGGGATGCTTCATGCTTCATTTCTCGACCATCTAATTAACAAAATTGACAAAGGTAAGACTTTTTTAAGGATCGTGTGTGTAGATCTTTTTGAATAATTATCTCTCGTAATTTGGTAGTTACTCGTTTAACACGTTCTAATTGTCTAAAATTTTAATTATTAGCCATTCAAATTCAATATAACTTCATTCAAATAACAGAAAGAAGTAAACATCTCAGTATTAACCGTGAGCTATTCCCAACTAGTTTCAGGTTACAACCGTTTTAGAGTTATAATTTTATGATGTGCACACATGATGAAGCAATTCATTAGAATGAAATATGTTCAAACAATTCATTATAATAAAGTTGTTGAGTAGAAAATTAATGCTAACGATTTTCCTTCAATTATTAGGACCCATTTAAATTAGATCTCATGAAACAATTAATTCTTTACACAATATCTCCTGCCAGTTTTTCCTTACAAACCAAGTCAGCGACTTTATCGCCAACTACTTCATTTACTTCTGATGACCGACGTTGTGGTTGGGGAATCAGATCTCGTTCAATATCTTCTAATCACCTGGACGGATATGGTCCAACTAACAATCAAACACACAGACAAGCAATCAAACAATCAGACAGTCAAACAATGAAACAATGCTTATTCCTTGGTAAAATATTCACACTCAGTCTTTAATATTGGCAGGTAACTGCTGTCTTTTTTTGAGAGAGGGTGTAATATGGCGTAGCTGCTCACCCACAGACTAGTTTCATATAGGGAAATAATTTTATCCGCTTCCACTATGGTAAGTAGACTATTGTCACATTGTTTTCAAGCAGGTAAGTTGATTTTACCGGTAAAATACTAGTTGCTATTGACAACGTGAGGTAAGTGAGTTGCTTACCTTCCTTGGAGAAATAAGTGATTTCGAATCATATAAATCAAAAGATGTTGAACTTGAAATTTTATTAATCATTAATCATCAATCACCAACCATCAACCATCAACCATCAACCATCAATCATCAATCATCAATCATCAATCATCAATCATCAATCATCAATCATCAATTATCAATCATCAATCAATCATCAATCAATCATCAATCATCAATCATCAATAATCAATCATCAATTATTAATCATTAATTAATATTTAATATTTATAGTAACAGTACAATTATTAATATTATTCACAAAATTTGGGTAACTTCCCTCACGTTTGTTAACTACGCCTTAGTAACAACGAAATCAAAGCAGACTACGTGACATCCACCAATGTCAAAAAATTACTTAGTATCTCTGTCAGAATAAATTGATCAAGAAATGTAAAATCTGAATTTTGATTTCATGAATAGTAGGGGAGCAGATAAAACGTTGTACACGACACAGTGTTGCCAGCCCTTGCTACGCTCGGGCGCAAAATCGTCCTTTACTGATAAAACCTGCTTACCTCTTTTGTAGTGTAATATAATATTAATAATTGTAGCTAATCACAAGAGAAATTCAGTACTTACGTATTAGGTTTGATATCAAAGAGTCTCAAATTCGAATTCAAGCTAGGGTACGAATGTTTAGTGGTGTTTTTAATGTGTTGCCAATGTGGTATCAGTGAATTAGACGGAGTCAACGCGGCTAGTCGCTGCATCATTTCTGAGTTCAAGTCTCAGCTGCGGCTAATAGCAATGTCAGTTGGAGTGGTTGTTATGTCATTGTCTATTTGTATGTGTCCTCGTTTATGGCGGATAGCTATGGCTAAACTCTGTCAGATTATAGCTCCACATTTAACTGAAATGCGAATTTTCACGAAATATTTAACTATTTCTACGTAATATATGATATTGCAAACAGTGGTAAAACTCATTATATGTAAGTAAAATCCTTTAAATGTTCCATATAAATATGAATTTATATAAAATATGGGATGACGGACAAAACGTTAATGCTTCGATTGCAACAAATACCAGTCAAAAGACTGATCTTACTTAAAGGAGCTCGTGCCAGCCGTCCCACCCCACTGGCAGACTGCAATTTCGAACTATTGGTTCTCGTCAGTGAAGTGTAGGCATGCGACAACCGACACGAGGATCCTTGGACTATTTGGCACATCTCAGTATCCTTAGGATAGCGATATGCAAAACAATCATCAGGCGCTATCTAGCGATCCAGTGTCTGCTGAAATCGAAAAATAAATAGTCCGACGGCTTAGCATAGTTCAAATGTGCTTTTAGAGGGCAGAATGTTAAAATATAATATTTTTAATCGCAAACTCTATAAAATCCTTATTTTATTATAAGGAACGTAACCAGGCTGCAACCAACAGCTACTCTCCAGGCTATGTGCCCCGCCGAGCGCTGAATTACAAGTTACAAGCCTGGCGCGTTAAGTGTAATAATTGCAAATTACCAACAAAACAACAAAAGTATCCCGGAGAGTAGCTGTTGGTTGCAGTCTGGTTACGTTCCTTATAGTAAAATAAGGATTTTACAGAGGAGAGGAGTACTACATATATTGACAAATATTTCGTGAACTAATCTCTAAATATTTAAAATTAAAAACTATTTAAATAATTTATAGAAATTTGAGTAATTTTTAATAACTACTGAGATAGCTATTCTATAGAATGCTCAATAATAATGTATAAAATCCTGTATTACATCACTGACTGATTACTGGACCAAATATTGATCAAGTAACAAATATTTTATGACATTTATGAGAAGTTACATCCGTATGTGTTCCTAAAGCTCTTCTATAGTCAAGAAAACATTCTCAGTGGTTTATGAAAAGCAATTAGGGATATTAACCATAAAAGTAAATACTAGAATAAATACAAAAAACTAAAGATGTACACCTATTACTGTGATTTATGAGGAATAATAAAATATGAAATCAATAATAAAAATGATATCGACGACTCACATAAGAACTATTTGCTAGGAATAGAACCTAAAAACCTAAACTTAAAAAATAGACCAAAAATGTTTTGATCCTACATTAATGTTAAATTGAAAATAATTTCAATATCCGAGGGTATAACCTCTGAGAATGTTTCATATGACACCCAAAATGTAGTAAATAGATTTACAGAATGTCAAATCAGCATGCACTGCATCAATAGATAATTCCAATATCAGTGGCGGATGTGAACCAGTGAACATGTTTAATGCCTATAACTTCAGGGGCTAAATTTACAGGTGTAAAAAAATTAAAGCTAAATTGTACTGCACGTTCAGATGGTGTATTGGTTTTTTTCATTAAACACTGTGTTTCAGTATCAATGCATGCCTTACAATATATTTTTAATTCAATCTTAACAAAATGTGGTATCCCAGCCTGTGGAGAATATCTAAGATGTAATGTGTATAAAGGGAATTATAAAGAATAAATAAAATATTACTATATTTGTGACCATATTTTATATATTATAGACAATAAAATATCAGTTAATATAGAAAAATTATATATGCATATTAATTTATATTATAGTCTATTATTCCTTATTTTGGGGTCTTTACACCGAAAATTCGGTTAAGGTGCATCCAATCAATCAAAAACTTTTGAAAAGCTAAAGTGTAAAAAAATCGTCACTAGATTCGATGACGTAATTTAAAAAATGTATGTTGTTTAAACGAATAATTTAATTTGAAATTTTCTGTGGTGGTTAACCGCCACGAAGGACAAAATTTTATCTAAATCAATACATACTTATTAAAGTTATGTTAATTTGTCTTAAGAAAGGTCCCTATTGTTTTTTAGGGTTAAGTAGATATACACTAAAAATCTTACACAGTGTACGAGAAATATTTCTTGGACTACCGACTATATCTTTCAGAATTAATGTAAACGTTAATTGAACAGTAACTCAATGTCCACAGCTGTGAGTCGAAACAACAATACTTGGACCTCGCAAACATACTATTTTGATCTGAAATATTTTCCAACGTTCTTTTTATTAATATATTCTCATGTTAATATCTTATGTCAGGACACAAATAAACACAAATATTTGTGGTTCTAGGTATTCAAAATCCATATACGAATATAATATATTACACGTTTGATGTTATAGAATCTTTATTGTCAGTATTCTGACTCCATAATTGGGACTTTTGTCCTGTCGAGTAGCGTAAATAAATATAAATATGCGACGAGCCCGGCGCCTCCATCAAAATCGTCTATTGCTTTTGAACCAGCATTTCATCTAACCGTGAAACGCTACGAAGTAGGATCTCGATTTAAACGTATCATTGTGGACGTATCCACATTGAAGTGTAACTTTTTGGTCAGAAAAAAATTATTGTGTATCGGTTTTAGAGTTTTGTAAAATTTGTCATTGCAATATCATAAAATTGGTTTCGGTCTCGTCGTGTGCATTTTTATTTACGTGAAATGTTTGCTGTCATTTTCATAATATAAAAGCATAAACTATATATAAATAAAAATATAAGACATTAGGTTGCATATTTTTCATAGTTTGTGCGAGTTATATTATCTAAATATCAACAATGTTTAAGGGTAAATTAAAATTTGTATTATTCAAAACCGAAACATCAAATGGTATTTGGTATGAAAATTCCTTAAGTGTATAATTACAAACAAAATTACAAGGAACAATAGCCTTGCGTATTATGGGTGTTGTGGTGAAGGTACATATAAATTTTGTCATACAAATTAAATAGCCTTCAGACATTTCCTCCTGCCATTGGTGGTAGAATGGAAATTTAAAAAATCCGTATTATTTTTCGGTAATATGCGATATCACTAACATAATCATTTTTTTTATATTGTTTATTTTGCAATTTTAGTAAAAAAAACTGTTTGCAAATAGCTCAAAAACGATTGATTGCATTAAAAGAAAAAACAATTTAACATTAAAATGAACCTTAAGAATCAATCATATGCATTTTAACGTCAAATATATGGTTTTTAAGATATTTAGGATTTAAATATGATACCTTGAAGTGTAAAGCTTACAACCCAAGTAACAATATACATGCTGCTTAGCAGGCTCTAATTTTATAAAGGTTTTATAAATGATGTTTGCTGATTAACTAGTTTTAAATTAGGTCTATTTGAAACCAAATGTACTTCAAGAGTACAAGAATTAGCGTGAGTTAAAAATAAACATGGGACAAATATATAGCATAAATATAATTATAACTATAGAACATAAATATAAATATAGGTATAAAATATAATTAACAGTATAAATATTATTGATTCTTATAGTATAAATATCATAAGTTAAGCAAGGTAAATAATAAATTAATTATAATTACGAAAGATTTACGGCAAATAGCAAAATATGCCATTTATGAACTTCAATAATCACACTTCCAGTAGATGCTCGAATCAATTAATCAGTGTGCGCTAAAATTCTTGAATTATGTAAGAATTGTTTTAATTTCTTTTTAAATATGAATTTAGAATTTGCGCTTCTTATTTCGAATGGAATACAATTATAAATTTTGGGACCCAGGAATGTACCAGAACATTCCCCTGTGCTTGTATGCATTAAAACTATTGGTAGGTACTTCCGCTCCGTGTTTGGAGGAAGTGACAAGTTCTTATTTCTTCTCAGAAAATATCTTAAGTGCTAGGCAATAAAAGTATAATTGTCGAATGTCGTATACCTGTGCCACTTTGAACAGTTCTTCCGATGGGTAAGTTAGTGATTTATTGAATATCACCCTTTAGGATCCGTTTCTGCAATATTTCTAGACCTATTACGTTAATATTTAGTACACCATCCCACCCAATAATTCCATATGCTAAATGCGATTCTATTAGTGCTTTATAAAGTATCATTAGATTATTTATATCTAATATATCTTTGATATATTTAAACATGTATACTAGCTTTCTAATTTTTTTCATCATATAATTGACATGCTCATCCCATCGCAGATGACTTTCGATGTAAGTGCCTAAATATTTTATATTATTTACACGTTCTATCTTATATGTATTTTCGTGTAGCATTATATCTAGAAGGTTTATGTTAGGTATCGAGTTTTTATATATTCCGAAAGGTATAAACTTTGTTTTTATTACATTGATTGTTAGCAATTTGAAGTTGAACCATTCAATAATTTTTGACAGATCCCTTTCTGCTTTACTTTTTAATTTCGTCCATGTATCTGCTTCATAGTAAATAACTGTGTCGTCTGCGAAACTAATAATACTGCCTTCACTGTTTAAATAAAATAGATTATTTAAATATATCAGAAAGAGTATGATCCCAAGAACAGTTCCTTGTGGTACTCCAAAATTTGCCGTCATAAATATACTACGTATACCTCCAATATCTTCACATTGTGTTCTTTCTTGCAAGTAACTCTTAAATAGGTTTAGGATAGAGTTTCTTATTCCCACATCTTCCAAGCATTCAATGAGGTGACTGTGACTAACAATGCCGAAGGCCTTTGCTAGGTCTAAAATTTTCAATAGCATTTCAAATATCTTGGTAAAGTTGATTATCCGTAAGATTGGTCTATAGTTAATAACTGTTATTTTATTCCCATTTTTATATAATGGTTTTACTACACTAATTTTAAAACAGGAGGGACAGTATCCTGTTTCGAATATTTTATTTATAATAAATGAAAACGACACCGCAATATATTTTAAATTTTTAGACTTTATACCGTCTATACCAGGTTATTTTTTAGGTTTTAGTCTTAGTATGCATTCTTTTACCTAATTGGGTGTTATGGGGATCAAAAACATTGTTTTAGCATTTACCATTTTTAGTTCTTTATAATTGCTATTTTTTACATATTTCAAACGTGTCTGTTATTATTTCGTTGTTTTCATTGTAAATTTTTTGCATGTGTTTGTGAATTTTTAGGATTACACATTTCATTTACTGTAGACCAGAATGTTTTTGTGCTTGTCTTATTTTGATTTATTTTTTATTTGAAATAAGATATTTTAGTTTGTTTTTATTAAACTGGCTAACTTTTTGCGATATATTATATACCGATTTTTTAAGTTGTCATTTAAGGGTTCTAATTGTGTTTATCTAAGTTCATCTCTAGTTTCAATTGACTTTACTATCCCGTTTGCGATCCAGTCCTTCTTTTTTCGATTTTATTTACTTTTGTACAGATGTTTATTTTATTATTTATTATATTAAGGATTTTTTTGCAGATTCCACATCCTTAAAGTCATATACATTCGACCAATTTACATTTGATATTTGTTCTTTTAACTTGTCATATTGTACGTGTTTTACTTTATATAATTTTTGTATTGAACATGTTCTTTGCTACCTTCTGACATTAATTGAATTAGGACAGGAAAATGATCAGTAATATTTGTTTTTAGTACTAATGGCAGTATTACGTATTCAAAATCATATTTTTACTTTACAAAAATATGATCCAAAGATGATTTTGAGTATCCCTGTATTCTTGTGTATTTATTTCTTACAGGAATAAATCCAAATTCTGCCAGTATATTTAAGTATTCTTCTGATTGTAACGTTTTATCTAAAATATCAATATTTATGTCTCCAACAAATATACTATAGTCTACTATACTATAGTAATGTAAATTTTGATTTTGCAAATATACCTGAAGGAAGTCTATGCAATCAACTAAATATGTCGCTGGTGGTCTATACATTGCGTGCACGTTATAAGAGTTACCATTTAGATCAAAGTAAGGTTAATTACAGAAGTATCACTGATTTTTTGGAATGTAAAACCTACTTTTTCGATATCAGTTCTAATATATATAATAGTACCATCGTCTTGATTGTCAGAAGATGCATTGTATATCAAATTATATCCTTTTAGTTGTACTAGATTTATATTTGGTACACACCATGTTTCCGTTAAGATTATGCAATTAAAATTATTTATGCATTGCTCTAGGAATATTTCCATTTGAATAAAATTTTTCATAGCACTACGGATATTAAAGAGAATAAGTTTTAAATTTGTATATTTATTGTTTACCTCTAATATTAGATTTGCATCACGTGCGGTTAATACAACTTCAGAATTTACAGAGCAAGCATTACAATTACCATCTATTTTTTAATTGTACAATACATTCAATATGTAATATTATATAGTTTTATCTTAAATATTTCTTGACATATTTGACGTTCAAAATGCAAATGTGCCGCTTTATTGCAAGAAGAGTGAGCCGTGCGTATCAAAACACAAGTGAAAGAAAAAAAACAAGGTAGGCCATGAAAATAATTATCTTATTGTTTATTCAATTTTGACATTTCAAACCGTCATTATTAACTCCATAGGAACAACCGTAAATAGTTGTTTATTCACTAGTAAAATAAAAAAAAATTCTACGACTGCTTTGAAAAGCGCTATTAATTACGCTTGAAACTTATTGATTTCACATAGTATGTGATAAATCTTTAACGCACGCTAACAGTATGTGGAAATGCATTCACGTATGAAAAGTGCTATTTTCAATATGTAAATTATATACGACCTAACTATAATCAAGTGTAAATAATTAATATGATAACTACATAAGTAATCAACTAAAGAAATTGCTCAAAGTGGCCACCGTTATTTTCAATACAAAGCTCATAGCGTCTTCTTATGTTTAGAAAATTGTAACGCTTCAATTTTCTTCAAAGCCAAATTATAGCCAAATATGTTATTAAACATCAGTTTATTTAATAACAGACACTATACAAACGGTATATGTAATAGTTCTCTTTGACATAAACATTTGTTTTGAAATCTGTTTGATTATTCTGGGTGTCCCCGTATATTGACTTTGCCGAGATATGTATAATCCTTTAGTTATGAAGTAGTGCATCTAAAATGATATGGTAAATACTTTTAAGTTATTTAATTATAGAAAACAGGAATTAGGTATAAATATATTGAATTCTTAGGTCGAGCCTTAAATTATTGTATTATACAGGGCGTTGCATCATGAGAGGGACATAGCTTAATAGGAGGTAGAGAACATCAGTGGTAACCGGAACCTCCCATAGAAATGTCTCATTGGGCCTTCATTACGAAGTTACAGGGTGTTAAATAATTTTTGGCCAAACCTGTTTTTTGTCATAACTTTGACAGGGAATGAAATAACGGATTCATATTTGGTACGGCTAATGTACTAACGAGACCCAAGAGGTACGTGTATAAAAAAAAATATATCCAGGTCCGGACTCACTATAATTTATGTTTCTTTTTTGCATCAATAAAACATCACCCTGTATATATTTTTATGAAATTTCGATACGATATTCGAAAAGAGCAAGAAAAAGCAAATAAAATGGCCTATTTCATTTTTTTGTTACACCTTCGTGGTTATTTAAATACGTTGTTAAATGTGCAAGAAAATGGATTACAGAACCCTATTAAATGAGAGGCACGTGAAATAAATAGTTTTATAACTAAAATTTGCAAAAATTCTATGGAGCCTAGGTGGTCTGGGTGAATCCTAATTCCGACACGTTTTAAAGGTCCATTTTGGTAAAAAACTGTGGTCCTAATAAGTAATCGGGTATGAAATAACAAAATTTTTAATCAATCACAGTAGGCTTGTTCAAAGTGACAGATAATAAAAAGAAATCTCCTAAACAGTTGAATAATTGTTTGTTAGTAATTTAATGTGTCAATAATCCGCATTTAGTTAGTGAAAACTTGTGAAAATATTTTAACTATGCCAGTCAAATTTACAAACGTGGAATATGCTGACATAATATTCATCTATGGTTTCTGTAATGGAAATGGTAGGTCGGCGGAAAGAGAATATCGGCTGCGTTTTCCTGGTCGTCGATGCCCTAATCATAAAACCTTTAGTACGGTGTTCCAGTATGCAAGACAACACGGAAAGTTTCCTAATTCTGCAGTTGTGGAGCGTGTTTTACAACAAGGTGTGCAGGAACAAAACAATATTATAAACGTAGTTCAAGAAAACCCAAATATGAGCACTAGACGAATCAGTTTGGCAACTGGTATTCCTCATTGGCGAGTATGGAGAACCCTAAAAAGAGAACGTTACCATCCATATCATATCCAGCAGGTACAGCGTCTTCAACAAGGCGACGATATCCCCCGCCTGGCATTTTGTCATTGGTTGTCTAACCATCGCCCAGTCATTTACAGAACCTTATTTACGGATGAGGCACAATTTACAAGGGATGGAGTAAACAATTCACGAAATAATCATAAATGGGCACAGAAAAACCCACATGCGGTACGCCAACGCCGTTCGCAACACAGGTTTTCTGTAAATGTTTGGGTCGGACTTGTGAATAGACATTTGATAGGGCCACATTTTTTTGAAGAAAGATTGAATGGTGAAATTTACTTTGATTTTCTTCAAAACATTTTACCGAATATGTTAGAAAATATCGGTATAAGAGGCATGTTGTTTCAGCATGATGGGGCCCCACCACATTTTAGCCTTCAAGTAAGAGAACACTTAAACAATGTGTATCCTAATAGATGGATTGGACGCGGGGGTCCACATGAATGACCACCAAGATCTCCTGATTGTAACCCTTGTGATTATTTTTTATGGGGCCACTTAAAAAACGAGGTTTATAGCATTGAAATTGAAAGTAGACAACATTTAATCCAGCGCATCGTTACAACCTGCGACGAAATACGGAATAATCTAGAAATGATACGTCGAGCAATTGGTGACCTTTCTAAACGCGCAAGAAAATGCACAGAATGTGGGGGAGGACATTTTGAAAATTTACTTTAGTGTCAATTACGTTTTATTTTTAAACACATTTATTTATTGTTTTGTTATTTATTGTTAATTGAATGGAAAATATTTTATTTATTTAGATTTTAGTTTGTTCTCTTTTCCAATTTTTATTAAGTATAAAATGTTGATGATTTTCTTGATCAAAGTAACTGGTTGCTTAGGCCTAAATGGTTTAAATTATCTGTCACTTTTATTCTTTGAACAAGCCTACTGTGATTGATTAAAAATTTTGTTATTTCATACCCGATTACTTATTAGGACCACGGTTTTTTTACCAAAATGGACCTTTAAAACGTGCCGGAATTAGGATTCACCCAGACCACCTAGGCTCAATAGAATTTTTGCAAATTTTAGTTATAAAACTATTTATTTCACGTGCCTCTCATTTAATAGGGTTCTGTAATCCATTTTCTTGCACATTTAACAACGTATTTAAATAACCACGAAGGTGTAAAAAAAAAATGAAATAGGCCATTTTGTTTGTTTTTTCTTGCTCTTTTCGAATATCGTATCGGAATTTCAAAAAAATATATACAGGGTGATGTTTTATTGATGCAAAGAAGAAACATAAATTATAGTGAGTCCGGACCTGGATATATTTTTTTTATACATGAACCTCTTGGGGCTCGTTAGTACATTAGCCGTACCAAATATGAATCCGTTATTTCATTCCCTGTCAAAGTTATCACAAAAAACAGGTTTGGCCAAAAATTATTTAACACCCTGTAACTTCGTAATGAAGGCCCAATGAGACATTTCTATGGGAGGTTCCGGTTACCACTGACGTTCTCTACCTCCTATTAAGCTATGTCCCTCTCATGATGCAACACCCTGTATAAGGGATCAACAATTGTTTAAAAAAAGGCCGTTGAAGAGCTATGGGTAAATATGATTATTATAACTTTCACTTGCAACAAATTATCATTGTATATCTTACCATATCATTTTAAAATGCAATTATTTCAGACCTTTTTTGATCCCGTGATTCCTTGGTTGCTCTCCCTATGAAACCTACGAAATCTACGAATCTTATGGTTTTATTTTACGTGGATACAAGTAAAATTGTATATGGAATATTCACAAGAACAATTAATTGGTTTAAGTCAGTAGTATTATGGGACAAAGGCATTTTTCTTAGACCATCTGTGGATCAAATCCTCCGTTATCGAGGAAGCGTTATGGCATTCTTTGTTTAAGAGGCTAGGAAATTGGTGAGATGGAAATAATTAAAATATATGAACAACTTGAGTTGCCGAAGTGATCTGTGAGTACCTTTCATCTTAATTGTTTTTACGAATGTACTGCAGACATCTAAAATATAGACGCCTGCTCCTTTTTCGAACATCCTGGAGACATTTGCAAAATAAAATATAATTTCACATACCATTGGTATTTGAGACCATATTACGTAATATAATAAAATATTTAGAGTATTCTCGTGTAAACTTGAGGAACAGAGTAATCAATTATCTTATGTAACTTAGTATCAAGATTACAAAATATTTAAGCTATATAGTTAATACATATCTCCCCATTATTCCTAGTAGCATATTGCAAGTTTCAATAAACTGAATGGTACCAAGTAATATATCAAGCTAATTTATTCTTTTTGTCTTAAACAATTTTCTTTTGCTTATTTAATGTACATACCTGTACATGCTATTTATCTTTATTATATTAGAAATAATATAATTCTATGTACAAGGGATTTTAAAATTGTGTCCTTTGATTCTTTTCTGTATTGTTTTGTATGTCCAAACTTCCTTCGTCAATTTTATATTGGCTGGCACCCTCAGCTTACATAACTAAATAGTCAACTAACAAATAAAATCCACGACCTTAGCCCACGACATACAAGCTGCTGATCGCATTTATGTTGACGAACGTCACAAAATACTGCAAATAGCGTTATTATGGTTTCTGTTTAAGTTGTTAATTTCTTCTTGAATGTTTGCTTTAATGTCCTGAATATTGGGGTTATGATTAAAATTGACTTTGTCTTTTAAAAACCCCCATAAAAAGCTATCTAATGCCGTTCAATCAGGGCTATTTGGTGGCCATCGAATGATCCTAGCATTGCCTATCTAAATGGGAAATTGATTATTGTGGAGTCGCTTCATCCTGATGCCAAATCATTCTAAACAATACATCCATAGGGAATTCTTGAATTAGACGATCTACCTCTGGTAAAGTTATATCGAGATATGTTTATCGTGTCACAGTAAAATCATAAAATATAGGCCCGTCTACTATGTTTTGAAAAATTCCACACCAAACGTGGATTATTTTCTACCCGATTTTTTGTTTCTTTAAAAAATCAAGATTTTGATCTAATTAATAATAATATCTTTATTCACCATTTGTTGGTACAATATAGTACATATGGTATGTCACAATTTACAAAACGTAAATATATAAAAATACAGTATATAAAATAAAAAAATAAAATAAAAACGGAACAATACAACACATTAAAATCTATATTCAACTAATAACTATGATATTCTGTACAACATGTTTCCAACAAAAAAAATTTCTCTTTGGAGGAATCATTAAATTCAAATATGAGATCCAAGAATTTAAAAATTCTTTTACGTTATAAAAAGCTTTTTCAGTAAAACATATTTTAGTTTGTCTTTTAAACATACTATAAGTTGCAATTTCTTTTAAATTTACTGATAACTTATTGTACTCATATATGAAATTACAAGCAAGTGAATTTTTAAATGTAGTCGTTTTACGCTTTGGGATTTGTAATACACCGTATACCGTATTAAAACAATGCCTGTCCCCCAGGTGTTTATGTTTAAAGGCATATAGAGCCCATTTAAACATAAATATAGATCTTTAGAATATTTTTAACATTGAAAATGTTTCTGCAAGTTTCCATTGGTTTTATGTTATAAATTATCCTTAATATTCTTTTTTGTCCTACAAAAACTCTATTTATTGATGCACCTCTTCCCCATGTTTCAATGTTATCATGGAGCAGGTCTGACAAAACGCCAATCTTCTACGTTTTTGTCTTCATTCGGTTCTGGACGGGTATTATTTTGTAAGGCCTATATTGATGCTTTTTCAAAGTTCTTTGAATGTTAGAATCAATTTTTCCATTTCCCAAAACAAATATTAAAATATGGTACCGATCTATTTTTATAATAAATTATTTTTTTTACTTTCAAAATATAACAATATATGTAGTTGTTCTTCCTCGTTTGCTGTAAAGTTACGTCGGCGTCGTTTTCTTGAAAAACTATCCCATGTAGAACATAATATTGGCTATTGGATCAATATAGATACGTTGAAATTGTAACAAACATATTGAATTAATATTAATATACACTGGTATTAAAATATCGGCGTACCTATGTTGGTAGGATATTGTTTTAACACATTCCAATATACGCAGACAACATTGATAAATATCTATTAATATTAATTGTACAACATTGAAAAGTCTATATTCGCGTTATATTGTTATTACATTTTTTGATAATATTGTACAAAAAATATCGATTGCTAAAGATAAATATTGATTCTAAAATATTTGAAAACTCATATTTAACTCATATTTGACAACGTAAAATTATATTGTTTAGGGAATATTTTCTAATACCAATAAATATTGATTTTCCGATATTGGAAAATGTATATGTTAGTTATATATGTTAGTTTCGGAAACTGAATTTGATATTGTTGCGCTGAGTGAGACCTGGCTGCAAGATGATGTAGGCAACAGCGAACTTTTCCCTCCGATCTATAACGTGCACAGATGTGACCGTAAGTTGGATCCTACAAATCTTACTACAGGTGGGGGCGTACTCTTAGCTTGCAAAAACGTTTTAAAAAGTGAAAAATTAGATCTATCTCATCTTAAGACCAATTTTTCTTTTCTAGACATTACATGACGTAAGTGCACAATGAATGGCAAAGTGATTTTTATAGTAGTTATATATATACCTCCTACCACCACATTACAATGCTATGAGCAATTTTTTGAGACTCTTGAGTTGTTGAATTTATTATATAATCAAAATATTTTAATCATAGGGGATTTCAATAATCCAAATTATTGCAACAATGACAGCAGTAAGAAAACAATATGTATAAATAATTTCTCCAGCTTTTTCAACTTATGCCAGTTTAATAACATAACCAATGTCAATGGTAGAATACTCGACCTAGTTTTCTCGAATTTGAAATGTGAGACTATGCACAATAATACTCCTTTTGTAAAAGAAGATGCATACCATCCTGTACTATCTATCTCAATTGAAAAAGTGTCAAAACCTAATAACTTTCATTCCAACCTAACACAGAAAGCATATAACTTTAGGAAGGCCAATTTCACAACTTTATATGATGCGTTTTTTAATGTCGATTGGTCTTTTGTAAATAACTTCTCGGATGTAAATATTGCACTTGACGCGTTGTACAGCAAATTGTATGAAATATTGGACACCCATGTCCCTCTTTATAAAAAGATAAACAAAAAATATCCCAAGTGGTATACGTTGGAGCTAATTTCTAATATAAAAAGAAAGTACAAATATTACAAAAAATATAAAGAAACAAAGGATAATTTTTATTTGGAACAATTTAAACATTTAAGATCTGTAATAAAGAATCAAATCAAAGCTGCATACGATATCTATCTGTCGGACGTTCAATCGTCTCTAATTGTAGATCCGCAAAACTTTTGGTCATACATACAGTCAAAAAAAAGTAATTCTAGAATTTCTGGTAAAATGTTTTTTGAGAATGAAGCGTATGATAACCAGCAAAACATTGTCAACGTATTCGCTGAATTTTTTAGCAATATATTTGCGCCAGCTGATAATCAAATAAATATAAATTTTAGAAATGAAACAACTTCCTTATACAATAATAATGTACATATTGATATGATAAATGTAGACGAAATATACGATGCGATCAAAAAACTCAAAAACAAATTAACCTCTGGTCCCGATTTAATTCCATCGTTCATGGTCAAAGATTGCGGTTATATTTTAGCTGAGCCGTTATGTCATTTGTTTAACATGTCTCTACGATTAGCTACTTTTCCCAGTAAGTGGAAGCTTGCTAAACTCTGCCCTATATTTAAAAGTGGTGATGTCACAAAAATTAATAATTACCGCGGAATATCCATCCTATCTAACTTTGCAAAGGTTTTTGAATTAGTCTTATATAATCGTATCTACCTTTCAACTAATTACATTTTATCTCCCTTTCAACATGGATTTGTTAGTAATAGATCTACCGTTAGTAATCCCGCCACATTCTCTCATTTTGTGAGCAAAGAACTCGATAATAAAAGTCAGGTGGATGTGATATATACGGACTTTTCAAAAGCCTTCGATAAGGTCAACCATAACTTATTGTGTGACAAACTTTTAAATATTGGTTTCAGCAATCAACTAGTTTTGTTCTTTCAATCCTATTTCTATAGACGTGAACAGTTTGTTACATACAATGGCTTTAACTCTCAGATGATTATTGCTACCTACGGGGTCCCCCAAGGCTCCAATCTTGGTCCATTGTTCTTTCTGTTGTTTATTAACGATATATTTAACAATATTAGTTGTAATAAATTGTGTTTTGCCGACGACTTAAAAATCTTCACGAATATCCATACCATCGAGGACTGTATACGCCTACAGAACGACTTGAATAGTATTAAGGTTTGGTGTGATGTCAATAAACTGCATTTAAATGTTTCGAAATGTAAAGTAATGGCATATGCTAGGAAACAATTAAATATAACTTATGAATATACTATTGATGGTAACACTTTAGTCAGAGAAAACACAATAAAAGACTTAGGGGTGATTTTTGATTCACAAATGACTTTCATCCAGCATATAAATACAAAAACGTCTGAAGCAGTTAAAATGCTTGGATTTATTATACGCAATTGTTTATCGTTTACTAATACCGCTGCTTTAAAAACACTATATGCCTCATACGTAAGATCTAAACTGGAATATGGCGCTTTAATTTGGAATCCTTACTATTATTGCCACAAATATGCCTTAGAAAACGTGCAAAGAAGATTTTTAAAATTTTTGTATTTTAAGACTACAGATAATTATCCTGAGCGGGGAATAGATAATAATTATTTACTCCAATGTTTTAACCTCCAATCCTTAGAAACTCGTCGCAAATACAACTCCCTATCTTTCCTTCACAAACTGTTACACAATAAAATCGATTGTTCTGACCTTCTGGCTGCATTAAATTTTTTAGTTCCAAGGCAAGAGTCGAGGCAGAATCTCACATTTCATATTGATACAGCTAGGACAAATCTGTTTTTTAATTCACCAATACACACAATGTGCATTAATTTCAACAGCATTAGTCATTTATGCGACATTAACCAATGCAATTTAATCAAACTAAAAAGTATATGTTACAATCAGGTTTAACTACACACTAATATTTTTAGATGCCATTATGTATGTATCCTTACAATTAATTAAAACTGAGATATTTTAGCTCTTCAAATGTTTAGATGCAGGTAATTATAATTTTTATCTTAACTGTTTTTATACTCACACTTGTCATATATACGCTATACTTCTTTACATTTGTGGTCTCTATTGTGTTTTTTCTTATTATATTTGTTTTTTTTTTCTACTCATAATTTTAGCTATTACATTAGTTAGTAGTACTATATTTTGTAAGGCCTATAAGCCTCACCTTCGCGATGAGTTCAATTTGAACTTGGTGCACCCTGTTTTCACTAACGAGGCTCTAACGACCGAGTAAGGGCGGAATAACCCTTACCTTTTACCGTGAGCACATCCACCTTCTCACGAAGAGTGCGGGAAAAATAACCCACCGCACACAAAGGTTGCTTTTGGAATCGTTTGGTTACCCCATCGTCGCAGTCTCCTTCTGTGCCATGGGACCACACCACTCGCCTTCCGCAACCGAGCTGGTCAGTTGCATACCTGCTCCAGCTAAAACTTCAAATGCAGCTTCGTTTTCAGTCGACTAAGGCTTTAAAAAAATGATGGAGCGTTCAAGTGGGACAAAATCATCCGGAGGTAAAATACCCTCCCGATCGGATCTCCGGGGGAGGGTGCCCACAGGGACACCTCATCGAATGTCGAAAAAACACCGACAAGTTAAATCCAACAAAACTAATTCTTTCATCTACGGCGCTTGGAATGTTCGTACTTTGAACGACAGCACTCGCACCGATCGGCCTGAAAGAAGAACTGCTCTAATAGATAGAGAACTTCACCGACTCAATGTTGACGTTGCAGCTCTCAGCGAAACTCGATTTTTGGAGGAAGGCTCTCTCACAGAAAAGTACTACACCTTCTATTGGAAAGGTCTTCCCGCCAATTCAAGAAGACAACATGGAGTAGGATTTGCCGTTCGGAATCAACTTGTATCCAACTTAACACAAGTACCACAAGGCCTATCCGAGCGTCTAATGCTGCTACGCTATGAGCTATCAGATGGCAACGCAGTAAATCTAATAAGCGCCTACGCTCCCACTCTGGATGCAAGTCACGAAACCAAGGAAAGCTTCTATCAACAGCTGGAAGAAACCCTCTGTAGAATACCTAAAACGGAACGACTCGTTATTCTTGGTGATTTTAACGCTAGAGTAGGGAGAGATGCAGACACCTGGCCAGGCATCATAGGCAAGAACGGTTTGGGCAACATGAACGCTAACGGTCAACTACTCCTAACTAAATGCGCCGAACATGATCTAGTTATAACAAACACCATTTTCCGACAAAAGGATAAATTTAAAGGCACCTGGCGTCACCCCAGATCAGGTCACTGGCATCTACTGGACTATGTTATCGTACGTAGGAAGCATCTCAAGGACGTCCAAATTACAAAGGCGCGCATTGATAGCGAATGTTGGACCGATCATCGTCCTGTTGTCTCTAAAATGAAAATTGTTATGAGACCCAAACACCGAAGAACTCAAGTAAAACGTAGACCCCGTCTCTGTATTAGTAAATTGCGTGACCAACAAACCGTCGAACAGCTAAAGCAAAAAGTTCAAGAGAATTTGAGTGCACTAGAAGAAACCAATTCTGTAGATGTCGCTACTACCTGGTCACAAATTAAAGACAGTTTAAAAAGTGCGAGTGAGGAAATTCTTGGCACTGCAGCAAGTAAAAAACAGGAGGACTGGTTCAATGATAATGAAGCTTTTATACAAGAACTTCTTGACCGCAAACATATTGCCTTCCAAAACGCTATCAACCACCCCAACGACTCATCAAAAGCAGAAGCTTTTACCCAATCTAAGAATGAAACGCAACGCGAAATCAGAAGAATAAAGAACGAGTGGTGGGCAAGCAAGGCCAGAGAAATTCAAAGGTACGCCGATTCACACGACTACAGGAATTTCTTTCAAGGAGTAAAAGCAGTGTACGGCCCCAGTCGGAAAAATATGTGCCCTATTAAAGATTTAAATGGAAATCTCCTCAAAGAAGACCAGGAAATAAGAGCCCGATGGAAAGAACACTACTCTAACATTCTTAACCAGCAAAGTCAAGCCGATCACGATATTATAAATCTTATCCCTCAATATGACACCTTCGAAGACTTAGATAAACCACTAACAACGGAAGAGATCTTAACCGCCATTGGGCAGCTAAAAAATAACAAATCTCCCGGCGCCGACTCACTCCCAGCTGAGATCTTTAAAGCTGTGTCGTCAGAGCTCATACCCTACCTCAAAAAACTGTTTGATATCGTGTGGGAAAGTGGTCAAGCTCCGCAGGAGTTTCGTGATACACTTTTAATCAACCTCTTCAAAAACAAAGGGAGCGCTGCGGACTGTGGAAATTACAGGGGTATAGCTCTCCTGGCTGTTGGAGGGAAGATACTCACTAAAGCGATGGCAAATAGGCTAACACCTGTTATGGAAAAGTTACTTCCTGAAACACAGAGTGGCTTTAGACCAAACCGAGGCACATCGGATTTAATCTTCACACTTAAACAGCTTCAAGAAAAAGCACTCGAACATCAAGGAGAAATTCACATGGCCTTCATTGATTTAACCAAGGCGTTTGACTCGGTGGACAGGGAAGTGCTCTGGAAAATTATGTTCCGCTTAGGTATCCCTAGAAAATTTGTGGAAGTATGTCGCAGTCTACATACAAACAACAACGCCCAGGTTATGTATAATAATGAGGCAACCGAACCTTTCCAAACCCTCACTGGAGTTAGGCAGGGATGTGTCCTGGCACCCTTACTCTTTAATTTGTTTACCACTGCTCTAACAATTATTGTTGACAACAAATTGACAGTCAGAGGAATAGGTCTCAGATACCGTTTTGATGGCGGTCTCTTTAACATAGGGCGCTTTAGAGCTTTCACGAAGACACGCACACGATTCATTTGTGATCTCCAGTATGCGGATGATTGTGCACTTTTAGCCTCTACGCCGGAAGAGCTTCAAGAACTTTTAGATGTGTATGCCCAGAGCTATGATTCCTTGGGACTTAAAATCAACATTGGAAAGACTAAGATTATGTCAACTCCTCATCAAGTGAACCAAATAGACATTACACTTAACGGAAATTCTCTTGAAGTGGTGGATCAGTTCAATTACTTAGGCAACGTTGTTAATGACAAAGCAAACATGGACAGCGAGATTCGCAATAGAATTAACGCTGCATCTAGAGCACTCTGGGGACTTAGAGAGAGAGTATTTGACAACCACGACCTTGCTTTATCAACGAAAATGGCTGTCTACAGAGCAGTTGTCATTCCAACACTGCTATATGGATGTGAAAGCTGGGTCACTTACCGTCGTCATGTGAAAGAATTAGAACGTTTTCAGCAAAGACACCTCAGAAGTATGATGAAAATCTGTTGGTTCCATCACATATCAAACGTGGAAGTACTCAGGAGAGCAAACAGCCTTCCAATTGAGGTGCTTATTTCAAGAGCACGCCTAAGATGGGCAGGTCACGTTCATCGTATGCATGATAACCGCCTTCCTAAATGTACACTTTATGGTGAATTGCTAAGCGGTAGAAGAAGGCGTGGCGGTCAACGAAAGAGGTTCAAGGACGCTCTCCATGAAAATCTAAAATCCTGCGGTATTGCAGACGAGCAATGGGAACAACTTGCAGCGGACAGAACCGAATGGCGAGGGGCTGTGGCCAGCTATCAAGGAAATGTTGCTGCAAGAAGGCCGAATCCAAGACCTAACCAGGTCTATGTTTGTCCTGACTGCGGTCGACATGTGCTCTCCCGAATTGGCCTCTATAGCCATAGTCGTGTGCACCGTAGATGAATGGGAATTACAATAGACTACACCTTTTACTTGTTTTTTATTGTACACAATTTATCGACTGTAACATTTTTATACTCGGACTCGAGTAACGGCTAATAATAATAATAATAATAATAATAATAATAATAATAATAGTACTATATTTTGTACACTTCAAAGTGTCCTGTAATTCGGCGTGAGCCTGTTGGACAATAAACGATTATTATTATTATTATTATGTTGTTATTGAACTTTTTAGTAATATTGCACAACAAACATCGACTGAAAACGCCAAATATTAATTTTAAAATATCGGAATATTCATATTGAGATTATATTGTTAAACTCTCTTTTAAATAATATTATTTAACCGATTTATATCTATATTGGATAGTCATGCTGCACCTAGGCTGATTGCAATAAGTTGCATAGATGGCAATCCTTGCAATATGCTTGTACAAGCGTATAATTTCTGACTTAGGGTCTATAGGCAATGAAATATATAGAGAAATTCACTGTGGTGATGCTCACCCATGATACAGTATCTTGATGCTCACCTAATCTGTACTAACAAAGGTCCAAGATGCCTTTAGTAATTTTACAGATGATGTAGTTGTACCTACCATACACAGATTAAATATTTTTAGCTGGAGGTTTTACTACAAACACTTCTAGATCTTGTTAGTGAAGTTCTTAAAATAATAATAATTATTGAAAAATTTTATTTTATGAAAATTACAAGAAATAGCCTTAACATCTTTGGGCATTAGGCTAAATTTTCATTAAATATTGGGCCAATATATGATTTCAAATAATAATTTATATTGTAATAAAATATTATATGATATGATTTTTAAATATTTATTGAATATAGCTTAACCAATATTGAGTCTATATACAAAAATGTTCACATTTTTTATTGGTTCAATGTTGCGTTTTTTACATTGAGCCAACGTTTTTGTAATATTAAACCAATATTGGTTCAATATTGGAGTTCTACCTGGGATGACTCCTATTTACATGACGATGAACATTCAAAAACGTGTTTACAGTAGGAATCGCTCAATTCGGATACAACGTCATGTATTGTCTTTTTGCGGCACACTTATTTTTAATATTTTTCACATAAAGGGAACACATTTTGACCTTCAGCCTCACTATAACCCATTTTGATTGAATAAATGTTAATAATGACGATTTGAAATGTCGAAATTGAATAAACAATAAAATAATTGTTGTATTTGTATTGTTATTTTTGTTTCACTTGTGTTTTGACACGCATGGCTCACTCTTCTTGCAATTAAGCAGCTCATATGACAGTCAAATATGTCAAGAAGTATTTAAGATAGACCAATACAATATATGTACTTGAAATTAGGGTAAAAAGTGCTTCTCGAAAATGCAATAATATACAAGATGTGCCATTTAAAAAAAAACATATATTTATTTCGTATCACGTGACCTATACATGATATTTTTCTTTATCACTTTTCAATAAAATATAGGTAAGATTCTACAACTTTTATAGGGAACTTTTTTTCTATTTTCAATGACAGAAATAAAGAGGAGGTCAATATATAGTGAATAACTCTGTATATGTCTACACATAAAATATAAAAATGAAGCGAATATTTTATATACTATACTATTATATTTTTGAAGTGTACATTTTTCCCTTTAAAAACTAAAGAGGTTTTAAGTGTTTCCTGTAATTATTTTACTTTGTTCAATGTAGTGTAGTCAAATAATGCATCATGTAGCAAAGCTTTCAATTAAGTAAATTGTTTTGAAACAAAAAAAAAGTTAAAAGGCGCCATAAAACCAATATCCTTGAAAGGAAAATACAATAAAAAGTTGATGCATATCACTGAATAGTCGATCACAAGCACACGATAATCGAGTGTAACGTTATGAGCACTCACCCTTTGCTGTCTGATCACTTGCACTTAGAGCACGCTGCGTGACGTCACAGCTGGACGCTCGCGGTTTACTAAGAGCTAGGATAACCTGTGGCTCTACAGCAGGCGTTGGAAGCGTTCCTCGAAACCGACGCAGGGTTATTCGCTACGCATGGGTCCTTTTCACTACGAATTTATGTATACATACGTTTTAGTACATGACCTTACGTACTGCTCTGCCGAGGAATCGAGGTTGTTTTCAATTGTAAACTAAGCAAAGAATGAAACTAGACATGGTTTTATATTTTATTTTATTTAAATATATGCTGAAGATTTGAAATCAAATTACACCTATTAAGTAGCAAGATATGTAAAATAAATTACAATTTGGTGCACAGTTAATTTATAACTATAAAAATTTAATTGAACAGTGTAAATCGTAAATAGAATTAGAGTAATTCGAAAGGTGGATAAAGCACTATTAGAAAAACAAATAATTTCAGATATTATATTTTAATATAAAGTATTTAAAATTAAAAGAATATACAAAAAATCAGAGAAAATGATGAAACTAAATTTATTAAATAAAAGACATGCGTAATAATATTTCATTCACAAATTTTACTTCAATATGTTGTAGATGCAATGTAGAACCCTATGTTTCTCCTGTGTTACAGTTTTATAGTCGGGTGTATATTTAAGACGAAGATCTCTTTAAGAAAAAAATATTACAAGATTGTTTGATAGCGATCTTCGTCTTAATCCGCGATGAATTTCTGATTTTGTTGAAAATTGCAAATCAGCCCCCAACTTTGGCGCGCTGTAGAAGGAAAAATGCAAACACCAAAATTGTACAAAATTTTGTTCTCTACATATTTTATTTCAACTTTTTCGATAGCACTTACCACAACGGCGCTATTTCCCGAGAAGCGTCGCGACGAAGAGTTTTCATTCCCCCACCCCTCGAGCCCTCGAGGTCGCAAACTGAGGTGAACTATCAGGAGACCTATGTGTACCATTCCACCAAATTTCATTTCTTTCCGACCTTTTGCGAATAGATATACTGATAGAAACCTCATCCACTGCTTAGACTAAAATTGAAATGTGAAAAATATAAAGGGTGTCTCACCCGGAATTCGAAATCGATTGATATAGAGAAAAGTACGCATCAGAAAATATTGAAAATTTAGATAATTACTAATGTCGGTGTGGCCAATCCAACTAAAATAATTACAAGCAGCTGGCACTTCCGCTTATACCGGAAGTCGATACCAACTTGCTTATTTCAAATGAAACACCCTATATATTTTAGGGTTTTCGAAAAGAGCACAAAATTCTGAGTCGAAAATATGTAGTATACCTAAATCTAGCCGTTTCAGAATTTGACATTTTATAGAAAATTTGGCAGGTGCAATGGTTTGCAAAAACCGTTATAACTTTCTTCGTGTAAAAGATCCTCATTTGCTTCTTGTCACATAAAAAAAAACAAGGAGAACTATGTTCTACAACTAAAATAAATTCAATAATATCATACCAAGTGTTCCGTTTTCGTGTTACATTTTGTCAACTTCAAACCGCGGAAACTTGTTTAGGTCAAATGGAGCACCCTATATTTCTTTACGTCAAGTTGTGTAAAATTGAATTCCCTTTTCTCGGATATTAACATTGTGGGGGTTAAAGTTACAACTTTTTGAAATATTCGCCATTTTATTAGAAATTCATGAATTGTTGTAATCATTTCATCAAAATAGTCATGATTAGAAACAATCAGTCATTATCTTATGTCAAAAAATGCCAGCACGTTTAAATTTGTTTATTATTTATGGAGAATGTGATAAAGTAATATCAAGAACTTGCAGCACATTTACTACTCGATATCCAGAAAAACGGAAACCGTCACCAAACGCTATAAAACACATACTGGAAAATTTTAAAAATTATGGCTCTCTCAAGGCAAAAATGCAAAGAAGAAAGCCTATTGTTGATGATGAAAACATTGAAATAGTCATTGTGGGATATTTTCATGCATTTCCAAGGATGTCATTAACACAAGCTGTTCTGGAATCGCGACTATGTAAGGATTCAATTCACAAAATCTTATTAAAACATAAGTTTCACCTATTTTCATTCCATATGGTTCAAAGGTTAAAAGAAACAGATTTCCTAAGAAGACAGAATTTTTGTGAGTTTATTCTAATAAGGTCTGAGGGTCACGATTCTTATTTGGGAAATATTATATGGACAGATGAAGCAAAATTTACTAAAAATGGACTTTTTAATAGACACAATTCGCATTATTGGAGTGACTCAAGTCCTCATAATATGTTCAGAGAGCGAAACTTTCAGGAAAGTTGGCAGTTCAATGTTTACTGTGCCATAAGAAACGATAGAGTGGTGGCATTACAATTTTATCAGGAAAATTTAAACGGTAAATTAAACTTTCTCTTCTGCTAATATGTATAGGTAAATTTTTTTTTTTTTTTTAGGTGGAAGATATCTGAATATCTTACAAAATTTGAATAATAACTATTTAGAAAATTTACCTCTCGTCGAACATAGAAACATTTTTTATTAGCACGACGGTGCTTCCCCACATAACGCATATTTAATTAATAATTATTTACAAGAGAAACTTTTTATGATCAATGGATTGCCAATAATGGACCTTTCTTATGGCCTCCTCGCTCGCCCGATTTATCAGTTCTGGATTATTTCATTTGGGGAACTATTAAAAATAAAGTTTATAAGAGCCCATTAACAATCATTGAAGATTGTATGCAAAGAGTAAGAAATGCATTTCAAAACATATCACAGGATTGAATTAGAAGAGCTAACCATGAGGAACTAATCCGAAGGTGCGAAAAATGTGTTGAGGTTCGAGGGCGGAATTTTGAGCAATTATTAAATTGAAATGAAATCATATTTTAAATTGATCTTATTTCTGCTATTTTAGTTCATGCCATATCTTCAATTCGATTAATACGCATGTTACAGTGTTAGTGTTAGTTTGCGTTTTTGTGGATATCGGGTAGCAAATGTGCTGCAAGTTCTTGATATTACTTTATCACATTCTCCATAAATAATAAACAAATTTAAAAAGTCTTCGTGGGTGTAATTTAAACGTGCTGGCATTTTTTGATATAAGATAATTACTGATTATTTCTAATCATGGTTATTTTGATGAAATGATTACAGCAATTCATGAATATCTAATAAAATCGCAAATACTTCAAAAAATTGTAACCTTAACCCCCACAATTCTAATATCAGAAAAAAGGGAATTCAATTTTACACAACCTGACGTAAAAAAATACAGGGTGTTCCATTTGACCTAAACAAGTTTTCGCAGTTTGAAGTTGACAAAATGTAACGCGAAAAACGGACACTTGGTATGACATTATTGAATTTATTTCAGTTATAGAACGTAGTTCTCTTTGTGTTCTTTTTACGTGACAAGAAGCAAATGAGGATCTTTTATACGAAGAAAGTTATAACGGTTCTTGCAAACCGTTGCACCTGTCAAATTTTTTATAAAATGTCAAATATCTCTGAAACGGCTACGTTTAGGTATAGGATATGCTACATATTTTCGACTCAGAATTTTATGCTCTTTTCAAAAACCCTAAAATATATAGGGCGTTCCATTTGAAATAAGCAAGTTGGTATTCTCTATAACGATCGATTCAGTTCCCGGTGAGACACCCTGTATAAAAATCAGTTTTCAATATAATTAATAGTAAGTTACATTCCATTCAATGATTGACTAAGTAAATCTATGAAACTTATTAAAATTCTGCAACAGAATGAGAAGTGCTAATAAATGTTTTACTAAAGAAAAGCATTAATATTACAGCCATAAATGAAACTGGTCTCAAATCTGGTCAAGATACAACCTCTTGGACGCAGTAAATGAAACAAATCTTATGATGTTAAACGTAGGACCTCAAACTTTAATAATCAGGCCAATGGTTAACACAGTTATCGACTTAACAGTTTGTACTACTAATTTTACATTTTGCCCACACTGGAAGGTGATACAATAACTTTTGGATTTCGATCACCTACCAATATGTTTAACATTAAAACAAACTTAAGGTGAGCATATCCAAGAGAAAGAGAGATCCGATAAGAAAATATTTATTATTTTTGATCATAACTTTCTTTTTAATACATATATTGGTAAAAAAAAGTATAGGACTACCTAAGTAGTACTATCACAGGTGTAGTGATATGAATTTTCACTCAATAATTTCAGTTATTTGCAAAATAGTTAGATTTAATTTCAAAAATTATGTCAATTTTCGTATTTCCTAATTTTAAATATAACTATTTCGCATATGTTTGAAATTATTGAGTGAAAATTTATAACACTACTGTTGATACAATTCTACTTATGTAGCCTTAGAGTTTGTTTGCAATATATGTTTTAGAATAAGAAGTTATGGTCAGAAACAGTAAATATTACACTATCGGACCTCTCTCTTGGATATTCTCACCTTAAGCTACCGCCAAAAGGATACAGTGAAATAAAATACTAAAAAAATAAACTTATCACAGCACAAGAAAGAAGTGGACCAGGCAAATAACAATCTAAAATATAATCTTACATACTACGATTTAGTAACTAAAATAAATAACTCTGCAAATAATACAATTAATATATTTTTTAAATTTATTTTATTTATTTTACAAGGTAAGTACATATAGGAAAGCATATAAATATATAAATAAATAACAGTGACAATATACATAAATATAAATTAGAGAAATTGCATAATACAAATATAGTCCTTATTCGTAATATAATTAATAATAGCAAATAAATAAAATTACTCAATAAGTGTATAGAACACTTGTTTCGAGGAAAACAAATTAATACATGAATACGGTCACATTTTAAATATATACAAACACAAGCATAAAATATAACATCACTAATTAAAAATTACTCAAAATTATTTATGAGTCACAATAATTCATAACATAACCAAGTATAATATATTATATTCAATAAATGGTTATAAATGGAAGCAAAAACAGATTTATTAAGTGGTAAGAAAAATGTAGAGATTATGGAGATACTAATAAGATTACCAAATTTGTAATTATATCATATAACATGATTGTACTACACAACATAATGACTTCATTATAATAATAGACATATATACATATATACACGTACATAGTATTTTAATGGATTAATTATTTTTTATAATGAATTAGTTCTCTAGGTGTGAATAGAATAAAAGATTATAATTTGGCTTGACAAGAAGAGATGGTCCCCTGCTTTATTACTTGAGGAACAGTGTTATACAGTTTTGGGCCTAAGAACGCAAAAGATCTCTGTCCTATAGTTTTTGTCATAAATGGGGACACATGCTGATGTTTATTACGCGTGCTGTATTCATGACGATTTAATAAGGATGGTTTTTACATTTATGACATTTAACATTGCTGTTAAAATAAAATAATTGTCTTATGTCAAACACACTTGCATCACTGTATACGAGGTTACTTGGGTATGTAAGTTTTTCATGTAACATTAATTTTATAAACCTTTTTTGTAAAATTTCAAGTGGTTTTATGTGATTCTTAGCCGCTCTTCCCCAGGCTAAGATGCCATAAGTCGAGTGAGCCTCAACTAAGGCATAATATATAAATTTCATATTTTTCTGATCAGGGACATTACATAAATATCTAAATTTGTACAAAATGAACTGAAACTTTTTTATTACAAACTGCACATGTAAGTCCCATCTTAAGTGCTGATCAATAACTATATCTAGATATTTCACTTTTGTTTCAGGCTTTATACTGTATTTTTTCCTTGTATTTCAATGTTCAGAAGCATCAGCGTTTTGATGGTAATATGCAATTATTACACTTAACGCGCCAGATTTGTAACTTTGGTTGCAGTCTGGTTACTTTCCTTATAGTAAAATAAGGATTTAGAGAGGAGTTTGCGACTAAAAATATTATGTTTAATATTCCGCCCTCTAAAAGCACATTTGAACTATGCTGAGCCAAGTCAGGCTATTTACTTTTCGATTGCAACAGACACTGGACCGCTAGATGGCGCCTGCTGGCTGTTTTACATGTCGCTATTGTAAAAATACCGGTATGTACTATAGTCAAAGGATTCTCATGTCGGTCGTTGCATACCTACCTTGCACTGACGAGAGCCAACAGCTCGAAACTGCAGTCTGCAAGTGGTGTGTGACGACTGGCAAGGGAGCTCCTTTAAGTAGGATCAGTCTTTCGGCTGGTGATTGTTGCAATCGAAGCATCAGCGTTTTGATGGTAATATGCAATTATTACACTTAACGCTCCAGATTTGTAACTTTGGTTGCAGTCTGGTTACTTTCCTTATAGTAAAATAAGGATTTATAGAGGAGTTTGCGACTAAAAATATTATGTTTAATATTCCGCCCTCTAAAAGCACATTTGAACAATATTCAGAGGTTTAAAGGGTGGTAAATTTGTTATATTACAACTGAAAGGTAGGTAGGTTGTTCTTTCTAAGTCTAATGTTAATAGTTTGTTATCAAACCAACTTTTAATATATTTTAGATCATTTTCTGCTATTATCTGTAAATCATCCCATGTTTCAGCTTTGTAAATAATTGCAGTCTCATCCGCAAAACCTATAATATTCCCCATACTAAGTAAGAAGAATAAGTCATTTATGTATATAAGGAATAACACAGGCCCCAAAACTGTGCCTTGAGGTACACCATATTCTATTTTTAAGTTATTGCTACACACGTCACCAATTGTTACTCATTGGTCTCTATTGGATAAATAATTTTTGAATAATTTTAAACATACAATATCATAAACGTACAATATCGTCCAATGTTTGTAAAAGCAGAGAGTGGCTGACTGTATCGAAAGCTTTGGAGATATCGATAAAAGTACATAGACATGGCGTACCTCTGCCTAGAGAGGCATGTATATTCGATATTAGGTCTAAAAAAGCATCTTGAGTAGACTTTTTTTCTTTAAAACCGTATTGTATGTTGGAGAGTATTTCATATTTTTTTAAATAAGACATTAACCTAATTTTTACAACTTTTTCGAAAAATTTACTGAAATTTGTTATACTTAAGAGAAATGTGCCTATAATTATTAACCATGTTAGTATCGTTTTTTTTATGTATAGTAATTACCAGGGAGTCTTTAAACACTTGAGATCAACGGCCTAATATAAAGCACCTATTAATAATAAAAACTAAAAGATCCACTATATATTCAGATATTTGTTTTAGATGTTCAGCTTTTATGTTATCTAAACCAGGTGATTTGTTATTTTTCAGATTACTAATAATGTCTTTAATTTCATATCTGTCTGTAGGTAGTAATACCAGTGATTGTAATTTGGTTGTTCTTTGAAATTTAATGTTCTTGTTTATATTTATTTTTTCAGCAAGTATTTTTCCCGCTTTTACAAATGTTTGGTTAAACTCATTTGACATCTGTTTTAAATCTGTTAATATTTGTCCCCCCTATCCCTACAATCCCTACAAAAAGACACTCAAAATGAAATGCAAAACAACAGGTGGAACAACGATTGTCAAAATGCAATAATATTACGCAAAAACAAAACAAATAATCAAAAAGCTAAAAACGTTAGTTTGAGAATATATTGCAATGTATTAGCATCAAACCAGATGTCTAAAAGAAGATTGGAGTAAAATGATATATTTATGAAAACATTAACATTCTGCAAATAACTGAGTTCCACTTTTTAACTCTAAAATCTACTATGAGCGAAATAAACTTGGCGTTAGAGTATAAAAAATCACAGCACCAGGAATGGAGAACATTCAATATATAAATATAACACCAACTGCTACAAGGGTCACGTAAAAAATTGTTACAAATATTTAAACGACATATGGACACAAGGTCTTAAAAGCTGGAAACATTATATAACTATACCCCTTCTGAATGAAAAAAAAAATCCCTGGCACTACTTCTACTCTAGGATAGTATTTTGCATGCCACTGCCACAAAGTAAGAATTTTTTCATTCTATTTTTGGTCAGTATTCTATAATAGTTGTGCTATCAAACGTGTATAGAAATTTTTGAATAACGCTGACAAACGCTAAAAAATTTTTTTAGACGTTTCGTTTTTGTATATACGCTAAATCACGTTTTATTTTTTTTACTCCCTTTCATAATAGTGTGGGGGTGGTTTTGGGGGTGATAGAGGAGGGGGGTGGCTGATGCCAAAAAAAATTTTATTGCAATTTTATGGACTCTTACTTGTTTGTTTTGCCTATTCACCCTTATTTACCCCATTTACCCCCGAACCCTTCAACAGAATTAGATCAAAATATAATCTAGTTCCACATCTCATTACAATACGTAAATGTGCCAAATTCCAAGTCAATATCATAAACGGTTCCAGAGTAAATGTGCGCACAAAAAAAGTTACAGACAGATAGACAGACCGATAGACAGGGAATATTTTTTTTCGCTCAAATTTAAAATCTCGACGTTTCATGACATTGTATGCCTATTTCAACAAAAGAATTGATTTTTTTTGCGTTACTATACTTCACTGGACGTGGAAGTAGTTCTGAGTTGAGTGATTTAATCAGGAAAAACCTAACGGATGTTCCCTTTTGCCTTTGCAAGAAATCCATGAGGTGAATTGTAAAATTAAATGCGGCAGCGGACGTTAAAATTCATTGTACCGCATGGTATTATTGTCCAGATATTTTCATCACAAAATACTTGTCTTTTGCATACGTTGATACTCCCATGCGTGCCATTCTGTGTGACCTTGAGATGATTTGATTCTGAAATTAAAGGATGATGACGTGAACGACAACATTCATGATTTGAACTGTAGCTTTCAAGCGCTACGTGTCCTTGTGTCTATTGCCACGCAAGATGTTTTAGAAAATTTTGAATTATTTTCCATTTATTCTCTCTTCCTTGCAATATTAGTACTGACGATAATTACATTTATTTCTCATGTAAAATAGTGTCTTATAAATTTCGGTCGGCCTTTGTAACGATATTAAATATTGGTATTATTTCCCGAATTAAAATTCATTTATTATTAAGCAAAAATTTAAGTCCTCTGAAAAACCAATTATCAAGAAGATTTGACGAAGGCACGTGGTACTACAAAGGCAATTTCCACGCAGAATCGTTAATAATTGCACATTGTAATTTGACGGGATTATGAAGGTAACGTCCTGAGTAGTGACGGAGGTTGATAAATTTTATATGTACTTGCCTACCTCATACGGTGAACGTTTTATTTCTTATGAATATTATTAGCAGAGAAGTCATTAAAAGTTGAATTAAAGTAACTATCGCGATAATACTAATTACATATTACTTGAAATGAAATTAGTCATTGTGTTAAATTATTCACTCTTGGAGAGAAAAGTAATATTCATGGATGAAGCGCGCCGTAGTTGTAAATGTAATGTAATTTCGCACAAAAGGTACAAAATCCATTATACACCTTTATACGGACTGTCCACTTTCAAGAAATTTAAATATAGAATCTACACACTAAATTCCTTAAATAATATTATTGTTGACCATTGAACTTTTAATTAAAAAATTAAATGAATAATTTCTATTTCTTTAAAAACTCTAACGGCTTTCATCACGGTATCCCTAGCGCACTGTTGCGTAGAGGTATCATTTATATAACTTACTTCCTCACTTCATCAATAAATCTCTTATTTCAAGAAGAAATATTCCCAATAAAAAATTCACAATTATATTATTCACAAAAGAGATGACACAACTAATATCAAAATATTCGGTGTGTAATTGTATAAATATACAGGGTGTCTCACCGGGAAATGAATCGACCAATATGGAGAAAAGTACGCATCAGAAATTTTTTAAAATTTAGATAATTCCTAACGTCGATGTGGCCAATCCGACTAAAATAATTACAAGCAGCTGGCACTTCCGCTTATACCGGAAGTAGATGCCAACTTGCTTATTTCAAATGGAACACCCTATATATTTTTGGTTTATCGAAAGAAGCATAAAATTCTGAGTCGAAAATCTGTTGCATATCCTATACCTAAACTTAGCTGTTTCAGAGATATTTGACATTTTATAGAAAATTTGACAGGTGCAACGGTTTGCAAGAACCGTTATAGCTTTCTTCGTGTAAAAGATCCTCATTTGTTACTTGTCACGTAAAAAGAACTTAAGGAGAACTACGTTCTGCAACTGAAATAAATTCAACAATATCATACCAAGTGTTCCGTTTTTCGCGTTATATTTTGTCAACTTCAAACCGCGAAAACTTGTTTAGGTCAAATGGAACACCCTGTATTTTTTACGTCAAATTGTGTAAAATTGAATTCCCTTTTTTCTGATATTAGCATTGTGGAGGTTAAAGTTACAACTTTTTGAAATATTTGCGATTTAATTAGAAATTCATGAATTTAATCATTTCATCAAAATAGCCATGATTAAAAACAATCAGTCATTATCTTGTCAAAAAATGCCAGCACGTTTAAATTACACCCACGAAGACTTTTTAAACTTGTTTATTATTTATGGAGAATGTGATAAAGTAATATCAAGAACTTGCAGCACATTTGCTAATCGATATCCACAAAAACGCAAAATAACACTAACACCGTCGTGTTGATAAAAAATGTTTCTATGTTCGGCGAGAGGTAAATTTTCTAAATAGTTATTATTCAAATTTTATAAGATATTCAGATATCTTTCACCTAAAAAAATTGTAACGCCACCATTCTATCGTTCCTTATGGCACAGTAAACATTTAACTGCCAAGTTTCCTGAAAGTTTCGCTCTCTGAATATATGAGGATTTGAGTCACTCCAGTAATGCGAATTGTGTCTATTAAAAAGTCCATTTTTAGTAAATTTTGCTTCATCTGTCCATATAATATTTTCCAAATAAGAATCGTTTCCGTTTTTCTGGATATCGAGTAGCAAATGTGCTGCAAGTTCTTGATATTACTTTATCACATTCTCCATAAATAATAAACAAATATAAAAAGTCTTCGTGAGTGTAATTTAAACGTGCTGGCATTTTCTGACATAAGATAATGACTGATTATTTCTAATCATGGCTATTTTGATGAAATGATTACAACAATTCATGAATTTCTAATAAAATCGCAAATATTTCAAAAAGTTGTAACTTTAACCCCCAGAATGCTAATATCAGAAAAAAGGGAATTCAATTTTACACAACTTGACGTAAAAAAATATTATTATTATTATTAGCCGTTACTCGAGTCCGAGTATAAAAATGTTACAGTCGATAAATTGTGTACAATAAAAAACAAGCAAAAGGTGTAGTCTATTGTAATTCCCATTCATCTACGGTGCACACGACTATGGCTATAGAGGCCAATTCGGGAGAGCACATGTCGACCGCAGTCAGGACAAACATAGACATGGTTAGGTCTTGGATTCGGCCTTCTTGCAGCAACATTTCCTTGATAGTTGGCCACAACCCCTCGCCATTCGGTTCTGTCCGCTGCAAGTTGTTCCCATTGCTCGTCTGCAATACCGCAGGATTTTAGATTTTCATGGAGAGCGTCTTTGAACCTCTTTCGTTGACCGCCACGCCTTCTTCTACCGCTTAGCAATTCACCATAAAGTGTACATTTAGGAAGGCGGTTATCGTGCATACGATGAACGTGACCTGCCCATCTTAGGCGTGCTCTTGAAATAAGCACCTCAATTGGAAGGCTGTTTGCTCTCCTGAGTACTTCCACGTTTGATATGTAATGGAACCAACGGATTTTCATCATACTTCTGAGGTGTCTTTGCTGAAAACGTTCTAATTCTTTCACATGACGACGGTAAGTGACCCAGCTGTCACATCCATATAGCAGTGTTGGAATGAGAACTGCTCTGTAGACAGCCATTTTCGTTGACAAAGCAAGGTCGTGGTTGTCAAATACTCTCTCTCTAAGTCCCCAGAGTGCTTTAGATGCAGCGTTAATTCTATTGCGAATCTCGCTGTCCATGTTTGCTTTGTCATTAACAACGTTGCCTAAGTAATTGAACTGATCCACCACTTCAAGGGAATTTCCGTTAAGTGTAATGTCTATTTGGTTCACTTGATGAGGAGTTGACATAATCTTAGTCTTTCCAATGTTGATTTTAAGTCCCAAGGAATCATAGCTCTGGGCATACACATCTAAAAGTTCTTGAAGCTCTTCCGGCGTAGAGGCTAAAAGTGCACAGTCATCCGCATACTGGAGATCACAAATGAATCGTGTGCGTGTCTTCGTGAAAGCTCTAAAGCGCCCTATGTTAAAGAGACCGCCATCAAAACGGTATCTGAGACCTATTCCTCTGACTGTCAGTTTGTTGTCAACAATAATTGTTAGAGCAGTGGTAAACAAATTAAAGAGTAGGGGTGCCAGGACACATCCCTGTCTAACTCCAGTGAGGGTTTGGAAAGGTTCGGTTGCCTCATTATTATACATAACCTGGGCGTTGTTGTTTGCATGTAGACTGCGACATACTTCTACAAATTTTCTAGGGATACCTAAGCGGAACATAATTTTCCAGAGCACTTCCCTGTCCACCGAGTCAAACGCCTTGGTTAAATCAATGAAGGCCATGTGAATTTCTCCTTGATGTTCGAGTGCTTTTTCTTGAAGCTGTTTAAGTGTGAAGATTAAATCCGATGTGCCTCGGTTTGGTCTAAAGCCACTCTGTGTTTCAGGAAGTAACTTTTCCATAACAGGTGTTAGCCTATTTGCCATCGCTTTAGTGAGTATCTTCCCTCCAACAGCCAGGAGAGCTATACCCCTGTAATTTCCACAGTCCGCAGCGCTCCCTTTGTTTTTGAAGAGGTTGATTAAAAGTGTATCACGAAACTCCTGCGGAGGAGAAATATAGGATGTTCCATTTGACCTAAACAAGTTCTCGCGGTTTGAAGTTGACAAAATATAATGCGAAAAACGGAACACTTGGTTTGGTATTATTGAATTTATTTCAGTTGTAGAACGTAGTTCTCCTTGTGTTCTTTTTACCTGACAAGAAGCAAATGAGGATCTTTTACACGAAGAAAGTTATAACGGTTCTTACAAACCGTTGCACCTGTCAAATTTTCTATAGAATGTCAAATAGCTCTGAAACGGCTAGGTTTAGGTATAGGATATGCTACATATTTTCGACTCAGAATTTTATGCTCTTTTCGAAAACCCTAAAATATATAGAGTGTTCCATTTGAAATAAGCAAGTTGGTATCGACTTCCGGTATAAGCGGAAGTGCCAACTACTTGTAATTATTTTAGCTAGATTGGCCACACCTACATTAGTAATTATCTAAATTTTAAAAATTTTCTGATGCGTACTTTCTCTATATCGATCGATTCAGTTCCCAGTGAGACACCCCGTATATATGTGTGTGATATGTGTGTGTGTGGCTAATAGTTGATTGATCCGACCTTTACTTGATGAAAATTTATCTTCTTAGTTTACTTACGAAACACTAAATTTGGGTTTTCACAACTTTATTTATTTTACCATAACAATTGTTTCGCCTAACACAGGCTTCATCAAATGGTGATGCGATAAGAGTTATCACATTACCATCTGATGAAGCCTGTATACAGGCGGTTGCTATAACACATGCGTTGTTTATAAATCTGAAACTAGCTTGATCATTGTGGGTGTCGCTCAAGGAAGTGTGCTGGACCCGTTGCTCTTCATATTGTTTGTAAACGACATTGTCACCATTTTGATTATTCATCGATGTTTGTATTTGCTGTTGACACATTTACTGCTATCTCTGAGGCAAATACGTCGGAACTCAATCGGCACTATAAATTCTAGGTCTTTAAATCAATTGAAAGCAACTGAATTATGTCACCAATATCTCCATCAAGTTCACTAAAACTAAAATTTCTTGAAAGTTTGAAAATATATGAAAGTGATAAATTTATAGTGAAAGTGTGGACTCCCGCAAAATACATTCAATTTATTGTATTAAAATTAAGGTGGTCTTAATCTTTATATTTACGATTACATTTACAATTGTTCCTGCATGGATATTTTTAATATGAAATTGATTATTTTCCTGTCCTGCCGCTTTTCTTTTGGGGCATAATTCAATAATCCATGGGTTTCTTATTATTGAACCCAACTAAACCTGTCGCTCTTTCATTTATTTGTTCCAAGTAGAAACAGAGCAGCACAACCTCTAAAAATATTTTCTAACCTACGCTATGCTAATGAAGACCAACTAATTTTGAACAAGTGCCCGTAGTTGCATTGTTATTTCTTTTTTGAGCAATCTATTCCTGTTTTTGTTATTAATGAACTCCATTGACCCTGCTATTATTTTAATTAATATCAAAGTAGCCATACGTCAATTTATATGTAAATGCCGGTCAAGGCCTTGTGCAAAAAACCTGTTCCCTGAGTGACAGAGTGACCTGAACACGTTATAATAAAGAAAGTGCCAAACTAATTCTAATTTGACTTTAGTATAACAATTTGTCACTATCACGTACTTAGAATTATCATCAACATTCATTATTAAGTAACATTTATTAGCAACACTGAGAAAATCATTCACAAACATATGAATAATACTGGGCGCAATAATAAACCCTGGGGTAAACAACAAGTTTCACTTAATATATGGGAAAGGGCAATATTTAATTTTTTAACTTATTTTCTGTTAAGATCGGTACGATACCAACCAATAATACCAATAATTAAATAAATCTAAATCGAGATCAAATCTACTTTTAATTTGCGAATAAAATGAAATAATTTGTTTCATATTATATTTATATTTTGTCGTTGTTTTCTTAGTTTGTAAAAACTGTCATATTAGCACTAAATTTAGTCTTTTCTTGACTTGCCTCTATGAAAATCATGCTCCTCATCATATATCAGCCACAATGCAATTACCTGTACTAATATTTTCGATACAGATGACGGTAAATACATATCTAAAATTACCTATTAATTCTTTTATCGTTTAAGATATTCAGATAATGACTAATTTATTCAATGCGTTGTAGACTTCTTTCCCATTTTTGGATCTCCTGCGTTATGTGCTCCTTAGCCAGGTCACAAAACTGTTCAAGTCCAGAGAATGATACTTCAGCTATAGGACCTTAGAGCATTTAATGCTCCCTGGAGACACAGATCTATAGCATAAATTTCTGCCTGGAAGATGGTTGGCATTTTATCGAGGGCTCTATATTTAGGCCCTGCTGCGCCCACTCCTAACCTTTCAGCCATCTTAGATTTCAACCATCTGTGTACCAAATGAGTGACTCTTGCTCTAATCGCAGTGCTTCTATCTTGCTCGTCTGATGACGTTCAGTCAACATGTCAAACAGACAGTCAAAGTCATGTTTGATTAGCATTGAGTCAATGGGCTTAGTCATGGACTTAAAATGGACAAAATTATTTTGTGACCAACCAGATCGCCTGATTTAAATTTAAGTGTCTGGTGCAGAACGAGCTAGAAGAAAGAAAAAAAAAGGAGAAACTAACATTAAAATTACTTACTCTAACGGCGTCCCAACGATTAAACCTTTAAACTAACAAGCATACCCAGTTGCTCATCACATATTGACTTCCATTGTTACTACCAGAACGTAAATGGCCTTAAAACCAAAACATAAACCTTCTTTAATGCTGTCTCTACTCAAGAGTATGATATTATATGTATTATCGAATCCGGACTCTCCAGTGATGTTAGCAATGAGGACATATTTCCAACTTCCTATCTAGTGTTTAGAAGCGATCGTAATCTTCAAGCTACTGGACATTCCAGGGGAGATGGAGCGTTAATTGGAGTTAAAAATAGTTATAATGTTATAAAATTAAACTTAGACTCAATCACCAATATTGTTCCCAGTATAGACATTATTGGATGTAAGGTAATGATTAATAATGCTGTTTTACTAATTTTTTCAATTTATATACCACCAGCAACAACCGTGTTTGAATACGAAGCATTTGTAGATGCTTTTGAAGGTCTGTCAATACTTGAAAAAAACCACAAATTACTGATTTGTGGCGATTTTAATGTTAATAAGTTTAATTCTGATCAAAATAATGTCAAGGTTAGAGTAGTTGACAACTTTATGAGTTTTCTAGATATAAGACAATACAATACAATATTAAACAATAATGGTAGATTGCTGGACCTGGTACTTGCTAATTTTAGTTGTAATATTAGTAGAGATTTCGTGTCTTTAGTTAATGAGGACGTACACCACCCCTCTTTGATAATAGATTTCAGTATAAACACAAAAATGTCCAAAAATTTCTCTGCCAGTAACAGTAACAATAACAATAACTTACAACTTTAAGCGAGCAAATTTCTTTCAACTATACGAGAAACTCTTACAAGCTGATTGGTCTTACTTAGAGCATTATAGTGATGTTGATGAGACATGTGATGCGTTTTACGCGCGTCTAAACAGTATCTTTGAAGAATGTGTATCGAAATTTAATAAATCAAGCCGTACTTTCCCACCTTGGTATAATGCTGAAATTAAAAATAACATTCGCTGCATAGAACTGGCTCACAAAAATTTCAAAAAATACAAAACAGATTATTACCGGAATCAGTTTAGGTGACTCAGGGCCACCATAAAACAACAAATTGAATCTGCTTATAAAGATTATGTTTCAGTCGTCGAAAATGTAATCTTGCACGATCCCTCTAAATTTTGGTCCTTTGCTCAGCACAAAAGAGGTAAAACTAGAATCCCGGGAACGGTCACTTATAACAATGAAACACTGGATACACCGCAAATGATAGTTAATGGTTTTGCAAACTTTTTCTCAAGTGTATATTCTCTTTCGGATCCAAGTCACATAAACGACAACATATCTTACCCATCCGAATTGATAAATATTAACTGTATTACAGAAAATGAAATCTTTGAAGCAATCAAAAAACTGAAAAACAAAATGACAGCCGGTATTGACGGTGTTCCCAGCTTCGTAGTTAGAGACTGTGCTGCGGTGTTTGTTACTCCGCTGCGTATTATTTTTAACATGATACTTACAGCGTCCAAATTTCCAGATATCTGGAAAATTACCAAAATATGTCCTATTTTAAAAGCTGGCGATCCATCGTCCATAATCAATTACAGACCCATTGCCGTTTTATGCAATTTTGCGAAAGCACTGGAAATAATTTTGTATAACCATATTTACAGCACAATAAAATCGTCCATATCACCTATGCAACATGGATTCATGGCACAAAGATCCACAGTAACAAATCCAGCTTGTATTTCCCAATTCATATGTGACAGCCTGGATTCAGGGGGGCAAGTGGATGTCATATACACGGACATCCAAAAAGCCTTCGGTCAGATAGATCATTATTTGTTATTGTCCAAGTTAAGAGCTTTTGGATTTTCGGATACATTAACCTTGCTTTTCACATCTTACTTGTTCTCAAGGAAGCAATTTGTGGAACATGGCGGTCACAGATCTCTTAACTATACAGCAACGTCAGGCGTTTCTCAGGGTTCCAACTTGGGGCCTCTGCTGTTTTTGATTTTCATAAATGACATAACATCAGTAATTAGTTGTGAGCATCTACTTTTTGCAGATAATCTCAAAATTTTTACAAATATATATAGTGTCAGTGACTGTATTTACTTACAAACAGAAATAGACAAAGTTTCTACGTGGTGTTCCAACAACTTTCTTAAATTAAACGTCTCCAAATGCAAAATCGTTACTTTTACTCGTAGGCACAATTCTATACAATTTGACTACAACATTAACAATTTTCCACTCGAGCGTTGTTTGGAATTCAAAGATCTCGGTGTGATTTTCGACTGCAAACTTAGTTTTTCAAGCCATATTAATCAGATGACAAAGTCAACTTCTAAGTTGCTCGGGTTCTTTATCAGAAACTGGAGCTGTTTCTCTAGCGTTGAAAGTTTGAAAATATTATATTTCACATACATTAGATCCAAGCTGGAATATGCCGCTCTCATGTTTTTTAAAACTAATGGTTTTTTTCCACAGCTAGGCACTGATATTAACCTTCTGTTAGATATGTTTAATATGATTTCACTTAGTGAAAGAAGGAACTGCGCTACTCTTTCATTTTTGTACAATCTAGTTAATCTAACAACAAAATTGATTGTTCATCCCTTGTTAATAAGCTTTGCTTTTTGGTCCCTCGATTGCATTCTCGTGATAGTGATTATTTTTATACCCCCTTTAGTCATACCAACCTTATGTGTAAATCACCAATGTTTAAAATGTGTAAGGTATTCAATTCAATCTCCGGTCTTTGTGATATTAATCACAACAATTTAAATAGTATAATTGACTTATATCTAAGAAGCAACTCATAATATATGTACACCTACCCAGATCCTATGTTTTTTACCTTATTTATTTATTTATATACCCTTACTGCCTCATGTACGGCTCACTGCATTTTAAAAGCCACCTATTTAGATTTTTGTTATCTCTAATGCATAGAATGTACAATATTAGGGTCCAGTTCGTCATATTATTTGGAAATTATATTTTTATTATTTCACAATGTTCTGATCACTTGCATATTTTAATGTTTTTCTCATATTTTTTTTTACGCATACTTACTATTCCATAATTTTAGGCTTACTCTGTATTTGAATATTTTCTCATATTTTTGTAATTTATATTCTCATGTTCTATGTAACAATTCTATGTTTCCTGTAATTGGGTATTTACCTGTTGGAAATAAATGCATTATTTATTTATTTATTTATTTAAGGCACCAAATGCTGCCTCCTTCCTCACATGCAAATGCAGAGCAAGTAGGTCAAGCATTGCCTCCATAGCTGCTGTGGGACACGAGTGCATCGCTCCTGTAGTCCCTAAGCAAGCAAGGCGTTGCAATTTCTGCAACTTTCCTTGTGTTAATTTTTCTTCTGTTCACCATACATGATGCATAGATCACCATAGGTCTGACAAACGAAAGATATGACCAATGTGTCATTTTCAGCTTCAGACCCCAAGTCTTACCACTCTTACCAAACAATCTACGACACGCCCAAAAAGCCGTTGTTGTTTTAAGATAGCACTTATTTTACGTATACCATCTGGATTGGATTTTTTAAGGTCCGGATGTTAAATATTTTGTTTTCAGGTATTAAAGAATGTAACGAGATGATCTTTAACATAACTTAGTTTTTATATTGGAAATTTTAATAAAAATGTTCGTTGTCAATTTCAACCATGTTTTTTATTACTAACCACTTATCCGCTTTAATTTCACTAAAATTTACTGTTTTGTTAACTAGCCCAAAATTAATAATAGAGAAAATCGTTATGCATTTGCAGTAGTAGTAAATTCAAAAAAAAAATAATAAAGAGTTTACCTTCTTCTAATTTGAATGAAAATCTTTATAAGCATATATCGGCTATTAATTGGTTAACCACTGTTTTAAGTTAAGGGGTAACTTTCTAGAGAAAAACCTTGACCAGGTCATGACATCTTTCTTTAGAAGATAATTTAACAAGAACGCATATTATTTCAATAATAACATACATTTAAAGGGGGCGAGCGTGGGTGCGTCTTTACTATGTACATACTACGATATGCGATGTAAAGCAACGACAGGCGCAGTTAATTGTTGGATGGGTGACCGTTCCAACGAAGACCGCGTTATACAACCTTAGGCGAGGGTTGTATAAGGGATATACCATCCTTCGGAGGGGATGTACAGCCGTCGGTCCCTTGTCTATTAAATGTTAGGCAAGTACAAGATCCCTACTCTTCTTAAGGGAAGAGGTTCGGCAAAATTCCTGGTTGGGGGTAGCTCGTCTACAGGCGTCGGTGTTAGGCCTCAGTAGCGGAAATAGGCCGACGTTAAATAAATGTATAAAAAGAAAAACATACATTTAAAACAAGGTAATAATTTTGGAAAGCATTTTGTTAACTGTTCAACAAGATTGAGTACCAGCTCATTTAGTTAAACATCTGTGTGGGTTGTTAAAAATGTATTCACTTGACGTTAAATTGGTCGGCGTCGTCTAGTTAAATATTAAAACGTTGTCCCGATATGATCCCTTTAAATTTCTCCCAAAGCTTGGAAATATTTAAAATTACATTATTTCAGGACACGGTTAGGGAATGAATTTCATTTTAGAAAATAATTTGTGGCAGAATGTCATCAAATAACTTTAGAAACTACTACCAATTTAGGTTTAAATCAGATTTAAAGGACAGTTTTACTTTCACATCCAGTGGAAGAATAGTAACACTTTTTTTTGTTTTATTGAAATAGGCTTAAAATGTTGTGAAACATCGAGACTTTAAATTTGAGCGAAAAAAATGCTATCTGTCAGTCTATAACTTCTTTTTGTGCTCATGTTTACTCTGGAATTGTTTATGATATTGACTTGAAATTTGGTGCACTTATGTTTTACAACGAGTTCTAGAACTAGATTATATTTTGATCTAATGCCGTTGAAGAGTTCGGGGGTAAATGGAGTAAATAAGGGTAAATAGGCAAAGTAAGAGTCCATAAAATTGCAATTTAAGGAATATACAAAAAGTCAAGGTCTCAAAATTTTGTTTGGCATCAGCCACCCCCTACTATCACCGCCAATACCACCCCCACACTATTATGAAAGAGAGTAAAAAAATTAAAATGTGATTTAGTGTATTTACAAGAATGAAACGTCTCAAATTTTTTATGTTAGCTACTCTCCTATATCCCCTCTACCACCGCCATTACCACCCCCATCCTATTATCAATTAATTAAATTGGGGTTTAGTGTGTATCCGAGAAGCAAAGGCCTCTAAATTTTTTTGACATTAGCATGATGGTGGGGTTTCACAATTTTTTTTCCTCGGCAACCCCTTCAAGTCGGCCAAAAATTACCCCCAAAGTGCTCTTTTCCGTGAATGCGTTTATTTTCTCCAGTTTTTCGACTAACTGTTATTCCCTCGATTCGAACGGAAGGTCCCTCGAGGGATTTGATCTCAGCCACCCCCACACCAGGCTTCCACCCTTCTAGTGGGTTGGAAAATTGATATTTTACAGGAGGCGTTTCTGTGAGGAAGGTGGCAGGTGACCATCCCCGGGGGTTGTTTTTTACCCTTCACAGGGGTAGAAAAAAAATATTTTTTTGGGGAAAAAACAATATTTTCTAGGAGACGTTTCATTGAGGAAGCTGGTATGCCTACTACAAAATACTATTTTTTTCCCACCACTTCGAAGGATGAAAACAACCCCCGGAGTTGGTTATACAACCCTGGTCACCTGCCACCTTCCTTAAAGAAACACCTCCTACAAAATAATAAGTTCTTTTCTAAAAAAATAATGAAATATCCACACCTTTGAAGGGTGAAAATAACCGTCGGTGGTGGTTACACAATCCTGGTCACCTACCACCTTCCTCAAAGAAACGCCTACAAAATATTACTTTTTCTCAAAAAAAAAAAATTAAATTCCATCCCTTTGAAGGGTGGCAACACTCCCTGGGACGGTTACACAACCGTGATCACCTGCCACCTTCCTCACAGAAATACCTCCTGTAAAATGTCAATTTTTTTTCCACAAAAAATTTCAATTTTCCAACTCCCTAGAGGGGTGGAAGCCTGATGTAGGGGTGGCTGAGGTCAAATCCCTCAAGGGACCTTCCGTTCTACTCGAGGGAATAACAGTTAGTAAAAAACTGGGGAAAATAAACGGGTTCACGGAAAAGGGCACTTTGGGGAGTGGTTTTTGGCCAATGAAGGGGTTGCCGAGGAAATAAATTGCGAAACCTCCATCATACTGTTCAGTGAGCTCGAAAATGGGGGGTCTCTAGATTGGCGCTCTTGCAAAAAAAGCAAAAACCCGAAAAAATCCCGATGCCTGACCTCGACTATTACTTCCACGTGCAGTCTAAGTAGTAAGGCATTTTGTTGAAATAGGCTTCAAATGTCATGAAACGTCGAAATTATTAATTTGAGAAAGAGAAAAAAATGTCTGTCTGTCTGTAACTTTTTTGTGCGCACGTTTACTCTGGAACCGTTTATGATATTGACTTGAAATTTGGTACATTTATGTACTATAACGAGATCTGGAACTAGATTATAGTTTGATTTAATTCAGTTGAAGGGTTCGGGAGTAAATGGTATAAATAAAGGTAAATAAGCAGGTAAGAGTCCTTAAAATTGCAATTTAGGGCATGTACAAATTGTCATGGTCTCAAAATTTTTTTTTTGGCATCAGCCACCCACACTATTCCCACAGTACTACCCCCACACTATTAGGAAAGGGAGTAAAAAAAATTAAAATGCGATTTAGTATGTATACAAGAACGAAACGTCTCAAAACAAATTTTTTGCCTTTGCCACCCACACCCTATTATTATAGGGAGTAAAAAATTAAATTGAGATTTGGTATGTAAACGAGAACCAAGGAACTCCAAAATTTGTTTAGCATTAGCCACTCCCTCTACCACCTCCATTGCCACCCCCACCCTATTATTAAAGGGAGTAAAAAATTAAATTGGGATTTAGTGTATGTACGAGAACCAAAGGCCTCTAAAATTTATTTTCACATTAGCTACCCCCTCTACGACCCCCATTGCCACCCCCAAATTAAATTAAAATTAAATTGGGATTTAGTGTGTATACGAGAACCAAGGGCCTCTAAAAATGTTTTGACATTAGTCACCCCCATTGCCACCCCCACCCTATTATTAAAGGAAGTAAAATATTACATTGGGATTTAGTGTGCATAAGACTTCGATACAAAATCTGAATGTGGAAATAGTGATTCCTTGGACAGTGGTTTTTTTCATAAGATAATACTCAGTTTCTTCTGTGTGAGGTCTCAATAGCGTCTATACGTTTCAGCGCTTATAGAAAATAATATCTAACATGGATACTTTTGCCTGAGTCACTGTGTATTTGATTTATTGTAGATTTAAGTAAATAAGTATATTATAGTTAAATTTTGAAATGACTTAACAATGACTTCAAAATTATCCTCGAATTAGACATCAAAAAAGAAAAAAATTGTGGGTTTGTAGTTGCATATGCTGTCTCTTATAATCGTGAAAACTTTTAGAATCCAAATTTGTCACAATGTAAAATAAGCTCAGTAGATTAATTCCTATTGAAATGGGCTGTTTGCGTCGAAGGAAAGCAGCGCATCAATTCAGGTTCAGTTAAATCCTTACCGACATATTAAACCAATACGAGTGGTATATAAAACAGAATACAATAAACAACAGACCTGCAATTCTAATACAGTCATCTACATCAAAAGAAACTCAGTAAACACACGGTGTATATACATAGAAATGTAATTATTTATAAAATTACGTCCTATTTATACAAACAACCCTTTATTGTTGGTCCTGACGTCTCTAAACTACACATAAGATGTTCAAGGGTAAAAAGCTTAACATTTCAATATCGTTTCACAGTTCAGTACGTTTAATAGTACTTTATGTAAGAAAGTAAATTGAGGTTTTGTACACTAATTGTCAAAGCAAAATAGACTTTTGTAAATAGCTGGTTGCAAAACGCTTGCCGTTGTCCTAGTAGCACATATTTCGGAGATCTCTGTTATGTTTTTCTTTATCGTGAACATGCACTGCATAACATGGTAACCATATACCGTACTACAATGAATGCATATTCCAAACAACTTATGAAATAATCATAAGATGCTTTTAGAGGGCTAGTAAAAAGTTGGTATCCACAGTCTAATTTCATGTAGATGCGCTAAGTAACTAAGAACCTATACGAACTTAAAACTGGCTAGATACTTTGCCTTCCAAGTAAAAACAAATTATTTTAAAGGCGCATGAAATAATTCAGAATAAAGGGATTTAGAGACAGATATTTTTTCCTATGTAATAATTTTCTAATCGTAATATCTAAGCATTTATAATTATTGTGATAAAGTTCGTTAAATGAACAATTTTAATTAAATAATACTCACGTTCATAAATGAGAAGTACAACGTCTAAGAACCATGCGACGCGGTGATTCTAAATGTCTCATTATAAGTGTCATTAACAAGCGCCTTATTGCGTTTTGCCAATAGCAAACGCCATGAGCTCCTAAAGACACATTTAAAAAAGGCATACAGCCAGCGGTTCGTTTTAATTTTGCCGTTGTTTCAGATAATGAAATCTGTCAGAAAAGGACAAACCTAAGGAAAAATAAATCACAAGACTTTAATTCAGCCAATGCAATAACTGAACACTCAGATCGGACAGTAGAACTATCATTATGATTACGTTCCATAAAGACTTTTAAAATGAGAGATTTTATTTTATTTTAGAGCATCTGAAATTAAAATAACGTTTCTTGATAAATAATATGAGCACCATATTTCCAGGTGACTTTATTTGAGATTCACTCGATAAAATCTTAAATCAACTTGTTGATAGCTGTTCAAATTAGAATATGGCGTTTGTTTAAACTTCGTGTGTTATCATTTCATCTGAATAAAATGAAAGCACGACGGCAGGACATTTACCCGCTGTGTTTAATACAACTGACTTAAAAACTAACAAAATTATTAGGCATTACCATGCAATTTTCATGTCGTGGTTTACATAGTAAGGTTCAATACCCGGCAAATTAGTAAGAGAAAATATTTATTGACAATGTATATGAACATTTCGTTATGGCTACAAAAAATATCTAAATTAAAATCATTAATATATCCAAATTGTTCACGTATATGGAACACAACACTTCCAATATATATTATTACAAGCTAGAGTAGCACTAATTTTTTCTATTACATATGGAATGTGTTTTGTGCTGCTGCGTTTCTTGCATAATTCAATGGGTATCCCAGCCAGGGAAAAGGGTACCCCTACTACGGTAGTACTAATAGAAGTAAAGGCAAAATAGAAATTCAAGTAAAGTAATCAACTATTTACCTACATTTGGAAAATAAAGTTTTTCTCCAACATGTCCCGTGTTAGATTCCAACTGTGAAATCCAGCTTCAGATTTTTGGTTGTATTGTTATGAAAATAATGTTGAAACATTAACTATACATGATTTCAACAATTTATAAACTGCAATATTTTGTTTTTGGCTCTCATTATATATTATTAAAATGTATTTCACAACAAATCAAGTTTAAAATAAGCTCTACACGATTTTAGAAATTTCTGATCGCAAATTGTTTATTTCTTACCATCTATCACTGTATATTAATAGGAAAAATAGAAAAAAACTTAGTCAGTTAAAATGAGTAAGGATAAAAATCAACGCTACACTATTTCATACATTTCTAATCTGTATTTTGTTGTGGAAACAGTAATGCGATTTTGATTATATTTTATTCTCTATCATCAATGCACATTAATAGGAGAAATTTTAGTTTCGTAAAATAAAATGATGCAGCGGACTACGATAACGGTAAACCACTTTTTGTTATTGTCTTCCAGTTTAGTTTAAGCAAAAGTTATGTTGCTCATCATGAAGTATATAGTCAAAAAATAAACATGATTAAGATATATTATGTAAAAGAACCGTGAAATTTGAATACAAGCATACTTCCCATTTGCAAACTTAGGACTGTCAGTTATGTCTTTCTGACTGCTTTACTACTGGTCTGGATTGGTGTCTAGGAACTTACTGATTTCGGTCTTAGCACTTTTGATCTCCCAAGTCGCGTTGATTTTAACACCTTTTCCCAGAGTCACTAAGTATCCCGGACAAAGTTTAGGCGGTCGATCAAAAGTGGTGAAAAAATTGTATCGAGGTCCTAGTTATCCTCCGGTAACGTTTTACTTATTTCTGACCTTTGGTTTGGTCACAGCACAGTTTTTCCCGGAACGGTATGTCGGATCGAACTGAAACTGGTGGCAATCGATTCTATGACCTCAAATTACTCGAAAACGAGGGGTCGCGTTACCTTTAACTCTTTTTCCAGAGTCACTAAGTATCCCGGTCAAAGTGGTGTAAAAGGTATGTCGAGGTCCTGCTTGTCCTCCAGTAACGTTTTATTCATTTCTGACCTTTAGTTTGGCCACAGCATGCTTTTTCCCGGAACCGTTGGTCGGATCGATTCGGTAATGGTCCCGATTATTCGTGGCCGACTTAGTCGCCCGAGCCTTCGTGTGTCTTCGGGAAACTTCGGAAGTGTTCGTGCGAAGTTCGAATTTTTGTTTAAAATCCTAGCTTCCACACGTGTGTTTCAATTCCCCAAGTCGTTGATAAAATGGTAAGTAACGCCCTCGATATTGATCGGATCGATTGTATAACCATCGTAATCGATTTCTTGTGGCCGGTATAGTCGAAAATGCTACCCCACCCGACCTTGTATGCCTTCGGGTCTTCGTAAATAATGTCCCGGCCTGTAATTGTAGTAAATCTCTTTGAGGGTAGCACAAATATAACCGGACAGATTTCAAAATTCAAACATCAATAGCAATGCCGTAATAAGATGAGAAGTTAAAGACAGGGATTTATTTGAAAGATGAAACGATAAACAATTCATTTCGCATGTAATTACCAATGTTAAATAATTATGTTCTTTTTATAAAAGAAAAGAAATATCCAGATGGCGCAGAAATCAATATTATGCTGTATATGAATAAGGTCCCGATTCGCACGAAAATTAGCTGCGAAACCCTACCGGGCTTCTTGATGTTAAATGATTATGTTTTTTTTATAAAATAAAAGAAATGTCCAGATGGCGCAGAAAGCACCATCTTGCTGTATATGAATCCCTTCGATTTCGCGTGACACAGAGAGAAAATGAGCTGCGAAACCCGACCTTCTTAATTATCTAACAAGGTGAATTTTATTGACATTAATAGTGGGTTGTTAGAAGTTGTGGAACATACCTTGTCCAATGCTGACCATACAAAACACTTTTTTTAACAGTTTATTTTTTAACCATTTTTTTCTCCTTTTTTGATGAATGTCTTTGGGTGTATTATTTGTCAATATTGACAAAATAAAAGATATGGGATTTTTCGTAGTTGAACTAGGAAATTATTATTTATTTTCTAACATATTTAAAATTGTGAAATGTATAAATGTAAGTGTTGCAAACAATTTTAATTATTATATACAAAATTATATTTGAAATTATTCTCCCGATTTATTCAAGAGTTAAAATATATGAAAACAATCTGTTGCACATAAGAATTCATTCTGTTTAATTTAAGAAAAAAATACAAAAATTACTGAGTTTAATTTCTATGTACATACACTAGTAATTATTATTGAGAGTATTTAATAGAAATGAGAGGAAGTTTTAATTAATAATAGAGCACAATCAATATTCCCAAAGCCGACATTTCAATAAATGAGAACGAACCGATATTATGCATAAATCCTAATGGATAATCAATGTTCTGGTGTCTTCGTTGACAGCGGAATATTTAGGTGAAATATATAAATATGCAACAGGTCCAGGTTCAGGTTCATGAGCAAGAATATATTGAATTTACTATTTTGGATTCATATTCATTGTATTGCAAAATATCTGTACATAATATACATTACTGAATGTTGATTTTACATATATATACACACAAGGCATATAATGAAAATCATACGTAGCTGGTTTAAACCGGCTAGTATTTGATAAACGTTAGTTTATCAGAAAAGCAAAGTCTATCTCGAGCTACATTGTTTACAACTTGGAAAGAATACTTTCAACTTTTGCAAGTTTTCTTAACCACGAATGTGTTTGCCTTAGCTATAAAATTGTTTTCCACAGATCAGCTCCTATTATTTTTTGCCGGAAAATAATTTTAGCTCGTATTTGTACAAAAACATATATTGATATGATTTTCACTTGTACTAAAGAACACATTCAGGTCAATTTGAGTTCTGAATTTAATTTGGAAAGTTTTGACTACTGATTTCACTTTTGTTTTATTTTAAACTTAATCATATCTAAATTATTTAATTTTAGAATCATATATTTATTTTATTCAGCTATTCAGCTAGATAGGAAATTTTATTTTTCATTGTATGAAATATCTGTTCTAGCAGTACATTGTTCAGTTGATTTGAATTTGTTTTATTGTTTGTGTGTTGTGTTCTCTTCATTGATTCCGAACTTTCGAAATCATATCGTGTGATATTTTAGCTATATGCAGGCGAGCATCATAGCATATATACATGTATGTAATGTATGAACTTTTATTAATAACTGAAATTTTATTAATAATATAAGGTTTTCTTAAGCTTCTCATATCAGTTTCTTCTGAATTTTTTACTCACTTCTTCCGGAAAGAAAGAGGACATATCTAGTAAAAACAAACATTCTCAATAAATGTATTAAAGCGTAGTGGCAACTAGGTTGACTGAGTTTAAATAAATGATGTATAACTATTTTCAATATATTTTTTGTTCTAAAACACTAGGAATCCCATCATGTAATTCAATACTCCATGAATATCAGCTAGAAGAGTAGTTGTTTTGATTGGTTCTTCAATAATGTGTGTTTTAAAGTACTCACCTGATTAATATATTAGCGTGCCCAGATTAGGGCAACAATATACAGAATATCATAATAAAAAAGCGTGTAAGTTGTGATTTGCTTAATACCTAAGTAATATTTTCTACTCCGTGCATATTGAAATTTTTTCTACTGTTATCTTTCTCACGCAAAACCCCTTTAGCTTTATTAACAGCAGTTTGCTTTGTATAATATGTTGCACTGAATTCAATTATTTTCCTCGACCCTACCTTTCCGCATTAAAATTTAACCATATCGCAGTGTTTTATTTGCTCAGAAAAGCCTTAATAATGGTCTGCCTGAAACAAACTTTACCTAAAACACAAAAATTTGTATAGCATTTACTAACCCTCGGGATAAAGGGTACTGCTATATTATCTAAATAAGAATATCAATATATTTTAGTATGAGAAGTATAGCCAAAAGTTTAACAATTTCAAAATACGAAAATAAATATGTAGTAACGATAGACCAAAAATTCCACTATTTCCTATAAAAGGAACTAAATTCATTGCCACCTATCAAGGTGCACAATGTGCGTTTCTAAAACGATTGAAAATAATGCCCTAAAACTTGGGACATGCTACGTCTTCAATCGGAAAACGCGAACAAATATTTAATTGTGATAAACCCCCAGCAGGCAGATTGATAGATACTAAGGACTACAGTGCAGTGCTGTTGTGTCTCATCAGCCGCAGACTAATTTCTGGTTTATTAGCTCTCATCAGTACGGCATAGGTGAATACACAACAACCTCACACGGTTCCTCCAGTTTATCAAATTACAGACTAAAGACGTCCACAACTTGTCGAATGACGCCATCTGGTGGAGAACTATTGCAGTCTGCGTTGGCAACGTACCCGGACTAAGTTGCATTTAACAAAATATGAGGCCAAACCAGTAATTTCACTATTTCTCCTATAAACGGAACAAAATTAATTGCCACCCATCAAGTACCCCAGTAAAATTAGACCAATTTCCCTCCAAACACGGACATTTATAATTACTAAGCGGGACCTTTTGGAATATGTTCGGACACCTTCCAGGATGACGCTCAAAAAAGTCCCACGACTTCCCTATTGGGATAGCCGAGATATCCTGGAAAAACTGGAATTTCCAAGAAATTCCTGGAGCAGGCCTAAAATCGTTATAAATAATGCTACGGGAATAATTTTTTTTCATTCGGTCGCATATTTTACGTACAAAACATCTAAGACCTCAGATTTACTTTCCAGTGCATTTCAGTGTAAAAAAACCTGGAAAAACTGGAATTTTCCTTGAAAAGCTAGGATGGGTTTAGAACGATGGCAGGACGCCATTTTTAAATAATAAACGATAGTTTAGGGCATTTTCTATTGTTCTGCTTATGTTGACGTTAAATATTTTCAGTTCCAGGACTGTGAGCCGATGCAGCTGCCCGATCCTCCGCCCACCGCTGACAAGTTGTGACAAGTAGTGCGTAGTGCCTTTCGCCGAAAATTTTCTTTTCGTTGTGCTTACCATTCCGTTAAGAGGATTGTGATGATTGCCAGTATACTCTTGCACAGCTAATATTGAACATAAACCAGTATGATCCAACCCACGAGACTTACAGTGAAAAGCACCTTAAGAGGAAACTGAAAGACAAGTACGGGGAAGGAGTTGTGCTCACTGAACTGCAGGGACGAAGTTCTGTTGTGTGTTTCACGAGCGTTGCCCATAAGATTTTAAGTGACAAGTGGTACAGTGACAGAAATGCGGACCCTCAAAGTGAGATTCTTAGGATTATCCTGACAGCAGCGCGTCTTCTTCGTCAAGACATACTCTCTAAAGCATATGAGACTTCTAGTTATCCACCTGCACCAGACATGTCAGGAGGGGGGCAGGACTTACTCCCCGACTCACTTCAATTATTTCTAGAGGAGCTCTTGAAAACTAAAAGCAAGAAAGTGGGTGCGAATAAACAGAGAAAGGCAGTAGCAATTGGCCAAGTGATAGTTTCTGCTCTTCGTCCACGCTCTTTTCCTTCCCCGCTATTGTTTGGACTTGGCGTAACTTTGTACAGGATATTTGGTTCGAAACTACTCCTTGACATGCTTCACAATTTAGGTTTTTGTTCTTCGTACAATGAAGCAGGGAAGTTTGAGGATTCGGCGGCTAAAAGCGCTCCCGCAACTATCGATCAAAGTGCATATGTCCAAGCTGTCTTTGATAATGTGAGAAACCTTGATGACCACGGCACATGGCATACCATGGATGGTATCTTGTGCGCCACGCCGAAGTCTGCCCTGCATGCAGATAAACCTACAACGCGACTGAAGTCTTCTGGCAGCCGGGGTATAACTGCAGAAATTGAACCAAACGGCTACCTTCCTGTACAACAATATATCGCCCCAGATCACAACGGATATTCCAAGCTACTTGCTGTGGATATGACAAATGTGGATGTAGACTGCAACACGCAAGATTTGACACGTTCTCTTGACTTCCTGTGGGTCTCTGGACTGTGGAATGGAACTTCACCTCATCCAGGGTGGAGATCGCTCATCAATCTCAGCCCTATCAAGTGTCAGCTGTGATTCCAATGCCCTTCATTAACCTCAATCCCTCCAACAACTCCACCATATTCACCGCTCTCTCTTATGCAGCTGACATATGTGTGAAGCAAAATCAGGCTTGAATCTGAGGCCATGGTTGCATTGAGCGCAAAAATGCATACGAATGGAAAAAAAAATATCACCGTAGCTAAATTTTTAACGATTCTAGGCTCGTTCCAGGTAAATTCCAGGCACCCTGGAATCCTGGAATTGAAAATATTTAACGTCAACATATTCAGAACAATAGAAAGTGCCCTAAACTATCGTTTACTATTTAAAAATGGCGTCCTGCCATCGCTCTAAACCCATCCTAGCTTTTTCAAGGAAAATTCCAGTTTTCCAGGTTTTTTTACACTGGCATGCACTGCAGAGTAAATCTGAAGTCTTAGATGTCTTGTATGTAAAAAATGCGACCGAATGAAAAATTATTCCCGTAGCGTTATTTATGACGATTTTAGGCCTGCTCCAGGAATTTCCTGGAAATTCCAGTTTTTCCAGGATATCTCGACTATCCCACTAGGGAAGTCGTGGGTCTTTTTTGAGCGTCATACTGGAAGGTGTCCAAACATATTCCAAAAGGTCCAGCTTAGTAATTATAAATGTCCGGGTCAAAACCTAATTTTACTATACTAAAGGTACGTAATATGCGTTTCCAAAACGGTTCAAAGTAATGCCGTAAAACTTGCGATATACTACGTTTTCAATCGGAAAACGCAAACAAAAATCTGATTGCAAAAAGCCCCCCTCAGATTAATCCTAAAGAAAGGAGTCAATACAAGACTGTTGTGTATCACCAACCACAGACTAGTTTCGAGCTTGTTGGTGGAGCTATTCGACAAGTTGTGGATGCCTTTCGTCTATAATTTGATAGACAGGAGGAACAGTGTAGGGTTTTCGTGTATTCACGTATGCCGTACTTATGAGAGCTAACAAGCATAGAAGCCGTACCCGTTTCGACGCCCAGGTATATCCTCGACTACTTTGATACTCGATGGAATAATACAATGGGTCAGAGTGTAGAAGGGCCTTAAGACTGGATAACTTCTACGCATATACTGATATACAAGCCGCTGGAATATGTGAGGCGAGTGCACGCGTATGACGTTTCTTTACAAAGTAATTTATAAGATGAAGATAAATAAAATTTTACAACTGCATGATAAACTACAAAAATTATTCAAAAGGGCCCTCATTATTTAAAAGAGAAAGGTCATATTTGTTTAAAAATAATTTATACAGTTTGGAAAGCGATATTATTGTCCTGATTTCATTAGTAAATTGTAAATTGTTTCCCTAATTTTAATCATTTGAACACTCTGGTTAAATTTATTATTAAGTTCGATCTCTAAACACCCTCATAAAATGTTTCAAGAAGTGTTAAATCGCGACTGTTGAGTGGCCATGAAATGGGTCCGCCATTACGAATCCAAACCATTTATATATTCCTAAACTTACAAACCACTGTGCGGGAGCGCTCCGTCCGGCTGTTAAATTATTTGGTAAAGTTTGACAGCAGAAAAGTGTTGCTCTAAAATTCTGCAACTTCTGGAAGAAACATTTGCAAAGATATTTCTCGTGTTAGGATATAATAAAAAAATGCGGGTCCTACAACTATATATTGGAAAATGCCACACAAAACTTTAATATTTTACCAAATTTTTAATTTCAACAACTTCTCTTCGCCGCTGGTTTTTGGTCTTCCACGAACGTCTATTTCTCCTATTCAAAACATTCTCTGCCACAACTCATCTGTCCATAGTATGTGTTCAAATAAATTAGGGTTTTCATCCAGTTTTTGGAGCATTTGCAGGTAAAGTTCTAATCGTCCCCGCTTTTGATCTTCTATGTAAGCTCCCGAGCGGTAATAATTTGTAGGGCCTATAGCGATTCTCTGTCAACGAATTTTTCAATAATTTGTTTTCAAGTTCACGTAATACATCCCTTAAACTAGTTTCTGAATTTTCTAAAGCAATTTTTTCTCTCCAAACTGAGACAGATAGCGAATTCGAACAAGATACAAGAAATGTTTGAAATAAAAATGATTGTAAGAAACAAATAAATTTTATTCATGTGGGACAATACAGCATATTCCAAATACAGTCAATATAAAAAAACAATAAAAATAATACAAAATACAACATTACGGTCAGTGTAACAAACACACAGAATTACAGGAAATGTATAATAACGTGAAGTACACTAAAACAGTTGAATAGAAAGAAATATATAAACATATATTACAAGGTCATGTCACTGCAAAAGAATTCGTCAAAGGTATAAAACGCTTTTTTAGTCAGACACTTCTTTATTCAATATTTGTATTGGTTAAATGGCATGTTTCTTATTTGCTCGGGGAGTTTATTATATAAAGTGGGAGCATAATAATTTGCAGAGAATCTGCTTTTGTTTACCCTGTGATAATTGATGGCTAGATTTCTGTTGCACCTTGTGTAGTGATCGTATATCTCACCATGTGGTTGAATCAGGTTGAGATTTTCTTTAATCCACAGTAGAGACCTTAAAATGTAGAGCGATGTCAAAGTCAGTATCTTCAGTTTCATGAATTTCAGCCTAACGTCATCCTGGAATGCTAGACTCCCAATAATTCCTATAGCTCAACACTAACTGAAAAATTTGTTTAGCATGTGATGAGTTGCTAGTAATCCATATGCCATATGCGATTGGAGGAGACTAACTATACTAGGGTATAGTATAGTAGGGTAGTAGGTAGTAGGGTAAAGTAGCGAAGCTAATAAATTTTGCGTAGAGGTTCATGCTGAGTTTGCCCTAATAGAGTTAATTAAAGAAAATATTTATTTATTATGTACATGTAGGTCACCCATGGGAGAGACGGATATCTATTTTAGTGTTCTTGATAATGCAATGGAGACTATACCTACAAATAAACAAATAGTTGTTGTTGGAGATTTCAACTTAAATTTTAACATTCTCGACAATGTGGTTGTAAATTAATGTAAAAATATATTTTTGTCTTATAATTTGGAAGAAAAAATTTTTGAGAATACTAGAATAACTAATACTAGTGCTACTAAAATAGATAATCTGTTTACGAATTTGGGCTGTGATGATGTAGCTTTGAAAATAGTTCAACCTCATATGTCAGATCACAAAGGAATTCTTTTTGATATAAATATATCTGCCAAAAAAAAATGAATATATTTTGTGTAGGCCAATGACAGAAAATAGGAAAGGAAAGTTTGTTGAATGTGTAATAGACATAAATTGGAATAGCTTTTATGAGAAAAAAAATCCCAATGATTGTGCTAACTTTCTTGTCCAAACAATATCTTCTTTGTACAATCAATGTTTTGAAGAGAAGTTAATAAAAAAGTCCAGCTTTGAAAAAAATAATTTCGTCTGTGATAGTAACATACTGCAATTAAAAAATACATTAGATGCAGTTCACATAGTTGCTTGTTCAACTAAAAATAAAAATGATATGCAAGTGTATAACATATTAAAAAAGAATTACAAAGATGAAATTAAGCAAGCTAAGTTAAGGGCAAATAATGAAAAAATTCTCATGTCCTGTAATAAACAAAAAGCTGCTTGGAAAATAATTAATAATAACAGAGAAATAAAAAAAAAATCGAATCATCAAATCTGACAGCAAATGAATTTTCGGATTATTTCCTAGAGGTCATAAGCAATTTAATGTGTAAATTTGATAAAGTTGAAGAAACTAAGTTCACAGAATTTTTAAATAAAGTGCCGAAACTAAACAAATCTTTTTATCTGCTTCCAGTGTGTGACTTGGAAATTAAAAAAGTTATATCTAAACTAAAGAATAGCAAAGCTAAAGATGTGCTTAATCTCAATAGTGAAGTTCTGAAATTAGTTAGTGATGTTCTTGCTAAACCTATTGCTCACTTAATAAACTTATGTATTGAATGTGGAATTTATCCTGATATTTTCAAAAAATCACAAGTTACTCCTGTATATAAAAAAGGTAACTTTAATAATACTGATAGCTATAGGCCTATATATATCTCTAAGATATTTGAAATTATTCTAAAAAACAGACTCTTGGAATTTTTCGAGAAGAACAAATTACTAACTGATGCCCAATTTGGGTACAGACCAGCAAGGTCTACTATTGATGCAATCTGTGAAATGTATGAAATTGTTATAGAAGCTTTTGAGGAACGCAAATTTTGCACGCTAAATTTTATATTATGTCTAAGGCTTTTGATAATGTGAACCACAAGGTACTTGTACAAAAATTAGAATACTATGGTATAAGAGGAAACGCCTTAAATTTATTAAAATCTTACCTTGGTGGCCGTCAACAATGTGTCAAGTTTAATGGTAACGTATCACAATTCTCTAAAGTCGATTATGGGATGCCACAGGGATCTGTCCTTGGCCCGGTGTTATTTATTATTTATATTAACGATATGTCTTGCAACTTAGCTTCCGAAGTGGTTTCCAATACTGTATCCTGATGATGCCACATTTCTACTTAGCAACGAAATATCACAAAATCTACACCAAAACATCACAAAATCGAATAATTTGATAGTAGACTGGTCGGAAAGTAATTATCTCACGATAAATGAGGATAAGACTAACACTTTAAATTTTTCAACAAAAAAAAGTATTACCAACAACGAACCAGTAAAACTATTTGGAGTGTACTTAGACACTACTTTAAATTTTCAGCCACACATTGAGCAGCTATCTAAACGACTATCGACCGGCATATATATAATAAGACAACTCAGTCACAAAACTACATTGAACTGCTTAAGAATTGCTTACTTTGCTATTTTTCACAGCATAATGACGTATGTGAGTAATTCAATAGGGCGGATCAAGTCAATAAAATAAAAAATTTTAAATTACAAAAAAAGCTGTTAGAATTATGGCACAAGCTAAATATGATGGCCATTGCACACCAATTTTTAAACACCTGAATATACTACCCCTACCATCTTGTTTTAATTTATGAATGTTTATCCTATATAAAAAAAAACTAACTGATGAGAACAAAGTGACTAAATAGAGGGACATACACTACCATGACACTAGCAGTAAACAAAATTAAGACTACCCAAATTTAGGTTACCAACATCGCAGCATACCTACTTATATTTGTCTTATAGATTTTTTAATGTGTTGCCTGACGCCTTAAAAAATCCCGAAATGAGCACAAATAAATTTAAACATAAGATTAAGAATATTCTTTAAAAAATGGCTTTTATACACATGATGAGTATTTTGATTATTTTGAACTCACTGTCAAATGTTTCATCAG